>OZ030013.1:61005188-61605188 GCA_964023405.1 Apodemus agrarius | reverse complement strand
TCATTAGGTCATATTAGATAATTACTTTCAAAAATTTCTCTTTCTAGATGGATGCTCATTTAAATGACTATTTTAATTGAAGGAAGTCATGCAAAATGTAATTATGGCATGCACAATGGGCATGCCTGTTCTCTGTGCTGTGAAATGACCCACATGAGGCTAACAGTTCTGCCTGCATAGAAAGTGCTTCTCTAGAGACTCGTGCACGTCTGATTTAATTTCATAAGAGACTTTCCCCCAGGAGCCTGTCTACCCTAATTATGTGGGAGGGCTAGAGTGTGATTTTGTGCTCAGAGGTTGTCAATGGCTCTGTACATCCTCCCATTTATGGAAGTACTGTAATGGCTCATGGTGTAAATATGTGTATTTGACCATGGTTATGAAAACGAGTCAGGGAAAATTGTAAAGAAAATATTTGTGGTTGAAAGCAGCCCATTGTGTAGTTAATAGAAACAGATGATCAAATTTCAGTAAGTATAGACCAAGTTTGACCAGTACAGTCTAGTAGGCTGTAATGCAGATCTATTTGGTAGCTTTTTTTTGTTTTGTTTTGTTTTTTTGTTGTTTTATGGATTTGGTTTTTTCGAGACAGGGTTTCTCTATGTAGCCCTGGCTGTCCTGGAACTCACTCTATAGACCAGGCTGGCTTCGAACTCAGAAATCTGTCTGCTTCTGCCTCCCAGAGTGCTGGGATTACAGGCGTGCCCCACCACTGTCTGGCTGGTAGCTTGTTAATAAGGTTGTCTGAATAAAGATTATGAAGGATGGCTGCCACAGAATCAGTATTTGATGTATGTGTATACATTTATGTTTGAGAAAGGGTCTCATGTAAGGTTCAATATGTAGCTGAGGATAGCCTTGTACTTCTGATACTCCTGCATCTATCTCTTAAGTGCTAGAAACAGGTGTGTGCCATAGGCTGGGCTTAGAATTATATTTTATCATTGTCATTGATATATGAGTATTGTCATATGGTAATAAAAAGGAATAAACTTTAGAAAATGCTGCATGGATACTTATATTTCATGAAACAAGGAATCCACATTATGTCAGCAGATAGTAAGTCTAGAACAAGTAAGTTACAGCTGATGGCAATCTCTCTGAATTCTGAATTCAATACAAAATTGTCAGTATATCATCTATTAGAGAAAATGTCTTATAAATAAATTTGGGCAGCTCCTAAGCCCTGGCATTAGAGACCTTCCTAAAGAATTACTTTTCTTGCTTCTCTGACAGAAGTAACTTAAGGGAGAATGGGCTTACTGAGGCTCACTCTTTGTGGGCACAGTCTATTATGGCAGGGAAGGTGTGGGCAGCATGGCTCTGCTGTGTGACAGGAGCTTGTAGCAGCTCCTCCACCGCACCCTCCTGAGGTGGAGAGCAATGCTGGTGCTCAGGTGACTTCCTCTTTTTCCTTTTTATCCAGTCTCCCACAAATTACAAGTCTAGCCACTGGAGATGGACCATCACAGCATAGCTCCTCCCAAGGCTCTTTGTTCTGTCGGAGGCTCCTGAGTAGCTGGACTATTGGACTGTCCCCAGGGCAGTTACACGACAAGGCAGTGGCACTTGTGAAGAAGTGTGATGTAGAAATGCAGCCGATTCACAGCACGCTGGGGAGGTTTCTGATCAGCCTCGCATTTGTGCATCCAGTGTTACGCTCATCAAGCTAACAGTCAGGACAGTCTGTTAATCTTTAATTGTGTTTATCCTGGTATCAATCATTGGACAACACGACTAAGAAAAACAGACCCCAAATAACAAAGCTGGAAAGTGGACAGGAATTACACAATTCTATGGATTTTTCAGATTCAAGAGTTGAAGTAGTTTGGCTTTATTCTGAGCATTGTCTGGTTTCCTAGGAGAAGTTTCTTTTGCAAACTAATACTTTAGAGGCTTGGAGTCCTTAACTTTTATGCACAGAGTTCTTTTAAAAACACAGTATTGGACAAAATGGTATCCCCGGTTCAAGTCTCTCCACTCATCAAGTTTGGCCGGTACTCCGCTCTGATCCTCGGCATGGCATATGGCGCCAAGCTCTACAGTTACCTGACACCCTGGGCAGAAGAGGAGAGGAGAATAGCAGCGGAGGAAAAGAAGAGACTAGATGAGTTGAAATGGATTGAGCAGAAGCTCAAGATGACAGCATTCTCAAGTGAGGCTCAGTGAGCTTGCCTCTAGTGTTGAGGATGAATAAAGCTTCATGGTGTGGAAAAAAAAACACAGTATCTTGTAAATTTCACCTTTATCAAGCCTACTTTACATAAGTTTATAGGGTTGGGGGTCTTTGGGGAGGGGAGAAATCGGGAAAGGCTTTACCATTGGCAATGTAAATGAAGAAGGTAATAAAAAAAAAGAAAAAAGTTTATAATAAAATCATTTGTTTTGCGGTGCTAGGGGCCAAGACTGCCACTCTACCCTCAGCCCAGCTAAAAACTTAGAGGGTGAGGTATAGACATGAAGAATTAAAATGCATGTATTTTCATGTTCTGACAATATATAAAGCCAGTAATGCTTTGTCCTACCTTTAAGACTTGAAATGGAATTTACATAAGGATCACAAAGGATGTAGAAGTTACATTTGTCATTTCATTTTAAGAATTTTGTTATGGAAAACTTAAAAGATAATGTAAAGCCATTATCCATAGCTAACAATGTCCTACCATCTCTTCCTTCCTTTCTTCATTCATATGTTGTTTTGAGGAAAATTCTACTTACTCAGCAACATTTGAATGCTGTTAAACATAATCATAATACTGTAAATTTGCTATAAAGTTAGTTAATAATGGCGAGTTTCACTAATCTGCTAGTCTGGAAGCAGAACAGCTCTAACAGTCTCAGAACTTTGTGAGTATGGACGCGATGCCCCAGAGAGAGTGTTCACCTGACTGCGTAGGACAGGTTGCAGTCACAGGGCAGGTGCACTTACCATCCCATGTGGTTTGTGGTTTGTGAGTAAGTTGGTATGAACTACAGATGAGCTCATGTTTGGACCCGAGTCTGCCCCCACGATGCCTGTTAGTTACCGTTGTTCTGCCTGGACTTATTCTCAAGGCCCCTGTTCTCTGAAACAGTGCTTTGAAGGTTGGTCTGGAGTCTTGTGAGTTTCCTTCCAATCCTTCATGATGTGAAGAGCCAATGCGCCCTCCTTACATAGTGTCCTAGTGTGCCTCCCCAGGAGTGGGCTTCCCTTGCTCACTGGGCGTGTTCTTGGGGTGACGGTCTCATTGGAATCTTTTAGGTGTCCACAGCACACAGCTTTGTTCTGCAGTCATTTTGACTAAATCTGATTTCTGTGTGTGACAGTGATTATGTTTTACTGCTTTCCAGGTACCTAAAGTTAGGATTGTAGTTACTGGATAATGTGCCTGATCCCTGTACATATAACCCTGCTTATGGGATACAGACTAGATGTTTCATGTGGGGTACTATGTATTGTGGACTGGACCCACCCAGAAGAGTGCTTGGGTTAGCTTACAGTTTGAATATTTAAAAATTATAGATTTCATGTTTAAACTCAAATTTGTTATTTTAAATAGCCTGTGGCCAGGCCTTGACCTCCTCAGGCCCAACTCCTTTGTTAGTCTCAAGGCTCTTATATGCCTCTCCCTTTCTAGCCAGCAGTGTAGATTCATTTAAAAATATTCATTTTTATTTTATGTGTGTGAGTGCTTTGTCTGCATGTATGTCTATGGACCATGTGTGTGTAGTGTGCCCTTAGAAGCCAGAAGATGCATCAGATCCCTTGGAACTGAAGTTACAGATGATTTCTGGTCCTCTTTAGGAGCAGCAAGTGTTTGCAGCTATACAACCATCTCTCTGGTCTCAAATGAGATTTATTTTATTCTGGTCTATTTGGTTCCTCCCACATCTTTTTCTTTTTCTTTTTGGTTTGTGTGTTTGAGGCAGGATCTCACTTTGTAGTCCTTGCTGGCTTGGAACTGATATATAGATCAGGCTAGTCTTGAACTCACAAAGGTCTGCCTGCTTCTGCCTCTGCCTCTTTTTTTTTTTTTTTTTTTTTTTGGGTTTTTCGAGACAGGGTTTCTCTGTGTAGCTCTGGCTGTCCTGGAACCCACTCGGTAGACCAGGCTGGCCTCGAACTCAGAAATCCACCTGCCTCCGCCTCCCAAGTGCTGGGATTAAAGGCGTGCGCCACCACCGCCCGGCCCTGCCTCTGCCTCTTGAATACTGGCATTAAAGGTGTGTATCACTATGACAGCCCAGCAGTACAGACTCTTTCTGGCTTCTGTGACAAAGATTACTCTTCCTGACTTTTGCCCTGGGCTTTGGGACTCATTAACCCCACCCCATTTTTTCTTTTCTTTTCTTCCTTCCTTCCTTCCTTCCTTCCTTCCTTCCTTCCTTCTTTCTTTCTTTCTTTCTTTCTTTCTTTCAATTTATCTTGTAAATACAGAGAATTACAGAATCTCAGCACTCAAGGGCTGAGGCTGGAGGAACGCGAGGATTTCAAGGTGAGTATGGTGATAGGCGATACAAAGAGTTTGAGGCCTGACTGGGATAGATCGTGAGACCCCTCCCCCCAGAAAAGTACCATACTTTTCTTTATAACTAATGCCATTTAAAAGGGCATTTCTAGGTTGCTATAGAATCTTATTCAATCTGTGATATTTCATTTATTTATTTTGTGTATTTATTTAGTGTGTGTTTGTGGGCGCATTTGGTGGCCAGAGGCTAATCCTAAGTATCTAGGATGCTGTTGACCTTGTGTGTGTGTGTGTGTGTGTGTGTGTGTGTGTGTGTGTGACAGAGAGAGAGAGAGACAGAGAGATAGAGAGACAGAGAGACAGAGACAGAGATTGAGACTCTTACTGGCTTGAACTCATGAGTAGGCTAGGCTGGCTGGCCAGTGAGCAGCAGGGATCCACCTGTCTGCCTCCCCAGTGTGGGAATTCCAAATAATATGCCCCCCTGCCCCCTCCTCCAGTTATTTCATGTGTGCTCTGGGCATCAAACTGAGGTTCTCATGTTTGCTAGGCATGCAGTTTACTTACTGAGCCGTATCTCCAGCCTCAAACTGTGGTATTTCTGAAGGTCATGGCAGTGTTCACTGAAGCATGTTGAAGGAGCAGTTCTGGACGTTTACAGCAGGTGTCTTGGGGTGGTACGCAAGGATTCCCTGCTCTTGAGCCTGCCAACTCTTGTTCACAGAGAGGTATGGGGTCAGAAAAAAATGAGAGGGGATTTTGGTGTGATGGGAGATTTGTTTTGTTTTTTTGGATTTGGTTTTTTCAAGACAGGGTTTCTCTGTGTAGCCCTGGCTGTCCTGGAACTCACTTTGTAGACCAGGCTGGCCTCGAACTCAGAAATCTGCCTATCTCTGCCTCCCAAGAGTGCTGGGATTACAGGCGTGCGCCACACTGCCCTGCTGGGAGATTTTTTTTTTTAAAAGGGGGATTTGAATGAGATTCAGATGCTGCAGAGTAGGGGAATCATGTGGGTTATATGAAGTCCTCCTCTCCTTGAGTATTATAAAAAAGACAAGCCGAGTGGTGGTGGCCTGCGCATGCCTTTAATCCCAGCACTCTGGGAGGCAGAGGCAGGCAGATTTCTGAGTTCGAGGCCAGCCTAGTTTCCAGGACAGCCAGGGCTATACAGAGAAACCCTGTCTTGAAAAAACCAAATCCAAAAAACTAAAAAAGACAGAAAAGAGAGAAACTGAGCATGCCCTGATTCCGGAAAACCAATATTCAGCTGTTGTCAAGATGGACTGATTTGATTATAAATGTATCAGAAAGAGTAATTTAACAAAAAATTAAAAACATTCTGTAGTGGTAATTATTTAATAAAGAGTACTGCCTTGCCAGGCCTCTGCTTCAAGTCCAGGCGGGTCTCTGTCTGCTTCCTAGCACCCACTCCTTCCAAATATCCAGTAACGCCTGACTCTTAAACTTGAGTTTAAGAGTATCCCAATTACATAATGCCAAATTACAATGATAAAGTTTTATCTCAATATTTCTAACCTCTCAGCACACCAGAAACACATCTGATACCATCTGGATCTGTGCATCTCCTCCTTGGCTCCCTGTGCAGCTCCCAGGCTCCCTGTGTCTCCGCCCCTCCTTTTAGCTCCTCCTCCTCCCCTCCGATCACTGGCCTCTCATGCCTCAATGTGAATGGATAGGAAATATTTTGCATCAGCATTCCTAAGTTAAAAGACAGATCACTGTAAAATTTTGAATGTCATCAGAATATGGTCACTGTGTACCAAACATGTTTGGGACTATTTATGATAGCCATTCTAATTTCTTTCTTTCTTTCTTTCTTTCTTTCTTTCTTTCTCTCTCTCTCTCTCTCTCTCTCTCTCTCTCTCTCTCTCTTTCTTTTTTGGTTTTTTTTTGAGACAGGGTTTCTCTGTGTAGCCCTGGCTGTCCTGGAACTCACTCTGTAGACCAGGCTGGCTTCGAACTCAGAAATCCACTTGCCTCTGCCTCCCAAGTGCTGGGATTAAAGACGTGCACCACCACTGCCCGGCTCTTTTTTTTTTTTTTTTAAAGAATTATTTATTTTATGTGTATGAGTATACTGTTGCTGTCTTCAGACACAGCAGAAGAGGGCATCAGATTTCACAGAAGCCACCATGTGGTTGCTGGGAATTGAACTCAGGACTTCTGGAAGAGGAGTTGGTGCTCTTAACCACTGAGCCATCTCTCCAGCTCCCATTCTAGTTTCTTTAATTTCAAATTTTTACTTTATGTATATGAATGTTTTGTCTGCATATGCATCGCTATACCATGTGCATACCTGGTGCCCCTGGAGGGCAGATGAGGGCATTTGGAGCTTCTGGGACTGGAGGTACAGAGAGCTGTGGTGAGCCACCATGAAGTGCTGCAGGCAGCTGATCCCCGGGCCTCTGTCGGAGCAGGAGCAACCAGTGTTCTTAACTGGTGAGCCAATTTTACACTTCCATCCTTTTGTTTGTTTTGATTTCTTTTTCTTTTTCTTTCTTTTTTTTTTTTTGTTTTTTGTTTGTTTGTTTTTTTTGTTTGTTTTTTGGATTTGTTTTTTTCAAGACAGGGTTTCTCTGTATAGCCCTGGCTGTCCTGGAACTCACTCTGTAGACCAGGCTGGCCTCGAACTCAGAAATCCGCCTGCCTCTGCCTCCCAGAGTGCTGGGATTACAGGCGTGCGCCACCACTACCCTGCTTGATTTATTTTTCTTGAGACAGGGTGTCTCTGTGTAGCCCTGGCTGTCCTGGAATTTGGTCTGTAGACCAGGCTGGCCTCCAACTTCGCTACTTACATGCCTCTCTTCCCAAGTTCTGGGATTAGAGGAATGTGCCACCACTAACTGGTTCTAATTTTATTTTTTTAAGAGCAGATTTTATTTTACTTTTGTGGTGCTGATTCTATCACTAAGCTATTCTTAGCCTTCAGTGTTGTCTAGGAAGATCCTTCTGCCTGAAAATTCCCACTCTGAGTTTGAGATGTAGTGGCTGAGCCTGTGCATTCTTCATCTATTTTTGTGGAGTAGGGTATTGGGCCAGAGACATATGTCAGTGCTGAGGACTTTGGGCCTTGCCATTTCCAGAAGCCTCACATGCATCTTCAGACTCACCTGTATCAAACACCTTGGTGCTGCTTCTCATCCTCCGCCTCGTCTCTCCTCAGAGCCCTTGGTCACCTCTCAGGCCTGGCAATCTACTGCTAGCTCAGCCTGAACTCTAACCAGACTCACTGAGACACAGTCACATACTTTCTTGGTGCCTCCCTCCCTCCCTTTCCTCCTGCAGTGCTCAGCTTGCAGAAGATTTAGTTTGAGGTAGGCTGTCTGTGTGCCAGGTCTTCTGCTCATGCCTCACAGGCCATTGGTTTAGCTTCCTGTTTACCCTTGGCCTCCTAGGACTTGGTACTGGTCATTACAGAGAACAAACTTTGTAGGAAGAGGTTGGGCCTGTTCTTCCTAGAGTGGATTATTAACCCCCAAAGCACTGGAAAGCAAGGATTGAGGTGCTGCTGCTAGAGTTTAGTTATCCTCTTAGCAGTGAGATGGCAAGAGACAGTGTTGATTGAAAAAGAGAAGGGCTTAGACTCTGGCCCTTGCTCCCATCTGAGTAAGTCTGGAAGTTCACATTATCTCCTGGAGCTTCAGTTGCCTTCTCTGTGGAGGTGGTGGCTCTATGCATCACATGGGCACTGCAGTGGGCCTGGCCAGCTCTTTATGTAAGCACCTGGCTCATGATAGTACTTAGGAAATGATAATTGCTATTGTGTCCTGGTAGACTTATTCTAATAATTTGTTAGACTATGTTGTATTTTAAGAGACATGTTTTTTTGACCGTGGTGGGTACTGAGCAGTGAATAAGGATTTGTTGATTGGATTGAACATGTTTCTTTTCATTGATAGTATCACAAATGAGTTTTATATGTGTATTAATCTCCAGATGGCAGGATTGTGAGCTTTCTCTGAAGAGCATCAACTGACATAATATTGCTCAGAATTGGTTACAGTTGCACAAAGAACTGTCATTCTCAGACTAGAAGGACTCTAGTCCTGATGAGCGGGCTTAGGAGCTGTTAGAAGTCTAATAATAGATAGGCAGTTCACAGTCCTTGGAAGTGTAAGTTTTGGATCTTCCATTGATGACAAGCAGCATTTATTTTATAGCTATTATTACTGGTTTTGGTTTTTGAGACAGGGCATTCCTTAGAATCCTGCTGCCTTAGTACCCTGAGTGTTAGGACTATAGGTATGTGTCTCCACTCATGGCCTATGCTGTTGATTGGCACCTAATTTTTATGATCTTGGCAAGGTACCTGGTAAGGGAAAGGGAAATATGACTTGCTTTAAAATTAGAAAGAAAGGGAGAAAGAAAGAAGGGAAATATTCTGGAGTTAGAGAAATGCACCAACAGTATTGTTTTCACTAATATACTCAGTGACAGTTTATTGTGCTTTAGGAGCATTGGCCTGAAGAAAACAGTGGTTCTAGGCTTTGTGGAGCTTGCTGTTGCATGCACAGTAGGATGCTGTAGCTCATCTAAGCCATTGATCATTTATAATGAAATATTATGGTAGCTTGCTATGATTAGACTTAGGCATAAGGGCATGGTCTGTCTTCACTAGGAGGTAAGTTACAACATAACCTTGCTGAGTCCTGAACCCTGCTTATTAGCAGACGGCCACAACGTTAGTCATGCAGTGCTGTTGCTAGAGGTCAGTGAGGTCACAGCTCTCAAACAAGTACCTGGCTGGAAAGTTCCCTAGAGACACATGTAACAGGTATTCTGACCAGATCAGAATTCAGGTAGGGCCCCACCCAAGGGCATGGCTCACAAAGGAGCAGGATAGGAGACTCGTTTCTCCTTGTGAGTTGCCCTCCTAGGAAAGAGGTATCTCCATCCAGTTTTGGTTGATCTATGTTTAATGCCATACATTTTCTTTTTTCTTTTTCTTTTTCTTTTTTTTTTTTTTTTGGTTTTTTGAGAAGGGTTTCTCTGTAGTTCCGGCTGTGTCCTGGAACTCACTCTGTAGACTAGGCTGGCCTCGAACTCAGAAATCTGCCTGCCTCTGCCTCCCAAGTGCTGGGATTAAAGGCGTGCGCCACCAACGCCCGGCTAATGCCGTACATTTTCTCAGTCAAAAATTATTTCTAGTATCTGCTATAACCCTTTTAATGCTGATCAGAAAAAGAAATAACTGGGAGCATGCAAAACAGCAGAAATCTTAACTCTGTTTTGTTGTTGTTGTTGTTGTTGTTTTATTTTGTTTTGTTTTGTTTTGTTTTTTGGTCAGGAACCCTTTTGACTGATAAACCTGTGGACCCCTCCTTAAAATGCATAGGATTATAAAGAGACCAGATTTGTGCTGAGGTATAATTATCAGAAATGTTTTTAGAAATGTATAATAGTAATTTACACTTACTACTGTGCTAACCAGTCAGATTGAGTGTTGGGAATAATTACTTAGACTTTGAAATTGTGTTGGGTGTATATAATATTTAAAGGTATTTGCAACAGAGCTGAGAGATGTTTCAGTTGTTGAAAGCACAGGGCCTGGGTTCAGTTCCTAGTACCCATCCATGTCAGGCAGATTCACAACCCTTGCAACTCCAGCTCTCTGCTTCTGCAGGCACTGTACATAAGTGTGTTTGCATATATGCACCTTCCAAAACAAACAAACAATTGCAACAATTTAGAATGTGATAGGAAAGCTGGTGGGTTTGTTGGTGATAAGAGTCACAGGCTTTGGTTAAACTAATTGCTACATCAGTAATTGAAGGATGCATTGGTTTCTATGAGAAGGTCTTGAGAAGTGGCAGTGTAACTCTGTTCGTCTGGGTTCACAGAGCCTCTCCTTCAGTCTCTGTGGTAAAGAACCCCTGCTCTAGAATGGGACTCCTTGGTTGGTATTTTAGATTACAGGCCAGCCTTTATCTTTGGGTTGATCAGTTGGATGACTGTGTTTCCATTACTTTATATTTGATGAGGGTACTGTGCTTAGGGTCAGAGGTCAAGGTCTTTAGGATATAGCGGACAGCATGACCTTGGGGTAGGAGGAGAAAAGCCTAAGAATGAGCCCCATGTGAGTAAAACAAAGTCAGAAGCCTGGTTGGCTATGAGCATTTCCCATGTATTGACTTTTCTAATCTCCATTATTATTTGTCTTTTGCAAATGAGAAACAGGCTTGGAAAGATTAAGTAACTTGCCCAAAGTCAAAACTAGGCCTGTCTGGCTCTGTGACTCAAGACTACTCACTCAGCACAAGAGCACCCTGATACCACTGTGGAAGACAGTTAGTAGGGTGCAACTATAGATAGGACATTGGGTCAGAGGCTGCTAACATGATACTGTCCAGAGATGGAAAGGCTCTCTGAATGCCAAGCTTTAAGAATAGGCGAAGGATTTTCCAGCCCAGAAATCTATATATCTCAGTTTTCAACTTAGACAAAATTCATGTAATAAAAGTCTGATGTTTCTGAGTAGATTTTTCTTTTAGCAATTTCTATTCTCTTTGTGCCTCTTTTCATCTGTTTCTATTATGATTTCCTCTCTGACCAAAGAATGTTTTTTCCGGGGGTAGTGTTTTATTATCCTCTCCAGCTAGTGTTTGTGCTTACACCACCAGAGTCACCTGATTAGATGAGAACTGGTCCATTTCCTAAATGTGTAGTCGGTGACTCAGTCATGGCCATCTGATGCTTGTGCAACATGAAGCAAAGGAGCCTTTTGAGATCTGGTTTATTTTCTGGCCTTGTGTATGAGAATGGTTGAGAATATAAGGTGGGAGAGGCTTTGTGAGGTCAGGGATGCACTAAGTAGCAGACAACATCCCAGCTGCTTTGCATTGACTCCACCCCCACTCTTATGTACATGCAGCATGCCCTGACTTCCCTGTCTAGGAAAAGAAGCTCCTGGCCACACAGTGAGCTGATAGTGAATGACAGATCAGATTAGTATGGCCAATTCTAACTAGACATTTTGGGGAGTGTTTTCCGACCTCTTCCCCCAGTTGTGGAATATGACAGACAGGTGAGAGTCTAAGCTGAGTAGGCATGAGTAGGTGTAAGAGTAACCTGAACTTCGGGCGTCTCTAGGTAATTGATCAGGGTCTAAAGATTTTCACACCATATGCTTACATGAATCTTAGTGCTTACCGCCAGTCTTTGTAAAACATACTTAACCCACCTTTCATGATGGGCTTGGCTAGCTAGTTCTTGGTCCTAAGTGCTGGTTGGCTGAGATCAAATTCAGCATTGGCTCATGTGACATTATGGGCATTCATAAATTGCACAGAAATGTCTTAGAAGCCTATGCTAACCTCATTCCACACCCTAACCCACATAGCCTGTGTGAAATGCCCTTATCTCAGACTGTGATTTGTGATCAGAATGTTTGGTTGGCTTTTCCCCCCATCTGCTGTAAGTTAGTGATGATTTTCAGGTTGTATTGTTCATCATTGTGTGGCATTGGTTCGCCTTGCCTTCTTTGCTGATCATCGAATTTGTGACTTTGTGAAGAGAGGCATGGCAGGCAACTTCTGGTGGTGTTCCAGTGGATTCTAGCTGCTTCCTCGGACTTAGGCCAATTGGCAGAGCCTTGAGGTTTCTTCTGGATTGAACTACTGCTTTTGATTTGTGAATGGTGTTTGGGAATGGATCTAGCTAAAGTTGCTGATTTGTGTGACCTGAACTGCTGATATCCTGACAACAAAGATCCCCAGGGAACTCTTTCTAAACAGGTCCACATTTTCCTTTGCCCTATTAACCTTTCTTTTCCACTGCCTCTGGTGGCTGGTGGACTAGAAGGGAGGTTGGAGCATGTGAGTACACTTATTGGAGTAGGTTTTGAAAAATAAAAGTCTGCAGGATGTCAGATCCCCTGGGACTGGAGTTACAGGTTATAAAGCTGCCATGTGGGTGCTGGGCACCAAACCCAAATCCTCTGCAAGAGCTGACAGTGCTCTTAACCACTGAGCTATCTGACCAGTTCCTCAACAGTAGTTTCATAATAAGTAGCTTCTGCTTAACTTTATTTATTTTGATACAGTCTCATGTAGACCAGGATACCTCTACTTCTTGGCAGAGATGAGCTTTAAGGTCCTCCTGCCTTCATCTCCCAAATGCTGAGATTATAGGTCAATATCACCATGCTTAGCTCATAGTCTTTGATTTCAATAAACATTCATCAAATACCTCAGACTTGGCAGGCTTTGGGCTGGTGGTTGCCAAGGATATCAGATAAAGGAGCTGATGTGGCAGTGACTGGCAGCAGGATCACCTGTAGTTAGTTGTGGAATGTAGTGCACATTGTAAAGGATTAGGGAACTCTGCAAAATGTGTATTTTCTTTTCTTTTTAAAGATTTATTATGTGTTTGTATGCATGTGCACACATGTGTGCAGGTACTTGTGGAGGCCAGAAGAAAGCACTGGATCCCCTTGGAACTAGAGTTACATGATTAAGTGTGAACTACCATGTCGGTGCTGGGAACAAAACTGGAGTCCTAATTACATAATTTAAAAAGATTTGTGTGTGTATGTGTGTATGTGCATATGCAGGTAGCCATTGAGGTCACAGGGGTGGAATTGGATCTCTTGCAGCTCGAGTTTTAAATGTTTGTGAGAGGCCAGACATTGGTACTGGGATCCATATTTTTTATAGATCAGTTAGCATTCTTCACTGCTGAGCCATCTCTCTAGTTTCCTTGTTACTGGAGCCTGCAAAGGTTAAGGTAGCTGCCCTAGGTGATAGATATAACAATAGCTAGACATGATTCAGACCCAGGCTTTTAAATTCTGAAGCCTAGTCTTGGCCTCTATGACTACCCTGTGTCACATTACATACTGATGAAGTTATGGGAGAAGTGGCTTTGGTTGTGCTTTCCAAGTGGGATTACTCTTCAGTCCTTTGTCCCAGCTGAATGAATGGAAGATAGAAGTATTGGGCTTGGGACAACTGTACTGCTCTTGCTATAGGGAGCAGAATCCCAGGTGGACTTTTTTGAGTGCTTCAAGGGTATCTAGGCAACAGTTCTCCTTGGAGTGTGACTTACCAGTGTTGTGTTTATCGGGGTCATTTCATTGCTCTGTGAACTTGGGGTTCTTTAAGGCCATCATGGAAGAGTGAATGTAGGTTGGTAAACAGGTCAACAGAAGGAGGAAGGGCTGGGCTCCTTTCATAAGATGGAACCAAGAGCTGTGGAAACATCAGCTCTGTGCCTCATGCATGTATGTCTCCACAGCTTTCCGTTGAGCCTGCTTTCTTTTGCAGTACACTCTATTTAAAGACAAGAAAAAACAGTAAGGGGGGAAAATCCAAAATCCAAACCAGATCATTTTAAATGAGCACTTTCTTCTCCACTTTCCTAAACTACGTTGTCTTTAATTTGTCTTCCCACATCTTGTGGCATAGGTAGGGGACTGGATGGTAAGAGGAAGTGGGGTGTTGGGCGAGGACTGACTTCAAATGTTAAAGTGGAAAGAACATTGTTTCCAGTGGTACTCCTGGGTCTGAATCCCAACATTGTTGATGAATGAGTTATTGACTCTGATCTTTCTGCCTTAGTACTGTGAGTACAAGGCCTACTTTGTAGGTTATGAGAAGTAAAAATTGACAGGCAGTGACAAAAAAGAGCTTGTGTGTGTGTGTGTGTGTGTGTGTGTGTGTGTCTGTGTGTGTGTCTGTGTGTGTGTGTGTGTGTGTGTGTGTGTGTATGTATGTATGTATATATGTATGTATGTATATGCTGAGACACAAATTCAGGCCCTCTGCATGCTAGGCAGATGTTATACCACTGGCCTATATCACCACCTTGGGTTCTCTTACTCCTTTCTTCTCCTTTTTTCTTTTTTTTTCCAAGACAGGGTTTCTCTGTGTAGCTCTGGCTGTCCTGGAACTTACTCTGCAGTCCAGGCTGGCCTCAAACTTAGAGATCTGTCTACCTTTGCTTCAAGAGTGCTGGGATTAAGCCGGGCGGTGGTGGTGCACGCCTGTAATCCCAGAATTTGGGAGGCAGAGGCAGGCGGATTTCTGAGTTCGAGGCCAGCCTGGTCTACAGAGTGAGTTCCAGGACAACCAGGGCTATACAGAGAAACCCTGTCTCGAAAAACCAAAAAAAAAAAACAAAAACAAAAACAAAAACAAAAACAACAAAAAAAAAAGAGTGCTGGGATTAAAGGCTTGTGTTCCCACTACCTGGCAGTTTCTATTATTCTTAATAAATTAAAAAAAAAAAAATAGAGACCTAGACTAAGTTTAACAGTGCCTCAGATGTATCTTCTCTTGTCACTGCTGTGAAAGAAGAATAGTAGCAGGCAAGCCTGATATAACCCTAGCTGTCCTGGTTGTGACCACCATCATGCCAACTTAGGTGACCCTTGTACTCACTGCAAATCTTTGAAAAACAGTAATTAAGAGAGTCAGTTGAGCATTCATGGCCAGCTGCCGGTTCCTAGTCCATTTCTTGATTGTTTTTGATATTAATAGCTTTTCTTTTTTGAGAAATTCAGATATTTTGTGTGCCTGCAGCCATCTAAGTGTAGCTTAGCATAGCTGTTTCTGCCATGACATGAAGAGACACTTCTGTCTTGATGCTGCCAGAGATGTGCTCGGTGATAAAGTGTGCTGCCCAAGTTTGGGGTTGTCTGCCTCTTTTCTTGGTCTCTTGGCATTATCTGCTTTTGGCGTCAAGTTCTTCCATACCAGCATATTTTGAAAAAGGAGTACTAATTAGGGAGTTTTCTGGTTTTTTGCACATAATGCTGGCATATGAAGATGAATGCTTAGAAACTTTCAAGCGCCTATATTCAGCTATGTATATGCTGGGTACAATTTAGTTTACATTTTTAAAAACTTTCTTTTTATTTAATGTCTATGGGTATTTGTCTGCATGTTTGTGTATCAGGTATATGCAGTGTTCACTGAGACTGGAAGAGGGCATTGAAGCCCCTGAAATTGGACTTTTAGACAGTTATGATTGATCTTATAGATGCTGGGAATCAAAGCCACCTCTGGGAAAAGCAGCCAGTGCCTTAACCGTTGAGCCATCTTTCTAGCTCCACAATTTAGTTTTAAAATAAGAATTCACAGGGTTAGAGATAGCTGAGCGGTTAAGAGTGCATACTGCTTTTGCAGAGGACCCAAGTTTGGCTCCTAACATCTACATTGGGCAGCTCACAAACACATGTAAGAGGGGTTCAATGAGGCCTCTACAGGTGTCCACATTCCTGTGCACATACATAAATATAGACGTGTATGTGTGTAAATATAAGCTAAATTAAAAAAATCAGAATTAAATACCTGAGCATGGCAGCAAGTATAGTCCCAGCATTCTGGAGTCAGTGGCAGGAGGATTAGATTACACAGCCAGACTTTTTCTGAGAAGAAACAAAGCTGCAGTGAGATGCCCTGGTGTTCAAACTTGAATGCTATCAGAAAGACAGTGCCAACTCTCATGTGTTGCTGGCACAGTCAGTCAGTAACATATGCTTGGAATGTAGTTTGACTTTTCCAAAATATAAGTATAGTTCTGGCATAAGCAGGCATGCTGTGTGACCTAACATTTATATTCTTCAAGAAGAATAAAAAGAAATGCATGTACAAGGGCTTATTGTTGAATGTTTCTACCAGTGTGCTTTTTAGTGACCCTAAACTAGAAGCAGTTCAAAGGCACAGCTGATAATAATAAACAAAATACAATATGGTAATAAAAAGAAACCCAGTGCTGATAACACACTCCTCAGGAATGAGCTTCACAAATGTGCTATGTCAAAGACACTTGATGCAAGAGACAATATTGAGTGTACTTCTTTTCATATTAAATGTCCTGAAATGACAAGGAGGAAAAACAAATCTACAGTGGCATATGTGGCCTGAGGCTAGTGTAGAACCTGACATACCATAGGCTTGACTATTAGGGATATGAAGGAGCCTTTGAGGAAATGGAGGTGTTCTAAGCATTCATTGTGGAGGTGGCAGTTAGCCATTTTCTAACTATCATTGAATTATATATACTTAGGATGGGTGAAATTTGTGATATATAAGTTTGTAACTCAACCACGCCTGTCTCATTTTATTGATATTTGGTTGATGCTCCTCTGGGATGCACTACAAGGTGGGGGCTCATTCCTTGAAATTTTGAGGTTGGGCATTCAGAGGCTGTGTGAGTGGTAGAGAATCAAGGAGATAGGGCTGATCCCACATGGAAAAGGGAGTGGCATAGTCCAGTGGCTCAAACCTATAGTCCTGACTGTCCAGGAGGTAGAAGCAGGAAGATGGATTGAGGCCATTGTGCAACACAGTAAGGCTTCATTTCAAAACATAGAAAATGGAGTAAACAAAAGGTACTCTCTAATGCTTTGGCTCCTGACAGGTCACACACATACACCAACCCAGGAGCTGTCTGAACTGGTAAATGGAAACACACACACACACACACACACTCACTCTCTCTCTTTCTCTCTCTCTCTCTCTCTCTCTCTCTCTCTCTCTCTCTCTCACACACACACACACACACACACACACACACACACACTCACCCCAGTTAATTTTAAAATGCCTTGATTACCTCAAAGGCTGGGCACTCCTGAACCTTCCCCTGCTACCCCAGGTCCAATGGGGAAGTGACTAGTGGCTACTCACCTGAATTCTCACATGGCTGGTTGGCTTTCTTTCCTGTCGCTCCTGCGTCCTATCATTCTTTCCCGAGCCATGGTGATTCTCCTCTGTTCCTCTCTGCATCCTCACCCATGTAACTCAGGGTCCTGCCCCGTGCCCATTGGCATGTTTATTGATCCATCAAAAACCAACTGGGGACAAGGACCTTTAGAATTTGGACACACAGATTCCCAGTTAAATCAAAGAATTAGAACAAATCTCCAATATCTAGTTCTTTCCATAGTGCTAGATGCTGTACATACACCTTCCATTTTTAGTAATCAGGACCAACTTGTTATGTGGCATGGTTTTGGTTGTTGTTTTGAGACAGGGTTTCTCTGTGTAGCCCTGGCTGTCCTGGAACTCTCTCTGTACAACAGGCTGACCTCAAACTCAGAGATATACCTGCCTCTGCCTCCCTAGTTCTGAGACTATCATGTGCCACCACTGCATGGTGAACTTTTTTTTTTTTTAATTATTACGTTTTTTATTTTCTTTGTGTTTACATGTCTAGGCATGAATGTGCCAAGATCAGGGGCTAACTTGCAGGAGTTCTCATCTTCTGCTGCGTTTGAGTCCTAGGCATTGAACTCTAGTCATCAGGCTTGGCAGCAAGTGCCCTGGCCTTGAATTCTTGATCATCCTGCCTCTTTCCGCAGTGCCGGGATTACACAATTTCCTTCTTAACTCTCAGTAACTCTTTTCCTACTCACGTTTTCTTCTCATGTTCACTCCTTTCCAGTCTGTCTTGAGCATATCTTATGATAGAGACACACATTTACATCTTACTATTATTCTGTTGCTACCTTCCATTCATATTTGGGTTTTGGTAGCTTCATTTTTTTTTAAATCTAAAATGTTAGCTGGCAAGCCTCTGACTTCTAAATGAAGACCACCCACAGGAGCATAGAGGCCATCTCTTTAGGGAGTGCTGTAACAGGGTGCTCAGAGTTGGGGCTGTTGGCCCCAGGAAGCTGGAAGCAGGCTAACTAGAAGTGGGGTGTATATATGGTTTTTTTTCTTTTTAAAAAATTTTTTTTTAAAGATTTATTTACTGATTATTTGCAAGTACACTGTCTTCAGACACCAAAAGAGGGCGTCAAATCTCTTTATGGATGGTTGTAAGCCACCATGTGGTTGCTGGGATTTGAACCTTTGGAAGAGCAGTCAGTGCTCCTACCCACTGAGCCATCTCTCCAGCCCATATATGGTTTTCTTTTGTTGATATTAAGTGGTAAATGGAACAAAATTAAGGGAAGCTTGGTGTCCTTTACCAAGGCCTGACTGTTCTGGGCAGAGTGGTGCAGAGGTTCAGGGTCAGAGTTTGTCATCAGCTGTGCTCTGACCTATCTTTAGTCTTTCTAGCTAGACACAGGCCAGAACAGAACTCTTAATGAATTCCTGGGAGAGTACTGTATCCTAATCTGCTTTGGGTTGCAGATGCTAGTCTGAAAGTTTAGAATCTAAAACTCTATTGCTTCCTTCCTCCAACAAAATTAAACAAAAGCCATGATCCATGTGACCGTGTGTATTTGCTGAATGAACGACAGTGAGGAGGAGAAGAGCCTGCGGGCTTGAGAGGTGGGAACCGAAGGTCCTCGCAACCTTCACAAAACCAGTGGTGACTGGGTTTTCCTGGGAGTCATGAAGTTGGCTGCACTTGGAAGTTGAATCTTCAGTTGAACCCAAGGAAGCTAAGGGGACTCCTGTTTAGTAGATTTGAGGGAGTGATAATAGAAATGAATTAGAAATTTCAAATTTTCTCTATTCCCTAGTCAGTTATCTTCCATGTATCAGTAGGTATGAACATGTGTGGGACACACCCCACAGATACTGTTGTTTTTTTCTTTGAGGTTCCCAGGTTTCCTGACTTCATTCTGAATTCTAGATTTGCTCATTACTTCAATTAGAATTGATAGCAAATGACATTACCTCTGTGAATGTGACATTTGTGTTGGAGGTCCCTTGTTTAGTGTGGATATGTTTTTTTTTTATTTTATTTACTTTTTTTTTTTTTTAAGAAAAAATGTTTTTATGTGGTGTTCAGCATTGAACACAGAGCTTGGTGCATACCATGCTGGCACTCCACCAGCTCAGCTACATTCCTAGCCAAGTTTAAAAGAGTATCAATTACTTACTGGGCAGGTGGGGCTGTTGGGTCATCTTCATGAGTATAAACAAGTGAGTTCTTATGCTTCTTTCCTATCTTAGCAAAAGGAAATCTATTTTCTGAGGCAGGACCTGGTGAATGCAGTAGCTGTGGCCGCTGTTCTGGGAAACTGGCTAGATTTTCTCAGTGTCAAGAGAATTTTGAAACCCCAATTTCCCAATGTGAAACCTTTAATTTTCCACTTGAGGCTGGTACTCTGAGGGTTGGCTGCAGTGCATTGTGGGGTATGTTGGAGATTGAGGTACAGGAAGAGCTGGGAGGTTGGGAGAGTTAGTTAATGTCACTTGGTCACACACACACACACACACACACACACACACACCCGAGTTTAGTTGCAGTGGTCCACTAAGGAGGAAAATGCAGACTCGCAGACTCAGACTCTTGGACATCAGAGAACTTAAAGAAGTCTTCCAACCAAAAAGAGCACAGGACCAGACGGTTTTAGTGCAGAATTCTATCAGACCTTCAAAGAAGTCCTGATACCGATTCTCTTCAAACTATTCCACAA
Source organism: Apodemus agrarius (assembly GCA_964023405.1). Lineage (NCBI taxonomy): Eukaryota > Metazoa > Chordata > Mammalia > Rodentia > Muridae > Apodemus > Apodemus agrarius. The sequence continues at coordinate 61,585,394 of OZ030013.1, read as the reverse complement.
AATAGAAACAGAAGGAACACTACCCAACTCATTCTATGAAGCCACAATTACCCTGATACCAAAACACCACACAAAGATCCAACTAAGAAAGAGAACTACAGGCCAATTTCTCTTATGAATATCGATGCAAAAATACTAAACAAAATACTTGCCAACCGAATCCAAGAACACATCAAAATGATCATTCACCATGATCAAGTTGGCTTCATCCCAGGGATGCAGGGATGGTTCAATATACGGAAATCCATCAACGTAATCCACTACATAAACAAACTCAAAGAAAAAAACCACATGGTCATCTCATTGGATGCTGAAAAAGCATTTGACAAAATTCAGCATCCTTTTATGCTAAAGGTCTTAGAAAGAGCAGGAATTCAAGGCCCATATCTAAACATAGTAAAAGCAATATACAGCAGACCAGTAGCCAACATCAAGGTAAATGGAGAAAAACTTGAAGCAATCCCACTAAAATCAGGGACTAGACAAGGCTGCCCCCTCTCACCATATCTCTTCAATATAGTACTTGAGGTATTAGCTAGAGCAATTCGACAACAGAGGGAAGTCAAAGGGATACAAATCGGAAAGGAAGAAGTCAAACTATCACTATTCGCAGATGATATGATAGTATACTTAAGTGACCCAAAAACCTCCACCAGAGAACTCCTGCAACTGATAAACAACTTCAGCAAAGTGGCTGGCTATAAAATCAACTCAAGCAAATCAGTAGCCTTCCTATACGCGAAGGATAAGCAGGCCGAGAAAGAAATTAGGGAAATGACACCCTTCACAATAGCCACAAATGATATAAAGTTTCTTGGAGTGACGCTAACCAAACATGTGAAAGTTTTTTTTTTTTTTTTTTTTTTTTTTTTTGGTTTTTCGAGACAGGGTTTCTCTGTGTAGCCCTGGCTGTCCTGGAACTCACTCTGTAGACCAGGCTGGCCTCGAACTCAGAAATCCACCTGCCTCTGCCTCCCAAGTGCTGGGATTACAGGTGTGTGCCACCACGCCCGGCCATGTGAAAGATTTATATGACAAAAACTTCAGGTCTCTGAAGAGAGAAATTGAAGAAGACATCAGAAAATGGGAAAATCTTCCATGCTCGTGGGTTGGCAAGACTAATATAGTCAAAATGGCAATCTTGCCCAAAGCAATATACAGATTCAATGCAATCCCCATCAAAATCCCAACTCAGTTCTTCTTAGAGTTAGAAAGAGCAATTCTCAAATTCATCTGGAATAACAAAAAACCCAGGATAGCTAAAACTATCATCAACAGCAAAAGAACTTCTGGGGGAATCAATATCCCGGACCTCAAGCAATATTACAGAGCAGTGGTATTAAAAACTGCATGGTATTGGTTCAGTGACAGGGAGGCGGATCAGTGGAATAGGATCAAAGACCCAGAATTGAACCCACACATCTATGGCCAATTGATCTTCGACAAAGGAGCTGAAAACATCCAGTGGAAAAAAGATAGCCTTTTCAACAGATGGTGCTGGCTCAACTGGAGGTCAACATGCAGAAGAATGAGAATTGATCCACTCTTATCTCCTTGCACTAAGCTCAACTCCAAGTGGATCAAGGACCTCCACATAAAACCAGACACACTAAAACTAATAGAAAAGAAACTGGGGAAGACCCTTGAGGACATTGGCTCAGGGGAAAAATTCCTGAACAGAACACCAATTGCTTATGCTCTAAGAGCAAGAATAGACAAATGGGACCTCATAAAATTACAAAGTTTCTGTAAGGCAAAAGACACTGTCAAAAGGATAAATTGGCAACCAACAAATTGGGAAAAAATCTTCACCAACCCCACATCCGACAGAGGGCTAATTTCCAATGTATACAAAGAACTCAAGAGGTTAGACCCCAGAAAACCAAATAACCCTATCCAAAAATGGGATACAGAGCTAAACAGAGACTTTTTACCTGAAGAAATTCGGATGGCTGAGAAACACCTTAAAAAATGTTCAACATCATTAGTCATTAGGGAAATGCAAATTAAAACAATCCTGAGATTTCACCTCACACCAGTCAGAATGGCTAAGATTAAAAATTCAGAAGACATCAGGTGTTGGCGAGGATGTGGAGAAAGAGGAACACTCCTCCACTGCTGGTGGGACTGCAAGCTGCTACAACCACTCTGGAAATCAGTATGGCAGTTCCTCAGAAAACTGGACGTGATACTTCCGGAGGACCCAGCCATACCACTCCTGGGAATATACCCAGAAGATTCCCCAGCATGCAATAAGGATACATGCTCTACTATGTTCATAGCAGCCTTATATATAATAGCCAGAAGCTGGAAAGAACCCAGATGTCCCTCAACAGAGGAATGAATACAAAAAATGTGGTCTATATACACAATGGAGTACTATTCAGCCATTAGAAACAATGAATTCATGAAATTCTTAGAGAAATGGATGGAGCTGGAGAACGTCATACTAAGTGAGGTGACCCAGTCTCAAAAGAATACCCGTGGTATACAGTCACTGATAAGTGGATATTAGCCTAGAAGCTTGGAACACCAAAGACATAAATCACATATCAAGTGATGTCTCACAAGAAGAAAGGAGTGGACACTGGTGCTAGAATGGACCAAAACATCATTGTGGGGGAGTACAAGAACAGTGAGGTGGGAGGGGGTGGATGAGGGAGCAGGGGGAGGGAAAAGCGCATGTGGGACATTTGGGGGTGGGGAACCAGAAAAAGGGAAATGAATTGTAAATATAGAATATATCCAATAAAAAAAAAGTCACAAGTTTACTAGTCCAAAAAGTTCCAGCAATCTCTGTGCATAAAGCTTTGTCCTTTGAGTCTGTAGTTACTCCGGTGAGAGTGCAGCAGTCATTTATGGTTTATAAGAAGGCACTGAACGTAGATCAGTGTTCTCTGGCCGAATTTAAACCTCCTTATAATGAAGGCAAGTGGCTATTTAAAACAGTGTTTTATTTTATGTATGTGTTTGTGAATATTTATGCATGTGTGTGTCTGTGAAGACCAGAGGCTATTCACATTCCTTGGAGCTGGAGTTGGAGCTTTGTGATCCGCCTGATGTGGGCCCTGGGTTCTGAACTCTGTCTTCATGGTAAGCAGAAAGTGCTCTGCAGCCACCCCCAGCCCCAGGCAGTGGGTTTACTCCTCTTGCTGGCCGTGAATTTATACTCTCTCTTCCTCCTGCTCGCAAGTGGGTTTGGCAGAGGAGAAAGGTCCAGTGAGTTGTTAGTAATCAGTTAATTCATTATTCTTGAATTTATGACAATTTGAAATCATGGCGTTTATAGATCAAAATTCTCTTATGCCCCAAATATTACACATTACAAAGCACAACTGGCTGTCCCATAGTCATGGTCTAGGCTGCTCTCTGCTCTGAGCCAATGTGGTTTGTGTAGGTACAAGATTGTAGTAGAAGAAGGTTCTTGAACACTTTTCTTGATCTACAGATGTTTTATCAAAGGACTGTGGGTCAGGTGGTGACCTGAGGTTTTTAAAGGCAGTTGGAGCCAGGAGGGCTTTGCCTACTCCTTTCAAACAGAGTCCCATCACTTGCTTGTTGGGTTTTAGGATTCTTCTCCTTTGTTTCCTGGGATACTTGGTACTCTCACCCCTGACCCATTTAACTTTCTAATTTTAATTTAAATTATATATATATATATATGTGTGTGTGTGTGTGTGTGTGTGTGTGTGTGTGTGTATGTATGTATGTATGTATTTTCTGTCTTCATATGGTGTTCTTCAGTTTAAAAGGTTTCCTAGTTTTTTGACTATGGAATTTGCATTTTTATTTCTCACTTGCCTTTTCAGGTGGCTTGGGGAAGGAGGGATGGTGGTAAAAGGGCAGGTCTGCAGAGACACTGTCATATGTAAGAGAGTCATATCAGGAATGTTTAAGGAAATAGTTACTACTAGAAAAAATTTAATCAAGCTGAGAAGTGACAAAGGAATAAGAACATTCTCAGGTCAGCAAAGTCGTGCTGACCTCCCCGGAGCGAGCAGTGGGTGCTCTGTGTTGGGGAAGGAAAGATGGGGGGATGGTGCAGTTTGGGTGTTGGGCAGGAGCCAGGTTGCCTACAGAGTGCAGGAGTTATTTACTGAGTAAGCAAAAGCTTGTATTGGTCTCTGATAAGAAAGAACCTCATTCTCTAGAGGTCACAGGTTGCCTGAAATGACACAGACAGAACTGCTGTCAAGAGGATGGATGGCCAGCGTACAGTGGAGGTGGTTCAGGTCATTGGTGTTGAGAAGGGCTCACTGTGGTGGGGGTTCTTGTGGATGGATCCTTGAGGGAGAAGTTTGGTTTCTGGTTTTCTGCTCTGCAGGACTTAAGGAAGCAGAGGCATCAGAGGGCAGCAGCAGTGATAGTGGCCTTGTATGGGTATGGGATGTGGAATGTGGAAGTGCTTAGGTAGCCTGTGCTGTTCGGGCTCCGCTTCTCCACCTGTCCTGGCAGCGTGATAGGCTGGGAAACTGAACGCTGCTGTGAACACGACCCGAATAGATTCTTGGGATTTGTGGGGAGGTGTGGGGGGAGACGGACAGACTGACAGGGACAGCTTCAGTGAGGCAGCTCCTTTAATGGAGGGAAACAAAGGCTACTTTAGTAAACCTTTGGGGGGTGGGTATGGACTTTGTGGATGATTATACACCATTGGCCAGGTAGGGCCAGGGCTTTAGGGATGCCCTATTTGCTTAAGGAGGAATTCCAGGTGCAAATGGACATGATCTTATAAGGGAGAGGAAGTTTAACCTGGCTACTGAGCTGTGTGACCTCCTTCGGTGGTGATGGGCCCCTGGGCTACTTACACTGGGATGTGCAGACTCCTGATAGGGTAGTAGCCATCTTACTCCTGCTGCTCTCAGATTTTCAGAGGTTGTGAGGCTCTGGTGCTTTTGCAGGTTATCACTGATAGGGAGTTGTAATGGGTCTTTGTAAACTAGAAGCGTTCTACAGGACTGGATCTATAGCTCAGTGGTAGAATACTTGCCAAAGATTCATGTATAAGGCCTTGAGTTCACGTCCCAACATAACATAACATAACATAACATAACATAACATAACATAACATAACATAACATAACATAACAAACATACATACACACACACACACACACACACACACACACACACACTGAGGACTTGTACAGAACTAAGTAACCCAGTGAAACATCTTATTCCTATGGGTTATCCTAACCAGCTTTTCTCCTCTCCTTAGATAATCTGTTACTAGGATCAGGCTGATTGGCACAGCATTGATTGTATAGTAAAGAGAAGTCCCACTTCTTACAGAGTTCCCCAGTAGGTCCTGTGGAGTTCTACTAGTTTGGTTGGTTTGCTGGTGGTGTTTTCAAATACTGAGGCCTCTTTTGTCTCATTCTCCAAGCATACTTTCTCTCTTTTTTTTCTTTTTAGATTTATTTATTTATTATGTGTTAGTACACTGTAGCTGTCTTCAGACACTGTAGAAGAAGGTGTCAGATCTTGTTACAGATGGTTGTGAGCCACCATGTGGTTGCTGGGATTTGAACTCAGGACCCCTGGAAGAGTAGTCAGTGCTTTTAACCTCTGAGCCATCTCTCCAGCTCCCTTTAAAGATTTATTTTTATTTATATGTGTACACTGTTGCTGTCTTCAGACACACACCAGAAGAGTGCATCGGAACCCATTACAGATGGTTGTGAGCCACCATGTGGTTGCTGGGAATTGAACTCAGGACCCCTGGAAGAGTAGTCAGTGCTCTTAACTGCTGCGCCATCTCTCCAGCCTATATATACATAATACATAATACATAATACATAATACATAATACATAATACATAATACATAATACATAATACATAATACATAATACATAATACATAATACATATATACATATATATATTTGGAGATAGGGTTTCTCTCCAAGTGTACTTTCTCAATGATGTTCAGTGGAATCTTCCAGATGTTAAGAAAAAAGTGGACAGAGCTTTTTTTTTTTTTTTTTTTTTGGTTTTTGAGACAGGGTTTCTAAGTGTAGTCCTGGCTGTCCTGGAACTCACTCTGTAGACCAGGCTGGCCTCGAACTCAGAAATCCACCTGCCTCTGCCTCCCAAGTTTTGGAATTAAAGGTGTGCTCCACTACCACCCAGCAGGACTGGGCTTTTAATGACATAAAAACTTCTTAATGAGACCCTCCTGTGAAGATTGAGAAACATTCTGAGTTCATTCAATACACGGATTTAGTCCTGTTAGTTTTATTCTGTGTGTAGAAAGGAGGTTGGGGGAGGAGTGACAAGAGAGAACTCAGTCATCATAGATTGCAGTTTGTTTGCTGGTACTACCAGTTGAGTCCTAAAGAGGAAGCAGCATCATTCCTATGGTGGCTGGATTAAAACAAGCTCTTTGTTTTCTTTCTTTGTTTCTTCAGACAGGCTTTCATACAGGGGACTAGCCTCTAATTGGCTATGTAGCCAAGGATGACCTTGATTCACCTCCTGAGTACTGGGATTTTAGGCAGTGTTAGCATGCTTGGCTTCTGCAAGGTTATGTTAGGATGGAACCCAGGGTGTCATGTGTGCTAGACAAGCATTCTATTGGCTGAGTTCCATTCCAGTCTCAGTCTTTTCGAGATGTTTATGGCTTTTAGAGTGTGTCAGGTGGGATCTTGTTAAGTCAGATTCTGCATATTTTTAACTGTGATCATTTCAGTAACTTAAAGCTTTAGAATTGAAAGAGATGATTGTTGACAAGATGGTGGTGCAGCCTTTAACCTCGGCCATCAGGAGGCAGAGGCAGAGGCAGAGGCAGGAGAATTTCTCTGAGTTCCTGACCAGCCTGCTTTATATGATGAGTCCAGGCCAATCAGGAATATATAGTGAGACCCCCTTCTCCCTCCCTCCCTCCCTCCCTCCCTTCCTCCCTCCCTCCCTCCCTCCTTTCCCCTTCTCTCTCTATTTTTTCCTTTCTCTCTCTTCCTCCCTCCTTCCTCCCTTCTTCCTTTCCTCCCTCCCTCCCTCTTCCCCTCCCTCCCTCCCTCCCTCCTTCCCTCCCCCCTCCCCTTCCCCCACAACAGCAAAGGGCAGAAGAGATGATGGTGCTTGGATATTATTGGTTGGCAGTGGTAATTGGTTGGTTTATAACTCATTCTGACGTTTGTGTCTTAAGTATATGTAATATTGCATGACATATTTTTAGATCCTATATCAGTCTTATTCTTGTCATTGTCATAGGAATTAATGAAACATTCTCAGAGATTATCAACATATATAAAATCATCACAGAATGTCTTCATAACCAGTCTAGCAGTTAGGAATGTAATTTATTTTTGTGGTATGATTTATGTTTTGAATAAGAAGTGGATAAAGGTCCCTAAACAAGATCAGTTAAAAAGAGTAAGATAATAGCTTATCATAGTTACCAGTTTTTTTCTGAAGTACTGAACCATTGCATGTCGGGTTAGGCAATGCTTTCGGTGGAACCCAGGGCCTTGCACATACTAGAAAGGAGCCACATCATGTCTTGTTTCCAAACTGACCTTTTCTAAAACAGCAGCACTTTCCATGTTGATCCACCTGGACCATTAGCATTTTCATTTCCTGTGCTGTGCCTGTCTCCTCACTACTTGGGGGACATTAGTCACTGCAGGCAAGAGTTATATTTGGATGCTAAAGTTAATGGTTGGGAGTGTGATGAGTGTCTGCATGGTTTCAGAGCCAGCCTCTTAGACAATATCAAGGACAAAGGGAGGAATGGTAATGTTGAGTGTGGAGAGTGTTACACTCTGGCCAGCCAGGCAGATACAGTGAGCCCTGGACATGTCCCGCCTCCTGTTAGGATGCACTGGTGCGTCTGTTATTTGTGGTGATACTTGCAAGCACCCAGGCTGACTTTGAGTCATGAGGAAGCATTAGGTATCTAGTCCGAGGGGTGATCTGCAGACAAAGTGGACAGTGTTCTAGCTGTCCATGATAGCCAAATTGGCCTGGGTTGGAGGAGACATGATGACTTCAGAGAGTCCAGGAGTCTGGACCAGGAAAAGTACACCAGTGATGGTAGTTGGCAAAATTTGGATATGACTGGGTGTTTTTAATAGGTTGTATGTTGCTAAGTCTGTCCTGACTTTGGTCACTGTTGACTGGGGTTCTGTAAGTCATTAGCGTGTGGCAGAGCTTGAGCAAGCCTGTGTAGGAATTCTTTGCACTATTTTTGTAAGTTTGAAAATACTTACAAATGAAGTTATGCAATGAGAAAATTAATACAGCAGAGTTAGGAACTAAAGGCTGTGTCGGACATGCTCTGTGCTATCACTTTGAATGGGTCAGGGACTTTTCTTTGCTTCAAGAGTATCTTAGTGGGGTTCACTGAGGATTCTGGGTAAGAGATCCTGAAACCAGGGAGTGGTAGCTGCATGGGATTTCAGTTCTCTGTTGTTAAACTTGTCTTGTTAAACTAACTAATTAATTAATGTGCTTATTTTTGTATGGGGCTGTAATTATGTATTGGGGTGTCCTGTGACCATGCAGGTTGCCTAAGCTTTGCTGGTTGTGGCTTCCAGACTCCCTAGCTGGAAATGGAGCCTTGTAATTAACTTAATGGTTTCTGTTTTTATTGGGTTGCTTTGAATTCATGTGAGTCCATGAATTCTTCTGCAGTGAGTCATATATTCAGTTTAATATTTACTGGTTGCATTTTTAGGAAGAGCTGATTTTAAAAGTTTTTTTTTTTAATATTTTACTTAAACTTGAAATATTATGCTAGATGTAAGTCTTATTGTTCTCAGGAAAGACAAGATTTTTCATATACATATTAAATACCAAAATACTGGTTTAAGTCCCACCTGGGAAACCTATGGTAGGTTGTTTTAGATAGCTTTTTTCTTTTGCTGTGATAAAGACCTTGGCCAAAAGCAACTTGTAGAGGAAAGGGTTTATGTTATCTGACAGTTTACAGTTGTTGTCTATCTCTGAGGGAGGCCAGGGCAGGAACTCAAGGCAAGAACCTAGAGGCAAGTACTTAAGCAGAGGCCTTGGAGGTGTGCTGCTTACATTACTGGCTTGCTCTCATGGCTTGCTTGACAACTCAGAACCACCTGCCCTGGTGCACTGTACACAGTGGGTTTGGCCCTCTCGCATCAATTGTTAGTCAAGAAAATTCCCGTACGGTTTTGTCTATAGGCCATCTGGTAGAGGCATTTTTCAGTTGAGGGTCCTCTTCCCAGATAACTGTAGCTTGTGTTGACCCAACCAGGTCATAGGTAATAATTAGAATGGAGAGATTGGGCCATGTTGACCAGCATGGAAAGAAGACTGTGGGTTTGGGAATCTTAAGACCCACTGCGTTAGATGGTCCTTCAACTTTTCTGATTTCTCAACTTCTCATCTGTAAGTCTGGACTCAGTAGCATATCATGTGAAGTTGCCATGAATACTGTAGAAGCAATGTGCAGACACCTCATATTCATGGCTGCAGTTTTTACACTTTGTATATAGTTGAAAATCTGCTTTGCTTATAAATGTCTGTAACAATAGTAACATTTGTCAGTGACCTGTTCTATAGATTCAGTGGCTTTAAAATTGTCATTTATTTATTGTGAGGGTACATATGTGTCATGGTACATGTGTAGGTGTCAGAGAACATTTTGTGGCAGTTGGTCTTCTTTCACTATGCAGGTCCTAGGGATCAAACTCAGGGCATCAGTCAAGTGCCTTTACCCTCTGAGCCATCTCACTGGCTTAGGGCTTTTTGTCAGGAGGTTTGCCCATATCTTGTTAGTTCAGAAAAACAGGTTTTCTTTCATATCATAGTCCTGTTGGATATATTGCCTCCAATTTACCAGGTACTTGACACAACCTATAAGACATTTATTGTCTTCATCTCAAGTCATTTGGTACAAATAAATATCAGATTTCTTATAGAAGAAAATCTTATGAGACAAAGAGACAAGAAAGCATGTTGACACCATTGGGGATATTTGTATGCAGGATCACTTGAGCTTAGGCTGGATGCTTGTGTTCTCTGAGGAGGACCAGATCACCATTCTTGTTTCACTCAGTATCTGGAAGACTCCAAGCCAGGAGGGACTCCTGCTTTTAATGGCAGCACTTTGGCTCTAAGTCCGGAGTGCTCACATAGGAGGTCTCCTGGGTCTAAACAGTTAGTTCTAGGCTAGCATGGAATAGATAGTGAGACCTCATCTAAAACAAACAAAAAATAGGAGAGCATACTTTCTTTTATCCTTAAGTTGGTTTTGAGTTTGCTGTGTGAGCAGGGCTGTTATGTAGAATTCTATACTTGCCTGTTTTCAGTTAGTCCAGGAAAAAATAAGTATGTGTATGTATTAATGTCTGTGGAGAGGGAGGACATGAAAGCAGCTTTGTTCAAGGCTAACAGTTGGTGATTTGGGGTGAAGGGCCTCTGGGCTGTTGGATCTCAAGCCTTAGTTATTTTTCTGGCAGTTTCAGGCAGAGGGACCAAGGGAAGGTTGAAGTGGGTGGGCAAGTGAAGAGGGTATGTACCAAGTGACTGAGAGTCAGTGAGTAGGAGCTCACTGTCAATACATTAGTTGTTCCTTTAATGGAACCTTTTTTCCTGAGCCAGAACAGAAGTTCCACTGAATACAAAGATCTGGATGGGTTTGTGAAAACTTCAGGACAGTTCTAAATGTGAAATCAGACAGCAGGTAGTTTTTCTTGGAGGGGATGGTGGTTGAAACAGGATTTTTAAAAACTATAGTTATTTTTTATTTGTATGATTATTTTGCTTGCATGTAAATCTGTGCACCACGTGCCATACTAGTGCCTGAGGAGGCCAAAAGAGAGTGTCAGGCTGTCTAGAGCCAGAGTTACAGACAGTTGTGAGTTACCATGTGGCTACTAAAAACTGAATCCCAGTCCTCTGGAAGAGCAGCCATAGCTCTTGACCACTGAGCTTCAATTGAAGACAGGATTTAATTATTTAGCCCAGGCTGGCCTCAGACCTACAGTTCTCTTGGCTTAATCTCCTTTCCCCTAGTAGCTGGGATTACAGAGAGATGCATTTGCACCTGGCTCAGAACTCAAGCTTTTGAAAAGGATGATTTATGAGACATTTGTCTTAGAGTTTTATTGATGTGAAGAGACACCATGACCAAGCCAACTCTTATAAAGGCAAACAAACATTTAATCGGGGCTGGCTTACAGTTTCAGAGGTTCAGTCCATTATCATCATTGTTGGAAGCTTGGCAGCATGCAGGCAGATATGGTGCTGGAGAAGGAGCTGAAAGTTCTACATCTTGATCCAGATCTGAAGGCAGGCAGGAGACTTTCATCCACACTGGGGGGGCTTGAGCATTAGGAGACCTTAAAGTGCACCAACACAGTGATACACTTCTTTCAACAAGGCCACACCTCCTAATAGTGCCATTTCCCATGGGTCAAGCATGTTCAGACCACCATAGGTGTATACTAGGATGAGCAGAAATGCAGAGGCAGAGCCATTAGGGCCCCTAAGTTCTCTCAGAACTCAGGTCCATCTTCCTGTTGGAGAGTCACAGGTTAGTCAGGTTAACCTGTTCCCTCCCTTTGTTGGTATTAATTTACTTTTCATTTACTATTTGGTTTCAAAAGTAATATTTCCTTTTTTATCCCTTTTTCTTTTACCTTCCCATCCTGCCTCCTCTTCTTGCTTCCCTTTCCCTTTGAGACAGAATCTTCTGTAACCTAGACTGATACTGAACTTGCTATGTAGCTCAGACTGATCTTAAACTCCTAATCCTCCTTCCTCCAGCTGCTGAGCATGACTTATAGGTGTGCAGGCCTGCTGGTATTTGTTTTCTTATTGCAAAGTTTACATTCATTATCTTTTGCTGTTCAAAAAGAGTTTTCTAAACTATACTTTTTTGCTAACTCTTGTTCCTTTTTTTGTTTGTTTGTTTTCATGTGCGTGGCACCATTGCTGTCTGAACTCAGGGGCCAGCCGAAGGTAAGAGCTCTTCACGTGATACTTGTAGAGATTACTTGCATAGCCCTGAAGGACTGGACATTTTCTTCTCAAAACTGAAAAGTCCTTCTTCCTGCTGGTTTATAAAACAAATATAAGCTGTCATCTGTCTCACAACTCAAGCTGCTTATTGACACAGTGTGTTCTGGCCAGCTCTGCCTGGTCTAGCAGTCCAACATGGGTTCCTTGTGTGCTGTAGATTAACATGAAACATTGTTCCAGACTAGTCACTCTGTGACAGTCCAACTCATCTTGCTCCTAGGCAGTTGGGATGCTTTGCCAGACCCATGGGATCCTGATGATAGACTCTAGCTTCCTTTAGGGGTTAAGCTTGCAGCTTACATTGGAGCCAAATTCTGAGACTACTTTTAAAACTTTTTTTTAATTAATTTTTTAAAGGGTGACATCCTTTTTATTCTGTTACTATAATGAAACACCTGAAGCTGGGTTCTCCCTCCCTCCCTCCTTTCCTTCCTTCCTTGAATTTATAGTACACTGCAGCTGCCTTCAGACACACCAGAAGAGGGCATCGGACCCCATTACAGATGGTTGTGAGCCACCATGTGGGTACTGGAAATTGAACTTAGGACCTCTGGAAGAGCAGTCAGTGCTCTTAACTGCTGATCCATCTCTCCAGCCCTTAATTACATTTTTTAATTAAAATTTTTTTTGGTGTGTGTTTTATATCATACTGCACATGTGCATAGGTCAGTCAAAAACTTTCAGGCATTGGTTCTTTTTTATATCACTTGGACACCAGGCATTGAACTCAGGCATGATGACAGAGCTCTTTACTCACTGAACTAACTTTTGTGTGAGAGTGCTGGCTTCTTTGTCTTCTGAGAGTCTTAAAGGTTTTTTTTTTTTTTTTTTAAGATTTATTTGTTTTATTTCATGTATATGAATGCTTTGCCTTCCTGCATGTATGTGTACCATGTGCATGTTTGGGCTCACGGAGTTGAGAAGAAGATGTAGAACCCCCTGGGGCTGGAGTTACAGTTAGTTGGTTATAAGCACCATGTTGATGCTGGGAATCCTGTCCTCTGAGAGAGCTCTTAACTGCTGAGCCTCTATGGGTTCTATTCTTGTAGGTTTTCTGTCATCAGGAATCCTGCTTTAACTGGACAGTTCTCTGAAATTACCGAGAACTTCCAGGAAGTTCAGTTTGTCTACATTCTTGGGCTTGTTTTCGTTTTAGAGCCTGTGGTTGAGCTGTATGTAACTCTCTGCCATTACTGTTGCTCAAATATGTGTACACATGACTTTTGGGATCCCCAGTGGCCTTTTAAGTGGTACTTGAATGTGACACTGGTCTCCTTAAGTTTGTGCACCTTTTTTTGCTAGAAAGGGTACTGGGTTAATTTTGCTTTTTATTGGAGCAGAAGGAGATGGAGATCAGTACAGATGTGAGGAAACTACGTCTTGCCATGTTTAATTTTCTGGAACTGTTCTCACTGCTTAGAGAAAATGCTTTGCAGACAAAAAGCCTGGAAGGGGAAGCCTACATCCTTAACAGATTGCCTCCTCTGGGGAGAGGTGTGGTTGGCAAGTGGAAGGCCGTCATTTATTTATTACAAAATGCATTAATTTATTTGTGTGCAAAGTGTGTGTGCATTCCCACATGCTTACCCTGTCATGTGCATGCTGTGTCAAGCACATATCGGTCATAGGACAACTTTTGAGAATCAGTTTTTTTCTTTCACCAGTTGGATCCTGGGGAATCAAACTCAGGTCATCAGACTTGCTGGCAAGCATCTTAACCCTTTAAACCATTTCACCACCCTATTTCTATTTTATATTTCTCCGAGGAATTTGTTAATGTGACTATGTATTCTCTGTTCATTGAAAACCTTTGTAGCCAGGCGGTGGTGGTGCACGCCTTTAATCCCAGCACTTGGGAGGCAGAGGCAGGAGGATTTCTGAGTTAGAGGCCAGCCTGGTCTGCAGAGTTCAGTTCCAGGACAGCCAGGGCTACACAGAGAAACCCTGTCTCGAAAAAACCAAAACAAACAAACAAACAAACAAAAAAACAAAAAAGAACACCTTTGTGATTCAAGAAACTAATATTTATTTAGAAAGAAAGGAACAAGGGGGGCGAGTGGGAGAGATAAAGTTAGAGCAGCATATGTGTGAAATGACGAGACGCCGACAGGAAGCCCACTGCTTTGTATGTTCCCTAATGGTGCTGGCCATGTGGTGCTGCACACCTTTAATCCCAGCAATCAGTGGGCAGAGGCAAGTGGATATCTGGGAGTTTGAGGCCAGTCTGCTCTCAAAACAAAACAAAACCTAAAAAAGCCCAAACTTATGGTATGGTATGGTACAGTACAATACAGAACAGTACAGTATAGTATTTGCTGCTTATAATGGAAAGCCCCCAAAACACAAAAACCACTCAGATGAAAGGCCTGCTTCATATCAAACCTAACTTCCAACTTTGACATCGACAGGTTAGTGCAGTTAATCTGGTTGATTGTTGAGGATCAAACATGGTACCTTTACATGTCAGATAGCAAGTGCTACGTTACACTCAAGCCCATGCCTAACTATTCAAATTTTCTAAGGAAGCAAAGCATATTATTAGCAAGAGAAGCAAACATAGCCTCTTGAAGCCAGTGCCCACTGCACCATGTTTGACAGAAGGGGCAGGCTCTAAAGTTTTAATAAAACTTTAATAAAACTACATAAAGGACTATTATCAGGACTATATTTGACTGTTATTTGTATAAAATACTCATTAATTTGGATCTGTCAGTGGAACATGCATGAATATAGTGTGATCTGACTTCATGCAGTTTTGGGCTAGAAGATATTTTAAGTAATTTACAAAATTGCTAAAACTTAAAGGGAGCTACAGTGTTTGTGGTAAATAAGAACTACTATTTTTTAGTCTCTAGCTTTGTGCTCAGTGGTGGCACTTCTGTAAACAAGGATCTCTGTTTCTCTAAAGTTTTCTTTCTTTGATTTAAGTTGTGCTAATGTTTTAGTTAGGGATTCTATTGATGCTACAAAACACCATTACCAAAAAGCAAGTTGGGGAGGAAAGGGTTGATTCCGCTCACTTCCACATTGCTGTTCATCACCAAAGGAAGTCAGGGCAGGAGCTCATACAGGGCAGGAACTCAAGCAGGGCAGGAGTGATGCAGAGGCCATGGAGGGGTACAGCTTACTGGATTGCTTCCCCTGGCTTGCTCAGCTTCCTTTCTTAGAGAACCCAGGACTACAGCCTAGGGGTGTTCCCACCCACAATGAGCTAGGTCCTCCCCCATTGATCGCTATTGAGAAAATGCCTTACAGCTGGGTCTTATGGAGGCATTTTCTTAACTGAGGCTCCTTCCTCTCTGGTGACTCTATCTTGTGTCAAGTTGACACAAAACCAGTCAGTACAACTGACTCTTTGTTGTCTTCACACACAAAACCATCACTATTAAGCCACAACTCTTCTTTCTTATTTATCTCCAAGATCTCATGTTAAAAACATACATAACTTAAAAAGTAAAAAGTCCCACAGTCTTTTTTTTTCCCCCCGAGACAGGGTTACCCCACAGTCTTTACAAATGAAAACACATTAAAATTAAATTTCAGGTTTTTTTTTTTTTTTTTTTTTTTTTTTTTTTTTTTGGTGGGCAGTGGTAACGCACGCCTTTAATCCCGGCACTTAGAAGACAGAGGCCGTTTGATCTAAAAAAAATTTTTTTTGGTCGTGTTTTTTTGTTTTTGTTTTTTTGTTTTGTTTTTTGGAGACAGGGTTTCTCTGTGTAGCTCTGCCTGTCCTGGAACTCACTCTGTAGACCAGGCTGGCCTCGAACTCAGAAATCCACCTGCCTCTGCCTCCCAAGTGCTGGGATTAAAGGCATGTGCCACTACTGCCCAGCTGAACAACAGAATCTTAATTCAAAATAGCAAACAGGGGTTTGGGGATTTAGCTCAGTGGTAGAGTGCTTGTCCTGTCCTCAGCTCTGGGGATATGGGGATGGGTGTGTGCAGCAGGTGGGGAGGGGTGGGGTGCAAAATAACAAAATCGCAAACAGCCCTGATAGTCTTTAAACTTCCCTCTGAAACCTTACAAGCCAGACCTCCATCTCTTGTACTGTTCTCACTATTCTTATCTTTCAAGCTCCTAAAGAATATCCCACTAAACTCTTAACATTCAAAGGTTCTTCTAGCTCAAAGTTCCAAAGTCCTTCCACAAACCTCCCAAAACATAGTCAGGTGTGTCATAGCAACACCTTACTTCTGGTACCAACTTGTCTTAGACCACAAAGGACTGACCCTCTCTCCCACTGATCACTAATTGAGAACATGCCTTATAGCTCCTTCCTTTTTAATGACTGTAGTGTGTGTCAGGTTGACACAAAATCAGTCAGGACAGCTAGGTGAGTGCTGACAAACTTGGGTAGATACTTCCAAGTGGAAGAGAAAGAGACCGACAGAATGACTGAGACTATTAAGACCCTGTTTCAGAAAACAAACTGGCCAAGCAGCAAAAACAAACTTTCTTTTTATAACTGCACACACATAAATGCTATTGTGCATATCATCTTCCAAGCACACTTTTTGCTAACCATTATAACTGGTTTTTCATGGAAGATGAATCTATATCACACAGTTGTCAGTATGGGACAGACTATATGCATCACTGACCCCCACTCTGTGGCATCAAGTATTGGTGTTTTATCCGAGGATGGGCAGCTGAAACACGATCACTGTGTAGCCTAGGCTGGCCTGAAACTTGGCTATCTTCCTTCTTCAGTCTCTCAGATGCCATCAGGCCTGTCTAGTAAGTTGGTTAACAATACTGTGCATTATTATAATGGCACTGTGTGATGTTAAGGTTTATTCTTCATGCATTCTTTTTATGTTTTCTGTCTAACAGATATTTGCTTATGATCACTGTTTCTGGTCCATGGATGAATCTGTTCGAGAGAAGTATGCAGGTAATTGAGCACACTTTCTTGTGTGCTCCAATGTGGAGGCATTTTGGTGTGCTCTCTATTCACTACCATGGTATCATTTGCTGTAACTTTTAAACAGTGTCCAGGCAGCTGCTTCTAGCATTTGCTCTGTAAGGTTTTATGCTGTCTAGGGACCAAGAGACTTGAGTGTGATGTTCTTGGGGGTGAGATGATTAATATCTATGACTATAGGATCTCACAGAGGCCCTTTCTCTTTCATCTCATGGGACCAGGAGCTACATCTTAAGCATGCAGGCCCCATGATATTTGTGATGTGGTCTAGAGGAACCTGGCATAAATAGAGAGGACCCCTATACAATAGCTTAAGTTCTAGTCCTTCAAAACCTCTGTGATGCTGACCAATTCTTGAGGCCTGCCAGAGAGTCTGTCTTCTCTCTGTACCACAACCCTGGGGTCTTAGTTTCCATTTGCCCCTGTTCTACTACCTTCTCATTTCTCTATGTGGATGCTGAAGAATTGAACCCAGGTCCTCTGCAAGAACATCAAGTGCTCTTAACATATGAACTGTCTCTCTGGCCCCTACTTCCACAATCTCACTCCCTGTTAATAACTGTTATGAATTGTAGGTTGTGTAACTTGAAATTTTCATGAGGAAAAAGGAAAGGGAATAATTGATGTACATGATTTTTCTGAAGTCCAGAATACTTCGGATAAAAGTATGTGTGTGTAGTTTCAGGCACATCTGGATCCTAAATTTTTTTTTTTTTTATTTTGGGTTTTTTTTTTTTTTTTTTCGAGACAGGGTTTCTCTGTGTAGCCCTGGCTGTCCTGGAACTCACTATGTAGATCAGGCTGGAACTGACTCTGTAGAACAGGCTGACCTCAAACTCAGAAATCCGCCTGCCTCTACCTCCCAAGTGCTGGGATTAAAGGTGTGTGCCAGCACTGCCTGGCTAAATTTTAGATCTTTAGGGCTGATGAGATGGTTCAGATAATAAAGGTGCTTGTACCAAGCCTGATGATCTGAGTTTAATCTCAAGGATCCACATAGTGAATGGTGAGAACCAACTCCTAAGATTGTCTTCTGCCCTCCATACATGTGGCAACACACATGCACACGACATATATACAATAAGTAGAGAAAATTGTTGAATCTTAGGTGTTGACTGTAAAATAATCAACTCTTGAGCTATGCATTGCATGGCCTGGTTGGGTGTCCTTGTTCAAATATATTTACAGAAGGCCAATTACTGACTCTTCTTTTTCTAACTAGAAATAATCTATTGGGACAGAAGGTGTTGGAAGCATCTATCAACTTTAAAAACCTTCTTGGAGATAAATAAGCTGATTGCATTTTTTTTGAGATTTTTTTGTTTGATTTCTTATTTGTTCATGTGTTCTTTGCTTATAAAATATCATTTTCCTGTCCTTTAGGTCAAGATGATGTTTTCAAGTGCCTTGGGGAGAACATTCTTCAGAATGCATTTGATGGTTACAATGCCTGTATCTTTGCTTATGGGCAGACAGGTAATGTGAACTAACATATACTTGCACATTTGGGCATCCATCCATGAAGTTAAAGATGAAGGCATGATTATTGGGCCATACTGCTTACTTATCCTATGTTAGTTTCTCTCACAGGTGATAAAAGTAGGCAGTAGGATGTTTTCTAAGACAGCATAGGAAAATTAGGATTAAAGTTGTTTGTCTTTTTTTCCCATGTGAAGTTTCTCCTCTTCCTCTTCTTCCTCCTTTATAATTTGTCAGAAATCAAAAAAGAAACCAGTTATGACGTTGGAGAGATGGTTCAGTGATTAACATTTGGTATTCTTCCAGAGGATCAGTGTTAAGTTCCCAGCACGTACTTAGGCAGCTTACAACTACCTGTAACTCCAAACCAGGGGACCTGAAACCCTCTTCTGGCCTCTATGGGCACTAGGCATACAAATGGTGCAAAACCTGCACACATTAATTAAAAACTAACGGAAAAAAATATTTTAAAAGAACACACTTGTTAATATCATATTAGTCAGAACTGGTAAGGACTTTAGGCATTTATACTTTGTAATTAAAGAAATAAAACCAATTTAAAGTAAAACTAGTTGCTTTCATAACATCATATGATCTGTCCAACTGAACACTGTTCCTCATAGAACAGTGTTTATGATGGAGTTGGGCATCATGTGTCATGTCCAAGGAACAGAAATTCTGAGCCAGGCAGTGCCAGCCCCTCTTTCCCCAGCCTTTCACCAGATGGGCCTTTCTGCCTCCTCATTTCCTCACTGTAAAATTTTGAGACTTCAGGCTTTCCTGCAGGATTGGCATGATGATTTTACCCTACGCTTACTTTAGGAAGGGCTTGGAAAGTTGGAAATAAAAGTTTTAGGTATTATGATAGGTGACACAGAAGCAACCTGTGAGGTTGAAAGCACACAAATATCACAGAGTCATTTGGTAATGCGAGGGGCAGAGTATACCTAAGTGCCATGTGTTGGCTCAGGGTAGTAGAGCTGTGGTAGTTTAATCTTTCCCTTTTCATTTGTCTGTTTTTTCTGATCTGTCCATTTTTCCTTTCTTTCTTTCTTTCTTTCTTTCTTTCTTTTTTTTGGATAAGATCTCTTCTATAACCCAGCCTGGCTTTGACCTTGCTACCCGCCTGCCTCAGCCTCTGGAGTGCTGATATTACAGGCTCGTATCATCACAACTGGCTCCTGAGTTGTCTTCAATGAATATTTCATTCTTGTATATTAGGGGAAGATTATTGTTCCCTGCACTATTGCAAGAGGGCAGTACGTTGATTTTCCCTGAAGCCCATGAGTACCTGTGCCTTTTGTGCTTTGATTTCAATAATTAGGAATATCTATATAATGGTATTGTCTCTCTGTCTTGTCCACCCTTCCTTCCTTCCTTCCTTCCTGCCTTCCTGCCTTCCTTCCTTCCTTCCTTCCTTCCTTCCTTCCTTCCTTCCTTCTCTCCCCCTCCCTCCCTCCCTCCCTCCCTCCCTCCCTCCCTCCCTTCCTCCCTCCCTCCCTCCCTTCCTGAGCCATGGTATCTACTGGAGGCTGGCTTTTAACTGACCTGCTTCTTCTGTCTCCTGTTGGATTCAGGCTCAGACCATCCTGTCTGGCTGGACTTTTTCTTTCTAGACCATGTTTACTTTTGTTTTACACAGTAATGGAAAGCTTCTGAATGTTCCATCCTTACTGTGCACTACGTACTTTATTTACATACATGTATATTTGTTATATTTTGTGAAGTCCTAAGAATTGATTGTAAGTAGTAGAAAGAGGGTTAGATGCCTTAAACTTCTCCAAGAAGTACTACTGGCTGTCCTTTGTCTTTCAGGGTCTGGGAAATCTTACACCATGATGGGCACTGCCGACCAACCTGGATTAATTCCAAGGCTCTGCAGTGGACTCTTTGAACGAACCCAGAAAGAGGAAAATGAAGAACAGAGTTTTAAAGTTGAAGTGTCCTACATGGAAATTTATAATGAAAAAGTCCGAGACCTTCTTGACCCCAAAGGGTAAAACTAGTATGATTGAGTGCTGTGCCTTTCTGCAAACAGACATAATAGACTGTGGCTTCAGAGAAGTTTGTAATTGACTGTAGTCGAGAATGACCTAGCTGCTGTTTGTGATTTATGTTTACAAGGATCAGTTTCCCACAGCCAATTCTGGGTCGTTAGAGCTGGCAGAGTGACGACTCAGGTCTGTACTTGTGCCGTGCTGCCTCTCTCTCATCACCCAAAGCCACAGACAAAACAGGTGACGAAAGTGTTCATTTAGTATGAGAGTATGAGTGTGGCTGCAGTCTTCAGTGGTACAGCCTCTTTTTTTTTTTTTTTTTAAAAGGCAATAAATTTTGGATTTTTGTGGTCGGGGGGGAAGGTAAATGCAGAACTTGGAACTTGGTCTTAAAATAATCTTAAAGTCCTGCCCTGCCTTGGGGTAGGAAGTGCTGTGACTTCATGGGGTTGACTCTGAAAGAGAACTGCTTCAGAGCACAAGGAGGTCCTCAGAATCACTCTGTTCACCCTGTAGCCAGGAGAAAAATGGCAGAATGAGAGGTAGCTGAGGAACCCGTGTACTGCAGAGCAGGGAAGGAGACAGGGCAGGGGGAAGCAAGATTGGGAAGCAGTGACTGCCGCTCTGGATGGCTTACATGAAACTCTGTTAACAGGGTCAGAGAGCCAGGGTCCTGGGCCCATCCCAAGAGGGGCTAGTGAGCTGTGTTTGGACAAGGAATGCGGTCCAGGAAAGATGATATGAGAGGCAGAGAATCCCAGTGAGGCTTAATCAAGAGCAAACAGATTTCAGTGTCTCACAGACATCTTTCTTTGCCTGGTATGATCTTCAAGCTGGGGCTTGAATTGGTACTTGATACGTCTGTCCAAACTTTACGTACTCACTGTTTAGCAAATCATTCTTACAATGCCAGGCACCGTGCAGGTCAGAGAAAGAGCCCATAGTCTGGAGAGAATGAGTTTTGCGAACAAGTTAGAGCAGTATGCAGTCTGCTTTTCACTTGTGAGGGATGCCAACACAAAATAGAGTGCAAACGGGAAAGACAGCCTTTCCCAGAGCCCAGAGAGGATTCTGTAGAGGTGCTTGGTGACCCTGTGCTGTAGGAGTCTCTCCTCTGAGAATCGAGGTGAGACCAGTTAGTGTGCAGGCCCAGCCTGTGCCAGCCTGTGGAGGTGCCACCCATTTATAGGATGATCAACATTCAGCTGGAGGGTAGGGTGTGTAGAGCCAAAATGTCATAGAAGGAGGCCAGAAGGTGGCTGTGGCTCAGGCACCCATATTTTGCTCCCTGTACATTTTTTTTTATTCTGCCTTCAGTGCTTTTTTTTGTATTTTGACCTCTGCAAAGATGGCCACTTTTCTCTGAGATCTAGCTCAGACCTGTACTTCCCAGAAACAGTAAACTGGCTGTCTTCATTGCTGTTTGTACTTGTATCCCTTTGTGGACTGGCTTGAAGTCTATCAGATGTGCTTTGTCTTTAGTGGTTTCTTGTTGGTTTTGTATGTGGCCTAGTGCTCAGCACATGGGCTTTGGAGTTCCAGAGCTCAGAACCAGGTCCTCTTGCTTGTGCACCTTCTAGATCTGTACAGGGAATGTGTGATGTCATCGCACTGTGGCCCACAGGCCTGTCATGAAGACTGAGAGCCTGACATGCCCCAGGCCTCAGGACTTCTAGCACCCAGTGAGCACTCAGCACACCCTAGCTGTGATTCTTCCTGTGGAAGTTTCTTGAGGATTTTTAAGTGTAAAACCTTGTATTTATATGTGTATGTGTGTATCTGAGTGTATATCCCATTTTCAGTGCCTGTGGAGGACAGAGGAGGTTATGGAATCCCCTGAGCTGGAGTTCCAGGTACTCATGAGCAGTCTGATGTGTGTACTGAGGGCCGAACTCCAGCCCCCTGCCAGAGCAGCAAGCACCCTTGACAGCTGAGCCATCTCTCCAGAGCCTACAAAATTTTTGTTTCTGAAAAGTTAAAATAATGGATTAAAAGTTGCAAATCAGATTTCAACCAGAGTATTTCAGAAAACTTCATTCAGCTGGGCGGTGGTGGCGCATGCCACCTAGCACTTGGGAGGCAGAGGCAGGCGGATTTCTGAGTTCGAGGCCAGCCTGGTCTACAGAGTGAGTTCCAGGACAGCCAGGGCTATACAGAGAAACCCTATCTCCAAAAATACCAAAAAAACCAAACCAAAACAAAACAAAAAACAAAAAACAAAAAACAAAAAAAAAAAAACAAACCAAACAACTTCATTCTTAGAATTCAAGCACTGATTTTATTAATTCAATGACTGTCATATATGTTAATGTAATTTTGTCATTTTGCTGGAGACATAATATAGTAGATATACATTGTCTTTAAGAAAAAGGGGCCTGGAAGGCTGAAGAGATGACTCAGTGGCTAAAATAGTACTGGCTGCTCTTTCAGAGAACATGGGTTCAATTCTTAGTATCTACACAGTGGCTCACATCATCTGTAACTCCAGATCCAGGGGAAGTTTGTCCTCTCCTGGCCTCTGTAAACATCATGTGTGAATTGTTCACAGATATAGATGCTGACAAAATACCTATACACATAAAAAGGGACTGAGGAGACAACTTAGGTTGTAATGTGCTGTGCAAACATGGGGACCTGAGTTGGATCCCCAGAAATCATGGTTTTTTTGTTTTTTATTTTTGTTTTTAAATTGTGTGTGATCTGTGCTTGTAATCCCAGTATTGAGGAGGCAGACAGTCATACCGCTGAGGCTAAAAGGCCAACTGGCCTAGCCAGTCATCAAGATTAGGTCCCAGTGAGAAACCCTCTCTCAAAAAGTAAGTTGGAAAACAATCAAAGAATGACACCTGAGGTTGACCTCTGGCCTCCATAGGTATACCTGTTCACATGCATACCTACACAAATACACATACACAGATTTTCAAAAAAGGGAAAATCTGAAAGGCTACAAGTTAATAGCAGGTTGTATCCTGGTATAAGAGCTGAGCAGCAATCCAGTTCTTGTACTATGTCTGCTGGAGCTGAAATCACATACTATTACAGGACCACTTATCATCCTCATTCATGTGCCCTTGTAAGTTGAACCCGGGACACTAGAGATCCTGAATTCATTAGAAATATTAAGCTGTGGTCCATGTGCTGGAAGACAGTAAAGCCTTTGGGTGGCAGAGCCATTTTCTGGTTTTCCCACCTTGCTCAACTGTTTGTTTGCTCATCCAGTACCTCTGCTCCATTCCCATATGGCGGATGAAGTGGATGTGGTTCCAGGTTCTCTGTGACTCAGGCTAGTTGTTCACCACCATGCCGTCCATTCTCCCCTGTGCTGTTCTTTGTTACCTGTGCTCTGTCTCCAAGCCCTGCAGCTGATACCTTGCAAGTCCTTAGTTCTGTTTCTACTTTGTTAGCCAAGTGTGTTAATTCTCTGAGTGACTCTTAGGTGCCAGGGATTGTAGTAGGAACTGTGGACCCCAAAACTATTATTATTATTATTTTTTTTAGAATTTTTTTCTTTTTTTTTCTTTTCTATATTCTTTGTTTACAATCCAAAGGCTTTCCCCTTTCCCAGTTACCCCCCACCATATGTCCCATAATTCCTCTCCCCCCCATGCTATTCCCCACTCTTCCCCCCCCCCCACGATTTCTCTGTTCTGGGTCTACAATACTGGATCCAAAACTATTATTAATACAAGGTATTCTTCTCTTCTAGAGCCCAAAGTCTGTTAGGCAAATAAATTCTAATCCATGGTAGAGATGAGCAGACTCTGAGACAAGACAATAGATGAAACAGATTGTAAAAGAGCATGCGTTTTTAGACAGACGAGCACGACCCTTACGTAGCAGCAGCAAACCACCACAAAATTTTAAGCATTCTAACTCATTATTTATTTTGAAAAGACAACTTCTTTCTATGGTCAAATGAACACATAGTAGAAAGTACAGATAATAAACAAACAAAAAACTATAATCACTTGGGATTTCACTATTAGTCAATATTATTTTTTAAAAATAATTTTGACAAATAGCACTTTGATTTATAGAGTACAGTTCTGGTATTTTGGGATATGTAGACACCATGAAATGGCTTCCTCTACCTGTTACTTCAATTATCATTTTTCTATTTTTATGGTGTGGTGTAAACCAATGAGACCCACCCCCAGCAGTTTTGAAATCTGATTTACACGATGACTGCTATAGTCCCCATCCTGTCTGTGGGTCTCAGGGCTTACCCCTCCTGACAGAAACTTGGTGCTCTTTAACCAGTTCCTGGACAACTGTTCCTGAGATTGGCTCAGAACAGTGAGGGTGCCACGACTCCATGCTTGCTGGGAAGTTTGTTTGAGGAACTAATGGATGTTTACTTTTTGTTTTTTTTGAAACTTTTCGCATTTATTGAAATGATCATACTTCCCCCTTTCCTCTAGTGTGTCAGTGTGATAAAGTATGCAGACCCCCTTGTTAGGACATGCACACTAGATAAGCTCTCTATTGTGTCTTTAAGTCTCTCTGAGAGCCCTTTGTTGTTTTTGTATCTTTGTTCGCAGCTGAGCTAGGCTGGTGTTTTTTCTTTCTTGTGTAGTTAATACTTACAGAGCTTCTGTCTTGAGGCTAGTTCTATGGTATGACAAGGAGATTGTTGGTATTTATTTGACTCTGCATTCTTTGCAGTAGTAAATAGATTTCCCACGCTTACCCTTTTGAGCGATGTGGTATTTTGTCCATTATCAAGCTTTTCTTCTCAGCAAGGATTTTAAAGTTCAGTTTAAATCTTTGCAGGATCCAGTGATCTGCTCTTCTGTATCAGGGGGTCTCTCTTGAAGTGTGTATGTGTGTGTGTGTGTGTGTGTGTGTGTGTGTGTGTAAAGCACAGTGGAGTCTTTCTAAAAGTCTCTAATGGACAGTGTCTCTGTCATGACAGAAGCCGTCAAACATTGAAAGTGAGAGAGCACAGTGTGTTGGGACCCTACGTGGATGGACTTTCTAAACTGGCTGTCACGAGCTACAAGGTAACAACATCCTTTCTGTAAGGTGCTTCAATTTACTGCCATTTTGGCACATTACATTTCTTTATTTTTGAATAGATATTTAAAATGTTTATTATTTTTATTTTATGTATATGAGTGTTTTGCCTACATGTATGCTTGTATACTATCTGTGTGTTTGATGCCCCTCAGGCTGGAAGAGGGCATCGGATCTCCTGGAACTAGAGTTACAGAGAGTTTTGTGAGCTGCTGTGTGAATGTTGGGAATCGAACTCAGGTTTTCTCCGCCCATCTCTCTGGCCCTGGGTTATATTTTTAAGATTAAATTTATAATACCAGCATTTAATAACTCTTTCCACAAAAAGCTTCAAAGTGATGATGGGGATTAGTCAGTAAATGTCAGCTACATTCAATGAGGCCTCTGAATCTTCAGAACTAATGGATCCAGAATGGGCTTGGGAAAGTCTTAGAAAATGGTTTGCCTATATTGATATTTTGAAGCTAATTATTTTGCTTTGAGAGTATTTGTTGTGTTGAAATTTTTACTAAATATCATTCTTTTTCATTTATGTGGCAAAATTATAATTATATGACATGAAAGTTTTCTATATGTCTGGTAGCTTTAACATTGCATTGAAGCATGTACATCATAAAAAAAATAACAGGATTTAAGTCTTGTTTCTGTATGGATTATTACATGTTTTGTTATGCATCCTTAGTGTTTTAGGACATACCTGGTTTGTGTATGGTGGGTGTTTTGGATCTAAGAATAAGCAGTGATTTAAACAATGCTTTTCTGTTAGTGAAGTCTGACATAGGCATTCTAAGGCTGGTGTCATGGCTCCAAGCTGTTGGGAGGGACTCAGGTCCTTCCCTACTCCACAGGGAGTTGCTGCAATACGTGTGCTCGGCTAATGGCTATTACAGTAGACACATGATGGCAGTCTGCTTCCATTAAAGAGGATCACCCAGATGGTCTGCTTTACATTCAAGTCCATCCTGTGGCCAGGCTGGGCTGCAGAGGTCTAGGAAATACAGCCTCTCGGCAGCAGACTTAGTGGAAGAGATAGAACCTTCACTGGAAAGAGCCCTGGGTGTGGGAGGTGGCTGAGTAGCACTTTCGCACCTTCCATCTCTGATTCCCCTTTCACAAACCCCTGGAGAGGACTTTGCTATGTGTGTGTATTTATTCATTATTCATTATTGCTTATGGTGCCAGGCATTAGAACCCAGGCCTCGTGCATGCTAAGCAATTGTACTGATCTTGGGCTCCATTCCCAGCCCAGGAGATGATAATTTGGGTTGTAATTAATGAATTGCTTCAGCCACTGTTTCAGAGCTTGTAGCTTTTGTGGGGTGAGGGAAAGACAGGATCTCACTGTGACATCCTGAATGACCTGGAATTGTTGTATAGACCAGGCTGGGCTCAAACTCTTAGAGAGTTTGTTGGCCACTTGTTTTGCTTCCTGAGTGCTAGGATTAAAGGTGTGTGCCACCACATCTGGCTTCAGCTCATAGCATTTGGGAAAACTGAGCCAGCCCTGGTGGCACAGTCATGTCTTCGCAGCTCTTTAGGAGTCTGAGGCAGTAGGATGGACAGTTCAAGGCCTGCTTGGGCTGCAGAATGAGTTTAAGGTCAGCTTGAACAACATATTTAGGCCCTGCCTCAAAAATAAATGAAGGAAGGAAGGAAGGAAGGAAGGTAGGAAGGAAGGAAGGAAGGAAGGAAGGAAGGAAGGAAGGAAGGAAGGAAAGAGAGAGAGAGAGAAAGAGAGAGAGAAAGAGAGAGAGAGAGAGAGAGAGAGAGAGAGAGAGAGAGAGAGCGCTAGAGATAGCTCAGGGTTCAATTCTCAGAACTGCCTCCCCCCCCACACACACACAAATCAGCAGTTTTTTTAGTATTCCCAGCTTTATGCCTTTTTTTTCTTTTCTTTCTTTTTTTTTTTTTGTTTTTTTGGATTTGTTTGTTTTTTTTGTTTGTTTGTTTTTGTATTTTGTTTTTGTTTTCGAGACAGGGTTTCTCTGTATAGCCCTGGCTGTCCTGGAACTCACTCTGTAGACCAGGCTGGCCTCGAACTCGGAAATCTACCTGCCTCTGCCTCCCAAGTGCTAGGATCACAGGTGTGCACCACCACCGCCTGGTGCTATTTTTTTAAAGTGATAATATCAAACATATACCTAGTATGTTTGGGGAGTAGAGGTTAAACTCTTATATTTTGTCTTTTATATAATTTGTTTTGGTAATAAGCTTGTATTGCTTTTACAATAAAAATCTTTTTTGTTTGTTTGTTTGTTTGTTTTTTGAGACAGGGTTTCTCTGTGTAGCCCTGGCTGTCCTGGAACTCAGTCTGTTGACCAGGCTAGCCTCGAACTCAGAAATCTGCCTGCCTCTGCCCCATAAGTGCTGGGATTAAAGGTGTGTGCCACCACTGCCTGGTGCTTTTAAAATTAAATACATTAATTATTATTTTTTTGGGGGGGGGTCTCTCATGTCACTGAAAAGTATTGTTTCTAATTCTGTGCATGGCACATGCATGTGATACAGTACCGTGGAAGCATAGGGAAAAATTGCAAGATTGAGGGCAGCCTGGGCTATATAATGAATGTGAAGCTAGCCTGAGGTACCTTGTAAGATTCTATCTCTGGGTTGAGGGAGACCCAGAGCTTCTAAACTTTTTGGTGTCAAAGCTGCCATGTTCTTCTGTGTCTGCAGCAAGTAAAGCACTTTAGTTGGCCCTGGAAAATAGTGTGGACTCTTGTACTCTTGTGGAAAAACAAAATGTAACCTGTAAAATCTTGGATACTTGTGGTAGTATAAAAGAGTGATCATGCTTATTTACAAGTAATGAGTAAGTGCCTGTGACCTTTTTCCACTTAGGATATTGAGTCTCTGATGTCTGAGGGTAACAAGTCTCGGACAGTTGCTGCAACCAACATGAATGAGGAAAGTAGCCGTTCCCATGCAGTCTTCAAAATCACCCTGACACATACTCTGTATGATGTGAAGTCTGGGGTAAGTAGCTTCTGAAATGATCGTGGTTTAGTCCAGTGGCTGTCAGCCTTCCTGATGCTGTGACTCTTTATTACAGTTCTCCATGTTGTGATGACTCCAAATCATAATATTATTTTTGTTGTTACTTCATAACTGTGATTTTGCTACTGTTATGAATCATATTGTAAATATCTGATATGTGATCCTCGAAGGGGTTGTGACCCACAGGTTGAGAATCATTGGTTTAGCTTATTCTCTTTGCTAGCTAAATTGAAAGCCTGATCCAGACTATTGGTCAGGACTCATGACAGAAGGTCCCAACAGGAGCAGAAGCTGCTGTACTGTAGCAGCAGCACTGTTGGAATACCCCAGGAGGGTTGGGATCTACAGCAACTCTAGGAGTCACTCCTAAAACCACAAGGGACACACATAGCTTTAATCAGGAATAAAGAAATTGCTTCTTTCAGGGAAGCTGCCTCTTAGCACCCGGAAGTTGTAGAATGTCCTGGAAACCCTAAGATTTCATGACAGCCCTGATGGCAGAAAAAAGGCTGAGGAAGACACTTAACTTCTGCTTTCCAGTCTTTTAGCAAGAGGGTCTGAAAGAACTTTAGTCATATCCTGCAGCCTGGCTGCAAGGGAGTTCTGGACGAGGCATAATTCCCACCCTCTCCAGCAATAGGACAGTGAGGCTGAATTGCACAAGCTGGTGACCTGGCCCAGCCACAGCAGCTGTGTACTTTACACCCAGATGGCTGCTTTCAGTGGAGACACCTTTGCCGGTGTCCCTGCTGCTAAACAGCCAGGAGATCAAGGAACAGCTTGCACTGGGGAAGAAGGCCATAAATCATTGAATGTGTAGAGCGTTTGGTGGAGCCTTGTGAAGCTGCTTTGCCTCTGGCACGTTGAGCATCTTTGCTGGTAGCTCATGTGCTCTCTCTCTCTCTTCATGTGAAGATTGATTTCCGACGTCCATCCCTCAGGACCTCAGTCTCAAATACAAGAGGCAAAAGTAACCTGGCGAGGTACTCCATCCATGCTGGCAGGCTTCTCCTTTTCTGAAAAATAATTTTTTTTCTCCACATCAAGTTCAATGTTAAAAAAAAAATTTGTCTTTGATTTCCCTATTAAAGCAAAACAAAACAAATACTATACTAAAGACTTTTTATTATTATTATTTTAATTTATTTAATGTATGTGAGTACATATAGTTCTCTTCATGAACACCAGAAGAGGGCATTGGATCCCATTACAGATGGTTGTGATTCCCCATGTGGTTGCTGGGAATTGAACTCAGGACTTCTGGAAGAGCAGTTGGTGTTCTTAACCACTGAGCCATCTCTCTAGCCCCGACTTTGTTTTTTTTAAATCAGACGTAATTTGATTTGGGAAGCAAAATATCCTTTTGTAATGTTTACTCATGGAAATGTATAGCTGTGCCTCTGCAGTGCTGAGAGCAGAGCTCAGCGCCCTCTGCGTGTCAGATAACCGGTCCACCAAGATCTGCTTTCCCGTCCAGATGGGAACAGACTTTAAAGGAAAGTTCCCACAGTGCATGAATCCACAGACTCTGACATCGCTTTCTTATGGTCCTGCTTTGCTGACAAGGTAAAACAAAGCATGTCACATTTTTGATCTGGTGGAAGAAGACACTGCTGTCAAAGACCACAGCTAATGCTAAAACGTTAAGCTGGTGATTTGAAGAAGATGAATTTTTTTTTTTTTTTTTTTTTTTTTTTTACCTTTTAAACAAATTTGTTACACAAAAGTCAGAACGTTTGTTTTTGTTTCTAATACTAGCCAAGAATGTGTTTTGTCTAATAAGCACAGTTTCAAATCATTAAATTTTTGATCTTATAAGCACTTTTGTTTCTATCTCTGAAATTTTTACCAGTCTCTCCAAAATGTCCCATTTTATAGCATTTCCTGAGGTCATTAACTTCCTTGTTTGCTCACTACTGGTTAGCAAATTGTGTAAGTCTTGTGCTAGGTGGTAGTTTTCTGCAGTGTTTAGTGCTAGCACAAAAATAATTTTGCAGTAGTGACAGATAGCTTTGGTAAAGGCTGGAGACAATAAGCCATTCGAGGGAGTTCGCCTGTTTTCAGCGTTCGTTAGCCGTTTGCAGCTTGTGTTGGTTTCTCTGCAGACATCTGGAGAGAAAGTGGGCAAGTTGAGCCTAGTGGATTTAGCTGGCAGTGAGCGAGCCACGAAAACTGGAGCTGCGGGCGACAGGCTGAAGGAGGGCAGCAACATCAACAAGTAAGCCTTCCAGAATCACATTCTTGAATCGCTTTATGGGGCTGATAGAAAAATAGGGGAACATCTGTGCATATTAGAGTGAGATGATTCTGGAATGACTGAGGCAATAATGAGTAAGCAGTTTGAACATTTTTCCTAGTGTTTTCTATGGCCCAGTCTCATTTTCTCATCTGTAGTTGTTTGATGGGACTGGCAAGCACAGTCCCTAGTCAAGTCAGGGCTTCTCAACAATGGCCCTATTGACATTGGGACTTAGATGACTTCTTTTCCTGTGGGTGGAGGATGTTGTACATGGTGGGATGTGTGATAGAATCCATGGTATCTGCTCACTAAGTGATGTGAATATCCACTGACTCTCTTTTGACCCCCCAGTAACCCAGTCTCGCCCTGTGATTTGCTGTCATCTCTGAAGCATAGTCATCCTCCACTGGCTCTCGGCTGTGTGACTAGACACTGTGGCAGCCACACTGGGCTGTCCCCTTTAGTCTGCTGTTGTATATCTCAGTGTCTCAGAACCAAGACTTTATGAAGTAATGTTTCATTTGCCAGCTCTGTCACATACGTAGTTTTCCCTCAGGCTAAATCACTACCTCTTCATGGGTTCAAGTCTTCCCTGTCCTCATGGCTATGCGGTGAGACATTAGCCAGCAGGTGGGACCTATGGAACACTTCTCCAAAATGAGGGTGTGCAGATGTCAGCTTTGTAGCCCTTTTACTCTAATCAGTATTTTACCTTGGGCACCCTTCTTGAAGGTGTCTTTTGGTTATATTATTATCTTCACCCTAGTTTTCCAGGTCACATATTTTATCTGCAAAAATGAAAGATAAACAGTACTAAATATTTTTATTGCTTCAAGTAGCTCAGATGGACAGGAGCCTTTAGGAGCTTGGTCCTCAGATCAGACAGCAGAGTGCTGATGACAGCACTTGTTACTTGCAGCTCAGGGCACCTTGCTGCTGTCCATCCTTGCACCTAATGTGACATTTGATATGTTCTGGCTTAGATAATTGTGGTTTTTGTTCCATGCAGGTCCCTCACAACCCTGGGTCTGGTTATCTCTGCCCTAGCTGATCAGGGCGCTGGCAAAAACAAAAATAAATTTGTTCCCTATCGGGATTCAGTTCTCACATGGCTGCTCAAGGTGAGTCACCTTCTTTGTCCTTTGTTAGTGTTTAGTTAGTGATCTTATTGCTTCAAAAACACACCATGACCCAAAAGCACGGTGAGGAGGAAAGGGTTGATTTAGCTTATACTTTCATATTGCTGTTCATCAACAAAGGAAGTCAGGACAGCAACTCAAACAGGGCAGGAACCTGGAGGCAGGAGCTGATTCAGGGGCTTTATAGGGGTGCTGTTACTGGGTCGTTCCCCATGGCTTGCTCAGTTTTCTTTCTTTCTTTCTTTCTTTCTTTCTTTCTTTCTTTCTTTCTTTCTTCCTTCCTTCCTTCCTTCCTTCCTTCCTTCCTTCCTTCCTCTCTCTCTCTCTCTCTCTCTTTCTTTCTTTCTTTTGTTCTTTCTTTCTCTTTCTCTCTCTCTCTCTCTCTCTCTTTCTTTCTTTCTTTCTTTCTTTCTTTCCTCCCTCCCTCCCTCCCTCCCTCCCTCCTTCCTTCCTTCCTTTTTTTCTTTCGTTTTTTGGATTTTTCCACCACTGCCCGGCTCAGTTTACTTTCTTAGCCCAGGCCCACCAGCCCAGGGATGGCACTGCCCACAGTGGGCTGGCCACCCCCTGCCCCCCCCCCCCCCATCGATCACTAACTGAAAAATGCCTTAGAGCTGGATCTCATGGAGGCATTTCCGATGACTCTAGCTTGTGTCAAGTTGACACAAGCTCAGCTAGTTTTTTAGCATACTTTCAATGGCAGAAAGGCAGAATAAACAGTATTCTTCCAGGGAACTTTTCTCCATCTCTCTTCAGATGTAGACTTTTTTGGCTGCTTAACAGTATCTGTTTTCAGGAGCATGTGTCATTTTCTTGCTAGTGTTTGGCATTCTTATCCTCCAGAACCTGCATGGGAAGTGGTTGTTGAACACATAGTAGCCCCTAGATATTGAAGGGGGCAGAAGGATCAGGTGGTGAGGGGAAGTGTGGTCACTCACAGTGTCCCATGCCTCATGCCTTGCTCTGATCTGCCTTGTTCTGCTCACAGACACCTTTGATAGCTTGAGCTTATTTTCTATTTCATTCTCCCTTGTGCCTTTGTTTTTTCTTCTTTGCAAAGCTTCAGCTAAGTGTAGAGTAGAAACACAGCCTTTTCTCCACTATTGCAAACAAGAAACAGAAATGTGAACGGAAAACATTCATGAGGTGCCCCAAGGGAACACAAGGAACTGGAGACCCTCACCCTAGGTGAGCCGGGAGCACAAAGGCTTGACTTCCAGGTTTGTTGGTGATTTCACAGTGGACAGGCGCCCTGGCGCATTGAAAGCCAACAGTGACACATACAATTAAAAACAAGGAAATAACTTTTTGTGCCCGGCATAACTTAGTGATGGCTCATTTTCTCATTAATAAAAATGCACTGTACTTACTATTTCTTACTATAGTGAAACAGGGGTTCCAGGAAACTTAGTAAATGTTGGTTGTCACTGTTGACTGAGTTTCTGTGTTTAGAGAACAGCCTTTAAAGTACTTTCTCCTGACTATACATACTCAGGATTTTTCTCTCTGCACCCCAACAGGGTTTCTCTGTGTTAGCCCTGGCTGCCCTGGAACTTACTCTGTAGATCAGATTGGCCTCAAAGTCTCCAGGAAGAAAATCTGATAACAGTCTTCTCCCTCAGGCTTCCAGAGAGACATTTCAAGTTATGAGTGTCCATTCCCTTTGTGTTTCTGATTTAAAATCAGAGTCTACATGATCACTCTGACTTTAGTTAAGACTACAGGCAGTCTCCTCTTGTTGGTTCAGTCACTGTCCATGAAGCTCAGCCTGTCACCCCTGTTGATGAATCAGGTGTCAGGCAGCCATGTCCATGTGTGGCTAGTTTATGTGGACTGTGCTCTTAGTAAAGATTCACTGAAGCTCTCCATTTGACTTTGCCTGTTTTTGCCTGTGAGGAAAGATGCTCATAATATGCGAAGAATGAACTAAAGATGTAATTGCAGCTTCTTTGTGATGATTCAGATTAAAAATAAGGCATGTTTGTTCAGTTTCTGTTATTAGTATTTTCCCTTAAAGACTTGTATTATCTATTTTATATCATATTTGATGTGTGCACCAAGAGTCTGAGTAGGTAGATCTTAAAACATTGTCCAGAGCTGTAATGTTTGCCCCTCCGCCTCTGCCCAGTGCATGAATTCTTCGTTAACTCTTAGTCTACTCCCAGACCACACCTGCTGGTTGTCTTTCAGTGCTGCTGTGAGATTAGCACACCCTCAGTGTGACCATAAACCAGATCACTTTTAAAGAGACGAACGTGTATATGGATGCACCAGAGGTCATGCTTGGTGTCGTCTTCCTTGACTTTTGAGCCAGGGCCTCTCAATGGGTCCAGGGCTAGAAAGTTGGGCTAGGCTGAGTGCCCGGTGTGCTCCAGAGATCCGCCTGTCTAGCTCCGCACTGCTGAGATCACAGTCCTTTGCTACCACACCAGGCTTTTTGTGTGGGTGCTTGGGAGTGAAGCACACCTGATGTTTATCACCTTCTGAATGTGGATCTCTTGACTCCAAGTGATTATGAGTGCCGGGCTCCTATTTTGTGAGCTCTGACCCCCACTTACATTTTTTGTTTTTGTTTTTGTTTTTGAGATGGGGTTTCTCTGTATAGTTTGGCTGTCCTGGAACTTGCTCTGTAGACCAGACTGGCTTTGAAACTTTTTTTTTCTTTTGTTTTTTTGTTTTATTTTCGAGACAGGGTTTCTCTGTGTAGTCCTGGCTGTCCTGGAACTCACTCTGTAGACCAGGCTGGCCTCGAACTCAGAAATCCCCTGCCTCTGCCTCCCAGAGTGCTGGGATTACAGGCGTGTGCCACCACCGCCCAGCGTGGCTTTGAAACTTACAGTGATCTGCCTGCCTTGGCCTCCTTAGAGCTAGGATTAAAGGCATGCATCACCCCTGCCTGGCCCACTTTTATTCTTTTTTTTTCTTTTAAAGATTTATTTATATATTTATTATGTACAGTGTTCTGCCTGCACATATGCCTACATGATAGAAGAGGGCACTAGACCTCACTATAGATTGTGGGCCACCATGTAGTTGCTGGGAATTGAACTCAGGATCTCTGGAAGAGCAGTCAGTGCTCTTAACCACTGAGCCATCTCTCCAGCCCCTACTTTTATTCTTTATGTCAGTTCTCTAGTGGACGGCATGTGGATCCTTGCACTGAGCTGACAACCATTTCCCTTGGGCCTTCTTTGTCCAATCCACTCTTCATTTCCAAATTCACTGGAACTTTAAGTCTCTTTAGTAATTGTCCTCCAGGCCATTAGAATCAAGGCCAAGTTCTTTAATGAATGGCCTCAGAGGCCCTTCACAGCTGACCTCCTCCTAGTTGTCATCTGTGCTCTCCGGCATTGTAGGTTCTGGGTGAGTGAAGATGGCTGGCTGTGCATTAGAACTTTATTCTTGCTTGTCGCTTCCTGCTCCTCTCTCCTCTATCTGCCAGTCAGGAGTGTCTTCTCCTAGGTTCCTTCTGCTCTTATGCTTCTAGACCCTGGGTTTAGCTCTTACACAGCATTGCCTCTCCCATTAGATGGCAAACCCCACAGAGGGGAAGAGCAAGTAATCCCAGCTCTGGTCTGAATTAGCACACTGACCTTCGTTTGGTAAGTCTCTCGGCCTTTCTGGGTTTCAGTTTCCTAGCAGCACAATGAAGTAATTTGATTAGATGACTTCAGAGTTCTTTCAGCTTGAAAAGAAAAATCCCGACTTCTAAAATGAAATTTCTTCCCAGTGTCCATTTAATTTGCATTGCCACATTTGAAACAAAGCTTGTCTGATTTGCTTAATTAAGGAGCAACAAGAAACTGTAAACTTTCTCTTGGATGCCTGCCCATTCTTTTGTTACATTTTCCTTTTTGTTCTAGACAATGTGAGCATATTGCTGCTCCGTGGTCATTTGGTAAATGAGGCATAGTGTGTGCCCAGTTTCCTCCTCTCTGCCTAAGCATGCAGTGGCAGCTTGCTTTCAGCCCTGGTGGTTATGGTTACAAGTCCTGTTTGTCATTCTTGTTTGCTGTGCCCATGGTAGACTGTGCAGTAACCCTTAGGGGGATGTGTGGCATCGCTGGTAGGTGGAACCGAAGTCCTTGAGATTTTCCTATCCCATCTGATGGTGCATGGGTCTCCTCGTGACTGACAATGTGAAATTAGTGTCTAGGAGTGAAAAGAGAACCAAGCAGCCCTGGCTGTTTTCTAAAAGTCCAGGTTGGTTACATTTCTTGCCTTTCTATATGTAAGAGCCTATTTTCTTCAATATAATTCTCTCTCTCTCTCTCTCTCTCTCTCTCTCTCTCTCATCTCTATCTCTGAAAAATGAAATTTTTAATAATGGATGAGTAAGCATACATATATATTGTCTTTGATCATATTGAGCTATTGATACCTCGTGAATTATTTTGTTTCTAATGTTAGGACAAAATAATTTGAAGTGGTGTCAGGAGATCTGACTCAGCCTTCAGGCCTGAAGTTGTGATTGCCAAGAACCTGTCAGTGCGTGGGAAGGGAGGTCTGTTAGAGATTGGAGGTGGAAAACCCTGGGATGGAGTAGTGCTCAGTTTGCTCGTTCTATATTGGTAGACATGCTGTTGATGGGTTTGTTTGCTTGTTTTTTAGAACAACCCCGCTTTCCTCTCTAACGAAGTGGGGTTACTAATAGTTGAATTCACAAAAGACAGAGAAATGTATTAAACTACAGAATTCTCTAATAAAATTATATGTATTGAAGTTGGAAAAATTTTATTTTTTGTTTGTTTTGTTTTTTTCTGTTTTTCAAGACAGGGTTTCTCTGTGTAGCCCTGGCTGTCCTGGAACTCACTCTGTAGTCCAGGCTGGCCTCAAACTCAGAAGTCTGCCTGTCTCTGCCTCCCAAGTGCTGGGATTAAAGGCAGGTGCCACCACCACCCAGCTTTGGTTTTTTTGTTTTGTTTTTGTTTTCCGAAAAACTATATTTTTAAAATTAAGAATTTTCTAAAGGTGAATATTGGCCAAATCTGAGTTAGCTTTCTTGTATGTAGTCAATATCTCTCTGAATTTTGAGAACTTGCTGTTCATTGAGATTGCATTTCCAAAAGGGGATATTGAATCTTTATGTGTTCATGTATGTGGGTCTATGTATATGTGTGTGTGCATGTGGAATCCAGAGGACAACCTTAAGTGTTGGTCCCTGGGCTCTGTACACCTTTAAAAACATAATTTTAGAAGTTTTATTTGTATGTATATAATGTTTGCCTGTGTGAGTTTATATGCACCTCAAGCATGTAGGAGCCAGCAGAGGGCATCAGATCCCCTGAAACTGGAGTTGTTAAACCGCCTTGTGGGAACTGAGAACTGAACTCGGGTCCTCCGTGAGAGCAGTAATCCTAGAGCAATCTCTCTAGGCCCTGAACTGTTTTTGAGACAGTCTCTCCATAGCTTGGAACCCATCTAGTAGGTCAGGCTTGCCAGCAAGTTTTGGGGATCTACCTTTCTCCATGTGCCTGGCTGGCACTGGGATTGCAGCTATATACTATCATGTTTAGCTTTTACATGTATTTGGAGCACTGAATTCAAGTTCCTGCATTTACAACACAAGTACTTTTGTGATTAAGCTTTCTCTCAGCTCTGAATATTTTTATGTGTGTGTATGTAGTGTGTGTGTACGTGTGTAATTGGGAACATGTATATATAGTTGTGTATGCACTTTATTGAGCAGGGTTGGTGATGGGTTTTTCCTGTATTGCTCCTCACTTTATACCCTGGGATGGGGTCTCTCACCTGAAGCCAGCACTTACCCATTTAGCTTGTCTAGCTGTCGTTCTTCAGGGAGCCCTGTCTTTGTGTCCCCTCTGGGATTATAGGTAGGCTGCTGTCCACTTGGCTTTTTCGTGAGTGCTGTATATCCTTTCTGATCCTAATGCTCGTAAGGCATATGCTCTTCTCACCGAGCTGTCACCACAGCCCTCACTCTTCTATATAGCTTAGTTTTTATATAATGCCCCCAAGCCTTGCATGGTATAGTAACGTTTGCAGTTATCTACTGACCTGTAACACCTTACTCCATAAGCAGTTTTTAGTGCTTGGAGCTGTAGTTTAAGCCAAGGCTGCAATCGTCCGGAGGCCTAAATCAGGAATGAGAGAGTTGCTCACTTCCACGATGATAGGCAGAACTCAAGGACCACTTCCATTTTCACTCCTGTGGGTCTCTTCGTGGGGCCACCTTGCTTCTCCTGAGAGCAAGAGGGAGCGCTCTAGACAGAGAGAATCACCTACTTTAATTTAATATCAGAAGTGACATGCCATCTCCTCAGTCACCTTTGCTCTATTGCCTGTTAGAGGCCAGTCCATAAATGCTGACCATCCAAGGGAAGAGCCAGTACTAGTTAGTACTTGCGTCTCTGATGGCTGAAAGTCTCTGCTGAAATGGAGTGACCTTCAGCATCTTTTGCATGGTCAGTGGAGTGGGAGTTGATTTGGTAATTTAAAATTTTTTGAGGGTTGCCAAGGACCAGCCTCAGCTTGGAGAGGGGTTCTGGGAGAAGTGTTTGGGAACAAACGACTTGGAGTCAAATCATGGGTCAAAGCTGGGGGCCTCTGGTCTATGACTTTTGAGCCTGCTTTCTTTTCTGTTCTGCTTTCTTTCCCTCTGATCTTCTTTCTCTGACAGCTCTCTCTCTCTCTCTCTCTCTCTCTCTCTCTCTCTCTCTCTCTCTCTCTCTCTCTCTCTCTCTCTCTCTCTCCCTCTCTCCCTCTCTCCCTCTCTCCCTCTCTCCCTCTCTCCCTCTCTCCCTCTCCCTCCCTTCCTCTCCTGCTAGAGACAGTTCTCCAAACAGTTCTTTCTCTCTTGCTATTCTAAAAAATTTCTGGCCAGGTGGTGGTGGCGCACGCCTGTAATCCTAGCACTCTGGGAGGCAGAGGCAGGCGGATTTCTGAGTTCAAGACTAGCTTGGTCTACAGAGTGAGTTCCAGGACAGCCAGGGCTACACAGGGAAACCCTGTCTTGAAAAAACCAAAAACAAACAAACAAACAAAATTCTGTTAGCTTATCTCCTGCAGATAATAAACTCAGTTTTTTATTTTACCTATCAATCCAATCTTTT
This sequence comes from Apodemus agrarius, assembly GCA_964023405.1. Lineage (NCBI taxonomy): Eukaryota > Metazoa > Chordata > Mammalia > Rodentia > Muridae > Apodemus > Apodemus agrarius. Next base: position 61,546,528 of record OZ030013.1, on the reverse strand, counting down.
ACTCTAGGTTTCCTTTTGATTATCCTATGAATCAGCATCCTGTGACCAGCCCCTTAATTCTTAGGAGACAGCAAGCACATATGTTCTTTTAACATTGCAAAAGAATTCAGAGATCTGTCTGCCTCTGTTAAACACAGCCAATAAACTAGCTGGGTAGGACCCTGAGCTGAAATTAATCATTTCTACCACACCTGGGCCTGGACTCATGACCTTGAACTCAGGAATCTGCCTTTGTATCTTTTTTTTTTTTTTTTTTTTTTTTTTTTGGTTTTTTCCGAGATAGGGTTTCTCTGTGTAGCCCTGGCTGTCCTGGAACTCACTCTGTAGACCAGGCTGGCCTCAAACTCAGAAATCCGCCTGTCTCTGCCTCCCAAGTGCTGGGATGGGATTAAAGGCGTGCGCCACCACCGCCGCCTGGCTTGCATCTTTTTTTGATAAACTGGCTCATAATGTAGCTGTTTTTGCTCCTTTAGATTTATGAAGCCCCTCATAAAATTCATATTACATACTTGAGAAATTTGTATGCTTAAGAAATATTGCATAGTTGAGAAATATTGCATATTTTCAAACTTGTGTTTTTAGAGTTCTTTTCTACAGCCTTAAGGGCTATCCTGAAGGTCCCAGTGTTTACTATTTTGCTGAGACATTAGCTACACCTTTGCCTCTCAGACTCTGTTTGTGATAATCATGGAGTCATTAACATTAGGGGGGGTCGTTCCTTGAAGGAGGAATGTAAAAATATGTACATTATTATATAAACAAGCCTTATGCCTACAGCAGCCATTGACACTCCTGGAGGTCCATATTCGCTGGTCCTGTCCCAGGGGCAGGAATTATGTCATTTTGTCTCTACCAAGGCTATGCTGGACTAGCAGAGGGTTCCTCCCCCCCCTTTTTTTTTTTTTTTTTTGGTTTTTCGAGACAGGGTTTTTCTGTGTAGTCTTGGCTGTCCTGGAACTCACTCTGTAGACCAAGCTAGCCTTGAACTCAGAAATCTGCCTCTGCTTCCCAAGTGCTTGGGATTATAGGAGTGCGCCCACCATGCCCGGCTGAGTTTCCCTTTTTCTTTTCAGTCCTGAGATATATGTAACCTAGAGCATGGCTCTGCAAGTGTTCTGCAGAGTCATATAGCTCATTATTTTTAATGTTCTGATTAGCAGTCATATTTCTGACTGTTGTAAACAGTTACTGGACCTGCAGATGAATAGCTTCCTTAGTACCTTTGCATGAGCTTTGGGAGCCATCACGTAAAACGTGTTAGTTTCTAGAATGCTAGGAGAGGGAAGAAAGTGGAGTGTCCGGAACTCAGCTTCTGGTGTGGAGGACTCTAATTGTCCCTTAGGTTTCAGAGCCAGACAAGGTTCCCAAGAACTTGTTTGTACCAGGAGGACAGGCAGCGCTGTGGAGGAGAGTGTAGGTGAGCCTCCTTGGGGCTGGGAATGTGGCCCAGTAGCCCAGTACTTGTCTCCCTACATGCCGGGCGAGGGAGCCCTGGGTTCCATCCCTAGCACTACCAAATTCCCCAAAGGAGCCGACACTGTGCGTGTCCAGTTCCTCTGAGGTTGGCTAGCCATTGAAGTCTTTTCATTCTGAGCAAAGCTGCTCAGAATGGTATCACATTGCCTATTAAATGGGGTATACTATCTTTGGATTCATTTTTACTTAAAAAAAAAAAAAAAAGAATGCAATCTGTTGGGTCTTCCTATTCTTTCTTGAAAAAAAAAATGAAAGAATTTGTGGTTGGTTGGGGTTCTTTTTGTTTGTTAAGAAAAGTAATTAGAACTGGGCATAGAGGTGCTTTTAGTTCCAGCGCTCAGGATGTTGAGGCCAATATGGTCTATAGAGAGATTTCCTGGACAGCCAGGAATACACAGAGAAACCCTGTCTCTAACCCTGCCCCCTGCCACCACCACCACCCCCCAAAAAGAAAAAAAAAAGTAATTGGCAGAGAACAGACAGTTCAGGGTTGAGCCTCATGAGGGTCTGCCTGTGAGTCCCTATTTTGTCTTAAATGTGTTTGGTCTTGGGCTGTTTTATTCTTTCAGATTTTAGCTTTCTTATGTGATGTCTTCTTCCAACTTAAAGGACTCCTCACTGTTTTCTTCCTGGTAGGACAGTCTGGGAGGTAATAGCAAGACCGCCATGGTGGCCACTGTGAGCCCAGCTGCTGATAACTACGATGAAACCCTCTCAACCCTGAGGTATGCAGACCGAGCAAAACACATCGTCAACCATGCTGTGGTTAATGAGGATCCTAACGCTAGAATTATCCGAGATCTCCGGGAAGAGGTGGAGAAGCTCCGGGAGCAGCTGACCAAGGCAGAGGTAGGAGGCACAGCTGGCCAGGCGCTGCTGCTGAGCTGTTGAGGCCCATCTTTTCCTGAGCAGTACCTGGTAGGAAGTTTTTTTGTTTTGTTTTGTTTTGTTTTGTTTTGTTTTGTTTTGTTTTGTTTTGTTTTGTTTTGCTGTTGAAAAGGATTGGATAGGAGAGAATAAAGGGGGTAGGAAAAGTTTTTCTTTCCATTTTTGTCTAGAAGGCCGACAGACTTGAATATGAAGGGAGAAAGAGAAAACAGTAGGGACAAAATATGTGACTTAATTTTGTGCAGAAACTGACTCCGCTTACAGACATGGGAAGGGAATTGGATTTTTCCCTCCCATTTGTTAGTCTGCAGTCAGAACAGAAGACATCCTCTCCTTTATAACTCACCCCTTCCTGTTATGGGCATGTTATGTTTGTAGAGCAACACTGTAAACTCTCAGGACAGAAGTCGAGAAGTAGCCAGAGCCATGCAGTGTTCCTTCTGTGGCAGGAGATGCTTAGATTCTGTAATGAGGTTTGAAGGTCACAGTGTGAGCATGAAAATTCATACTCAGGGCTCCTGCTGTGGTCAGTGTTTCTGTCCCAGGGACTTGTCCGTGGAGCTGGCACCATAGCCCTTTCCTGTCCCATTGCTCCTGTTGTGGTAGGAAGGCAAGAAGCTTTGACATGGTCACAGCAGCTAGCGTAATCATGTTTGTTTGTTCGTTTGTTTTCCTATTGAAGTTTGTCCTGATTTTACAGTTCTTTAAGAATCTTGGGGCTGAGGTTTCTGTATTTCCTTTATTTATGTCACCATCTGGTTGTTTCTCTGTCTTAAGACCAAGTGTCCAGTTTACAGCATCCTCACATCTAACTTACATAGCTTTGAGTAAATTCTTGAAATCAACATTAGAAAGAGATTGAGATGAAGCATGCTTTTGAGTCTAGGTGTACAACCTATTGAAATTAAAATCATTATTCCTCTATAAATAGCTTGGAACTTGTATCTCCTTAAATGTGGTGAAATCCTCACAGTAGGTTGGAGGAAAGTTGTCTTTCTGAATGTGCCGTAGCAACTACGGTAGGTCTGTAGTCCTCTGACCATGAGGACCACAGCCTTGCTGTAAGTAGGTGGAGAGCTCAGTGGCAGGTGACAGCTCTGTCCTTTCACATCCAGCTGATTGGTCTCTCCTGGCACTGAGCAGTTGTTTCATGAAGCAACATTTCGTTTTAGGCAATGAAATCTCCAGAGCTGAAAGATCGTCTGGAAGAATCTGAGAAACTCATCCAGGAAATGACTGTGACCTGGGAGGAGAAACTAAGGAAAACCGAGGAGATTGCGCAGGTTTGTGTGTGGGGAATTGTCTGTGGGACTTGGGTGGTGGTGGATCTGTAGATGCCCTAGGGCCACACTTAAGACAGTCAGTCTGAAGGTAAGATGTTATAGCTTTAGTAGCTTGTTTCCTGTGGGAGAAATGATTAGTTTTGTGCTGGAGATTGAACTTGAGACCCCATGCATGCTAAGCAAGCACCCCACTACTGAGCTATGTATTTTTATTAAGAATTCATACGTGCATACAATGTTTGATCACAGGCACTTCCCACTTCTTCCCCCTAACTCTGCTGTTCACATACTAGTAGATACATGAGCATTCACTGGAGCATGGTGACTGTCATAGTCAGGGTTTCTATTCCTGCACAAACATCATGACCAAGAAGCAAGTTGGGGAGGAAAGGGTTTATTCAGCTTACACTTCCACGCTGCTGTTCATCACTAAAGAAAGTTAGGACTGGAGCTCAAGCAGGTCAGGAAGCAGGAGCTGATGCAGAGGCCATGGAGGGATGTTACTAGCTTGCTTCTCCTGGCTTGTTCAGCCTACTCTCTTATAGAGCCCAAGACTACCAGCCCAGGGATGGCACCACCCAAAGAGGCCCTCCCCACCTTGATCACTAATTGAAAAAATGTTCCACAGCTGGATCTCATGGAGGAACTTCCCCAACTGAAGCTCCTTTCTCTGTGATAACTCCAGCCTGTGTCAAGCTGACACGCAATATCAGCCTGTACAGTGACCTAACAGGCACCATACCCTTTAAGAAAACTGACTTTCCTTCCCTCAGTAGTCATCAGCTGTCACTAATTAAGGGTAGGGACTCCTGAGCCCCTACAGCCTCTATTCTGGAATGTTGACTAGCTTGATGTTGTATGGAGTCAACCATCGCTCCAGTGAATTCAGGACTACAGTGGTCCCGTCATGACAAGGACACTGTCTTCTCACTCCTTCCCAAACGCTAGTTCTTAAAATCTTTCTGTCTCTTCTTCCTTGATGGATCCTGACTCTCATGGGGAGGGGTTGGATACAGATGTCTATTTTTGCTAAGCCCTAATTTTTAACTTTTAAACTTATTTTTATGTTTTAAATGTACACTGTTGTGGACCTGGTCAGTGACTGATGGCTGTGACCTGAGAGGAGGCATTAAACTCTGTAACTAACTCATGGTGGCACAGGCAGGAAAGTGAGTGTGATAAGGTGTAAAGGAGAAGGCATGGGCAGCTTGAAAGACCTTGTGATGTGAGCTTTATAGAGGTATTCTGACCTTCACGCTAGCAAACTGGAGCTGTTTTTATACATTTTGGAAAGAAGAGAAAAATATAATCATCTTTATGTTTCTCACGAATATTTTCAGGTAACATTAAAGGATAAAGATATGATAGTCTTTTGATGCTGCCTGTCAGATCTCGGAGTCTTGCTGCCTCTGTGCTGGGAATCACCACTTCTCTGGTGTGTTTGCAGGAGCGGCAGAAGCAGCTTGAGAGCCTTGGCATATCTCTTCAGACTTCCGGGATCAAAGTTGGGGATGACAAGTGCTTCCTGGTTAACTTGAATGCTGACCCAGCTCTGAATGAACTCCTGGTGTACTACTTAAAGGTGAATTCTGTCTTCACAGAGCTGGAGCACTCTGTGAGATATGGAGAACCATGGTCCTTATCAATTGCTTTTAATTCATCAATTGGAGTGGAGGACAGTCTTGGGTTTTGAGGATCAGTTATTGTAGTCTGTCTATGAGTGATGTCATTGAAGTGCTTATATAAAAAGAATATTCTGATATTATTTCCTGCAAGTTAAACAATGTACCCACCATTATTTAACATAATTTATAGGAAATACTTTCTTGAACGTAAGTGGGAAGTTCTTACTTAGAGACACTTGATAGGAGATTGGTGTTTCCAATATCTTTTAATAAAAATTTAACAATTAAAATATCAACCTATAAAAAAAAACAAAAAGGAGAGCTGATCCCCTAGACATTGAGAGGATCAGAGTATGAAACAGAAAGCAAAACATAGTACACATTGAAATCTGAAAACCACAGAAGACTAAAGAACCAGGAAAGACCTTGAGCCTGACCCAGCAAGATGTGAAGTGTGCATTTCCCTAGAGCCTAATTTAATTACACATAGAGTCTAGCCCATGGTCAGTACATACCAGATATAGTTTCTTCCTCTCAGATACATGATTAATGTGATTAAGAAAGTAGAGTTGTGAGCTGGGCGGCGGTGGTGGCGCACGCCTTTAATCCCAGCACTTGGGAGGCAGAGGCAGGCGGATTTCTGAGTTCGAGGCCAGCCTGGTCTACAAAGTGAGTTCCAGGACAGCCAAGGCTACACAGAGAAACCCTGTCTCGAAACCCCCCCCCCCCAAAAAAAAACCCCAACCCCCCCCCCCAAAAAAAAAAAAAGGTTGTGCTGGGTGAGGTGGCGCACGCCTTTAATCCCAGCACTTGGGAGGCAGAGGCAGGTGGATTTCTGAGTTCGAGGCCAGCCTGGTCTACAGAGTGAGTTCCAGGACAGCCAGGACTACACAGAGAAACCCTGTCTCGAAACACACCCCCCCCCCCAAAAAAAAAAAGAAAGTAGAGTTGTCTTTGATGAAGTTGCAGACAATTGTAAAGAAAGGTGTAATTTCGATTTTAAGAATGCTCACACTGGCTAGTGTCCTTTTGCTTACTATTACTGTGATAAAGACCATGACCAAAGCAGCTTGGTGTGGAAAGAATTTAACGGTAGCTTCCAGTCCATCATGAAGGAGCCAGGATAGGAACCTGGGGGCAGGAATGGAAGCAGAGACTGTGGAGGGACACTGTTCACTGGCTTGCTCCCATGGCTGTCTTAGCTTGCTGCCTTAAACCAGCCTACCCAGAGATGGCCTGGCCTTTCCACATCAACCATTAGCCAAGAACATGCCCCATAGACTTGCCCCAGGCAATTTGATGGAGTTATCTTCTCAGTTAAGAGGTCTCCTCTTCCCAAAGGGCTTTGGTTTGCTTCACGTTGACAAGTGATAAAAACAAACAAACAAACAAACAAACAAACAAACACCAACCAAGCAGCACAGCTTGTTTCCTGCTTTTCATTGAGGAGATGCTGGAATAATCGCTTAGTGTCATTTTGATAAGTCCCCCTTTTTACTGAGTGTCTTATATGATGTTTGGCAATGCTGCGAGTTATTTAGCTCTCTTGTCTCCAGAGTCTCAGATAGCCATAGCTGGCTCTGAGGCAGCCCTCAAACTCCTGATCCTTCTTTCTCCACCTACAAACTGTAGTTTCAGACCATATTTTGATATATTATTGATACATAGCTTAAGCTCTGAGAGTGGTATAAAATATTTAGAATCAAGATGGTAAGAAGTAGCAAATGTAAACAGACATGAATATAAACTTTTATTTTGAGCTTAAGTAAGACAGCGACTAGAGGGATATTGCTTCATTTAAGGAATTAGATCTCAGGTAATGACCTTTGGGGGCCACCAACCATGTGCTCAGTGTGTGGCTGAGGCCTCTGAGTGAAGCTGTGAGTATTCACAGTGAACTCTGCTTCTTTCTTAGGAGCACACGCTGATAGGATCAGCCAATTCTCAGGATATCCAGCTCTGCGGGATGGGCATTCTCCCTGAGCATGGTATCATAGACATCATGCCCGAAGGCCAGGTCATGCTGACTCCTCAGAAGAACACCAGGTGATGTACTTAAGTTAGTGTAAATTACATGAGGTGTGTGTGTGGGGGGATTGAGGGACATTGGCCTGCTTTTATTTTCAGCCTCCTAAAGTCACCCTATTATGTGCCATACCCTTTCTATTTGATCTTAGCATCTATCACATTCCTACTGCCCACTCCCATGTTGTCATTAAAAAAGATTTATTTACTTTTTAATTATGTGTATGTATATGTGTATGTATTATATGCATATGTATGGGGATTTGCATATGGGTGCAGGTTGTTAAGGAGGCCAGAGGTGTCAGATTCTGTGAAGCTGAACTTACAGGTGTTTGTGACCATAAGTGACTATAAGCCACCTGATGTGGGTACTGGGAATCGAACTCAGGTCTTTTGGAAGAACAATATATGTTCTTAGCCACTCCAGGCTCCTTCACTGTTTCTTGATGTGAAATTTATCTAGGCTGCTTCCATTTCCTGCCCAGCTGGTAGGCTTGCCTCTGGTTTGGGTAGGAAGTCACTAGACTTCTCTTCTGCTCTGCCCTTCTTTTTAACTTGTCAGGGCCCATTTGCCCTTAGGAGTACCCTGTTAGCTACACATTTAATGGTGGAAGTAATTCCCTAACCCTCTCTCATACAAAGCCTAGTTCTACCCCAGGTCATCCTGATACCCCATCATTGTCACATACAGTCATTCCATATACTGCCCTCAAGTCTGAACGACAACTCTCTAAGGAGTTCAACCTAGGATAACTTCCTAGTGGTCTTTGGGTGGAGGATATGGACAAAAGTTTTCCAGACTTGAAGTTCTTGTTAAAGATGCAATTTTGTTGCCAGCAATAAATGTTGCCAGTTCTTCTCCTTGGCAGTAGGCTCCCCCTGTTCACTGCTCACCAGGAAGACTCAAGTGCTGCTTTGTGTGTGTCAGAGCATCTTTGGCATAAAGCAGTCGCACTTTCTGGAAACTTCTCATCTTATCAGTTGTGATAGTAAAGGTGTTCTGTGCTTAGGGGTCAGGGCTTACTCAGGGTTTGTACAGTGCCATACTGCTTGGTCCTAGGACAGTCCAGTGGAACATTTCAATCTGATGAGACTGTGTGTGTAGCTTCAAGGCTCCAGGTTTGAGTGTCAGCACAGGGGACAGGCTGCTGATCAGTGTGATCTATATGAGTCTTAGACAGGACAGCAGTCAGGCTAATAACTGGCATAGTCTATATGAATGAATGTCAGCTCGGCCTCCTGTGATTCTTTCTTAACTCATTGTATTTGAAGAATGGTACCATAAAGCTTTAGATATGCTAAGTTTAGCACATCACAACTCTCTTTGAGCTTGTGCTTTGAATGACCATACAGACAGAAGCCAAAGGGTAAGTTTTAGTGTTTAAGAATTCATATGGGGAGCAAGGTTTGAGTGGAAATAAGAATGTTTGTGGCTGGAAATGCATAGGAAATCATGGAAGCATAAAGCCAGGTAAGAGCATGGCTTAGTCAGCGGTGGTGCCTAGTAATGAGGAGGCTGAGGCAGAAGGGTCACGAGCTCAAGGCTCACATGGTGAGAGCCTGTCTCAACAAACCTAACAAGGTTTATAGCTTTACGGAGCTTAAAGAAACTCAGACACTGAGTTCAGCAGGCTCTGCAGAGGAAATGGAATCCAGAATAGTTTAGGATTGGGAAGAAGATTCTAGAGGCTGGAGAGGGTGGGACCTTGTCTCTCTCTCTTTTTTTAAATTTTTTTCTTTATTTTCTATATTCTTTGTTTACATTCCAAAGGCTTTCCCCTTTCCCAGTTCCCCCCCACCATATGTCCCATAAGTCCTCTCCCCCCTAACTATTCCCCAATCCCCCCCCCCCATTTCTCTGTTCTGATGCTCTCCTACAAATCTGTATCCAGTCTTTTCAGGACCAGGGTCCTTTCCTTCCTTCTTCTTGGGAATCTTTTGATTTGCTAATTGTGTCTTGAGTATTCAGAGCTTTTGGGCTCGTTAATATCCACTTATCAGTGATTGCATTTCATGTGTATTCTTTTGTGATTGGGTTAAATCACTTAGGATGATATTTTTCAGATCCAACCATTTGCCTACAAATTGCATGAATTCATTGTTTTTAATTGCTGAGTAGTATTCCATTGTATAAATATACCACATTTTCTGTATCCATTCATTCCTCCTTTGAGGGACATCTGGGCTCCTTCCAACTTCTGGCTATTATAAACAAGGCAGCTATGAACATAGTGGAACATGTGTCTTTATTGTATGCAGGGGATTATGCTGGGTATATACCCAGGAGTGGTATGACAGGGTCCTCTGGAAGTGTCATGCCCATTTTTCTGAAGAAACGCCTGTCTGATTTCCAGAGCGGTTGTACCATCTTGCAATCCCACCAACAGTGTAGGAGTGTTCCTTTTTCTCCACATCCTCGCCAGCACCTGTTGTCCCTTGAGTTTTTAATCTTAGCCATTCTGATTGGTGTGAGGTGGAATCTCAGGGTTGTTTTGATTTGCATTTCCCTTATGACTAATGATGTTGAACATCTTTTAAGGTGCTTCTTGGCCATCCGAATTTCTTCTGGTGAAAATTCTTTGTTTAGCTCTGTACTCCATTTTTTGATAGGGTTATTTGGTTCTTTGGAATCTAACTTCTTGAGCTCTTTGTATACATTGGATATTAGTCCTCTGTCGGATGTGGGGTTGGTGAAGATCTTTTCCCAATTTGTTGGTTGCTGTTTTGTCCTTCTGACAGTGTCCTTTGCCTTACAGAAACTTTGTAATTTTATGAGGTCCCATTTGTCAATTCTTGATCTTAGCACATAAGCTATTGGTGTTCTGTTTAGGAACTTTCCCCCTGTGCCCATGTCCTCCAGGGTCTTGGGACCTTGTCTCTTGATAAAGCAATAAACAGTTCCCCTGTGGAGGAAGAGTTGATCGTGTTTAGTGTACAGAAGAAGAAATCTAGTTTCAGAGGAGCTGAGTTTCCCTGAAAAAGAAGGAGAAGCTTCCCCTTTTCCCTTGTGAAAGAAAGGGAAGACCTTCCCTGTCAAGTTAAAGACTTTGTACTTGACAGCCACTTCTCAGCCTGTGAGTCACCGGGCAGGACCGAGGTGTGGGGCTGGGATCCCGGGAATATGCACAGGCGAAGTTTGCTGCTTGTTTCCCGTGCCTCCAAATTCCTTCCATGCTAGTGTTCTACCCATCATGTTTATTGTGGAAGTCTGCTATCGAACTAAACAGCACGGCTGAACTGAAGCCACGTCTCTGGATTGAAAGGATGTGAAGATGGTCTGTGCCATGGGCAGAGTTCCCTGGAGATCTCATGTTGCATCCCTGATCTCGGTCACTGTTTCTAGAATCTGGCCCCTTGACCGACTCTTTATCCAGCTGGGTTGGGTGTGCATTGCTCAGTCTTTCACTGTTACCTGTCCTGGCTCCATACTTACTCCTCGCTACTGTTTATGGTGGTCAGAGTTTTGAGAAACAGATTGATTTCTGACATCAGTGTCATCAGTGAATGTGTAGAAAACTGGAATAGTATTCTTTAATGTCATCAGTATTTGAGATAAGTGAGTAAAGATGTAACTGCAAATATTTTTCTTGGATGAAATTGAAGGCAGTAGAAGCAGAGAGTTTGGTAATCCTATTCCTGCTGTCCTCTTTCCCCCACAGAACATTTGTCAACGGGTCTTCTGTCTCCAGCCCCATCCAGCTGCACCATGGGGACAGGATACTGTGGGGAAACAACCATTTCTTCAGGTATGACACTGGTCACACCCTGAAGGATGAGAGACCTGTTCTGAAACAGAAGAGTCATGTTAAGTGTGAGCACCATAAAATAACACCTTGTTATGCATGTGTTCATGTGCCTATGATTATGTTGTATGCATAGCTTATATGCTTGTTCATATGTCTGTGAACCCTGGGGGCTTAGAATGTCAAGTCTCCTCATAAAAGTACTAAGATTTTGTACATTTCTTTTTCTTCCCAGTGTAAGATCTGGTTCCAGAACTACTTTATATTTTTTCTGATGGGTTTACTTTCTCTGTCTGTCAGTCATCTGTCTGTACACACTGCTATTTTTCTTTTTGTCTGAAAAGCCAGAAAAGTAGAAAAACTGGATGTAATTTCCTTTTCCCAAAAGGAGGTTGTTGGTTTCAGTGAGTTTCAGCACAGCAGACACTGATGGCTTTAAGCAGGTCATGTATTCTGAGATGAGCCAGAATGAGAAGTCCTGGAGAGGTAGCTGCTAGAGTGAGCTGTGGCTGTGGTCTCATGAAAGGCCATGGCTGTGGTCTACTGTTTTCCTGGCATTTCCCCATGGCTTAGCTGTGTCCTTGCAGCCATGAAAAAAGCATGCAGCTCCTAGGGACAAAAGGGCTGCAAAGGAAGTAGCATCAGCCTTACAGTCCTCATCAGGGCACTAGAAATCTTCCACTTAGTCCCCTTGGACTAAGACTCTACCCCTTGGGTAGACTCTGTCCAGTAGCTGCAAAAGACGCTGCAAAGGAAGGTTCTCACCCGTGTCCATGCGACACTGTTTCCCAAACATGCCTGCTATTATGTTGCATGGTAAGGCAGACTGGCTGCTGTAGAATTCAAAACCTGGTCTCTTCTCTTTGTCCTTGGCCAGTGTGCTTCAGCTGTCAAATGGACTTTTCCCATAATTGTTGCTGATCCTTACTTGTATGCTACTTGCTGTTTGAAATTATCAGAAAGATTAGATGGATGCAATCTTATGGGGAATGTTTTCGTTTTTGCTTTTCACACTGAAGTATTGCTAACTGGCCTTGAATCCCCCCAGATGGTCCTGTATAGCTTTTGTATGCACTATGGTGTTTTACTTCTAAAGTCTCTGGAAACTTGTCACCATGTTTAGTTCTCCATCCTGAGGTGGTCCTCAGCTTTTCTGTATCACCCAGCTTGTGTGGACTCTGCTGTACCCACATGTACACATGTGGATGTCTTATGTCTACTACTAGAATATGAAGCTACACTATACCCTTGGCCTTGAGCAAATGCAGTATGTAAGGAATGGAATCAGTAAGTAACTTTGTTATTTTACAAGTAATGTCTCTTATTTCACCCCAAGACTCAATCTGCCAAAAAAGAAAAAGAAAGTGGAGCGAGAAGACGAGGAGCGTGAGGCATCCCTGAAGAACGAGAGCAGTTCTGAGCAGCTGGATGCCGACGGGGACTCCTCCAGTGAGGTGTCCAGTGAGATCAACTTCAACTTCGAGTATGCACAGATGGAGGTGACCATGAAGGCTCTGGGCAGCAATGGTAAGCACAGGCTGTGCTTGCGGGAGGAACTGAGTTGTGTTTCTGAGACTTTCCCTTCATGACCTCTGAACTATAATTGATTGTGTTTGCAGAACATTCGCTTTCTCTGCTGTGATGACAAATCACTGCAAACTTATCCTCATGGGTGGAATGTCCTAGGTTTCAAGTGTGACTGCCATTGGCTTCTTCTTATATTTCTGGAGCAATTGCCACAACCTAAGTTTCACACAGAACATATTGTAGCCCTGTCTTTTTTTTTTTTTTTCTTTTGCAGACAGTGTGAAATCTATCTAAAGTACATAACACAAATAACTGACAGTAAGAAAGCCAATTGCCTCAGATGGTATTGGGTTGTGGCAGTTGGAATGATGGATGTCTGAAGTGTATCATTCTATCCTATCCATTATGCTTCTTCTTTTCCACATATGTTCAGACCCAATGCAGTCCATACTGAGCAGCCTGGAACAGCAGCATGAGGAGGAGAAGCGGTCTGCTCTGGAGCGCCAGAGGCTCATGTACGAACACGAACTGGAGCAGCTCCGAAGAAGGCTGTCTCCTGAGAGGCAGAACTGCCGTGGTGTGGACCGGCTCTCCTTCCACTCACCCAGTGCCCAGCAGCGCTTGAAACAGTGGGCCGAGGAAAGGTAGGTGTGCAGGACGGCCTGATTTGGGTAGCTCTTGTCCTCCTGCCCTGGGGCGTTCTGGATGGGAATACTAGGTGATGCTTGCAGAGAATAACATCTCCGGGAGTGTTACAGCCGGAGACACAGGCTGCTCCCCTCCCTTTCTCCTGCCTGGGCTGCTTTCCCACCTCTCTCTTCTTACTTACTCTCCCTTTCTCCTCTCTCACTTTTCTTTTGGTTTTTGTTATTTTGAAGCAGTCTTTTATACACATATATAAGTTGACTTTGAAATTAGTCAACTAGTCTGTAGCCTAGACTGGCCTGGGACTTAATCCTCCTGCCTCAGCACCCTGAGCACTGTGATTACAGGTCTCTGCTTACATGCTGCCTATCTCTGTCTTTTCCCTTCTCTCTGTGTCTCTGTCAGCACCAAGGATTGAACCCATGGCCTAGAGTATGCTAGGCAGGCACTGTACCACTACACTGCAATTCAGCTTACTCGTTCTCTCTCTCTCTCTCTCTCTCTCTCTCTCTCTCTCTCTCTCTCTCTCTCCCTCCCTCCCTCCCTCCCTCCCTCCAGATTTATTTATTCATTCATTCATTTATTTAATGTATATGAGCACACTGTCGCTATACTGATGGTTGTGAGCCGTTGTGGTTGCTGGGAATTTGAATTCAGGACCTCTGCTCACTCCAGTCTGCTCCTCTTGCTCCCACCCTGCTTTGGCCCAAAGATTTAGCTATTATTATATCTAAGTACACTGTATCTGTCCCCAGATGCATCTCTTTACTGATGGTTGTGAGCCACCATGTGGTTGCTGGGATTTGAACTCAGGACCTTCAGAAGAGTAGTCAGTGCTCTTAACCACTGAGCCATCTCTCCAGCCTGCAATCCAGCTCTTATTTTTCATTTTTGGAAAGATGGGAATTGTTGGTACATTCGGGTTTCTTTAAAACTGCCCATGTTATCTGCATTTGTGATGCACATCCCTAATCCCAGCACTTAGGAGGCTGAGGCAGGCAAGTTCAAGGTCAGCCAGGGCTACATAAAGAGAACCTGTCTCAAGAAAACTATCACCAACAAAATACCATGTCAGATACTGCTCATTTTCAGTCTGTGTGGCCTTTGGGTTTGAATAAAGACTACTTTACCACTGTATCATGCTTTAGATTCTGAAGGTTGGTAGAATTTTCTTTTTAAAGGGGGAAAGAAAATTGCTATCTGGACTGATGAGGTGAGGTAGGTACAGCATGATGCAGGGTACCAGCTTGATCTCTTATGGCCTAATGAGCATGGCACTAAATGCCACCTCCCATGGTCCAGAGTGCAGCACTAACCTCCTGTTACTCCGATATGCATACAGGCATCATCCCTGCCTGCTGGAGACTGACAGGCATGTAGAGTCTCCAGTCCTACTGTGAGGATCTTGACTTGATCAGGATGCTTTGTGTTTCATATGCAGTTGAGTTTGTAGAGCCCTGCACCTACCTGTGGCCAGCTTACTATGCAAGGAATGCTGTGCTTGTGACATGGTCCAGAGATCAGTGTGTGCATGGGGCGGTGTCTGCAGAAGAGGGTTGTGAATGAGCTGATTGTGACCATGCTTTCCATATGCTGGTTTGTGTGCTATTACTACCTGCTTCTATCAGTCCTGTTTTTATTTTATCTTAAAGAGAAGCTACACTGAATAACAGCTTGATGAGGCTGAGGGAGCAGATTGTAAAGGCCAACCTGCTGGTACGAGAAGCTAGTTACATCGCAGAAGAGTTGGATAAAAGAACTGAGTATAAAGTTACCCTCCAGATTCCAGCCTCCAGTCTGGATGCCAATAGGAAGGTGAGGTATCTGCTATCCCAGAGGCTGTGCTTAGTTCTACCCTTGTGATGGGATTAGTGGGAAGCTATTTCCTTCTGTTTTCTGAGTTATATTTGTCTCTGTGTGTACATGCTTGTGTGTGTCTATTAGCTGCTAGGCATGTACTCCTTGTTCCCTTTGGACCAGTCCTTTCTTCATACCTTCTTTTTGTTGTTATTTGAGACAAGGCGTCAAATTCAAGGCAATCCTCCTGCCTCAGCTTCCCAAGTTCTGGGAGTACAGGTATGAGCTACCACACCTTCTTGAATTTTTTTTTTTTTTTTGAATTTGGTTTTTTCAAGACAGGGTTTCTCTGTATAGCCCTGGCTGTCCTGGAACTCACTCTGTAGACCAGGCTGGCCTCGAACTCAGAAATCTGCCTGCCTCTGCCTCCCAAGTGCTGGGATTACAGGCGTGCACCACCACTGCCTGGCTTGAATTTTTTATTATAATTTATAATAGTTAAGGCTGGCCTTGAACTCTGCATCCTCCTGACTAAGCCCCCTGAGTGAAGTATTATAAGTATTTCCACCACACTGGAAATGTTACTGGTCTAGAAAGTGTGCTGCAGTGGCACTTGGCATACATGCAGTGTTGTACTGGCTCTGCCCGATTGTCCTGTTAGTCATTTGGAGGAGGAAACTTAGGACATGTTTTGCCCTTAAATGAGTAACTGGGGCACCCTAGATAATTTACTCTTGAAGACATTCCATGTGGCTACTCTTAGAAGTTTACTTTTTAAAAAAAAAAAAGATTTATTTTCTTACATATTCAGGTGTTTTGTCTGTATGTATGCCTGCAGACCAGAAAAAGACATCAGATTGTAAGCTGCCATGTGGGTATGGGAAGCAAACCTCAGACTCTAGAAGAGCAGCCAGTGTTCTTAACTGCTGAGCCATCTCTCCAGCCCAAAGTCTGCTTTCTTAGCATTAAGGTTCTATTCATTTAAACAAACAAACAAAAAACACCAGTTTGGGGGATGGCAGAATAGCTCATTGGGTAAAAGGTGCTTGACACAGCTTCTACTACACACACTTGCGCATACACACACACACACACACACACACACACACACACACACACACGGGGGGGGGGAGGGAGAGAATATATAGTAAAAAAATCCCACACTTTTGAAAAAGTTAGTTTGGAGTGATGATACACTCCTATAATTCCAACATTTAGGAAGTAGAGGCAGCAAAGAACAGAAGATCAGGAGATTGAGGCTAGCTTAGGCTACATGAGATCCTGTTTCAAAAGAAAGAGAAAGGAAAAAGTTGTATACCTATCTCAGCTAACTTTGCCTTGTTGGCATCTCCTGTCTGCAGCGCGGCTCTCTCCTCAGTGAACCTGCCATCCAGGTGAGAAGAAAAGGAAAAGGAAAGCAGATTTGGTCTTTGGAAAAGCTGGAAAACAGGCTTTTGGATATGAGAGACCTCTACCAGGAGTGGAAGGAGTGTGAAGAAGACAACCCGGTGAGCTGCTGACCAGTCGGCTGACCTGTTCGGCTTAGAAGGAGCTGCGCCATATCTGCCCAGCTCTGGGGACATTGAATGCTTTCCCAAGATCGTTGTTCTAGTTTTAAAGTAAAATTTATGTTAATCCTTAGTTTGTTAAGCTGAGTAGTTTAATAGTTGGTCATGTGCATATTTTTGTTTGTATCTCCTCTTTTCTCTTTGGATTCTTGCAGAATTTCCCCTTTCCATCTGTCAGTGCGTCTGTCTCAGGTTGCTCTGGGTCTCTTTGAGGACCAGGCCTTCTCAGCACACTGGAGACAATTACTCTGCAGTCAATGGGGCCACATTCATCAGTGCACCCTGGGATTCGTTCTCACTGCTAGGAATGTCTTGCAAGGCACTGTGATCCCAGAGTGATGCCCCTGCTCTGCACTGGTGCTCGCTCCGCTGCTGCCAGGCTTCCTTGTTCGGGTCGGCCATGTAGTTGTACATGCTTAAAACAGTCACACAGCCCATGCTGTGTGTTTTGTTGTTTTCTTCTACAAGTTTCTTTGGGACGAGGTCTCTCTGTAGCCTAGCTTGCTTTTGAACTCAGGCTCTTCCTGCCTCAGCCTCCTGGGTAGGGTCACCGTGAATCACTACCACAGCCTGCTGCCTAGACCAGTGTTTTCAGTCCTGCTGGGCCTGCTTCCTCATGGAGTTGTTCTTCCTTAGCCTTTTCTTTTATTTATTTATTTTTAGATTATCTTCAATAGAAATGGCTTTTTATGGCTAGATGATATTTTTGTCTAAATTCTTAATTTTCTTCAGTATTCCTCTCCAATTCTGACCTGGAGATAGTGTAACAATGAATGCCAAGAAAGCCCAGCCGCTGCTCGGCTGCCCTAATTTGCAGTAGTGTGTTTAGCCACTCGGTAGGATCTTGTTGCCTAAAAGATCAGTGAAGAGGTTAGTGCTCTTAGCTGCTTCTTTTCAGTCACTGAGGCAGGAGAATCTCTGTGAATTCAAGACAACTGTGCTTTGTATAATGATTTCCAGATTAACCAAGGTCATGCAGTGAGACTCAGTCTCAAAAAAAAAAAAAAAAAATCAGGATAAAAGTTGTTTGTCAACAAGGAAACCTGGCAACAGCGGAGCCAGCCCCAGTACAGAGTTGGGTCACTCACTTTGGGATCACAGTGCCTTCAGTTGAATTTATTTTTTATTTTGAATTTGTATATTTGGAATCTTCTTTTAGGTTACCCGATCCTACTTCAAGCGTGCTGACCCATTCTATGATGAGCAGGAAAATCATAGTCTCATCGGTGTGGCCAATGTCTTCCTGGAGACCCTGTTTTATGACGTGAAGTTACAGTATGCTGTGCCGATCATCAACCAGAAGGGAGAGGTTGGCTATCACTGCCTCAGTTGGCAGACAGTTCAGGGGACAGTGAGGGGTGGCGCCAGGACACTTGTTGTTAATGCCTTTGTTTTTTAACCAGTTCTGACTAGTGATAAGTATTTGTCTTATGGGTACCCTGTGTTTCCATAGGGCTATACGGAGGGCTTTCCTGTTTTACTCAGATTGCAAAGCAGCTGTTAGAAAGTCACTTTAGTGTCTCACACATTGCCACCCTTCGGCTTCATGAAGGAAAACAGATCCTGACAGGCAGATCGAGATCAACCCAGAAGCCAGCGTTTGCTTTGCTTCCTCCTCCAGGTGGCTGGCCGACTGCATGTGGAGGTGATGCGGCTGAGCGGGGCCATTGGGGAGAGGATTGCAGGAGGAGACGATCCTACAGAGGCCAGCTCTGAAAAGGAAGCCCCGGAGAGCAGGCTGGTTTGCATGGTAAGCCAAAGACCTCTTCTAGAAGGAGCCCAGGTGGGACCACCAGTGAGACGGTAGGTTAGATAATAAACTCATTTCAACAGCCTATAAATGTCTGTCTTCAAAGAAGTCTTTTAGTGTTCAGTGTCTTAGGGATTGTGTTTTGACATACTTCTGGAAAGACTCACTCAGCACTTCCAGTACGTTTTCCCTATGGCCTGGGACCAGTCACCTCTTTTCTCTGCCACTCGGCAGTCAGGGTGAGTGAGCTGCTTAGCTGTCCGGCCCATATTAGTTTTCTATTCCCGGAGCATTGCTCTGCAGTTCTGCTGAAGATCAGTGTCTGCCTTTCTCTGGTCTGTCCTTACCGTGCCGTTTTCACCTGGCCCTGCCTCTCTGTACCCCTGGTTACTCACGCCTTTTCATGTGCCATCAAGTCAGACAGTTCCCAGCCCTTTCTGTCTGGTCTTCCTGTGCATGTTGTTCATGGCAAACCGTGAGTGTTATGTCAAAAACCTTTGTGAGGTACCAGGGTAGAGATGAAAGTGCCTGCTGTCTAGTAGCTAGAGATGTGGATATGAGCAGAGGCCTCTAGCGTATGATCCATTGCTGTGATAGCAGGTGCCAGACGTCCTGTGTACAGAGAAGCTGGGAATTCAGATGGTGAGTTCTGTCGGAGACTGAGGAATTCTGGGAGAACGAGAATGTAAGAAAAGTGTCAGGTAGCTCCAGATTTACCGGTACTGTGTGCTTCCTGGGGGAATAGTGTGGACGGTCTCATGCTCCCTGGCACCTGCTCCCTCCTCCCTCTTTATGGTACAGTTGTTGTCTGACTCTTCAGATACCCCCTAGTGGGTCAGTGCTGCTAGTGGTTCAGAATTTGGTGACAAGGATTTTGGTGACAAAATCAGCAAGAGTCTGTAGTATTTAAACGAGATGATTAAAAGATCTGTGAAGGGCTGGGCGGTGGTGCACACCTGTAATCCCAGCACTCTGGGAGGCAGAGGCAGGCAGATTTCTGAGTTCAAGGCCAGCCTGGTCTACAGAGTGAGTTCCAGGACAGCCCCGGCTACACAGAGAAACCCTGTCTCGAAAAAAAAAAAAAAAAAAAAGATCTGTGAAGGAAGGAGCAAGCCTAGGTCAGCTCCTGGTTCTAAACTCATCCTAGGTCAAGCTTTTTCCTCAGTAAAAGGAAAGGTTTCCCTACCTTCAGCAGCGGCTTGTTGCCACCCTAGCATCATACCTCACAAGTAGCATGCATCTTCAAAATAGTGGATACTTAACAGAGAGAGAGAGAGTAAAAGGAGTAAGTTAGCACACAGCTGTCGGGAGGGGAAGCTAGTGCTGCTGAGAGCAAGTGTCTGCACGGTGAGGCCTGCAGTGCTGAGACAGGTGCTCCTGCAGTGGGAGGGGCCAGTTCCCAACTCACCAACAGTCTCTTCTTCCTCACCTGGGACTTCACAACCTCTTCCTCGAGGTCATGTGCTTGCTCATCAGAGGTTGGGATATAAGCTTTCTGGCTCTGTGTGGCCATTTCTGAGATCACAGTCAGTGATTACATCTCCGGGAGATCAGTTTTCATGTGTCAAATAATGACAATGATGCCTGGCAGTGGTGGCATACAGCCTTATCCCAGCACTTGGGAGGCAGAGGCTGGTGGATCTCAGAGTTTGAGGTCAGCCTGGTCTACAGAGTGAGTTTTAGGGCAGCCAGAGCTATGTGGGGAAAACACTGTCTTGTTTGTTTGTTTGTTTTTTGTTTTTTGGATTTGGTTTTTTTGAGACAGGGTTTCTCTGTGTAACCCTGGCTGTCCTGGAACTTACTCTGTAGACCAGGCTGGCCTCGAACTCAGAAATACACCTGCCTTTGCCTCCCAAAGTGCTGGGATTGCAGGCGTGCGCCACCACCGCCCGGCAGGAAACACTGTCTTAAAAAAGAGGAAGAATGGAAATTCGTCACTGAAAAAAAAAATATGTATCTGAGATAACATGGCTATTTTTAAAATAACAAAAAAAGTTAAGGTTTAATGGAAAATGCGAAGCATGAAAGCAGTAAGGAAAGTAGTCCTTCCCTTCCCACCTGCTCCACAGTGTCCAGCAGCCCAGCGTGGCTTAGTCATGCTCTTCATGCTGCCCCACCCCAATCCCTACCTTCAGCAGCGGCTTGTTGCCACCCTAGCATCATACCTCACAAGTAGCATGCATCTTCAAAATAGTGGATACTTAACAGAGAGAGAGAGAGAGAGAGAGAGAGAGAGAGAGAGAGAGAGAGAGAGAGAGAGGGAGAGAGGATCATCTGGGTGTGGTGATGCATGCCTTTGATCCCAGCACTGCAGGCAGAAGCAGGTAGAGCTCTATGATTTCTAGGACAGCCAGGAAAACCCCATCTTCCCCAGAGTGTTGAGTTCAGTTCAGGGCAGCTTCCCTGTTCTGTTAATTAAACTTTGGGACATTGAAAGTGGCTGAGAAAAAAATGATTGAATAGAGAGTATTACTCTATTCATATACTTCCTAGCCTACACACACACAGAAACCCTGTCTTATAAAACCAAAGAAATAAAAAAAAATAGAAAGAATTAAAAAAAAAAATCAGTCAATCAAAATAATAATTCCTTAAGGCCATCAACTGTGGAGTTTGCTTTCTGCTTTCTTTTTTTTTTGTTTTTTGTTTTTTTGTTTTGTTTTGGTTTTGGTTTTTTCGAGACAGGGTTTTTCTGTGTAGTCCTGGCTGTCCTGGAACTCACTCTGTAAACCAGGCTGGCTTTGAACTCAGAAATCCACCTGCCTCTGCCTCCCAAGTGCTGGGATTACAGGCGTGTGCCACCACGCCCGGCTTGTTTTTGTTTTTGTTTTTGTTTTGTTGTTGTTTTGTTTTTTCGAGACAGGGTTTCTTTGTATAGCCCTGACTGTCCTGGAACTCACTCTGTAGACCAGGCTTGCCTCGAACTCAGAAATCCACCTGCCTCTGCCTCCCAGAGTGCTGGGATTATAGGCGTGTGCCACCACTGCCCGGCTGGAGTTTGCTTTTTTAAGTGTCTTTGGTGGCACTACCCGGTTTCTTTTATCTCCAGGTTTTATCTCTGTCCCTTGAACTCTGCTTGTTGTAGCGCCTGTGTTGTCCTGTTGCTGGGTTCATAGTCATTGCATGACATGCTCAGAGGCGCTATACCTACGCTGGGAGTTGCAAGGCATGATGCACCGTAGAGTAGGAAAGCAAGGGTGTAATATAGGTGGTGGTGGTGTTTATTTCAAAATTACTGGGTTTTAAAGTTGTCTTTATGTCATAATGAACTCTTAGATTTAATGTATATGTCTTTGAATCCTGGGTATTCATTACTTGTATCAAAGCTCCAATGTTCCTAAATTTGTGTGATGGCAGTTCCTTCAGTCGGCCCTCAAGTTCTGCAGACATGATAGGTTTTGGGTACAGGAGACATTTTGCTTCATCTTGTCTACATTCCCTTTTCTGTACTCAGAATCCACCATTTCTTAAGATGCGGTATTCATTTAAGTTGGACATACTTCTTAGAGACCAAGTCCTAGCTGTAGGAGCTCATTCTGTAAAAAGACGGGCAGATGAGACATCACAGCGAGAGAAGCTCCTGTAGTTGTGGGGACAGTTTCGGTCCCGTGAGTGAGGGAGATCACTGGCCATACAGACATCTGCATTCATTTTCCCGTAATGAGAGTATGCCCATAGTTCTGTTTTCAGAAACATTGCATTGAAAGCTCCAGGTGTCAACTCCTGCCAGTTCCCTTTGGCTCTTTCATGTCCAGCTGCAAGTTGAATGCTATCCTGACACCTTGTGGCGATTTCAATTTTTGTAGCAAAAATTAAGAAAGCAAAAAAAAAAAAAAGAAAAACAAAAACAAAAAACAAACCAAAACAACAATTAAAAAACCCAGCTCGTGAGCTCGGTATGTTTTCCTCATTCCTGGTCTTCATTCCTGGGCGTCTCAACCCTCAGGAGCTCCTGTGGAGGGCAGGTCAGCACATCTGGTCTTGCCCAGGGTTTATCCCAGCCTTAGACTGAGGCTCATGTCTGTAGGCACTAACTGCTTTCAGATGGAATTCCATCACGAATCAGCGTGCGTGTTCCGTCTGCTCAGCAGCACCTGGCCCAGCTAGCGTTCATCTCAGAGCTCTCAGTACTGAGGCCTCTCTGTAAGGGCAGACATAAATCTCTGCCTGGAGAAAGCTAACCTTAAGCCTTTAATTTACACCTCACCCAGGCTAGGCAAGTAAGGCAAGGGTCCTTTTAGGTCTGTGCAATGCTAGGACCTTGTGATCATCCCCACAGCCCACTGCCTCATATAAGGTATATGGTAAATATTTTAAACATGTGGTCTGACAATTTTTCCTGGAAAGAGTATCCTAGAATACTGATCGTCATTTTGGGGAGAGAGAAAACACATCAATCTGTCCGAGCCTAGCTGCATGGGTGATTCAAGCTTGTTGGTATATCAGGAAGAAATGACATAAAGTAACATCCATGTTCACTGTTGGCCTGTTTAGGAAATCTGCTTTTCGTGGTTTTGTGTCCTTGGAGTCCCTAAATGCCACTGTTATAGTTGAGGTTGTGTAACTGTGAGAATGTATACACCACGCTGACCAATTAATTCTTACTAAATTTATTTACTAGAAAAAAAGTGACTCAGATGACTTAGGAAAGTGTTAACTTATGACCACTTCAGTTGTGTGAAAATCCTCCTGCTCAGACTAGATGGCTCAGATTGAAAGTGGATTTTTCTCCCTCAAAGATCCAGATGAGAAGTGAGTCTTCCCACTTCAAATGATTAATTAAGGGAAAACAATCCCTTACAGGTGTACCCAGCCATTTGGATTTTAGTTAGTTCAGATGCAGTCAAGTTGACAGCCAAGAATAGCCAGGACACATACCATTAGAATGTAGTATACCTGATAATTCTAGGATTTACTTCATAACCGTGTGGTTTTAACACTATTGCAAGCTACCACAGAAACTCCAAATTGAGATCCAGAGGCTGCCGCCAAAAGTATGAAGAATGTTTGGCTGCTTTGGGATCTGGTATGGCATTTGGAGGCATGGCTCAGTTAAGAGCATTTGCTGCTCTTCCAGAGGACCTTGATTCTGTTCCCACCAGCTGCTTACACCAGCTCACAACTGCTTGTAACTCCAGCTCCAAGGGCTTCGATGCCCTTTTCTGAGGGGACTGCTCACATATCACATTCACTTATACAAACAAGGTGTGTGTGTGTGTGTGTGTGTGTGTGTGTGTGTGTGTAAGTGGGGCTGGAGAGATGGCTAAGAATGGTTAAGAGTGCTTGCTTGCCGTTCTTTAAAGGACTGGAGGTCAGTTCCCAGAACCCATGTCAGGCAGCTCATGACTTCCTGTTACTCCACCCGGGGATCAGATTCCTTCAGAGACTCTAGGGTCCTCTCATCCAGAGCTTCCTTTGAGTGTTTGCTGGCATTCTCCAGGGAGAGGGTATCAGGGTAAGTGTCAGTGTAGAAAACAGAAACTCTGTGGTCTTCATCTCCTCTGTTCTCCCCTCCACGTGCTCAGAGAAATTCCCACTAGGAGTAAAATAAAAACAAAGTGATATGATTGTAGCACAGAGTGTTTCTGTTTCAGAACTGAGCCCCTCCTTATACTTACCTTATGATAAAGTAAGTGCCTTTCCTGAAGGTTTGCTGCTTATTTACTCAGATGTGGTTTTGTGCTTTGCTCATTGTGCTAAATGACTTTGTGCTTTCCTTATGAAATGCTGGGTGATGTTGATTTCCAGAACTTTCTTCTGCAGTAGTGATGATAATATCCTACCTACATACTGATGAACTAGGATTCAAATGCTTTTGTTAGCTTCTAAGTGCTGCCCAGAATCCACCCTGGTATCTGATTGTTTTCATTGTGTGTCAGGTCTGTATCCTAGGCCTGGTCCCACACTGAATGTTATGCCTCATATAGGTGAATGGTTGTGACAGTCAGGGCAGGGCCTGAATTAAGTACCCCTTGGAGCCTGCTGGTTGAGACACGAACCTTCTTTCCTTCCAGGTTAAAATACTGCAAGCCACAGGGTTGCCGCAGCATCTGTGCCACTTTGTCTTCTGCAAATACGACTTCTGGGATCAGCAGGAGCCAGTGACTGTTGCCCCCGAGGTGGATACGTCTTCGTCTCCCACCAGCAAGGAGCCACAGTGTATGGTTGTGTTCGATCATTGCAGCGTGAGTTCTTTTCAGTCTGCTTTGGTGTTCAGGTTACTCATGTAAACATAGCTAAAGAGCGAGTGCTGTGTCTTGGATGGTTGTGCTAGTGTTCAAGTTGGAGGGTTTTCTAGTCCTAGACCAAAGTGTTAGTTCATTCAGCATGTCTGCAGTCAAGAGTTAAATTCTGTTCAAAGTAAAACAAGCTTGTATAGGTGCATGTATGAGCACTCTTCTCCAGGGAGTCTGTTTCATACAAAGGTTGAAAAACAAATGTTTTAGTGAAAATGAAGGTAGTAACAAGACCAGAGACTACCCTGCTGGGCACCCCATGTTCTGCAGTGTTGGTTGGTTCCTCTTTCGGCTGTTCCTGACCTGTTATTATTATTATTACCGATAGTTGTGAGCCATCATGTGGTTGCTGGGATTTGAATTTAGGACTTTGAAAGAGCAGTCAGTGCTCTTAATCTCTGAGCTATCTCTCCAGCCCCATGACCTGTAATTATTAATGATGATGTTTTTGTGGGCCGAATAAACTAAAAGTAGTGACTGTTGCTTTGCCTTTGGCTGGATACTATCAGAGCTTGGACTGGCTTTTGCTATTTTTGACCCACAACAAAAATGAAATCTGGCTCCCAAACATTGCTAACAAAACAAAGTAATTTGCTACTTTTATAGACAAGTCTTTCAAAATGAGATGTGTTTGCATATTTTTTTTTTTATTTTAAAAGATTGGGTTTCTTTTTTAATCATGTGTTTCTTTATGTGTGTGCTGTGCACATGAGTCCAGGTACCCACAGAAGCAAGTGGTATCAGTCTCCTGGATCTGGAGTCAGATACGTGGTTGTGAGTCACCAGAAGTGGGTCCATCTCTCCAGTCCCTTTTAAGGCCATATTGTATATGAAAGCAAGATAGCCGGGTATGGTGGTGCACGCCTGTAATCCCAGCACTCTGGGAGGCAGAGGCAGGTGGATTTCTGAGTTCGAGGCCAGCCTGGTCTACAGAGTGAGTTCCAGGACAGCCAGGACTACACAGAGAAACCCTGTCTCGCAACCACCACCACCCCCCCAAAAAAAAAAAAGAAAAAGAAAAGAAAGCAAGAGTGTTAGTCTGTGTGTACATCACTGTTAAATGACTATCTGTTCTATGAGGAAAGTATGCCACTGTTTCTGTCTTTCCTGGTCTCATTAAGGATGTGACACTTGATTTAAGTGGTTGAAAGACCAAACAAGTATGTGCTGCTCTGTAATGAGCTATTGTATTACAGGAGTTCAGTGTTAACATCACAGAAGACTTCATTGAATATCTCTCAGAAGGGGCCCTGGCCATTGAAGTCTATGGACATAAAATGAATGATCCCCGGAAAAACCCAGCCCTGTGGGATTTGGGAATCATCCAAGCAAAAACAAGGAGTCTTCGGGACAGGTGAATCTTTTAAAATTAATTAGCTAAATCTTTAGTTAACTTTTAATGTATCAGTGCTATGTCTGCATGTACACCTGCCTGCCAGAAGAGGGCATCAAATCCCTTTACAGATGGTCTTGAGCCACCATGTGGTTGCTGGGAATTGAATGCAGGACCACTGGAAGAGCAGCCAGTGCTCTTAACCACTGAGGCATTTCACAGACCTGACAGGTGAATGTTTGATACCGTTGGATCCCCATTTCTAGCTTTAAAAAGTACTGTTGGAGATGACTGTCATCTATCTTTAAATTATTTTGCTTTCCCTTGTGTATATGTGATATGTACACCTGTGCATACATATTTGCATGAATGGGTGTGTGGGTGTGTGCTAGTGCCTGTGAGAGTCAAAATTGGCATGGGATGTTTTCCTCAGACACTCTTCAAGACCTTATTCATTGAGGCACAAGGGCCCTCATTCAAACTCAAGAGTTCACTTAGTAGGTCTAGTCTGGTTAGCCAGCTTGTTCTAGGAATCCTGTGTCTGCATGCTTAGAGCTATAATTATAGACAGACATCGATCCACCCAGCAGTGATGTGTTTCCTAGACTCTAGTGGGTGCTCATTCTTGTGCAGCAAGCACTTTGACTATTGGTCATGACTGTTATTTATGAGTTAATGGTCACCTTCTCCCAAGCATCAGCACTTTGGAGTTGTAGTCTACCAGTTCAATTTCCTTAGAGCACCGAACTCTATAGAACAGTGAAAAAAAAAGCATGTGGGCATTCAAGAACCAATGGCGAAATGAAGTTCAGGAGAAAGGCCATTTACCACAGTGAGTTTTGTCTGATTAGCCATAGAGACGGATGGCAAGCTGCGGTAGCTGTCTCTAGCTCACAGCTGTTTGTTGTTGGTCGCTCGTTTGGTTTTGTGCTGCTGCTATTTGAACCAGGGCTTCTCAGATGCTAGGCAAGTGCTGCACCCCTATCCCTTTCCAGTTTTGAGTGCCGTCAGTGATGGGAGAAGGTAGCTCATTTGATGGCATAAGCAGTTTCAAAGGGAATGACTCAAAGAGGCCATGTTTTTGCTGCCATCTAGTTATAGATGAGAACCAGATTTCCTTTCCTTTCCTTTCCTTTCCTTTCCTTTCCTTTTTCCTTTCCTTTCCTTTCCTTTCCCTTCCCTTCCCTTCCCTTCCCTTCCCTTCCCTTCCCTTCCCTTCCCTTCCCTTCCCTTCCCTTCCCTTCCCTTCCCTTCCCTTCCCTTCCCTTCCCTTCCCTTCCCTTCCCTTCCCTTCCCTTCCCTTCCCTTCCCTTCCCTTCCCTTCCCTTCCCTTCCCTTCCCTTCCCTTCCCTTCCCTTCCCTTCCCTTCCCTTCCCTTCCCTTCCCTTCCCTTCCCTTCCCTTCCCTTCCCTTCCCTTCCCTTCCCTTCCCTTCCCTTCCCTTCCCTTCCCTTCCCTTCCCTTCCCTTCCCTTCCCTTCCCTTCCCTTCCCTTCCCTTCCCTTCCCTTCCCTTCCCTTCCCTTCCCTTCCCTTCCCTTCCCTTCCCTTCCCTTCCCTTCCCTTCCCTTCCCTTCCCTTCCCTTCCCTTCCCTTCCCTTCCCTTCCCTTCCCTTCCCTTCCCTTCCCTTCCCTTCCCTTCCCTTCCCTTTCCCTTCCCTTTCCCTTCCCTTCCCTTCCCTTCCCTTCCCTTCCCTTCCCTTCCCTTCCCTTCCCTTCCCTTCCCTTCCCTTCCCTTCCCTTCCCTTCCCTTCCCTTCCCTTCCCTTCCCTTCCCTTCCCTTCCCTTCCCTTCCCTTCCCTTCCCTTCCCTTCCCTTCCCTTCCCTTCCCTTTCCCTTCCCTTCCCTTCCCTTCCCTTCCCTTCCCTTCCCTTCCTTCCTTCCCTTCCCTTCCCTTCCCTTCCCTTCCCTTCCCTTCCCTTCCCTTCCCTTCCTTCCCTTCCCTTCCTTCCTTCCTTCCCTTCCCTTCTTTCCTTCCCTTCCTTCTTCTTCCTTCCCTTCTTCCCTTCCCTTCCTTCCCTTCCCTTCCTTCCTTCTTCCCTTCCTTCCCTTCCTTTCCCTTCCCTTCCTTCCCTTCCCTTCCCTTCCCTTCCCTTCCCTTCCCTTCCCTTCCCTTCCCTTCTTCCCTTCCCTTCTTCCCTTCCCTTCCTTCCCTTCCCTTCCTTCCCTTCCCTTCCTTCCCTTCCCTTCCTTCCCTTCCCTTCCTTCCCTTCCCTTCCTTCCCTTCCCTTCCCTTCCCTTCCTTCCCTTCCCTTCCTTCCCTTCCCTTCCTTCCCTTCCCTTCCTTCCCTTCCCTTCCTTCCCTTCCCTTCCTTCCCTTCCCTTCCTTCCCTTCCCTTCCTTCCCTTCCCTTCCCTTCCCTTCCCTTCCTTCCCTTCCCTTCCTTCCCTTCCCTTCCTTCCCTTCCCTTCCTTCCCTTCCCTTCCCTTCCCTTCCCTTCCCTTCCTTCCCTTCCCTTCTTCCCTTCCCTTCCTTCCCTTCCCTTCCTTCCCTTCCCTTCCTTCCCTTCCCTTCCTTCCCTTCCCTTCCTTCCCTTCCCTTCCTTCCCTTCCCTTCCTTCCCTTCCTTCCCTTCCATTCCCTTCCCTTCCTTCCCTTCCCTTCTTCCCTTCCCTTCTTCCCTTCCCTTCCTTCCCTTCCCTTCTTCCTTCCTTCCCTTCCCTTCCTTCCCTTCCCTTCCCTTCCTTCCTTCCTTCCTTCCCTTCCCTCCTTCCCTTCCCTTCCTTCCCTTCCTTCCCTTCCCTTCCTTCCTTCCTTCCTTCCTTCCTTCCTTCCCTTCCTTCCCTTCCCTTCCTTCCCTTCCCTTCCCTTCCCTTCCCTTTTCCCTTCCCTTCCCTTCCCTTCCCTTCCCTTCCCTTCCCTTCCCTTCCCTTCCCTTCCCTTCCCTTCCCTTCCCTTCCCTTCCCTTCCCTTCCCTTCCCTTCCCTTCCCTTCCCTTCCCTTCCCTTCCCTTCCCTTCCCTTCCCTTCCCTTCCCTTCCCTTCCCTTCCCTTCCCTTCCCTTCCCTTCCCTTCCCTTCCCTTCCCTTCCCTTCCCTTCCCTTCCCTTCCCTTCCCTTCCCTTCCCTTCCCTTCCCTTCCCTTCCCTTCCCTTCCCTTCCCTTCCCTTCCCTTCCCTTCCCTTCCCTTCCCTTCCCTTCCCTTCCCTTCCCTTCCCTTCCCTTCCCTTCCCTTCCCTTCCCTTCCCTTCCCTTCCCTTCCCTTCCCTTCCCTTCCCTTCCCTTCCCTTCCCTTCCCTTCCCTTCCCTTCCCTTCCCTTCCCTTCCCTTCCCTTCCCTTCCCTTCCCTTCCCTTCCCTTCCCTTCCCTTCCCTTCCCTTCCCTTCCCTTCCCTTCCCTTCCCTTCCCTTCCCTTCCCTTCCCTTCCCTTCCCTTCCCTTCCCTTCCCTTTTTCCTTCCCTTTTTCCTTCCCTTTTTCCTTCCCTTTTTCCTTCCCTTTTTCCTTCCCTTTTTCCTTCCCTTTTTCCTTCCCTTTTTCCTTCCCTTTTTCCTTCCCTTTTTCCTTCCCTTTTTCCTTCCCTTTTTCCTTCCCTTTTTCCTTCCCTTTTTCCTTCCCTTTTTCCTTCCCTTTTTCCTTCCCTTTTTCCTTCCCTTTTTCCTTCCCTTTTCCTTCCCTTTTTCCTTCCCTTTTTCCTTCCCTTTTTCCTTCCCTTTTTCCTTCCCTTTTTCCTTCCCTTTTTCCTTCCCTTTTTCCTTCCCTTTTTCCTTCCCTTTTTCCTTCCCTTTTTCCTTCCCTTTTTCCTTCCCTTTTTCCTTCCCTTTTTCCTTCCCTTTTTCCTTCCCTTTTTCCTTCCCTTTTTCCTTCCCTTTTTCCTTCCCTTTTTCCTTCCCTTTTTCCTTCCCTTTTTCCTTCCCTTTTTCCTTCCCTTTTTCCTTCCCTTTTTCCTTCCCTTTTTCCTTCCCTTTTTCCTTCCCTTTTTCCTTCCCTTTTTCCTTCCCTTTTTCCTTCCCTTTTTCCTTCCCTTTTTCCTTCCCTTTTTCCTTCCCTTTTTCCTTTCCTTTCCGTTCTTTCTTTTCTGGTTTTTCGAGACAGGGTTTCTCTGTGTAGCCCTGGCTGTCCTTGAACTCAGAAATCTACCTGCCTCGGCCTCCCAAGTGCTGAGATTAAAGGCATTTGCCACCTCTGCCCAGACATATTTTCTCTTTTAGCAAATCCTAAATTAGAAGGTGAGATTTTTTTTTTCTTAATTTTCTTATTAACTGACCTGAGAGCACATTTCTTGTCAAGTCATGGATGACACCTTCCTATGTGAAGAATATCCTGTTGTTTAGCTTCGGAGTACTGACTAGAGTATTTCAGTCATTGGATAACCGTGTTCAAATGTATTTGTCATGATTCCCCCCCCCAAGAATGTTTTTTCCCTCCCTCCGTGCATGCGTGTGTGTGTGTGTGTGTGTGTGTGTGTGTGTGTGTGCGCGCGCGCGCACACGCACACACACACGCACACGCATGCATATTTATGTGTGCTTGAACTCTGACCCATTGTTCAACCCCACATTGTAATTTTCTAAACAAAATAAAAGTACAAGTGAGGTGTAGCTCAGTGGTAGGGCATTTGCGTAGCACATGAAGGCCTCAAAACTGGAAACAAAGGGAAAACAAAAAGTGATCTTGGGTTAATGCTGTCAGTTTGTCTTTTGGTTTACATTATTTGCCTTCATGTGCTATACATTTCTTTCTGATCTAAAGATTGTTTCACTGTGTTTCTTTGTTTACAGTCATTCTCACTGTTAAGACTGGAAGGTCCTAAGCTGTCTGTATTGAAGCGGAGAGGCATGGTTTGGGGCCTGGGAAGGGAACTCAGTCAGCAGGGTGCTTGCCTAACATGCATGAAGCCCTGGGTTTGGTTCACAGTACTGCGTAAACTGTGTATGTTGGCATACACTTGGAATCTCAGAAGAAGGAGGCAGGAATATTGAAAGTTAAAGGGTACAGTGAGT
Source organism: Apodemus agrarius (assembly GCA_964023405.1). Lineage (NCBI taxonomy): Eukaryota > Metazoa > Chordata > Mammalia > Rodentia > Muridae > Apodemus > Apodemus agrarius. The sequence goes on along the minus strand of OZ030013.1, from coordinate 61,515,697 downwards.
CTGAGCACAACCTGGTATATATGAAACCCTGCCAAAAAAAGAAGTGCAAATTCTTAAGACCTGCATATATTTACTAGGTGGAGTGAAGTCACCAGAAAGTTGGAATTCTGGGTTCAGATCTTGGAACAGAATGAGAATGGTGATTACTGTCCTGTAGAAGTAATTGCTGCAAAAGATGTCTCGACAGGAGGGATCTTCCAGCTCCGACAGGTACCAACATTGTGACGTCATAGTAAATTCCTTGACATTAAATGGCTTCTTTTGAACTGGATTCTTTTGAACAGAACTTTTGATAATAATGACTATGAAATATAAAATGGTCAAGCCCATTTCTTTGAAAGAGTTCAATGTATTGAAATTTATTTATCTATTGTTTATGTTTGTGATAGGTTTATGCCACTGTGCACATGGAGAAGTCAGAGGATAACTTGTGAGACTCGGTTTTCTCTTCAACATATATGGGGTTTGAAATCAGGATGTTAGGTGATGGTGGCAAGGTCCTTTACGTAGCCATCTCCCTGGTTCCTTTCTAGCTTTTCATTTTCAACCCCATTTCTTATATGAAAATTGTCTCTTATGTGCATTTTCTTTTATTGTCAAAAGTCTTAAAGATTTATTTATTATATCTAAGTATACTGTAACTATCTTCAGACATACTAGAAGAGGGCATCTGATTTCATTATGGATGGTTGTAAGTCACCATGTGGTTGCTGGGATTTGAACTCAGGACCTTCAGAAGATCAGTCAGTGCTCTTAACCGCTAAGTCATGTCTTTAGCCCCTTAATGATGTTTTAAAAGTAGTTTCAAAAGGGTTAAAAATAATCTTTTTGAAAAATATTTTATTATTTTGTATGTATGTGTCTGTATATGTGTGAGTTTGTATGCCACAGGACACAGTACAGGTCAGAGGACACTTTGGAAAAGTGGGCCCTTTTTGCTGTTTAGGCCTTGAGAATTGAACTCAGGTCATCAGGCTTGAAGCAAGCACCTTTACTAGCTGAGCCTTCTTGTTGGTTTGAAAACGAGACATGTTCAAGGAAAACTCAGAATTGAAGAGTAGGCCTTAAGGCAGACATACTAGGCAACTTCTTGTGCTCATGAACATGAGAAAGCAGTTTGAGAGTGCTGAATATGCAGGGGCCGATGGTCAGCAGTGTACTTGTGAGCCCTTCACCTGGAACACGGAGAGGGGGTTAGCACCAGTGTTGTGGGTTTTTGTGAGAATTAGGAGAGTGTCATATAATGTTCTGTGCTTGACACATGGCAGGTGTTGTCACCCAGGTGAGTGGCCATCTGTCAGTCTGTGTTGCTGACCGACAGTGCCAGAGTGGTTCTCCATACATAATTAATGATTAATCTTTTTCTTAGCAAAAGGTATCAGTCTTCATTGTGACGGTTTTCCGTGTGTGCCCACATACCCTCCTCTTGCTGATCCTTCCTTTTCCCAATACCTTCTCTTCTGCTTTCATGTCACATATTACAGAGAGTGGAAAATCTCAGTGTAATTGGTACAAATAATTGGAAGTACTCTTCTTACAATACTATGCCTCATTTAAAAAATCTAATAGGCTGTTCTAGAGTTTTCATACTTAAAGATATAACGCTAGTGGGCTGGAGCCATGGCTCAGTGATTAAGAATCACTCTTCTCTGCCAGCTTCCCTTAGGTTTGCAGCTCCCAGACCACATGGCTCACAATCCCTGGGCTATCTGTGGGCCCTGCATTATGACCTCTCCTCAAAGGCACACAGACATACATAAAAAAAACCAACAAATCTTTAAAAACCCATATTAGAATTGCTTTAGAAGCCGGGCGGTGGTGGCGCACGCCTTTAATCCCAGCACTTGGGAGGCAGAGGCAGGCGGATTTCTGAGTTCGAGGCCAGCCTGGTCTACAGAGTGAGTTCCAGGACAGCCGGAACTACACAGAGAAACCCTGTCTCGAAAAACCAAAAAAAAAAAAAAAAAAAAAAAAGAATTTCTTTAGAAATGAATGTTAAAAGTATTCAAAGAAAACCATGAGAAAAGGTTGAAGGAAAGGGTGTTGGTTTAAATATTTAAATTTCAGATTACCATAGAAGGAAGAAGCAAATGAGTTTTCTCTGATGCATTCACACATAGATGAGAGGCTTAGAGCAAGGGGAGAGTCTTCAGCCACAGTGTTATTCAGAGACATGGCACTTTGGAGAGACACAGCTGAATTCCTGAGGGTGAAGGTCTTTCCCTGGGCATTTTCCTTGGCTGCCTTAGGAAGTCATCTTAGGAAGCCAGACTAGGTGACTTTTCTGCAGCTTATTGTCAACTGGCTGTTTAAGTGTCAGTTGTACCTCAGACCCTTGACTGAGAGTGTCCAGAGATGCTCCTAGTTTGTCAGGAAGGCTTCAGTGAAGGATGAGCATCCTTACCTTAGTGCTGAGAAGGACACTTCAGCTTGGTAAAGGGTTCCCCGTCAGGTGACAGGGTAAGGACTCAAGGTGGGATTCTGCTTGAGTGATGGCCCTTATAGGAGGGAAGTGGGAGGGTAGAGGCTGTCACAGACGCTTGGGCAGCTTGCTGGGCTCACCTGAATTTGATGTTTAAAATTGAACCACACTGTTCTTGATTGGGACAGTGGCAGGGTAAGGGATTGTTTGTAACCATGTTGAGATGCTGCAGGAACAGACGGGACCACAACAGCTGGATAGGACTCAGAGTAGTGGCTGAGGGAATGTTCCAAGGTGTTCTCTGAAACAGCCTTCCTCTGACTGTCTTCCATGTTATGTTTCAAACATTCAGGATAGGCTAAAGAGACAGAAGGCAGCTACTTGAAATGATGAAGAAGTCTTAGACTTAGTAAAGTGGGTAAAGGTACTTGCCACATAAGTCTGAAGACCCACGTCGCTGGGACCCTAGTGAATATGGAAGGTGAGAAGTGACTGTAAAGTTGTCCTCTGACCTGCAGTGTGCACTGTGGCATGTTCACCCCCATATGCACACACATAAGAGTAATAATAATAACAATGAAATAAAAAAATGTTTACTGACTGACTTTTGCCATAAGATATCGATGCATAATCCTTGGAAATGTTCAGATCAGTGACTGTCCATCAGATGTTGTTAGAAGGGCGGTGATTGCCTAAGTAGTTCCTGCCTGTACAAAACTCTTGGTAGCCGAAATTCTGGATGAGAGGAAAAGTAATTGGCTTGAAATTGGATGTTTAGGTTCTGTTGCTTAGATGCTCTTCTCTGTTCCTACCATGTGTAGTGACTTGGGGATACCAGAGACTCTTCCCAGTGTCTGCCTCAGTGTGTAGAGTTACAGGGCTTGTTCCGGACACACCCGAGCAGGGTCAGTCCTGATCACATCATTTGTAGCTTAATTTCTTTAATTCTGTGAAAAGGGCGAGGGCAATGTATACAGGTCAATTCTTCCTTCCTTCCTTCCTTCCTTCCTTCCTTCCTTCCTTTCTTTCTTTCTTTCTTTCTTTCTTTCTTTCTTTCTTTCCTTCCTTCCTTCCTTCCTTCCTTCCTTCCTTCCTTCCTTTCTTTCTTTCCTTTTTCCTTCCTTCCTTCCTTCCTTCCTTCCTTCCTTCCTTCCTTCCTTCCTGTTTCAGGACAGGGTTTCTCTTCATATCTTTGGCTAACTTGGACTTGCTCTGTAGACCAGGTTAGCCTAGAATGCACAGAGATCTGCCTGCCTCTGCCTCCCTAGGGCTGGGATTAAAGGTGTGCATCACCACTGCCTGGCAGTTCTTATCTTTAAAATAAGACTGAATGCTAACTTTGGTACCCTGTACTTTTACATATGTAGGCTGCAAGTGTTTTTCTGCACCAGTTGCTTAGTGACAGGTATAGGATGTCACACTTTAAACAGTTGTCAGCATTCCCCATTCGATGTAGGTCTACTACTTTGTTCTTCACGGCACTTCAGAATACTTATCCATCCATGTACTTGATGGTTGAATTGCTGGGGCAAAGGTTGCTTACAGTTTGAAGTTACGTAGCCAAACAAGCCTGACCAGTTTAAATTCCTGTCCCATAGAATTGATACTATCCGTTTCATAAACCTTGATCTCTATCGGAAGTAATTTCTAGCTTAGCAGGTTGAAATAATAGCTCTCATAGTTACCTTTTCTGAAAGTTGGCCTTTTACAGTCTAGGTCTCCTTACATAGCCCCAGAACTCTATGTAGCCCAAGATAGCCTTGAGTGTGGAGATTTCCCTGCCCATCTCTGGAGTGCTAAAGTTACAATGTGAAACACCACGCCTGGCTTAGTTGGACATTTTTTTATTAGACACTGTTTGCATTTCCTTTGCTTGTAAGTTTTCATTTACCTGGGTGTTCTGTCGAATGCCAGCACCAGCATTTGGCAGGCTGAGCCAGGAGGATTGCCTCGAATTCAAAATTAGGCCAGTGTAGGTAGTGAGTACAACATCAGCCAGAGCTATATAGTAAGCTCCTATCATTCATTAAAACACATTTTCTTTTAGTTACTTATTATTTAGAAATTATAAAAAAATACTCATTTTGTTTTCTATGTGTTTGAAGGAAAATACATTTTCCTGACTAGGTTAGAATTTATGCTTTAGTGCTTAACAGTTATGGGATAGATGAATGTCTCTAAAGCCAAATGCATTTTTCTATATCAGCCTGTAGGGGTCTCTCTAAACTAAAGTTTTGAAACTCAAGAAGCTGAATTTGTGTGTGTGTGTGTGTGTGTGTGTGTGTTCTCAAATCTCTGTGCTGCAGGGGCAGTCTCGTCGAGTTCAAGTTGAAGTGAAGTCTGTGCAAGAGTCAGGAACTTTACCGCTGATGGAAGAGTGCATATTGTCAGTTGGCATTGGGTGTGTGAAAGTTAGACCACTCAGGTCCCCTAAGATCCACGAGAACATCCATGTAAGTTTCTGGGCCTGCTCTGAACTTTTTGAAAGGCAACAGCAGAGCAGAATCTTTTGAGACATTGATGCCCCTGCCCTACCATTGGTATCTCTTTCAGTGCACTGTCTTGACAAGAACCCCTTGTACTAGGCTGTTATTATGTGTTGTCCTGGTGTGTGGTGAACTGAGAGTTAAAACCTCTCAGCCTGGCAAACCCCCATGCCTAGCAGTGATTAACTTCCTCCCATGGCCCACCCCTCTAAAGAACCCCCACTGGCTGGTAAAGACTCTTTGTCAGCAGGTGTTTGATTTCCCCTGGAGTAGAGGGTGGTGAGCCCAGCAGGGAGAGCATTGGACTGACTCTGAAAAGGTCAGGGGAGCCTCTTCACTTTGCCCTAGAAGCTCCTAGTCTAACCTGCTTCCTGACATGGAGGGCTGGTGAGGCTGGGTGGGGGGCCAAGTGTGATGGATGCATCAATTAGACAGGACGCCAGGAACTGTGGGAGAAGATGGTGGTTGTGGGCAGGCGCCCGGTTTGTGGGTAAATAATTGTTTTGGTTCTACATAATCCACTGTTTTCTTTCAGGAGGAAGAGGAGGACATGGACAGCTACCAGGTAATTGAGCACCTGTTGGCCTCATCAAATCAGCTTGATTCAAGTACTTAATTACACAGGCCAGGATCTTTCTGCACTGCTACTTGATAATTAAACAATTCTGCTTTTTCCAAAAGTCAAAGTATGGGATGCTGTGTATTCTGGGGGGGTTCATGGGCTAAGATTAGGATATCCTGTGACAAAGTCCTTTCCTACTCAGGGACACTGCATTGGCCTGTTTGTTACAAAGCCACCTCCCAGCTGCCTTGTCTGGGCTCCCCTTGAGCTGAGTCACCCATAGGGGAGAATGTGCACACGCACACACCTCTATGTCCATCTTACATGTGTGAGACCAGGTCGCCCTGAATGCCCCCTTCCTTGAGTTGGCCATTCGTTTTGGAGGTTTTGTTCCCCCCTGTCGTTTCTTTTTCTAATGTGCCAGATTTTGTTTCTGTCTGTGAAGTTGCATCTTGTTGTCATCATTTAGGACTGCCCAGGCTCTTTGGAGCCTGATTATGTCATCTGCTGTAGTCACTCTCCTGACTTTGCATCATCTTAATTTGATAGAAACGTCTGCCTTCCTATAAGTCACTGATCTAAAAAAAAAAAAAAAAAAAAGTCAAGAAGAAACCTCACTGTATCAGCTGGGTTGAACTCAGAGTATGAACTCAGAATGGAGTCTTCTTTTAAACAGACATTATCCCATTCATCACTGCTTTCTGGATGTGGTATTTGAGCCCTCTGTGGTTGCACTTAGAGGAGATGCACAGCACGTTTCTCTATCTTGTCCACAGGAATGTCATAGGCTATTTGGTTAAGTGCCCTGTTGAAATCCAGACACTTGACATCTGCAGCATTCCTCTGAACCACCAGCCCCCTAACCATGTTACTAAAGGAAATGAGGTCAGGTTGGCGTGCCAGCAGGTGTTGACTGGTGGGGTTCAGTCTGTCAATAACAACCCCTGTTGTCTCGCCCACTGCTACCTCCCAGATATGCCCAAGAAGTAGAAGCAAGTGCTGTTGGAAGTGGCTAGAAACTTGAAGGATTCTTCCTGGTAGTTCTGAGGAGTAAACATTTGAAACTTGTTAAGTATAGTTGTGTTGTGATTATAAAAAGATAAAGAGATATAGGAATATGTTCTGTGGGGGTGTGGTGAGGTGTGGGGGAAGGGGATGCCTCAGTGGGCCCTGCTGAGGCATTTCCAACCCCTGAGGGACCTGCCACACAACTGTATAGCATAGAATAGAGTTTATTTAGAGCAGGGTAGTAGAGTCAGAGAAAGGCAAAGAGAAGGAGAAAGTAGAGAAGTAGAGGCCATGACTGTATGGAGAGAGGGGGGAAGGGAATGGGGGGAGAGAAGAGCTGAAGAGGGCAAGGGAGAAGCAAGCAGGAAATAGGAGTAAGAGAGAGCAGAGGGACAAGCAGCCCCTTTTATAGTGGGCCAGGCCTACCTGGCTATTGCCAGGTAACTGTGGGGTGGAGCTTAGTCAGAATCTTAACAGTTTGTATTTCTTGTCTAGCCAGGCAACCTTATAGAAGATGTTGTTTCTTGTGGGTGGAGTTAAGCAAGCACAAAAAGGACCCATTCTTAAGCACCTGTCCACTCTAGAGTCCGCTAATGCTCCCTGTTCTGGGAGTTGTGATCCGAATCGTAGGTAGAATCACTGTTGGCCCTTCATTCAGTTTTCATGTCCTGATTATGCTGGGCATGTGATCATCCAGTACTCTTAGGTCGGAACAGAGACTCATCTTTAGCTTCATAGTGAATGAGTTCCAGGCCAGTCTAGGTTTTATGAGACATTGTCTTTAAAAAAGAAAAGAAGGAAAAAAGGTGTTTGTTGCATGCTGCTTCTGTCCTGGAGTTAGGAGTGTGAGGTTAAATGGGGGAGCATCTGGTTTAAGCCTGCTGCCTGGATAGCCCACTGAGTGTGGCTTCTTCTCTTTGCTTCCAGGATAGGGATTTAGAGCGGCTTCGCAGAAAATGGCTCAACGCATTAACCAAACGTCAAGAATACTTGGATCAACAACTGCAGAAGCTCGCCAGTAAACATGGTAGGAAGAAGAGTTGGATATTCCCTCCCCACAGCAGTGCAGCGGAGTGTCGGTAGCCCTCTCATAGCCAGCTGAGGGCCCAGTGAATGTGGTGGTTTGAATTGATGCCCGTTCTTGGCTTGGGGCATAGCCTTTCAGAAGAACACTTAACTTATTTAGTTGTAATGATGTCTTCTTGTACTTCCTTCTGGAGGCAGGGCATAGACATACATGTAGGCAAACTGTCTATACACATTAGAAAGTAACTGGGAGGGGCTGGAGAGATGGCTCAGTGGTTAAGAGCACTGACTGCTCTTCCAGAGGTCCTGAGTTCAAATCCTAGCAACCACATGGTGGCTCACAACCATCTGTAATGAGATCTGACTCACTCTTCTGGGGTGTCTGAAGACAGCTACAGTGTACTTACATATAATAAACAAACAAACAAACAAATAAATAAATAAAAGTAACTGGGAGAAAGTGGCGGATGTTTCTTTTTGGAGGTACTGGGAACTTAGAAGCTGAGCCAGACTGTCAGGCTCTACACCAGAGGCCTGTGACCTGTCAGAAGCCTCTGCAAGTTCCCACCAACCTAGAGAGAACCTGTTAATAAAGACACTGAGGAAACAGGCAGGGAAATGGTTAAGAACATGAACTGGCCCGGTGTGGGGTGTGGTGGCGCAGGTCTGTAATCCCAGCACTTGGGAGGGAGAGGCAGGTGGATTTCTGAGTTCGAGGGCAGCCTGGTCTACAGAGTGAGTTCCAGGACAGCCAGGACTACACAGAGAAACCCTGTCTCAAACAAACAAACACACCCAAAAAACAAACTAACCAACGAACAAACAGAACATGAACTGCTCTTGCAGAACCGCGGACTTGGGTTCAGTCTCAGCTTTCACAACAGTTTGTAACTCTGTTCTGGCCTCTGGGGACTCCTGCATCCACATATGCTCACTATACTCACACAGTCTTTCATGGGCTCTCTGTCTCTGTCTTTCTTCCCCTCTCCTTCTCCCTTTCCCTTCCCTCCTTCCTCCCTCTCATTCCATCCCTTTCTCCTTTTTTCCCTCCCTCCCACTCTGTACTGCATGAACATAAACTCATATAACACCCCCTGCTATGCACTGAATCTGTCTGAGTGTGGGAGCAGCAAGCAGGATTGCTGGACCTAACCCTGCCTCTGCTCTTCTAGACAAGACTGAGGACGATGCTGACCGAGAGGCTCAGCTCCTGGAGATGCGGCTGACACTCACAGAGGAAAGAAATGCGGTGATGGTGCCCTCCGCTGGGAGTGGCATTCCGGGGGCACCAGCAGAATGGTAAGGTCCTACAGCATGTCTTCTGAAAGCCTCAGGGATGTCCAGGCACCTCACTTCCCACTTGTGTGCTGCAGTTAATGAATGGATGGCTCATAATGAGACCAGAGATATTGAAAGACTTAAATTATTTTCATGAGTTGGATATGACTATGGCTTGAAACTGTTTTATTAAATAATACTGTTATTGACCAAGGTAATTAGGATTTCTGAGAACTTAAATCAATATTTAGTACCACTGCACTTAGCATTAAAAAATAGTTAATATGTTAATTACTTGGGTCATTTGTTCCCTAAGAGAATGTTAGGTCATTATGCAGTTAGAAACTGCATCTCAACCAGTTTTTGGTTTTGTTGCTTAAGCTGTGCTGTCAGCAAATGTCCTCTAACACTTGACTGAAATTAAAGATAGCAAAGCAAGTTAAGCCACCAGGCTCCCTTAAGTCTGTCATTTGGCAGGAAAGGAAGCGTTAGATAGATGGCTGTGGGGACCTGGTGCGTGCGTCTGTGAGTGAGCTCCCATATCCCAGCCCTGGATGGCTCCTGCAGTCAGTCACACACCTCATCACACCATCTGAGAGGGACATCACTGCTCCGGCCATTGTTCCCCGAGGGACTGCTATGATTCAGATACCATACATAATCTGTCCTTCGTGTTTTAGGACCCCAGTGCCTGGGATGGAGACCCACATTCCTGTTATATTTCTTGACTTAAACGGTAAGTTAAAGGTAGCTTCCAGACACTTACCTTGACAGTGACAGGGTAATCCTTTATACATCTAGCCAATCATGTTTCGGATTATAGTCACCCTGACATAGGCTCAGTGCTCTGAGTGTGGTATTCTGATGCTGGACAAGGATTGTCAGTCTCATTATCAGTCTTGCTGTGATGGGCAATCCCCGACCCTTTCTCTCATTTCTGTCACTCTCTCCATCCCTAGGGCCTCACACGTGCTAGCTAGGCAAGGGTGCTACCACTGGAGCTCCAGCCCACAGAGCAGCTGGCACTGGGATGCCCTCATCTCCATGTGGCAGCCATGCTTCTCTGAAAGTGTTTTATTTCCCTACCAATTTAGGGTATTTTTCCACACTGATATATGTTCGATTTCAGTGCTCCAAAGAAAATGTCTATCTTTTAAGGACCAACAACTAGGGATACTATGTTTTCTTAGCATTATTTAAGGGCTTTCTCAGCTTTTTTGTGAGTTCCTGTGAACTTAACCTTACTTGCTTATTTTTCTTTTTACATAACTGTTGTTTTCCCAACCCCCGCATACCTATTCCACCAGTTTCTGTCTATAGGAGGGAAAATAGAAAATGCAAAGGTAGGTTAGGGAGCTAAAAATAAGAAGTCAGCAGTTCAGCTCCATGAAACACCTGCAGAAGTGTGTGTTAACACAAACTTCCCTAAATAGAGAAGCCTGGGTGGCCTCAGTGGTTCCCTTCACTGAGTGGAAGTGTGCTAGGATGCCTGAGGGGTCCAGCATCCAGTGCCCCTGAGCACTCACATGTGCACAGGTTAGAGAGACAAGGGGCACCCACACCGGCTGTCCATCCTGAGAGCTGAGAGTTGTTCCAGAGCTGTCCCAGGACACTGTCTACCGTGTACTCTTGAGCCTTGGAGACTGAGACGTTCTGGCCTGCTCTTGCACTGGGCTTCCTGGGCAACTGAAAGGCAGGCCTCCAAGGGATCGGGAGGATTGAAGTTCAGGACGCATTTGTTTTCTTCCCCAGTTAGAATGTCTTTGTAAGCATAGGAAGTCCTGGATGTTCATTACTTACGTGACATTTTCGTATGTATATACACACACTTTCCCTACCTGCACCCTCTCACCCATTCTGTCTCTGCTGTACCCTTCTCACGGGTCCCTCTCTTCAGCCAAGTCGTTCTCCTGCATTCACGCCATGTAGGTAGGTAGGCAGATGAATAGACAGATCTAGATTTGTTTATACTATTAGGGGGGAAAGATATATGTCTTGTGTTTGGCTTATTTCACTTAACACGATGATCTCTTGATCCATTCATTTTCTTGGAAATGACAAAAAGTCATTTTTCTTTATGGCTGAATAAAAGTCCTTTGTGTAGATATACCACATTAACCTGGGAATCTGAGGAGACAGTCAGAACTTTGTTAGAACTCCACATTAGTGGTCTACACAAGTACACCTACTTTGCTTTGTAGGCACAAGCCTAAGGTAGATGGGGCACGGGGAAGTCAGGCTCGGGGCCGAGTGACCACAGGGCCCTGTGCAGTTGCCAGGTCCATTAGCCAGTCTGCACTGTTGTTAGGCTTAACTGTGAAGAATTGCCCTTTCTTTCTTCTTGCTTCTTAAGTGCACTAAAGGGTGGGGAGATTGGGCTATGATCCCATCATTACCATTTATGAGCAGACCTCTCATAACCTCTTAGGTATTTTGGCTTCATTTGCTTTCCATGTAAAATATGACACACGGGGAACAGCTTGGGTAATTTCTTGAAGCACTTTCTGGGTTTTGGATCTGTGAACTATTAAATGGTTATTATCAGTGTCATGAGAGATTGCAGGGAAGAAAGCAAGTGAAGTCTGAAGCAGAAGAATTTTAATAATAAGCTTGATGGTTCAGCCAGCAGGGCGGGAGAAGGGGTGTCCTTGAAAACTGCCTGGGGTTAAGTGAAAGCTCTGCTTTCAGCGGATGATTTCAGCTCTCAGGATAATCTCGATGACCCAGAAGCAGGATGGGATGCTACCCTGACTGGGGAAGAGGAGGAGGAGTTCTTTGAGCTGCAGATTGTGAAACAACACGATGGAGAGGTAAGTCAGCATACCCCTGGAGAGCGGATGAGGAGCAAGAGCCGCCTTCCAGTGTTAGGGAAGTCTCGGGCAGTACTAGAGTGAAGCTGGGCCCTCACCCCCGGCTCCCTCGACCTTCCCCTTCCTTTCTTGGTGAGGCATCCATGTCAGTGTGGACAGCATCTGCCGGCTGTGGCTCTTCTCTGTTCCCAGCCCTGAGTGGAAGAGGGGTGGCTTCGACTGCTCTGAAGTACATAGTTCTCCAGGCTGGAAGGACACTGATTTTGGTATTTTCTCTGCAGTGCTTCATAAGACCTTTTTTATTACAGAGCCTCACTGTGTAGCTCTGACTGGCTTAGAACTGTCTAGGTAGAACAGACTGGCCTCAGACTCACAGAGATCTACTACCTTAGCCTCCCAAATGCCAGGGTTAAAGGTATGGAACACCATGCCTGACTGAAGAGTTCTTTTAAGAGAAGAAAAAGAAAGGCCTGGTGGTACACGTCTATGCTGCTGGCATTTGGGAGGCTGAGTTATGAGGATCTTGAATTAAAAACCAGCATGAGCTACATAGTGAGGTCTTAGAATAAAAGAAAAGAAAAGAAAAGAAAAAAAAAAAAAAAAGAAGAAGGCGGCTGCAGAGATGGCACTGACTGCTCTTCCGAAGGTCCTGAGTTCAATTCCCAGCAACCACATGGTGGCTCACAACCATCTGTAATGAAATTCAGTGCTGTCTTCTGGTTCATCTAGAGGCAGTTACAGTGTACTCACATAAATAAAATAAATAAATCTTTTTTTTTTTAAGCTAAAGAATGAAGGCATTGAGGCAGACTCATGATCTCATGGTTGAATCTGTATGATGTGATGAGCATAATCCTAGGGCTTTATTTCCTGGTTTTGAATATGCTTGACACATGATATCAGCAGTATAGTATCTGAGAAACTCAGAGGTGACCTGAGATATCTACTGCTGGGCATTTAGCCCTGTTCATACTGTGCCCTTCCATAGCCCTGAGCCTGTTTGTGTTAGATGTGACAAGACAGGCTTGGGATCAGTGTATGTAAAAGTAGACTGTGGGGCCATGACAGCTACTGCAGTGTGTAATTATGGACTGAGAGCATAGACAAAACCAAATCAGGGTACCATCCTGTCGATTTCCTGGATGTGACACCTGCAGTTCAAGGAACAGTACACAAAGCCCACAGTACTGACATTTTTTTAAGCTTTCTTGATGTTTAAACTTTTTTTAAAAAACAATTTAACAGCAAGTAGGCTAATAAAGTACCATCTCAGTTACTGTTTTGTTGCTGTGAAGAGACATGCTCAAGGCAGCTTATAACAGAAAACACTTCATTGAGAGCTTGCTTACAGTTTTGGAGGATTAGCCCAAGGTCATCATGGTGGCGAGTGTGGCAGTAGGCAGACAGGCATGGAGCTGGAACAGTAGCTGAGAGCTTACCTCTGGATCCTCATGGGACAGGGAGAGGGAGAAGGAGACAGGGAAGGAGGATGAAGCAGATGCTAGGCTTGGTATGGGCTTGAAACCTCAGCACCCACCTCTAGTGCCACCTGTCCAACAAGGCCACACCTCCTGATCCTTTCTAAACAGTCCACCAACTAGGAACCAAATACTCAAATATATAAGCCTACAGGGACCATCCCAGTATATGAGCATATAAATACCAGCACAGGTACCATGCCTAATACTGTGCAACCTCACATGACAGCAGCCACCCGACCACATCCTGTCAACAAACACATCAGGCCAGTTCTCTAAAGGGAACCTTCACACAAGTTATATGCATTCTCGGGAGTCTGTGTGGCCTTGGAGAAGAAAGTGAAGTGCTACCTTACCTACCTTCTCTGCAGGTGAAGGCAGAGGCCTCCTGGGACTCCGCAGTGCACAGCTGTCCTCAGCTCAGTAAAGGCACACCTGCTGACGAGAGAGTGTTCCTCATCTTGCGAGTGACGGTCCAGCTCAGCCATCCTGCCGACATGCAGCTGGTCCTACGCAAGAGGATTTGTGTCCATGTTCATGGGCGCCAGGTGAGGCTGACTGTGCCACTCACATTAGAAAGGTCTTTCCAGACAAGGTCTGTGGAACCCTGAGCCTCCCCTTCCCAGGTGCCTGTCACTGTCCTTCACCATGCTGTCAGTCTGTAAACACACATGATGTTCTCACAGGACTGAGGTGGAGTCAAAGGAGCCCTTCTGAGGGAAGTTCAGTGGCTTTGCTCCTTTGTGCTCTCTAAATCAAGCACCTCGAGGAGATTCCCTGGTGGGTCAGTTGTGGGATCTGTTGTCAGCCTGGGGGTACTAACAACACTGTCTTTTTTAGAAGCCTTTGATCCTCAGTTTGACTTCGGCTATAAAACATTGAGTAGGCAATAGTCTGGATCTTTATGTTTTTATTTTTAATTTTTTAGTATATTTGTATTTTTTGTTGATTTTATATATACCTATACCTATACCTATACCTATACCTATACCTATACCTATACCTATACATATACATATACATTTCTTCTTCTTTTCTTCTTCCTGAAACAAGGTTTCTCTTATAGCTTTGCATGTCCTGGAACTCATTCTATGGACCAGTCTGGCTTTTCCTACCTCTACTCCAATGCTGGGACTAAGGTATTCACCACCACTGCCCTCCTCAGTGTCGGTCTTCAAAGAGGCAAATTCCATTTGCATTTCAAAGTGCCTGTGGGCCACCTTCTATTATGTGGTGTGCTGGGATAGCTTCCTGCCAACAGAGCTGTGAGGAAGAGCCTTGCAAAGGAGGGCAGCTTTGAGCTGGCACTTTATACAGTGCTGGACAGGCGGAGGATAGGTGACTGTGCCCTATGAAGAGGTAGTAAGGGAGGGAGGAACACTGACACACAGAGTTTTCTAGAAATTCTCTAGGTAAGAGTTTAAACACTGCGTTATTGGATTTGTAAATGTGAGGATTTGGTAGGTGGGCTCTGGGGCTCTTCATTCACTCTGTCGCCTCCTTTTCGTGGGACTTTTGAACATACAGACACAGATGGAAATAAATCTTCTCATTTGAAAGAACACAGTCATGGTTGACAGACTCCAAGATGTAATCTCCATCCCTAAAAATTAATCTTTAGTTCTAAATGTCACACTGATACCAATCTCTGAAACAAAGACTGGCATAATGCTGTTAAAATCACAGCTCCTTAGCTCTCCGGTCCAACATCAATGAAATTGAGGTTAGGGGTTAGCTGTAGAGTATATATGTGTCTCCTATTCACTCCTCCTGTGCTCCTCTTCTGGGAAGTCTGAAGGGATGGAGAGGGGCCTGCTGCTTGGGGGAAGCTTCCTGAAGAGGGAGTTTCCATCTGAGTCAGCTGTCCTGGCCACCTGACCTGCAGCATTCCCTGAAGAGAGGGCACAGTGTGGAGGAACCATTTCTCTTTTATTTTGGAGTAGGAGATTTATGTTATTCCACTTCTTCCCGGTTTGAGTAATTTGATGGAAGTACTTACGCCATGTCACTTCCCCCAGGCTCAGATACTTTATTCCTTTAAATTGCTTTTTCATATAGGACACTAACAAACACATGGCAGACAGCATCATTAGTACATGCAGACAGTAAACACCATCAGGTGGTACTGCCTTCTACCACCCATGAGAAGCCATGGCTATCCCTGGACCATTTGCCTTGCTGTTTGAGTGCTACAAGGCATGGTTGAGGCCCTGAAGGGATGAAGGAAGTGGATGACCTCTTTCCATTCTGAGAGGCTCTGTCTGGGAGTTGGGAGTGGAGGACTTGTGTTGGGGGAGGGCCAGAGGTCAACCTCAGGTATCAGTCCTCAGGTGTTCTGAGAGACTTTTAAAAATTAACGATCACCAAATGGGAAATAAGTCATTATTAGATAGGATTATAAAATTATGTGGTTTTAGTACCAGCTGATTTTCTTTTTTCCTTTGGGTTGTTGCATGCTTCTGCCTCACCTTTTGCCTCATGCCTGTTCACTGTTCTCTCTCCTTATCTTTATTCAATTGTATTCTGCCCTCATGGCTTCTTTCTTCAACCTCTGCAGACTGTTCAATCTTTGCAGCTTCTCCAAATGAGTCATCTATGCATTAATTCAACAGTTCAATTCTTAACTGTGCAAAGAGCGCAGTCAGCATAAACAGTGACCAGGCACTCTTAAATCATCCTTCATAACGATCCTGCTTTGGTCAAGAATCTAATGCCTGAACTTGTCAATATTCATGGTACCAGACGCCTATCGTGCTGGAGGAGGAAAGTGTAAGCATCATCAGTCCTTGCTTCCATCTTACTTAGAAGGTCATTTTGTTGGATCTTCTGTCTTCTCAGTTTATTCAGATGCCTGGAGGCAGCTTCCAGATCCCAGGTCTCGCTTCTCCCTAATCAGGTGCAGGACCCATGGCACGTTATAGGAACCCAGTCCATTGATTCTGTGCTTAAGTGAAGGGGCTGTGCCTGGTGCTGGGGATCTCTCTCTCTCTCTCTCTCTCTCACACACACACACACACACACACACACACACACACACACACACACGTGTCAGAAGCCTGTTCTTATTTTATGTATACGAGTACACCATTGCTCTCTTCAGACACACCAGAACAGGGCATCAGACCCCATTGCAGATGGTCATGAGCCACCATGTGGTTGCTGGGAATTGAACTCAGGACCTCTGGAAGAATAGTTGGTGTTCATAACTGCTATGCCGTCTCTCCAGCCCCCAGAAGCCTGCTCATATATCAGCTCTGAGTGAACAGCGCCCTTTGTTGTTCTTTGTTACAGTAAACAGAGCCAGCAAGATGGGAAGTAATGGCCTATATTTTATTTTTCTCTAGGGCTTTGCACAAAGTCTCCTCAAAAAGATGTCTCACCGGAGCTCTATTCCTGGCTGTGGAGTGACCTTTGAAATCGTCTCCAATATTCCAGAGGTAAAGTATTCTGGGAAGTTTGAACTGGAAATAAACATGTAAAGAGATAACTCCTCAAAACAGTCACCCACTCAAGAAATACCGGTCAATGAAACAGGCTGGTGGCATGGCTAGCAGGCAGAGGTGCCTTATGACCCGAGGCCATTCCATCCTAGAATCCACATGGATGAAGGGAAGAACCCACTCCCCAAAGTTGTCCTCTGACTTTCACACAAGTGTAATGGTACTTGTGTCACTCCCTACTACAAACAAACAGACAAATGTGAAAAAAATGAGCCATCTTCTTCTTAGAAAAATGTATACAAGTTTTGATGAGTCCTCCACCCTAAACTTTTAGTATTTGTGGCCTTAAAAGTTGAAATTGTAATACTTTGTTTAAAGAACTCTCTTGTTTTAAAAAGTTGTTAATTTATTGAGTAAATAAGCAAGAGAGGGTACATGAGCGAGAGGTTAGAAGAGGGAGAAGTACCACAGCATGCCACAGAGGACAGCTTTTTGGGGACTTGGCTCTCTCCTAGGATCTTCCTCTGTCACTGACCATTGAGCTTCCAGCAGGTTCACCTGTATCTCCTCCCATCTTGCCTTATGAGTCTGGGACTCAACAGATGTGTGTCTCTGCATCCAGCTTCCTACAAGGTTTCCAGGGATCACAGTCAGGTACCAGGCTTGGACTGCAGGTGCTGCTACCCACTGAGCCATATTTCTAGCCAAGAACTCCATTTTGAAAAGCAATTCAATGGCTTCTTATTTTGAAACACAACAGGCAATAGCAATATGGTATTAGTCCCAGAGGGCAGAAACAGTCCAGTATAGAGATTTATGTCTGATGTAGAACCAAACTGGAGTCCAGTCTCTGTCCCTTGCTAGCAAGTGAACCTGCATACTTTACTCTAAACCAGAGAATGATGTTTTCTGGGGAGAGGGGACACAGGGACTAGAGACTTGGGGCCTCCCCACAGGTTGTCAGTACTGCCTCTGCCTCTTAGTCTTCATTCCAGGTGGTAAAATTGTGGACTCATTCTGTTGAGTTTGGATAGTAGATAGACAGTAACCTCCCCCCCCCCTTTTTTTTTTGAAACAGGGTTTCTCTGTGTAGCTCTGGTTGTCCTGGAACTTACTCTATAGACCAGGCTGGCCTCGAACTCATAGAGATCCAACTGCTTCTGCCTCCCAAGTGCTGGGATTAAAGGCATGCACCATCACTGCCCAGGCAATACCTGCTTTAACAGTCTGTAAAGTAACCAAGTATTGATGGCACTTAGGTTTTGTTTTTAGATTTTGTACTGTTCTAGGGAATCCACCAGCGATGACCACTCTGACAGTTTACAGCCAATTTAAAGTCCATATTCCAGTTGAGTAGGACCACATCCAGGTACTTAGGAACCTAGGTGCAACCCAGAGTGTTTGGAGGGTTTTTAAGGCCAAAACCATGTATTGGCATCTTGCTTTGAAGTTTCAGGAGTATTTTGCAGAAGCAAGCAGTTTAACAAAAGTTAGGTGGTTAATTGGAGGGGGTTTCAGCACAAACAGGGTAGGATCAGATAGCTAGGACATCCTGACCTTGGGTTACTAGAGTAGAATTGGATAATTTTCCATGAGATTCTGCATCATCAAGGAGATCCAATTCTAGTTAAACTTGAAATGACCTCAACAAGAATACAAGATGGAGGAATCTTTGCATTGTCTTGCCCTGTTACAGTATGTTGCAAAACTCTTATCTCCAAAAGCATCCGATGGTAACTTCTTCTTTCCTGGAGTTTTTAAGTTGGTCTTACATATTAAACATTAAATATTTAAGTATTTAATCTGAGTTGAAGCCTCTTCAACATTTGAGAATTAGGCCGTTGCCAGCCAGGTTTGAGTATGTGTCTATAATTCTAGAACTGGAAGACTGACGTAGAAGGATCATGAGTGTGGGGCTAGTCTGGGTTACTCAGTAAGACCCTATCATAAACAACAAGCTCCCTGCCCATCCCCAAAGCCATGGGCTGAGTGTGACTGTGATAGTGCCCTTGTGTAGCCTATGCAGGGCCCCGCACACATTCTCAGCCCTCAGCAGCCAAGCAGTCAGCAAGGAAGCTGTTTGCCCCAGTGACTGGTCATGAGGTTTTGGACTAGAGAAGATTACTCCATGCTTCATTCATTGTTCTTCCTAAGGGAAGGACTGTAGGGAATCAGCTTAAGACTAAGCACCCTGTGTGACTGCATGGCTGGTAATTAACTAGGCTTCCAGAGTTAGCAAACATTGTTTCTTCATCCCCTCCTGACCCATAAGTTGCCCATTTATGAGAACGGGCAGCTCAAGCAGTAGAGCCGGGTGGGGATTCACCTCTGCTCTCCAGAGCCTTTGGCCACTGCTGCTGCCCAGGAGGAATCAGGCAGTGTCAGAGGCTCAGCAATCTGAGCGGCAGGCTGCTTGGCAGCAGCTAGGGCCTTGCCTGCTTCCACTCCCTTTTCCACACTGCATCAGCATCCCACTTGGGTATTGGGGATGTCAGGTCTCCACTTTGTCTAGTGGGTTGGCCCAGGCGGGTGGCACTGTCTTGCCAGTACTGTTGTCATAGTGGCATTCCCACCGTGGTTTTCCAGATCACCTGCAGCATGCTTTCCAGGTGGTCATTCATTGGTAGTGAATGTTTGTGAAGTTGAATGTTGTGACAGCTGCTGTTTAACCAGCCTTCCAGGTTAAGCAGGTACCTAATGATGGGTCATGATTTCTGGGGGAGAGTGCATTTTGAGTTCTAAAAGCTGATAAAATGGAACTTGGGGTTCCATTGAGTTTTGTCAATTCAGAGTCCTATGTATGTGTGTGGCTGTGCATGTATCAATGCGTGACTATGTACTTGTGTGAGCATATGTACTTATGTGGCACATCTGTAATGATATCAATGTAGTTTTAACATGCATCCTTCAGTTCAGGGTGAATGTGTGTACGTGTGTCTGTATGTAAAGCATCTGTAAACGCTTTCTTTTTCAGCCTTTTTTTTAAAACTGTGCATCATTTTGTTCTTCAGGATGCCCAGGGAGTAGAGGAGCGAGAGGCACTGGCAAGGATGGCAGCCAACGTGGAAAACCCAGCTTCTGCTGACTCCGAGGCCTATATCGAGAAGTACTTGAGGAGTGTGCTGGCCGTGGAAAACCTCCTGACTTTAGATCACCTGCGGCAGGTTAGCAGTTAACAGTGCTATGGTGGGGGCCATCTGGCCTCTATACTTGACTTTCTGGAGTCTGGTTTGACGAGTTTACTCTAACAAAATCCACCAACTGCAATGGGGTCTTTCTGTTTTGTCAAGTCATGGCTGGTATTTAAAGAATGTGGAAAACCTTGAACCATGTGTGCTGGATGCATCTCTCATGTGGACCTCTCCTTGGTGTTTTCCATTTCCCAGGAAGTGGCCGTGAAGGAGCAGCTGACGGGGAAAGGGAAGCTGAACCGGAGGAGTATCAGCTCTCCCAGCATGAACAGAGTGAGTCCTGCTGCTGCTCTGGACAGGTGTCTGCCTCCTCCTTTCCGGCTTCCTGTCAGGATGCCTTTCTGCCTCCTCTTTCATATCTGTGCCTGCTGTGAGACCCAGGACGCTTGCTTGCGTGTCACGGACACACATTGCTCATTTGTTGTCACCACCGGCCCAGCCCAGGTTGGGAGTTCACAGGTGTGTGAGGCTTAAACCCCAGCTCTGCTGCCCAGAGCAGCGAAAGCCTCTCCTGGGTTGTAAGTAATTATTTTAAAGTTAGGACATTTGGTATATGTTTGCAGACCAATCACTTGAAGGTCTATAAATGAGTACATTTAGGGTAATATAAATGGGTAAAACAGGTTACATGTATTTTATATAACTATGGCTAAAATGTGTTGATTAAAAATATGTATAGTTTATATGCATATTAAACATGGAGATTTATTGACAGAAAATGGGCCAGCAACTCTTCATCTGCTCCTTATTTCTGTGAGGATGTGGTAGGTACTCAATGAAGAGTAGGTGCGCTTTTGTCCTCGGCCTCTCAGCTTTGTAGGAAAGAGCAGCTGCCTAAACCTGTAAGTGTTTGTGAGTGACAGGCAGGGCAGGTTTCCCACTGAGGAGCCTATGAGCGCAGAGGTTCAGGAGGCATGTCTGCAGACTCGAAGTACAGGGCCACTCAGGCATGTAGAAATGCCACTAGTTCCAGGTCCCAGCAGAAAGTTATTAACATACTGGCAAATGCAGAGACTCAGTATTTTGGGTACTATAATCTGCCAAAGGCCACCTTTGACAGGTCAGGTTCACTGAGAAGGAGCGTGGAGTTGATGATTAATCACTAAGCATGCCAGGCAGTGGTGGTGCACGCCTTTAATAATCCCAGCACTCAGGAGGCAGAGGCAGACGGATTTCTGAGTTTGAGGCCAGCCTGGTCTACAGAGTGAGTTCTAGGACAGCCGGGGCTGTACAGAGAAACCCTGTCTCGAAAAACAAAACAAAACAAAACAAATCACTAAGCAGACTTTTCTCTTGGGGAGTAAAACTTAATTCTCTGGGGTGGGGGAAAAAGTCTCTGGGGCTGAAGAAAAAGGGGGAAAATATCACACACACATATACACAGGAACACATTTACACATATATACACTCACACTCTCTTATTTGGTGGATAAAACAACTCCCATCGCTTATATCTCCCAGCAGACTCTCTCAAGCAGTGCAGAAATTACAATGTGGCTATATTCTGTTTTTCTTTAGAGTTAAAAACCTGCATGGTCCCTAATGCCTTTACATGATTAAATGTTTCACATAATACAAATAAAAAACAAATTATTCCCAAGAACCCACATACAGTCATATCTAAGCAACTTGTTATAGATTAACAAAGTGTAAACAAGCAAGATATTTCTTTCTTGGCCAGTTCTCTTACTGGCAGACTGCAGTTGGTTGCAGAGAAGGGATCAGTCATTTTATTGTTTATCTTAAAAAGCAATCTTGTAAAATCTTTTTAAAAGAATAATAAATTTAAACTTTTATGTAAAAAACAGTCAGTCATTACTAGTTTAAATCATCAGGGTGCACACCTACCAACTAACAAGTTTTTATCAAGTCATATCAGGAAGCTGATGGCAAAAAATGAGTACAAGAAAGTAATCATCTCTTTGATCACCAGACCAGCCTTGGCAAGAAAGGCATGTCATCTAGTATTAGCTGGGCTGCCATTTTTCTTGTTCCCTGACCTCAAAAAAATTCCTGGCTCAACTATTGAGGGTATAACTTTCTGAACTTTAAATTGTCCCCTAAGATTTTCTGCATCAAAGTCACTAGCGAACACATCTTAGCTTAACTTTTTTTTTTTAAAAGATTTATTTATTTATTATATGTAAGTACATTGTAGCTGTCTGCAGACACCCCAGAAGAGGGCGTCAGATCTCATTACAGATGGTTGTGAGCCACCATGTGGTTGCTGGGATTTGAACTCAGGACCTTCGGAAGAGCAGTCAGTGCTCTGAACCACTGAGCCATCTCTCCAGCCCTTAGCTTAACTTTTATAAAAGTCTGCATCTCCATATTCTTTCTAGGGGTGATGGACATCACTAACAATCTCCATCTCTAAGTTCTTGGGGGGGGCGGGGCGGGGATTTGAATCATTAATCTGCCACAGCAGCAATGCTGGAAAACAATCAATCACTATTATTCTAAGTGCCAAGGACACTTCCCAGGAGGGGCTGGGAACCCCCTTAGAGTTTTCTACAACTTACCAATTAGGAGGGCCTTGATGACTCAGGGTTGGGGGAGGGGACAACAAGCTTAGCAAAATGGGAAATCCTCAGAGCTCTGCCTCTCCACAGCACCCATTGTGGTTTACTGACCTGTGGGCCACATTCCATGACAAAAGGCTTAGGCCATGTCCAGATCCAGTGACATTAAAGGAGTGAAATGTTTTCTGTTCAGGCCCAGTGAGGAGTCACCCTAGTGTATAGTGGACACTAGAGCCTGGGTAAACCACCCATGAGAAGTTGCTGGTAACTGCTCAATGGTTTTCACACCCTGGAGACGCACTGGTCTGCAGTATTGGTCTTGATTGGTTGGTTGGTTGGTTGGTTGGTTGGTTATGATTTTATCTGTCTCTCCAATTAGGAAACAGGATAACCTCAGACTCACTGTGATCCTCCTGCCTCTGCCTCCCAAATGCTGAGATTACAGGCACAGGTTCTCAGGCCCTGCTCCATTAGATTTTTAAAGCAGGCTCTTTCTAGATGCTCTCCTGTGGTTACATTAATCTTCTTTTATCTCTTCCCAGTTGTCAGGAAGCAGACAGGAACTTAGCCCATCCCACAGTCTCAGCAGCAACAAGGTGAGTTACTCCTTGCCTCTCTCTTTCATCTTCTCAGACCTCTGCATTTGCATATGGCCTTCCTATGTAAGACCCAAAAGAAAAACGGAGGCACCCTAGTGCCCCCCCTCTTTGGAAGGCATCACCCCAATCACTCACGAGAAACAGTCTTGATGCAACCGCAAGAGGATTTTAATTCCATAGTCTCTGGGGTTCACAGTCTTACCACTCAGGGTAAAAGAGTGTGAGCCAAGCGTGCAGAATCGGGGCAGCTTTTATAGGCTTATAACAGAACCCGCCTACCACAAGCCACTCCCTAGCTCCTAAGCCAGTCAGTTTAAATTATCTGAGAACCAATCAGATTCCTGTAGAAGCTGGATAAACTAGTTAAGTCATTTCCGCTTACATGGCCGGCATGCACAGGGTCACGCCAGTCACACAGGCTTTTCCTGTTACGCATTTCCTGTTATGGGGCCAAGATCACATGCATACGTATGGGCCGGCACATCTGCCGCAGTGACCCTGCTGACCCAGAGGCGTCCGCCCTTGCCTCAGCTGCTCCGCAGGAGGCGAGGCGGGAAAGGACACTAGGGACCTTCCCAGCCTGCAGCCCTCATCCTTTCACCTACACACCTTAGATTTGCAACACTTTTTGGACAGAGTTCCACATTGGTTTTTCAGATCCCGCCGTTGAGATCCACTAATACCCTCTTATTAGAATTAAAAAGTTAGGTTTTTTTAGTAAAAATTATCTTTCTGCTTATAATATTCCATTTACTTATAAGGAAGAAACTTTAAATTTTTTTTTTTTTGGATTTGTTTTTTTTTCGAGACAGGGTTTCTCTGTATAGCCCTGGCTGTCCTGGAACTCACTCTGTAGACCAGGCTGGCCTCAAACTCAGAAATCCACCTGTCTCTGCCTCCCAGAGTGCTGGGATTACAGGCGTGTGCCACCACTGCCCGGCTTTAAATTGTATTTATAATAGTAAAGCTATAATATAATGATATAAAACTTATAAGAAATAAAAATATTTATATTATTATTTATTAGAAAAAAAGAAAATATGTAACTCCCACTAACAGCTTTATGCAAATAGAACGCACTATTGTTTGCTTAGAAAGGTGGTCACTTCTTGCAGCTGCCTGATCTGGGTGGCACCCCTCGCAGTTTGTTTTTGTTCCTCTGAGGTGCCTTGCTCAGTATTGGTACTGTGCTGACAGAAGGACCTCAGAGTACACCGGGAGTCCGCATTGTCGTAGAGGCAGTGTGATGTGGCGATGTGGGGAGTTACTTCAGAATAACTCAGGGGTTGTAGGCAAATGGAGATTGGCTGGTTGATGATAATTGTTAAGGTCAAGTGATGTTCATGATACTATTTCTAGTTTTGTTAATTATTCCATATTTGTGTTTAACATTTTCTTTATGAAAACGTAAGAAACAATGAAGATGAAACTAAAATGACTAAGACTCATTTTAAAACTCATGCTGTTATCATGCCTGAAGTATAACCATACCCACACCTGGAATCGCACAAGTGCATGTGGCCCACAGCCTAGGGGGAGCTCAGTGAGGGGTGGGTGTGGGCTTGGCCATGTGCTTTAGTTCTTGCATCAGTCAGTGGAAGGAAGCAGAGTGCTTGGCAATTTGATTGTGTGATTATTTTTTTTTAGTGTGATTATAGGAGTTATTACGGGAAATATATGTAATAGAAGAGAAAAGGCCTGACTTTGTGTGCCTGGGGGAGGGGCACTTAGCTCAGATCCTCACTTCCGTGTAAGAAGTGGCTGAGAGTTTTGCTTTTCTGTCTCCTCATACTTTCCTTATCATAAAATGGAGACCATGACACGCTTCCTGTGCAGCAGTAGAGAGGATGAAGGGATATAGATGCACCCTGGGCTGAGGCAGACCGAGTAAGAACCACACGTGAGGGGCATACACCTGCTCTCCACGCAGCCTGCAAGGCTTGCTGTGAGGTGGTAGCCATGTGTGGGACCCCAAAGGTTACCCATGTGCACACAGGCAAATGAAGAGCTGGAGTTTACATTTTGGATAAAAATCCCTGATGGTTTAATGTTGTTCCCAGGTTTCGGCACCATATGATGGGTTATAAAGGAGAGAAGAAGGGGATTAGAGAGTGTGGCATGGCAGTGTGGGGAAAGGGGGGGTGCTTAGGCGGGCCCATGCCCAGGCACCTCTTCCCCCGAGGGACCACACACACACAGACATGGTATAGAATAGAGTTTATTCAGGGAAGAGGATGGGAGTGGAGGCGGGGGGGGGGGGAGGAGAGAGAGAGAGGAGAGAGAGAGGAAGAGAAGAGAAGAGAAGAGAAGAGAAGAGAAGAGAAGAGAGAAGAGAAGAGAAGAGAAGAGAAGAGAAGAGAAGAGAAGAGAAGAGAAGAGAAGAGAGAAGAGAAGAGAAAGTAGAGGAGTGGAGGCTGGCCATGACCACGTGGAGAGAGGGGGGAGGGGAGGAGAGCCCAAGAGGGGCAGAGAGGTGAGAGTGCAGAGAGGTAAGAGCGAAGAGAGAGAGTGAGGAGGGGCAAGCAGCCCCTTTTATAGTGGGCCAAGTCTATGGGGCGGGGCATACATGGCTGTTGCCAGGTAATTGTGGGGTGGAACTTGAACAGAGTACTCACAACCCCTGTATGACCAAGGCACGGGGTCTTGTCCACAGTCTTGTCCACAGCAGAGTGGGGTGAAGCCCCAGGAGGAGCGGCCTTGTTTAGAATTCCCGAGTCAGTGTATGCTGAGATCTTGGGGTGTGGGGGGGGCTTGGGATGGACTGTCTTAACTGAGTGGTCTACTTGAGCCCCAGCCATCTTGTTGCTGGCTGTGGTGTGTGTAGAGTACTCCAGAGAGCTGTATGCAGCTATCAGTGTGAAGGGGGGAAGCTTATTTGGATTGGAAAGACTATGGAGGTGAAAAGAGATGTCCTTGGGAAGGAATAGTCAGTTACATCAAAGAGATGGCTTCTGGGATCCTGTGGATTGGAAGAAATGTATGGGGAAGGAGAGGACTAGGTGCCATTCAGGCTTTGTGACAGATAGATCACTGAGAAGCAGGCTTTGGGAGGAGCAGGCGAGGCTGGGGGAGTGTTGGACATGGAGTATGTGTGGACAGAGAGAAGGAGGCAGATAGACCATGTTGGACCTTGAGACAACTTTTGGGATGAGGACTAATAGCGTTGCTTGGGATGGTACTGGGTAACTACCTTTCCAGGCCATTTCTGCTTAGTATTGGGAGAGATCAGACGGCGTCTCTAGCCGTCTGTTCGTTGTGTTGCTTGAGGTGAAGGAACATTACTTGTTCTTGTTACTGTCCTAGCAGCTTCGCTTTTCTCCTCTGGATTTCTTGGGGCTTTTGAATAACTTGGAGAAAATGGTGCTGTTGTTTCCAGCTGCTCAGACTTGGCTTGTGTGATGGTTCTGTCTTGGTGACTTGGTCTTTTTAGTCTTTCCAAAGACCAGAGAGCTCGGGGCTTGGTACATTTTTCAGTGCTCAGACTTTGACACCTACCCCCTCCCTCCCTTCCTTTCCCCCTCCCTCCCTCCCTCCCTCCCTCCCTCCCTCCCCCCCCATGGCTTTAGGCATTAGGTACCCTGATTTTCATGGTTGTCAGTTCTACCATGGAGACATCTTTGCATCTTCCTATGAATCTGACTGTAAGCAGCCTGTGAATACCACCTTAGGCTGTTGCTTTTGCTCTTGGGTCAGGAGGAGACCTGCTCTGTCAGATACCTGTGGCAGGTCAGGCAGATGGCAGCAGACAAGAATATTAGCAGACCACTTGAATAGAAAAAAGACTGCAAAAAAGCTCCCCATTTCCTGTGCAGGACCTAAAGCAAAACACTATAAAAGATTATCAGCACATGAATGTTTTATGTCATATCTTCCCACTAGTGAGAAAAGAATCATATTTCCCTCAGAATCAAGGAACAAGATTGATCCCTGTAGCGTGTTAATTTCAAATGTATAAAATGGGTTATGAACATTTATAGGAGAGTTCTTCTAGAGAGATGGACAGTGTCTTAAGATGGAAAGGTCAGAGGACCTGTCAAACCTTAACCACAGCCGTGCTTCCAGTGACTTGGCACAGGTACTAGGGTATTACAGGATCATCCTGACAGTGGCAGAGGAACCAACTGCACACCTGTGCTGTGGTTAAGTACTACACACATGCACACACACAGGCGCCTGGGCAGAAATGTTCCATCTTGATTTCTCTACAAGGAAGTACTTAATGTTCATGGAGTTAGTCTTATAGATTTCAACCCAGATTTGATGATGCTAATAGTGCTAGAAAATGTATTTTGAAATCATCAAAAGTTATCATGTTAGTTATGTCTGTCTTGCAGGCATTCATGGGGTCAGCTCTAGTTTTCTCTCTCTCTCTCTCTCTCTCTCTTTTTTTTTTTTTTTTTTTTGTTTTTTTGTTTTTTTGTTTTTTTGTTTTTTTGTTTTTTTGTTTTTTTGTAGTCCTGGCTGTCCTGGAACTCACTCTGTAGACCAGGCTGGCCTCGAACTCAGAAATCCGCCTGCCTCTGCCTCCCAAGTGCTGGGATTACAGGTGTGCGCCACCACGCCCGGCTCTAGTTTTCTCTTAATCCATTAGCTGCTCTCTGCTCTGTACTATACATAACATTGTAGGTTATGCTGTAGATGAATGCTGTAGGCTCGAGTGGGAAGTGTTTATCCCAGACACCACAGGCTAGCCAGAGCACTATGGGTTGTCACAGAAGAGCCCATGAGCCAGCTCCAGTCTCCCTTACCCTGCTGTGCTTTGTTGTCATGAGAGTAGATTTCATCCTCAGGAGCAAGTGGCATTAAGGGGGGTGTCAAGAAGGCAAGAGGGGAAGGGGCTGATTGAACTGGGGTTGATGGAGCTATGAGAATGTGTTGAGTTCGGTTAGTTGAATAAATTGTGTGTGTGTGTGTGTGTGTGTGTGTGTGTGCGCGCGCGTGCGTGCACACGCACACACATGTATACTTTATTATTTCTAATTTACTAAAGCTCTTTCCATGTTAAAATCGGAATTGCTTTACCAAAATTGAGTTGGTAAAGTAATTAGTTCAAGATCTTGATTATTGCCATCACCTTAGAGCCTAAAGGAAATCCTCACAACAAAAATCTTCCAATTAAAAATACAAGATGTGACCATATTGAAGTGATGCTTTTGCTTACAGTTACGGGATGCGTTACCTCTGTTTTAGAGACATTTTTAATAGATATAATGAAAACAGATTTTTTTATGACTGTCTTCTACTTGTGGGTATCCCATGCAGAATTAATTTCAGCTTGTTGCTGGCTTTGTCACTGCAAAGTTGGTGGTTTATTGAGACCTGTAATACAAGGACAGCTGTCAGCATGTCTGTGGTCATACCTAAAGCCCTTTTAGAGATGGTGTTTGTATTAAGTTAGTAAAGCAGTGTTGTTGTCCTCTGAAGTGGTTTTGTTGTGTGATGCTTTTTTTTTTTTTTTTTTTTTGAGACAGGGTTTCTCTGTGTAGCCCTGGCTGTCCTGGAACTCACTCTGTAGACCAGGCTGACCTCGAACTCAGAAATTCACCTGCCTCTGCCTCCCAAGTGCTGGGATTAAAGGCGTGCACCACCACTGCTGGGCTTGTGTGATGTTTTTTGAGGACCTGGTGCATGCCAGGGAAGGGCTCTATCACAGAGGTTATCTTCCCAGCCCTCCCCAGAGGCTCTTGACAAAGTTCAGGGCAGCTGGTGTCTTGAGCAGGGTGGAGCTAACACGACTTCCTGGAACAGCCATCAGCTCAGCTTTGGTTCCTGCGATGCCAAGCATGAGTCACTTCAGCCGCCTCAGAGCTGCCTGTGGGCTGGAAATGGCACGGGCACATCTTCTTATTTACTTTTTCATCACTTTCCTGGTCAAAGTTAAAGTCTTTTACAGAAATCAAAAAAAAAAAAATTGGTGGAAGAGCAGAGGTATATGGGAGGACGGCTGGTAGGCAAGGAGCCTGCAAGGGCCTCCTAGACGCGCGGGATGGGCTGTGCCTCTGAGTCAGGGGCCTCTCCTAGAATCTTGAAAGGTTTGGTTTTGTTTTGCTTTATGAGTTCTGCCTCTTAGAAGAACTAGTCGCTGTGTGTGGATCCAAATGAACCCAGAGTCTTTTTCCAGTATCTTCATGGCTGATTCTGAAGTTCAGCAAGGAGACAGACATTAGGAATAGATTAGCCAGTCTTTGGGAAGTGCCATGTGGTGCCAGGTGTGCATGACTATGGCAGAAGGAAAGAAGGACGCGTCTTGCCCTTTCTCCTTTAGGTCTGAGCTGTTCAAGAGAGCTCAAAAACTCTAAGGCCAAAATCTCAAAGTCCCCTTTACTCACAGTCCCAAGTTCACTCCCTCTGAAGTACAATTAACTGGTGGATGTTTTGTTTTGTTTTTGGTTCTGTTCTCTCCCCCATCATTTCAGTAAAGAGAGAAACTAGCATAGCCAGGCAGGTCCAGTTTATTGCAAAGTCAGCACTTGTCCTGTCCAGCCAGGGACAGGGGTTTGCGGGTAGGGGGAACCCTGCCCTGAACGCCCCATTCATCTTTGGTGAGTTGTGCATGGGGAGGAGAGCCACATGGTGGGAGGTTTCTGTGCATCTCTAGGGGCTGGCAGAGAGGGGGTTGGGCACCTTGCTCCTCCTCAGATTTGTCCCTACCAAGCAGAGCCAGATCTGCCAGGGTACTCGGATCCTGACTCTGGGCAGTGAGGCTGGGAACAAGTGACTGCAAGGTTCCCTGTCTGCCCTGACCACAGGGACCTGTGTGGGTGCTGTGACGGTCTCTCCACTTGCCGTTAGCTCACAGGCCTGCAGTGTGCTTAGGCTGTGCTGGCTGCTGTCTGGACCTGTCACTCAGAGTCTTGGGGTGTGAGACTCTTGTTCAGCCTCCATGGGACATTGTGTACCACGTGCCAGGGGAGTCCTGATTGTGCCCCAGGAAGGGACACCTCCCTCAGTTGTTACTGGACAACTCTGTCACACAGCTTGGATGCTAAGTGCAACATAGCTGCTCAGTTTCCTAAGATACACAGTGTGGTTGTGTCAGCTGTCAGACTAGAGAGCCTAAGATATTAGAGTAAATTTACTCTATAATGAAGTGAGTTGTCTTCAGAACAACCTTGTATGAACTTGACCTCATGAACAGAGATCTCAACATCTCTTCCACTGAGACTCTCGAAACTCCTGACCTTAGTATTCAGACACTGACGCAATATCCCAAGGCAACCTAAAGTGGGCAGCATCCCAAGAAGGATAACTAAGTTAGAATGCAAGAATTAGCAATAAATACTAACAGAAGACTAAAGTCTGTAAGTATGCATGTTATCCATAGGGTATAGATGCCCAGCTGGAGCTGCATTTCTGAATGCTCTGATCACGTGCATGGAGTCTGTTTTCTGTCTGTTTCCTAATGAGTGCCGAGAGAGAACATCAGTGTGTTTTTGTTTTGTTTTGTTTTAATGCTATCAAGTGCTGAGTGGGTTCTCTGTGGTGAACATGACCCAGATCACTTAGAGCTTATTGATTTTTATGATTAGTTCTTAGGCTGCTGCTAAAAGCAGATAGATTTCTAATCCATGTAGGCAGCTGTTGGCTGTCCCCCTCAGTGTTGAGCCTTCCTGGACTCACCCTGATTCTCAGGAGCCCTCAAGACATCTTAGTTAGCCCTGGACCCTTTGTCTGTAGCATGCTCAATTAAACCAATATTAAAACTATTACTTAACCTCAGTGAGAAAGATCTGAGTTATCACAGGACGAGAGGGAGCTTAAGATCTGCTTACAACTTGAGGCTCAGTACCATGCTACTTCCCAGAACTGTGGGAAAGGGAGTGACGGTGTCATCTCTAGCCACAGGAGCCAGGGCAGAATTGGAGGGCATTTATTTCTAAAGGAGTCTGTGTTGAGGAGGTGGCAGGATGCAGGAGATGTTGTGATGGCTTGTTGGCAGTCACAGGTAAGGTGGAGAGGAGTCTGCAGTGAACATTCATCTATGAGGGCCATAGTCCTGTAAGCACATGGCAAGCTTGAGAAGGAGTGATACAGTCAGACTTCATCCCAGAGAAGAACACTTTAGTAATGCTGGTAGGCTTTTCCTGGAGTAGTGTATAATTTTTTTTAAAATAAACTTCTTAATTTGAAACAAAATGACTTACTTTTATCCCTGTGCTTAATAGGGCCGGTGGGAAAGTCAACAGGATGTGTCCCAAACGCTAGTTTCCAGAGGAATAGCTCCAGGCTCTCCAGCTCTCACTGCTTCGCCCCAAAATAACCAGTCTCCTGATCCTGGTAAGTTTTTTTTCATCTGCCAATCACTGCCATGAAAAAGGTTCAATCAGATTGTCCTGCTAGGTCCACAGGCTGTTCATATCTATCAGAATGTCACTTTCTTTTGTTGTGTGGCATTGGTTTGGAAGGGTGGTGAATATCCTGTATTCCTCTAATAAATTGTCCTGTGACCCTCTTGTCTTCTTAATGCTGTTTGTTTGTTAATACTTACTGTCCATATGTGGTCCGTGATAACTTTCAGCTTTTATATCCTCGTATCTGTTTAGTTTTGCTATCAAGATTGTGTTAGCCTCACACAGTGCTTTGGAAAGTGGTTCTCCTATATTTTCTGCATGGGTTTCTGTGTGATTGGTAATAGATAATCATTAAATGGTTGACAGGATTACTTAGTGATGCTGTCTGAAGCTGGCATTTTCTTTGTGGAGAAGATTTTGAATTAAGACTCAGGTTTCTGTAGTTTGGAGTGATCTAGACTTTTGTGTTCCTTATTAGACTGCTTCCTAAGTCCTAGTTTCCAAAGTTTTTGCTACTGTCTAGGTTATTGTTTATCCTTATAAATGCCATAGTACTTGCTCTAACTGTCGTTTTTAAGATTCATAACGAGGTGTGAGGTGTACATTTTTCATCCCAGCCCTGGGAAGGTAGAGCAGGAGGATCCCTTTGAGTTCAAGGCCAGCTTGATGTATATAGTGAGACCCTGTCTCGAAAACAAACCTTCAAAACACCACAAGCAAGTGAGCACGCAGAACCATGCACACAAAAACGGAGTTCTCCATCCTCTAGAGCAGAAGTTAGCTCTTATGTTAGGAATTGAAAAGAAGTCAATAGCTCACCCTCCAACACTGGCAGGGGCCGTGCACATTAGAGCATCATGGTTGCTTTAGTTACTGCTGTTTAAGTTGGTAGATGCCGGCTGTGGTAATCTTTTTCTGTGGGTGATTTTAGAGATGCCTGTAGTAGTTTATACTGCTGGATTTGCTTACAAATGACTCTTGGCTAATGCAGAGCACAAGTTAAATGTCATTGTTTTCATTTCATCCTGACAGGACTGGGAGGCGTGGCAGCCTCTTACTTGAACCCAGTGAAATCCCTGGTGCCACAGATGCCAAAGCTGCTGAAGTCTCTCTTCCCTGTTCGGGATGACAGAAGGGGCAGACACGCATCTCCCCTTGCCCACCAGGTGAGAAAACCACAGTGAATGTTTGCTGACACTGTGTTGCTGTTCTGAAGTTGGAGGTAGAGGAACAGCCCAGTGAGGGCATTAATGCCAGCTTCTGACCCTGGGAAAGCCTGTGATAATGCCTCTTCCCCTCTCTTCAGATAACAGAGCTGTCTGCACTTATTGACACCCCATCCTTTCTGCTCTCAAACAAAAAGTGCCAAGTCTGCTACTAATGTGATTCATGGTGCTATCACTTAGCACAACAATCGTCAAATTTATGAAGGTGCACTTAGTGTTGTTTGTGTTGCCAAGTAGAAAATGTAATTCTATTTTTAATTCTTGATTTCACTTTTCAAACTATCTCGAATCATAATTCACCCCCCACCCCCAGTGGACAATCAGTTCTTTGACTCAAAGTAGTCACTTGTCTTCCTTCTGTTTTAAAACCTTTGCCTAGCAGTGGAGCATTAGAGAATATGTTCTAGGATTTTCCAAACAACGAAGAAGCTTCTTTTATACAGTGTTGAAAGGAACCCACTTGGAGATGCAGTGTGTGGTCATGTAGGCTTTAGCTCAACAGAAAATGTTAACTGAGATTTATTTATATTCATTCAAAAACACAAACCATGCAGGTGCAGCTGTTGAAGTGGGTCTTGACATTAGCTCCTCCATATTTCAAATGTCCCAGTGTCAGGAATGTAGGTCAGTAGTGTCGGAGCAGGGCGATTCCTAAGGGCTTGTGTGAAGGCATCTTCAGGAGAGATGGTGTTGGCGTCAGTAAGCTATTCTGTATGTAAAGAGAGCTTCCTGCCCAGTGTGATACCAACTCGCATATCAGCACACAGAACAGATGGCGAAGTGAAACATAGCAATTTTGAAAATGTTTGAACTACATGTAGCTAGGCAGGTCAAAGGTCATTTGACAGTTATTGGTATGTGTCTGTGAATGGAGGGCTCAGGCAGGCAAAGCTGATTTTCCCAGTGGCTCATCACTGCACTATGCTCTTTAGACTGGTCATTGTTTCATCAGTGTGACGTGAGGGTCTATCTGAATTACTAAAGCAGATGTAAAGAAATTGCCCTTCCCGAGTCTGCCCTGGAGACCCAAAGCCCACATGGGAACAGCCACCATGTCTTCAGCCTTCTATAGGCACCATGGTGACATTACATGGAGCTGGATGACCACGGTTTTCCAGCTGCTCTTCGCTGCAGGCAGTTGTCTAGATGGAAGGGACACGGAGTTATGTTGAAGATGAGCAGCTTTTGTTAAGCCGTTTTCAGTTCTCAGCGAGCAGGTCCAAGCCCTGGCTGCACAGGAGAGTTCACTTGTGCTTAAGCCATGAGCTTTAGATGGCGAGAGGAGCAGCAGCCTGTTAGAGACAGAGCCCGATGGGGACAGAAAGGCCATCAGTCATGGACGGGTGACAAGAAGTGTATGAAAATATAAGTTAACACTGGGCCTAGTGACAGTGCCTTGTGGTGTAGCTAAAACATTAACAGTGATTTGTGAAAACACCTCCCTGAGGCAGATACCTCCATATCCTCAAGGTTGCAGTCTCTTGTCCTCATCTGCATAAAACCGTAAGCCTTGTATCACCAACAGCTTGTCCTTCTTGGTGGCCTGTCCTAGGCGGGGTATCCTCTGTATTTATCCACGTTTAACCAGTTTCTTCCCCTGGGTAGCTTACTTCATTCCATTTTTAAACTGTTCATATGAAGCAGCTGGAAATGAAACCAAAGTCTGCATTGTTGCTGTGGCTTATAGCACCCTCCGGGAGTGAGCGCCCTCCTTTAGTCTGTGTGTGCTGCCTGCCAGCTCTGTGCCATCTCAGACATTCCACTACCATTTTACCCCACGAGCACACCAGCACGTGCCATTCAGCTTCAGCGTCTGCCTCTTCCCGTGCTGGCGGCCTCTGTTTCTCTTGCTTTGGTTCAGAGCCATGTTTCATGGAGGCTACTCAGTGGAAGACAGCTAAGCATCCCAGCCCTCTCTGAGCCAGAGAAGAATAGCAAACTCCCCTACCACATACACATGCCCTTTTCCTGGGAATGTCTAGATTATTGTTTGTTGACCATCTCCCTCTGGAATATAACTCCAGTGGGCAGGGCTCATTTGCTCTGAATCATCCTCATAAGTTGGAGATACAAAGTTGTCTCACTGTCTCTTTGTATACAGATGGAGATGTGGCCCTGTGTGGACCTGTCACATGTGTAGAAAGCACTGTTTATAGGTTAGCGGTGAGCCAGGCACAACTGAGTTAGGTCTTGCGATGTCAAGACATATTTGTGAACCTTCTCTCCTAGGGGGATAGGCATGCCATTAAAACAAATTCCTGAAGCTCTGATTTTTCACCTGGGCTTAGTTATCCAAAATGCACTGCCTCCTTTGCTGCTCCATCCAACCTCTGAGCCACTGCCTCAGCCTCTTACCTTCCCCAACTGCCTGCTCAATCTCAGTGGGATGGAAATTATAATTGCAAGTGACAGCGTCAACATTAGTTTCCTTGCAACTTGGGTCACTTGAGATGCGCTCTGTGCCGCTGCTCCCTGGGTGTGCATCCCTGGGAGTGCACCCTTAGTTGTGCATCCTTGGCTTGTGTTTCAGTGCAGTGGGAGACGAATGGCCAGCATGCCTGGCTCCTGTCTGTTCCTCTTTCATTGGTGGTTGAGATTTTGACTTAAAAAAAATCCTTCCTTGTGGTTTCTCCAAAAACAGGGTCATCTTTTTTGTGGCCTTGGCCTCTGACCTTTTGTGTTCTGCTGGTAGAAGCCAGGGCAAGAGTGGTCCATATTCTTGAAGGCCAACCCAGTCTCAGCAGTTCTGGGTTAGTCTGCCGGCTGCCTGTGGTAACACCTTCATCTTTGTGATGCTTTGCAGAGGCCTATATCGGGAATGGGTGGGATAATATGGGTCTGAGCTTGACAGTAGCGGGACTGACTTATTCTCATTTAAATGATGCACCTTTACCAGGTACCACTGCCTTAGTTTGGGTTACTAATGCTGTGATGAAGCACCATGGCCAAGAGCAAAGTGGGGAGGAAGGGCTATGTGGCTCACACTTCTGCCTTGTAGTCCATCATTGAAGGGAGCCAGGATAGAAACTCAAGGAACCTGGAGGCAGGAGCTGATGCCAAGGCCGTGGAGAACTGGGTAGGTACTACTTACTGGCTTGTTCTACATGGCTTGCTCAGTTTGCTTCCTTATAGAACCCAGGACCTTCAGCCTAGGGAAGAGAGCACCCACAGTGGGCTGGGCCCTCCCACATTTATCACTAAGAACATGTCCTAGACTCAGTGGTTCTCATCCTGTGGGTCGACCTCCATGGGGTAGAATGAGCCTTTATAGGGGCCACCTAAGACCATAGGAAAACGCAGATATTTCCATTATGATTCATAACAGTAGCAACATCGGAGTCACAGAGTAGCAAAGAAAGTCTTATGGTCAGGGCTCCCCCCAACATGAAGCCCTATATGAAAGAGCCGTGGCATTAGTGAGGTTGAGAACACTGTACTGTAGGCTTCCTACAGAGATTGATGGAGCATTTTCCCAGTCGAGGCTTCCTCTCTCTGATGACTCTAGCATGTCAAGTTGACATAGAACTAGCCAGCACAGCCCTGAGTAGGATTAGTACACAGCTCCACCTGACATGGCCGTTGGATATTTTTGTCCTGTGGCCGCCCTTGTCAGTGTAGTCCTTCTCTAGATTCTTGTATTAACTACAAAAATACACAAAAAACACTCAAATGGGGGAACTTCAGGGTTTACTTCTAAATATTTGTTTTAAAATTCTTTTTAAGTTGTTTGCTTTTTAAAACATATTTTTGGTATCATCTACATGCTTCTTAGTTATAGGGTATCAGCATTTGAGTCACAAGCGCAATGTTGGCTGTATAAGGCCTAAGACAGAGCCCTGGCACCTAAAGCCACTCTTCGGCCATCAGGCATCTGGCCAGCATAATGTATCTCCACACTGGTGGCTGCCACCCCATCTCCCCTTTTAAGGAGGACTTAGGGGCATCATGGAGCTAAAGGGACTACATACCAGTCACCTGCTCTGTGTCATCAATCTGGCAGAAAGAACTAACTCTATGACCACTGCTTGACGCCCTTGCCTGCTGCCTGGCCCTGCCGTCATTCTTGTGTAGGTCTATGATGTTGGTGCGGTAGCTTAGCTAGGTGTAAGCACCCTGAGGTTTTATTTGCTGCCAATGTAAGCAACTAACTGATGCTGAGAAGTTTAGAACGTGACCCAAGATGAAACCTAGAAAAAGCCCATCAGTGAACATGCCTAAGAGGACCTGTCCCAGCTCTGAGGGCA
Source organism: Apodemus agrarius (assembly GCA_964023405.1). Lineage (NCBI taxonomy): Eukaryota > Metazoa > Chordata > Mammalia > Rodentia > Muridae > Apodemus > Apodemus agrarius. The sequence goes on along the minus strand of OZ030013.1, from coordinate 61,479,114 downwards.
GACTCGTGGTCCAGCTGTTAATGGTACTGGAACTTAAGGCAGCACACAGAGAGCAATAATACTTCGTCACTTAAGGCTTGCAGTATGAAGAGAAACAAAGATCCAGATTCAAGCCTGTATACCACGTTCAGGGACACAGGCCTGCTCACTGGAACCCACTTTCTCTTCTTTCTTAAGAGGAGAGGAATTGAAAGGCTTCCTTTATGATCATTACGGTTTAGTTTGGAAGCGTAACACTTCCTTTGAGACAGTCCCATCACTGCAAGTTCTCTGGAGCGACCAGTGGACAAAGAGCATTAAGAGCCTTCAAGACTGCCAGGAACAGCAGCACAGAGAAAAATGAAACGCTCTGTGAGGAAGGGTTGAGGAGCAGGTTAGCTGATGATTGGTATCCTGGTGCCAATACCTCAGAAGAACAATTGACTCCCCTGAAGTGTTGTCGCAGAGAACAGGGATTGGAATTAGCAGCGCATAGAGAGAGCTATGAGAGCACAGTAACCGCAGAATGCTGCTCTCTGCAGCGCCCCCCACCCCCACCCCCCCATGCCGTTCCTAGGTTTGCAGACAAGGTGTTTCTGAGAGGGGATGCTAACCCAGGTGAGGCCTGAGTGTGGAAGGGCCCGAGTCTCCTCATGCGTCCATCATTCCCCTGGCAAGGCAGAGCAGTAGAGAGAAACACAGGGTAGTGGTGTGAGAATGAACACTGCCAAGAACCCTTTGATTGGTGGCCTTGGCATTTGTGGGCAGGAACATTCTCTTCTGTCCCTAATACAGGGCAGGACATGGGCACTGGTAGGAAGATGTTTGGTCAGCACTTCTGAGCTAGAGAATGGCCCAGAGGCTTTTGGTTCCTGGCTTTGTAGTTCAGGACTGTGGTTCATGGTCTTTTCTTTTGCGATGGAAGTTCCTAGTTCCTGTTTTACAGACAAGATTCTCGTAGCTTGTGTGTAGTTTTCTTTGTGTGAGTGTATTCAGAAAGAGTTGGGCTTCTCATTTTCAGAGAGCAGTTCTGGTTGTAATCAGTTTCTGTCTGAGTTCCAGAAATGCAAAGGTAACTGCAGGGAAAGAGGTAGCAGCTGACAAAATTGCTGTCTTTGACCTTCTGAGGCACATTTAGTAACGAATCTGGAAAATAATGAACTACAATTAATGAAACCCGCACCCGTGTTCAAGTGTGTTTCTCAGACAGCACATACAGTAATTGAAAGGACTTCCTGCTCTCTAATTAGTCAGATTGAATTAATTTGCCATGATAGCTCTCTTCACGTGTCTGGAAGTCTGTGTTCCTATGAAGTTGTTGATGTGCTTCAGAGTTTGAGATTCCAAGCAGTTGCATTCATTGATTAGTCTAGGGAAGGAAAGAGTTAAAGTCAGATTGACCTCCCCCCAGCACAAGTGAGCTCCCTTCTGGCCTGCTTTCCTGTTTCTGCCCTTTGGGTGGTGTGGCTGTATTGGCTGCAGGGGCTTTTGCTTCTTCTGCAATAGACTCAGGTGCAGTAGGCCACTGTTACTTAGTGCTGACCTGTTGAGGAGACTGCGATGTAGGTAGCTCCTCCATCACACTTAGAGCCTTAGTTAGTACACAGCATGAGCTGAATAGGTTTCAGCTGAGCTTGATTAGAAATAAGTAATAGTGTTCATAGACTCACCGACTCAGGAAAGAAACCAAAGGAAGAAGCAAACTAGAAAGAAGAGAGCCTCTTCAACCCATATTTCCTTGTCCCGCTTGTTCTTATTTTAAAAGATGTCCATGGGTAGGGAGATAGCTGGGTCTGCAAGGAAGATTTCAGAAGGAAATGGGAAGACTATTCAAGGATGCATAAAGCCCTCACAGGGATTGTTGTGTTTGTCAGAAATTTTGTCTCCTCCTATGATTGACAGAGCCATGTGGGAGGCAGGGTACTAGAGCCTTAACCAGTGCCTGTAATGATCAGCCCACCCCCACCCAACACATGGTCATCTCCAGAACACACATGATTGGACCACCAGCTGTCTTAGTCAGGGAAGCAAGTCGGGGAGGAAAGGGTTTACTCAGCTTACACTTCCACACTGCTGTTCATCACCAAAGGAAGTCAGGACTGGAACTCAAGCAGATCAGGAAGCAGGAACTGATGCAGAGGCCATGGAGGAATGTTTCTTACTGGCTTGCTTCCCCTGGCTTGCTCAGCCTACTCTCTTATAGACCCCAAGAATACCAGCCCAGGGGTGGCACCACCCACAAGGGCCCTCCCTCCTTGATCACTAATTGAGAAAATACCCCACAGCTGGATCTCATGGAGGCACTTCCCTAACTGAAGTTCCTATCTCTGTGATAACTTCAGTCTGTGTCAAGTTGACACACAAAACCAGCTAGTACACCACCTTTATATGTGTACCTTGTGCTGGTGACAGGGTAATCTGAGGGCGCTGTGTATGTCAGAACACCCACTTTCTCCATTTGAAATAGAGCCACCAGACGGTAAAAAGCTGGCTTCATCATGGCTGACACACTCCACAAACACATGCCTGACACACATTGTGTAAAGCAGAAGGCAGCTATGGGAACATGGTGGACACCCGACCCTGAGACTTTCTTTCTTTTTTCTTTTTTTTTCCCCGAGACAGGGTTTCTCTGTATAGCTCTGGCTGCCCTGGAACTCACTCTGTAGACCAGGCTGGCCTCGAACTCAGAAATCCTCCTGCCTCTGCCTCCCAAGTGCTGGGATTACAGGCGTGCGCCACCACGCCCGGTTACCCTGAGACTTTCAACGCCACCACAGCTTCAGATGCCCCTGCCAGGCTAGAGCCTTCCCTGAGCATGCCTCTGCCCTCACTGTAGGCAACAAACCTCCCCTGATGAACATAGCCCTCAGACACAGGCCTCTGTTGATGAGCTTATGGTTCAGGCTTGGTCCTCAGTAGTGTGTGGTGTGTGGCTGTTATCACCACTAGGTGTACTTTTATCAGACTTGTTAAAGCTAGCCATTTCTCTCTCTCTCTCTCTCTCTCTCTCTCTCTCTCTCTCTCTCTCTCTCTCTCTCTTCTCTCTCTCTCCCTCTCTCCCTCTCTTTCTTTCTTTTTTTCTTTTTTCTTTTAAATTTGAGACAGGGTTTCTCTGTATAGCCCTGGCTGTCCTGAAACTCACTCTGTAGACCAAGCTGGCCTCGAACTCAGAAACCCACCTACCTCTGCCTCCCGAGTGCTGGGATTAAAGGGGTGCGCCACCACTGCCCAGCTTCTTTCTTAAAATATTGATTTATTTATTTTATATGAATACACTGTAGCTATCTTCAGACACACCAGAAGAGGGCATCCGATCTCATTACAGATGGTCATGAGCCATCATGTGGTTGCTGGGATTTAAACTCAGGACCTCCAGAAGAGCAGTCAGTGCTATTAATCACTGAGTCATCTCTCCAGTGCCATAAACTAGCTATTTCTAATGCCCTGCATCTAGACTTTGCTTAGAATTTCCTCCTATCAGGAAGGTGAGATGTTAACTTCTGATTATTTGTAGTAAAAAATAAAATTTACAACTTTATAAAACAAATTTCTCCTACTTGGACCTAAATAGTTGATTAATATTTATTTAAGTAAAAGCTGAATATTGACTTAGGCATCATTTTGATCAAGTTCAGGGTAGTAGGTAGATGTTAGAAAAGGTTTATAAATACAAAAAATGTAGGTGAAAATTCAATATTGTTTGAATTTAAAGTAATTAATGTTTCCTCTGTCCGACTTCTCTTGTCCCCTTTACAGCTTTATGCTAAAATTTACAAGGATCCATCTTTTCTCACTGTCTGTTTTATTCTTTGTGCTGTGTGTTAAATGGCTGATGTATGTGTTTATTCCCTCAGAAAACACCAAGACAGCTCTTAGTGATGCCCTTCTAAGAGTGGCAGGCAAGATGTTCCTTCTGAGCTCCAGAGGCAGAGGCACAGCCAGTGCAGGGTCCCAGCAGGTGCTGCCAAATATGTCTGTGGCATAGGGAAGGGAGTGGGTGGTGTTCATGAAGCCTGGGCTGAGACTTAGAGGGCGAGCTGTGACCTCAGAAATGACTGGTACCGTTTCCCTGGACTGTTGCCGGGTTGTGGTGGCTGAACATGGGTCTGTTGGGCCTCAGCAGTGCTCAGCAGGCCATACAAAGGCTGCTGAGGATGCTGACTCCACTCCCAGTCAGCAGTAGGCTGGGCTCCCTAGTCCTGGTTTGAGCAGGAAACAGATAATTATATTCACCCTTCTTGCGGGACTTGTTAATATTTATGGTTGTGAAATACGTTGCAGTAGTTTTTATTAATAGTTACCAGATGTGTCATAAAGATTAATGAATTTATGATCTGAAATGTCTAGAGCTATGGAAATGGGCGACTGTGCAGGGAATATGGAAAGGCGTATTCAAATGCAAATGTGAGCTTGGAGGGTGGAGCCATTGTGGGGGTTGGGGGGGGGGGAAGGAGCTGTGGCTCACTTAAGGCCCAGCTTAGTTTTTATCTGGTACCTTACAGTGACTGCTGAATTCATCACAGGCTGTCTTTAAGCTTGGGAGGCCTGAGCCTCGCCCCCAGCCCCATGTGTGGATATACAGTGTGTTGGGTACTCTGTCTACCTGGGTGACATCTCTAACCTCTTCAGCCTCCAAACATTCATCTCCCTCCTTGTTTCTGCTTCTTTCTCTTCCTATCCAAGTTTTGGCCCTCAGGAACTCTCCATGGAGCCACTGAAATAATGTCTTTATTGATGCCCTCATACTGGGGTCTTCCCTTTCTAACCAATCTCCCAAAGGGAGCATTCTTCTTACTATTACACTTTCAGAACAAGCAGGAGCTGTTTGTGAACACACAAGACTTATACACCAACCTCCACCCCACCCCACCCTGTGCACAGCCAGCACTGAGTCTCTTGCCCTGCTGGGGCTGCTCCAGACCCCAGGGTAGCTGGGGCTAGCAGTTCCAGACCCGCCATGCTGCTCAGGCTGGTCCACACAGCCACCAGTCTAATCCCTTCTCCCCAGTCCCTCCCGCTTTAGGACCTTCGAGTCTGGGATCCATTTCACAGTCTTCATTTTAGTAGTTTGGCTTACACATCCCTCCCCCCAAAGGGATCACCACTCCCTCATGAGAGAGTCCCGATGGACTGAGTCTGGAGAGTGGTTTCATGTTGGAACCAGGGCTTGGTCTCCTTGTGCCCTCAGTTAATTTTTGCAGCTGTTTTATAAGGGAGCCACTGAGTCCTGTGAGGGAGTGGCTGAGTCACTCAGGAGTGTGAGCATGCCTCCATACTCAGCAGCCTGGCAGCAAGGGGCCATGTTTGGTGGTGCCATTCCCTCCTGCCAGGCTGCTACATTCTACATTTCCTCCCTCCCTCCTTCCCTCCCTACCTCCCTCCCTCCCTCCCTTCCTTCCTTCTTTAAAAAAAGATTAATTTATGTACTCTTATGAGTACACCAGAAGAGGGCATCTGATCCTATAACAGATGGTTGTGAGCCACCATGTGGTTGCTGGGAATTGAACTCAGGACCTCTGGAAGAGCAGTCAGTGCTCTTACCACTGAGCCATCTCCAGCCCCCCCCCCCCCGCCAAGGTTTCAACATTTTTATGCCCCACCCTAATGCCATCCATGTGCAGCCTGAGCATGAGGGGAAAATCCCTTTTACTGTCTTTACTAAGAAAATACCCTGCAAACCTGTTTGTGGGAGACGGTGGTCTGTGGGGAAAAGAACAGAGGCAGCATCATGTCCCTTGGACTTTAAGGTGGAGTGGCAGGCACATAGAGAACCGCTCCATTTCAGTGTCAGCTGCCCTGGGTTCGGTCCGAGGTCTGGGTGCTGGGGCAGGGGATGCTCAGGTACAGAACCTTTTCTGTGGTGAAGGCATGAGGGAAGTGGCTGGGGTCTCGGGGTTCAAGCCCTTCCACTGCACGGCAGCAGTGCTGTGTGAGAGGACCCCTGGCTGTCCGTCCTTTCAGGCACACACTCCTAGCTCCCTGGAGTGTAACCCCAGTGTGTGTAGGGGGAGCTCTATATCCTTTCGCTACTCTGGTCCTTCCATTGCACTCCTGCGTTCTCCCCAGCACCTTCTCTGAGCCGTCCCACCCTGTGAGTTAGAACGAGTCTGGCCTTACTTATCTCCTAACGGTAGCCCTGGTGGCTGTCGTGTCACCTTTGCCCAAACGTGTGTGCGTTATCTGCAAGTGAGGGACGGTGCTTGGGCTTGAAGGCCCCGTGCACACAGTCAGAACTTCTTGGAATTCTCAGCGCCTAGGGCCTGGGAACTAGGAGAGAGTGGATGGAGGCCTATCCAGTTCAGGTCTCCACACTCTTGGGGACCCGTGGCCACTGAGCAACTGACCCTAATCCTTGCCTTTTCTTCCCTGGGGTCCTTTAGTAATTCCTTCAACCTTTCTAGGTCAGAATGGTGACGTAGAGTCAGTAGCAGAGCTGTGGTGGGCAGGGAAGTGCAGCCCTGCTGTGCCCGCCCTGCCTGCGGGTCCTTCTCTAGTGCTGAGTGAGCAGAGGGAGACAAGGGGACACCTGAAGCCAGAACTGGCAAGAGCTCGAGAGGCTCCTGGTTTCTTCCAGAGACCTTCACGATGCCGTCTGCCTCTGTCCCACTGCTGTTGACCTCACCATAAGATGAATTTGGTTCCTGCTTCCTCCTCCTGACTCCACGCTCTTACCCAGATTCTTAGGGTTCCTCTAGCACTCCTTGAATCATGTGTCTGTAAGTCAAGTCCTCTGCTGTGGTGTTTCATCCCTCCTGCAGGCTCTTTTCTCGTCACCTACTCTAGTGCAAGGGTTTTTATTACCGGATGTCTGCTTGAGCTTCTGCTGCCTCTCCAGTGGGCACCACGCTGTCAGGGAGGCGTCCTGCCTCTCCAGTGGGCACCACATTGTTAGGGAGACTTTCCGGCTCCTGGCCGCCTTCTTGCTTCTGCTCAGGAGTCAAGTTAACCCCTTTCTTTTCCTAGCTCTGTTTCAGATGCCCAAGGCTGCTCAAGGCTCCCTCTTTGTCGGCTTGGTGCTCCAGCCAGAAAAACTGCCTTCCTTCTCAGTGCTGCAGCACATGCTGTTCCAAGTGCTCCCTGGCCACCCAGGCTCAGGCCGACTCCCAGCTTCTGCTTTCTGTTTCAGTGACTTCATGTCTGTGGCTTGTACTCACAGTCCAGTACTGATCAGCATGTGTGTCTGTGACCACAGTGAAGAAGCATGCCAATTATATGTGTGTCTTATAGCTGGCTAGGGCCAGCCTGTCGTGTGTGGCGTAGAACCCTGGTACCCTCAAGCCTAATTGGTAGGAGTATGTTGGCGTTCCTGAGAGCCGTGCCGGCCTCCTGTGGCTCCTGGCAGCTTCCTGCTCTGTGCCCCTCTACCCTTTGGGCCCTCACTCTTGTACTTGTCTCCTCAGCCTGTGCCCCGAGTCTTGGTGCAGCCTACCTTCTCAGATGCCCAGGCAACGAGGACCGAGGAGGTGAGTCACCAGGCTGGGCCGCCCCACTTGCAGAGGCGGCCCTGAGGCTCCCTGGGATCCTCTGGCCCACACCTGCCTCCCTCTTCGCTTCCCACTTCAATAATTAGCTACAATGTAGGGCACTGCCGTCTCCCTGCACAGGCTGCTTGTTGCAATTTGCTATTTCCAACCTGCTAATCATATGATTGTAAAGTTTTTGGTGCTTGACTGCTAATGTAGTCTGTGCTTTAATAGTCCACCGCTAGGCAGAGGGGGCTTCTATAAACAGAACTATCTTTTTCTTGTGAGTGTTTGCTTAATTCTCATTGTTATAGTTCATTGTGGTTCATGGTATCAGTGTGAAAAGACTCATGCTAGCCTGGGAGAGAACTCTGTTCTGGTGTCCCACAGCTCAGCAGAGCTCATCATCCTGTGAACAGTAGAGCTCCTAGTCCCGCCACGCCCTCAGTCTCTGAAGGGGTAGCCTCATCTTCATAGGGAAAGTAATGTATTCAGACAACAGCAGACAGGGTCTGGTGATCTATCTGAGGGACAGTTGACCCTTTAGCGCCCTATCATGAAGAGTCCCTTTCACTCCAGTGCCTTACTGATATCTTAGTGATCCCAAGGCCCCTCCCCGGGAGCATTGGTGTTGGTCCTGTGGAGGCCGGCAGTTTTGACCAGAAGCAGCACTCACTGGCAAGGCCAGTGTGCCTGGCTCCTGCTGCCTCTCCTATTGGCTCACAGCCTTTGGACATTCTACAGTCAGCAAATAGGTTTCAGATGATAAATTTCAATTCCAGCCAAGAGAACCTGTCTGCAGGGTGCTGGGATGGAGCCAGAGAGGCTGTGTTATCTTCCCTTTGCCATCTTTAGTCTGTCATCACTCCCTGCCTTGTCCCTCCCATGGGGAACATGCACGAGCCCTGCAGTTTCCCTGGGCTTCACTGTAAATGACTTCTAGTTCCCGTATCCCTCTCTCACCAGTGACTCCAGTGGGCACGGGACGCCTGTCACCTGAGGTGTTCTGTGCCTCTACTTCATGCCACTCTGGCCAGAGTGGAACTAGAGGTGACTGGATCTCACTTATGGGGGGGGTATGAAAGAGCCACAGGCCCTGTCTGGCTTCTCTTGTAGCTCTGTGTATCCCCCCTGCATCCAGCAATAGCTAACTAGAGTCGGGAAGAATAAATAAAGTGTGTCCAAGTTGTAGAGGAGAAATGATTGAAAGATCGCCTAGTCTTTCAGCATATTTATGGCGGTGACAGTTATTGATCTGCTGGATTGAGTAAGTTTTCAGTCAGAGCCCCATCACAAAAATGGGCTGTTAATCTCAAGAGGTGCCGTGAATTCCCCTCCCCCAGAAAGAGTGCCTGTGGGCACTGAAGGCTTCTGGAAGGAAGCAGTAATATAAATGACAGTTCACGGGAAAACGCATGATTTATCAAACCGCTGAGTTAAGCCAAGTAACTGGAAGAGACTTATAGATCTTAGCTACTTCCCAGTTCAAATAAATCCTGTCCTCTCAACTGGAAAGTGGCCGTCTACGCATGAATATTGGGATGCAGCTTGCTTTTGCCGCACAGACTTCCATCTTGTTCCCGTCCCATCTTCTTCCTCAGCGCTGTGGATTCAGAATTGGGAGGTAGTGCTTGGCTCCCTTACACAGCTCCAGTTCTCTAAAAGAACACCCTGAGCTCACTTCCAAAACACCAGGCCTAGCGGGGGCCTGCCTCACTGTGAGACCCTGGCTTCGTGTCTGTGTCTTCTGTCTGGTGATCAGACAGGGATGGGAAAGGACTGGCTCTGTCCGTGCTTAGTGTGATCCCTTGGCTCGTGTCCCAGAATCAGAGGCCCCTAGGCCCCGGCAGGACACCAGGAGCCGGAAAAGCAAGCTCCTAGAGAAAGAGCCCTACTATAGGCAGCCTGGACCCTTCCTTGTCCCTGACCCCAGCCTGAGCACCCGCCAGCACTGTCTGGGGTCAGTGCCTCATGTGCCTGCATTGCTTGCTAAAGCACTTTCGGATTGTCTGGTGAGGTCATCCTTCGGATTTTGCCAGAGAAAAGTGCTTTTCTGTTCTCTTTAGTGCATTTCAGTCTTCCTCTGAGGACAGTGGAGGGGGAGGGCATCTGCTGCCATGGGAGCCTTTACCTAAGACCAGGGAAGCTGGGGTGGGAAGAGTGAGGTTCATCCTGGAGTGGGGGGGCCTCTGCCTGTGTAATGTGTCCTGTGCCCTGCAGGGACGAGCGTCTCTGGAAGATGCACACGCAGCACGTCTGTATGTGCTGCTCAGCCACTCCCACACAGGCGCACAGTACAGCTCTCACCTGCCATCTTGACCCAGGGCCAGGCAGGCTCTGACCGTTAGCTTCAGGTGTGTGCTGCCCACAGCCAGGGACAGCTCCTGCCCAGGTTCAGCATGGCTCTGGTAGCGCCAGCCCTATGGGCTTTGATTCGGTGGGGAGGCCATTCCAACTTTCCTTAGTATGCCTTCTGTCTTTCTGCAGGCTCAACAAGGCAGCCTGGGGCCTAGTGGGGCTTTGGAGTCCATGGTGAAGATGGCTGCCCCTGCAGTAAAGATCTGTGACAAACCCATCAGAGTGTCTTCCCCTCCATCTACCATGGTGGTTACTCAGCCCCTAGAAGGGCAGGATGGACCTCCCAGCCCCTTGAGCGAAGCTTCAAGTGGCTACTTCTCTCACAGTGTCTCGTCTGCCACCCTGTCAGAAACCCTTGCCTTCGGCCTGGACACTGCAGGCCTTGGCAGCCAGACACCTTGGTCTCCCCCTGCCCTGTGTCAGGTCCCTCCAGAGCCTGAGCTGGCTTTCCTCTCTTGCACACAGAGCCATCCTCCTGCCCCAGAGGAGCCCCATGTACCACCTGCAACTCCTACTCAAAGTACCGAGCTGGAGGTTCCCAGACTACCCCTTCTTTCTGAATCCACGTCTGTGCCCACGTCCCCATTCAGAATCCGGAAAGTACGGACCTCAGAGCTTAAGTCTTTCACAGGCATGCTGGGGGGTGCCTCCTCTGGAGCAGAGGAGGACCCCCTGGCTTCAGAAGACCCCAGCAATGCTAGGGGACAGACTCTGGGGAGGCTAGAAGTGACATCTGACTCTGAGGATGCCAGTGAAGTCCCTGAGTGGCTCAGAGAGGGAGAATATGTTGTGGTCGGCACCAACAAGACGGGCATTGTACGGTACATCGGACCAACCGATTTCCAGGAGGGAACGTGGATTGGCGTGGAGCTGGACCTGCCTGCAGGTGAGTGTACTGTGGGTGCCCTGCTGAGTGTGCATTGCCAGGAAGGGGACATGGGTGTGCTGTGCACCCAGAGCCTCCTGACCCTTCATAACCAGATGCTAGCCTACCCACTCTCAGAAGCCAACAGAGCCCCAAGGGAGTCACTGCAAACTGCTATAAACTCAGTAACAGTTTAAATCTTTCTCTGTTGAGACTATGAGCAGCTGTGTGGCCCAGGCTGGTTTGAAACGAATTGGGCCCAGTGATCCTCCAGCTGTAGCTTGCCCCTGTGTGGGGCTACAGTCAGGTGCCACCCCACCCAGTGTTCTTTGTAAAATGGCAGCTCTGCCTCAGCCTGCATTCCATGCTCCTGAGACTCCAGGACGCTTTGGGGTGAGCGTGAGCGTGATGGCTTAGGTGAGGTCACGTGAGAGTGGGGCAGCCTCTTGAGTCTCAAGTCAGACTGCAGCGCTCAGGGTGGGCAGGAAGCAGGGAGGCCCCAAAGAAGCACGTGTTCCGACACCTCTGTAGATGTCTGTCCAGTGTTGTTTATCCTTGAAGAGTAGGATCGCTCGGGACCCAGCCCTGTGGCCTCTCAGGCTTGTTGTAAGCTCAGGCCAGAATGGTTTTATTGGCTACCCATTTCCAACCTGGGCCCCATGGAGGTGCTTACTGAGCTACCCTACCATTACTGGGATCTGTATTGTATTTGTCACCTCACAGTGGAAATCATGTCCACTGGCAGCAGTGCCCTGCTCAGCCCTGGGTTACAGTTAATCTGCTTTTTGTTCCCAAGTGTGCGGTGGGGGGGCATGATCTTGGGTTGAGTGGAAAGGAAACTTGTGTGCTTGACTTCTTTCCTAACATGTGGCAAGGTCCCTTTGTGTGGCCGCGCCACTGCAGCTCCTTCCTGTCTGAATGAGGAGCTCTGCTGCCTGGGTATCTTCCCTGCGTCACTTAGGCTGCTCTGAATGTAGGCTGGGAATGGTGATGTGGACACGGGCCCTCACTCCCGCAGTGTTGACCGTGTGAAGATAGCAGTCGGTTTCCAGAATAGCGGCCCCGTTCCAGTGCTGCCGGCTCAGGTGTGAGCAAGGAGAGTCCCTCGGTCTGAGCATGGGAGGTGCGCAGCCCACTTGTTCCCTGCAGGGGCGACTGCTCAGGCTGCCACATGTCAGACCTGGCCCCCCCGCCTTGTCTCTGAGCCCTCAGCCAGGTCCAGCAGCTTGCCGGACTGCTAGGGAGACTCAGGCCTTTAAGAAGGCACCCCTTAGAACTCAGCCCTGGGCCCTTGTATCTCTCAGCCGGCCTGTGGCCTGCCACTCCATTTATCCCTGGCTGCAGACACAGGCCAACATGACACCCTTGTCCCTGAGCCGAGCGCTTCCTATGTAGTCACTATCTTTAAAAATAATCTGGCAGAGAAGACCTTGAATTGGAAGTGGTTCAAGATGTTAACTGTAGTAGAAAAAATTTCAAATCTGCTTCTCCCAAAGTGCAGGAATTAAAGAGAATTAGGAGATAATTTAACTCACTGGCAGGAACTAAGTGCATGCTTTGTTTGCATTGCTGTGCTAGGTTCAAACACACTGGTGAGCACCGCACCGCCGCCCACCTGCCTTTTACTTCTGCAGAGGAGAAAATGTTAAGTGAATAAGTACAAGTGTGCTGAGGGGGCAGAGGAGGGCGGCTGTCGGGACACCACAGTGTTCAGAGACACAAAGAAGGTCCAGGGACAGAGCTGGCAAATTGGGCGGTCACCAGAGGAAGGCAGGGCGGTGTCCCATGCTGCTGAGGCGGCCCAGCTTTCTGTGTTTGAGGACTAGTAAAAAAGTGGCCTCTGAGGCCTGTGGGGCACCTGTGCCTGCATCCGAGTCTTGTGGTAAGAGTGCCACTTGATCAAGGACTGAAAAGATCACCCCCACAGAGCACACATGGGAGTCATGGAACAGGAAGGCCACTTTGAGGGTGGTGGGTGTGTGGGTGGAGGACTGAGGTTAAGGTAGGAATGGGAGCAGTGGTCAGGGGTCAGGAAGATGTGCAGGACAGGGACCATGGAGGGGACCATCAGGAGGAGTGTCAAGGTAACAGCTAGGGTGTGGCATCAGAACAGGCCATCAACACAAGTCCCTGACTTGAAAAGGCCTATCAGTGTATGGTCACCGACTCTGGTAATCCAGAGACACAGAGGTGATAGGCGTCCTGGGCGGGGCCAAGCTGGGGGACGTGGGACATCATGCTGGAGCCTTGCTTGCATTTAGGAAAGGAACTTGTGCCCTGGAGAAGCAGCAGCCAGCTCTGCCTTGATGGCCTCCGCCTTGTCCTCAGCAGGGCTCTGGACAAGGCCTGCTGCTTCATTCTGAAAACCACAGGGCTAAGGGGCTATCTGTCCCTGGTGACGACTGCTTGCTGTCTTGAGAGGCTGCTGTCCTGGGTTCTAGGCTCACTGGCTTCTGGGTTGGGTGGTGGCAGCATGACGGATGGACACAGTAAAGAAGGTGACTGTGTAACAAGTGCTTCCATGATGCTTTCTTCTTTCCCTGCAGGAAAGAATGATGGCTCCATTGGTGGGAAACAATATTTCAGGTGCAACCCTGGCTACGGGCTGCTGGTAAGGCCGGGCCGGGTCCGCAGGGCTGCAGGCACTGGGCGCAGGCGCAGTTCAGGACTCCAGCCTCAAGGAGCCCCAGAGGCCCGCAGGAGTGCTACCATCTCGGGCTCTGCCACCAATCTGGCTTCACTGACAGCTGCACTGGCCAAGGGAGACAGGAGCTACAAGAATCCTGAGAACCGGAAATCCTGGGCCAGCTAAGATGCACCTCCCTTGTGAACACTGACAGGAAGGGGGAGACCTGGCTCCTCCACGGGAGCAGGGCCATGAATGCTTTTTGCACGATGCAGGGATGATGGGCAGTCTGGTTCCCTGTCCTCTCTGAGAAATCTGGACGCTGGGTTTCCTTCCTCTACTTGGCCATGGCAGAGGTCCCTCAGCTGTGCTCCCCTGGCTAGGGGTGGGAGGTTCCAGGAGCCCAGAGACTCGTGGGATGGCAGCTGGGTTGCAGGGCTGGAGCCAGCCCAGCTCCTCCCTGCCTGCTTGAGAGGGTGTGTGAGGAGGAGGGCTCCCTTTCCTTATTCTGCTGATTCACTAATGTCTTAAGTTAAGCGGTGAGCCTAACTAGTGTCTTGTCCTCACAGACAGGACTTCTCCTGCCTGGGCCCAGCATGCACACTACCCTCTCGGTGCACCAGTGGATTATCAGCCTCCCCTAAACCACGCCTCATCCTTCTGCACGGCTCACAGGGTTTCTGGGAGGCATCTTTGTGGGTGTCCCGTGTCTTTACACTCAGAAAGTCTTTTCTGCTGGCCATTCATTTCCTAACAGGATGCTTGAACTATATTTATTTAATTTATTTTTCCAAAAGTTAAAAATACTTCACACACCATAATCGCTGTCTATCCCAACATGTGTGCCTGGGGCCCGCCGTGTGCTTACTGGCCTCTGGCTGGCCAGAGCTGCGCCTCTGTCTTGGATGGTGGTTGCTGGAAGCGGCAGCCAGCAAATGACGCCAGCTGCTGTTGTGTGGCTTGATGGCAGACACACCATGGCTTTTCTGTCACTGGTGGAAAGGCAGACCCAGGGGCTTGACATGGATCAAGCCTTTAATACCTTGGGTTTCAGGGAACTGGAGACAGTTTTGACTCTGACAATTCCTAAACAGTGATAGCACCTGGGCCAGCAGGTAGGTAGCGAGGGCAGACCTGTTGCCAGTTCCTTCTTCCGATCTGTGCTGTAGCCGTGGTGTATCCCGGGGCATTACCAACCACCTGTTCCCTGAGACGGGTGTCTGATCTGCCCTCTGAGTCCCAGAGTGTTGGTGGAGGGCTCAGTGGGCAGATCAGAGTCACCTAGTCCCTGCTGTCCCAGCGCCTGCCCTGCCTTCCACCTCAGGATATGTCATTACAGAGTATCCTTGGCAGTTTGTTCTAAGTTTGACCCTCAGACTCCTGAAGAACCACTGCTAGCCTTTGTAGAGGGACTGGTTCTGCGAGGACTTCAGCCTTTCAAGGGAAGTAGCTCCGGCCAGGAGGCTTCTCAGCCTCTTCTGGCCATTGTGGCCTCTGCACTAGTATTGCTGACACTCGATCTGGACCATCTGCATTGTCTGATTAGCCCAGTATAAACTACCATCTGCTTGCCCAGACCCTGACCTGAGGCCGTTTAGAGTGATAGGAGGATATGTTGTCTCCCTGGCACAGGCACACTCTGCGTGCGCTCCAGTCTTGGAGTTGAGTGCTGTTGCACTCGTCACCATGCTCTGCAGGAGACCTGCCGCTGCTGGTCTTAACATCACAGATGTCTGGAGCTGCCAGCTAGAGGCAGGCACTAATTTGATAACTCCTCTTCCTCAGCTGGCATTCTGGGGATAGCCAGCAGGTGTTAGCACTACCAATCCTGCCTGGCCACGCTCCGGGGAGCACACAACACCTTGGATTGTGTTCCAGTTAGAGGTTTTCTCCTGTCAGCATCCACAGTGTCCCCTGGAGAGTAGCCATTCATTCCCCGAAGGGAACAGAGTCCCCCCCAGTTCCATCCTCTAGGATGGCCATGCAATGGGTGTAAGGAGAGAAGTCCCTGTAGATGTAAAGCCAGTTGTGTTATGCTGTGGGAGGGGACATTGTGCCATCTGTCAAACAGGAGGAAAAGTTACTCTTGACTTCATCTTGCTATCTGGAGTTCTCAGGAGCACTGGAAGTCCTGAGGGATCTCACTTGGCCAGCTGCAGTCCGGTGCTTCTGGGGCCACCTTCTCTCTCCCAGCCCCCCCTTTCCTCTCTGCTCCTTGGACCTGAGGACCCCCCGCCTTTCTACTCCCAGGCTGCCTAAGAGTTAAGTACCATTTCCACAGAGCCTTGCAGGACACTCTTCCTGTGAGGGGCCTCAGCTTCACAGGCAACCAGCCACAGCACATGGCGTCCTCCAGGATGGCTGTGCCCGTGGCCTCCAGGGGTTGGAGCGGTGTTGTGTGAGGGCAGTCTCATGACTGAGGGCACACAGAAGCTCTGCTCTCATGCACCTGCTTCTCAGTGTGGCTGGGATCTTCTGAGGTCTCACGGCACACATAGCAACTGTCCTCCCCTGTGGCCAAGAGGACCACGTGTGCCTGTCTGCTATGAGGGCAGGGAGGTGACCTTGAGAGAGCTGGTGCTTTGGGCTGGGTCTGAAGAGATGGGGCTCAAGTGTTTGTGGGACTTCTGGGTTTGCTGTGCCCATATTGCACTCTGACCTTGTCCCCTGTGGGCTGGATAAAGACAGTGAGCTGTGTTCTTCCTGGGCCTCCTCCTAGACGAGGGAGGCTGGACAGGCCGGCTGCAGCCTTTGGAGCATACTAACACTAACACGACGCTGGGAAAGTGGTGGATAGGGGTCATGGTCATTAATGTCAGGTAGTGGAGGGTAGGTGGTGGGTGTGGGGTTGCATTCCAGGTGCCCATGTCTGAGGGGCAGAGGGCCAGTGTTTCTGGGCTGTGTTTAGTGACATGTCCCCTGAGACGTTGCAGAGGTATAGATGGCATTTCCGTGTCCGGTTTTCTCCAGCACTTACCATGCCTTAGAGGTTCTGTGTGAGAAGCAGGTGAGTGGCTCACATAGCATTTACCTGTCTGTCCAAGCTGCCTTTGCTACTTGTTGCCCATGGAGGGTGACTTGAAGTTTCTAGTGCCTCAAGGCCCAGGCCACCTCAGGTCAGAGACCACAGGGCCATTTCTAGTGCCTTCCCTGGGACCAGTATCAAGCTTGTGCGTCTAGTTCCAGACACTACCCAAAACATCTTAGTCTATATGGTGCCTTCCTTTGTGCTGTGGGTCCTCCTGCAGTGTTGGGAAAGTTGGGAAAAGCACGGGTGTGGATTGTGTAAATATGAGCTTACATGTGATGTCGATTCCAGGATTACAGTGATTTGGTGCATGTTAAATGGGAATTAAAAATCCAAAGACCCTGTAATGAATAGTAAAGATGATGATTTATGTTGTATGAGGAACCAAACTATTGTAATTTTGTACCATACATGCCTTTCCATCAAGTGACCAACAGCTTCTAAATAAATCAGGTGATTTCTTGCTTATGTCTGTGGTCAATCTTTTTTTTTTTTTTTTTTTTTTTTTTTCTTTTCTGGTTTGGTTTTTCGAGACAGGGTTTCTCTGTGTAGTCCTGGCACTCACTCTATAGACCAGGCTGGCCTCGAACTCAGAAATCCACCTGCCTCTGCCTCCCAAGTGCTGGAATTAAAGGCGTGCACCACCACCGCCCGGCTGTCTGTGGTCAATCTTAACTGTTCTTCCTATCCTCACCCTGGGCTTCAATGGACTTGGTGGTAGTCCCTTGCTGGTGGTCCTAGGGTTCCCAGAGACCCCTTGACTTGGATCAGTGACTCTAGGAGTCCCCATTGGCATCTTAGTCTATCTCTAGACCCCCATTCATTTCAGCCCCTTATAGAAGCCAGGCAGCATCAGAAACTCCCGGGGGACCGAGACTAATACTAAGTGGAGCTTCAGGGCTAGCTAAGAATAGGTCTCTCTCTCTCTCTCTCTCTCTCTCTCTCTCTCTCTCTCTCTCTGTGTGTGTGTGTGTGTGTGTGTACACATAGGGGTTTTACCATCTGCTTCGACCTATGATTGATATAGGCCCTGTTACAGACTACGCTAGAGAGCAAGTCTTTCTACTGCTGCACATAGATATACCCTGAGCAGTGGCTCTCAACTTCTCAATTTCTTAATGCTGGGACCCTTTAATACAGTTCCTCATGTTACGGTGACCTCCAGCTATTTTGTAACTGTTGGTACTTCATAACTGCAATATTGCTACTGTTTTGAATCATGATGTAAATATCTGTGTTTTCTCGTGGTCTTAGGTGACCTCTCAGAAAGGTTGAGAACCTTGGAACAAGGTGTTTTAGAAAGAGGAGGGCGTGGTGGCGCACGCCTGTAATCCCAGCACTTGGGAGGCAGAGGCAGGCGGATTTCTGAGTTCGAGGCCAGCCTGGTCTACAGAGTGAGTTCCAGGACAGCCAGGACTACACAGAGAAACCCTGTCTTGAAAAACAAAAAAACCAAACCAAACCAAACAAACAGAAAGAGGGTTAAGTTAGGGCTCTGGAACCTGCCTTTAGATCTGCCCTTTCTGGTTTGGTGCTAGGGAAGGGCCCTCCTCTGCCACCCATGGGGCCCTACTCTCAGCCACTCTGCTACAGCAAAGGGAACAGGACTCATGTTTCTCTCCCTGCACCAATCCTCATTCTGCTCTTGTCTCATAAATAAAATGGCCTGAGAATGCTGGGTCAGAGGCACTGGAGGCCTGAGCAGAGGTGGCCACCAGCCACAGGCAGCTTCTCTACACAAGACTTGTTTGTATCCCCAAGTGCAGCAGAGTTTTATTTTCAGAGATAGGCCCTGCCAAGCAGAGACAAAAAATGAGGCAGCCAGAAGCCCCTTGAGAGAGATGAGGCAGGATTCTGAGTGGAGCTGATCCAGCAGCAGGGGAGGGGTGGAGACATCATCCTTTTCAGACTGTGGTTACCTAGAAGCCCCAGGAGAGGCCTAGTCTGTACCAAGCCCTGGCATGAGCTATAGTGGGTGTCACACTTTGTTCACGGAAGTTACTCCTGGATACAGAGAGGGGAGGAGAGGGTACCCCGGGTAGATACTTGGCCCTGTAGTGCATGTGCTCAGGCTAAGGAGGCTCATGGTCTGAGATTTGGGCTTAAGTTGAAATAAGAGTTTGGGGCCCAACTATGCAGACCTATGAGGTGGGGACAGGCCTGGCCTCTGTCCTGATCTGAGCTGTGCTGTCAGACTCCCCTACGATGCATACCATGAAGGGAAATGGGTCTCTGTCTTCTAAGGAGGGGTGGATAGTCTCTGCCTGGTGGACAGGGACGGCCGGGGCCTGGTCTTCCCTCTGCACACCACTGAAAACCAGGGCAGGGAGCACAGAGCTGCCATTTGCTTCTGCTCCTCCAGACACGGCTTTCAGAGCCAGCTCCTGTAAGAGGCTCAGGGTGGGCAGGCCACAGCAGGGAACGGAGAGAGCATGCAGAACCGGAAGCAAGCAAGCTACAGAATGGTAAGCTTGGCTGTGGCCCTGGGGCGGAGCCTTACTGGATGTGCCCCCTCCCCCCAACATGAAGTGGTGGCAGGGGCGCTGCTCAGGGTTTGGAGCTGTGATCTCCTCAACTCCCCTGTCCCTTTGGAAAGTCTGAAAGGCAGAGCTGGGGCCTGGGCACTTGCCTGCAAAACCCCAAAAAAACCTAGAAACTGTACAAGGGAGGGTGCACAGAACAGACCCCTGTGTCCACGTCGGCCAACTGGGCACAAACACCAACCCCATGAATATCTGGATCCAAAGAAATCCCGACAGCCTTGCTCAGTTATACATTTTATTCTCTAGTAGGTACAATACTAAAATAAACACAAATTAAAAAAAAGTTTTATTAAAACAAAACTGTACAAAAAAGCAGTATACTACATTTTAATTACAGAACAGTCTACTGTCCAAAAGGCACTAATCCAGAATAGGAGATACAATGAAACAGGACTCATTGAACTATTTAATCAATACAGTAGAGCGCTTGTTTCTTTGACCATTTACATCGAGAAACAAGGGCTTCTTGCTACAGTCATCACACATTGTTAGAATCCGAGTCCTACTGGGAAGGTGCAGTATCACTCCCTAGAGCAGGCTCCACCAGGGGCCAGGAGGGGCTGGGAGGGTGTGGGCAGCGGGGGTACCCAAGCCTGACTTGGCCTCTGGTGGTTGGTTCCGGCCATGTTTGGCAGCCAGTCTAACCCCTCTCCTGTTTAGCACCGGCAAAGTGGGTTCTGAGATGCTCCAGGTAATGAATTGGACCTCTGGTGACAGCTCCGACAGGGAGGCATCTGGTAACCCTGTCCGAAAAGGCAGCAGCTACCTGGGAGACATGCCCAGTGGTAGCCAGGGGGCTGGGAGCTACGCCAGGCTTAGCCACCTAGGCAGCGGGAAGAAGTCTCCCCTTGCTCCCTGCGTCTGAGTATCCAACGCTCTTGTCTGGGAAACTGGTTTCTAAAAAGGGAGTTTGCTTCCCAGAGACAAGTCAGCACGCGTCCCAGGCCTGCCACGGCTGCAGGCCTGCTCCCTGCCTGTCAGGGGCCGCACAGCTCCGAGCCCCACCTTTACTGTCAGACTCTGGCCTAAGGAGGAAGGATACTGCAGCTTCCAAACAGTGTCATACACAGAAAGACGAAGACAGGCATCTGATGTTAACAAAAATAAGTAACAAAGAAATGGGATTAAACCAAATCTCTTCTCACAGCGCCCTATACTACACCCTCCTTCTGCTTAGCAGAAAATTGTACGTACACAAAAATACAAATACACAATTTTGTAGAACAGTCTGATTTTTAATATATTTATATATATTTATATTTATACGAGTGGCAGGTTAGTTCATTATATAGAGCTTTTTGCACTTTTGGCTCATATGCAACAAGGCTTATAAGTTCAGCTTTAGCTTTCATTCAGATTTTATAGCTTTTGAACAATTTTTTCACATTTAAAGCAGCATCCAATTTGCACTAGGAGTCTGTGGTGATTATGGGGAAAGATGGGGTCAAGAGGTTATGGGGGTGGGGTGGATACATTCCAGTGTGTGTGGCATGTAAGGAGGATTCCATGTGGACAGAGCTTGCCATGATGACCCCTTGAGGTAGACTGAACACCTTACAGCAGACTCAGACACAGGTGTGATTCACCCTCAGGGACACATGGCACACAAGATGGGGACAGAGACCAGAGGAGACGCCAAAGGGAAACACAGAGACTAAGACACACAGCGGCCACGGCCAGGAGGGCACCCAGCCCTCTCCCGACTCATCTGGCAGGATCCTACAGAGCCATCAGGCTGAATGCCTGCAGGCAACCTCAAGACAGCTGGTCCCTGGTGTCTGGTCAGAACGTGTAAGCCTGCTTTCCACTTCCCAGCTGGCCGGGCCAGCTTGTTCCCAGACCCACAGTGAACTACACACACCGCACCTCAACACGTGCATTCAGCTCTTGCTAGAATGTCCAAGTCCAGTCAGGGCCCAGCATCCTGGCCCCCCTGATGCTCTGACTCAAAGCTGTCGTCCCTCAACGTGCATCCAGTTGATATTCCTCAATTACACCAGGCCGGACAGGTGCTTGAGAGGTAGCCCACGGACGCTGCATCCAGAGGGTGACACACTCCTCAGGGGCAGCGTGGGGTCTGCACGCTCCACAGCCTCCCTTTTGCCACCACTTGGCCACTCACCCTCCGCTTTCCCCTCTCTAGGCGAGGCAGGGTCATCCACACCTGTTACATGCAAATGCCCAGTGTTTGCATTACTCCACTGTCTGAACAAAAATCTTGGGTTAATGGAAATAAGGTGCCTGTGTGATGGACTGTTCCTCTGCACTTGTCACTGTTGTACCAACAGCACAGCAGTCAGTGTCCTATACCGCATGCCAATAAAAGGCCCAGATCGACCTCATACTTTATTCCCTCTCACTCATCTTAAAGAATGCACACTGGATCCTCCTATGACTACTGCTGCTGGCCTTCGGCTCCTTGGTATCTGGGCTGTGTATGTGCTCAGGGCTCCAGTACGCACAGGTTTATCAGTCATGGTCCCTGCCTGCTGGCCCTCTTAGAGCAGGAAATGGCCCCAAGTGCTGACAGATGGAACTGTTCAGAGGGTCTCACTCCTGGTCTTTACTACTCAGTAACCACCAAGCTCTAGCTAAATAGATTCCTTGAAATGCCCTCTGATTCAAGACCATAGTCACATCAACAGAAGAAACACAGGAACAGTGACAAAGCCAGCCCTCTCCCCTCCTTTGTTTGCCCTTGTGACCATTCTGCCTGCAGAATGGCAGGGACTCTGCCACTGGGGAGTGGGGGAGGGGGTGCAGAGCGTCTACCCTGAGGCGGGGTGCATGGTGGGAAGGACAGGGCACAGGCCGACTCTCAGGCAGGTCCCAGAGGTCTGTAACTTGCTTAGGCACTTAAACAGAAATGAGAAGTTAGTTCTAGAAGGTACCGCAGATCCAACCTAACCATGGCCATGGAGACAGGCCGAGCCCATGGGGAGATTGGAGAAGGCTGTAGGCTCTCCCAAGGGAGACAACCGCCAGTGTGGCACCGTCCAGCCAGTGACGTGATGTGGTAGCTCAGGGGCCAGTTTGGCATCTGTGGTCCCTGATCTGCGCCTAATGAGGTGCAGACTGCCCTGACACACTGTTTAGGGTCATTGTGAGGAACCACTAAGAAAGAAGAGAGCTTTCAGAGTGGTATTGTGGTAGAACCAAAGAGCTTAAAGGAGAAAGCTTGCCAGAACAGCCAGTGCTTGGAAAGAAAGAGCTCTACCCACCCTGAGAACTTTGGTTTTGTTTTTCTGGTGCCCATTGTCAGAGATGAGTGATGAGCTCCCCTCTGCTTTCAGTACAGTCAACGTGGGCTCAAGGCAATGATGACGGGATGCTTTCCGAGAGCAGCCACAAGCGCTCACCTCCACTCAGCGCCACACACACACACACACACACACACACACACACCCCTTCCCCCTGCAGATGGGGCCCAGGAAGCCAGGGAGTGGCTGCTGTTGCATTCATACAGCTCCGATGCCTTTTGGTTTTCTAGTCTAATGGCCTCAGCGAGCCATGGAGTGGACAGATGGTTTAGGCTGGGCTAATTCCAATAAAGCAAAATGGGAGTGGTTTCTAGGCTAAGGATGCTACAAACAAGACAGGGGAGATTCAACCTGGAAGTGCTGGGAAGCGAAGTCCGTGTGAGAGCAGCAAGCCTCCACACACGTCCTCGGGACAGTCTCCGCCTTGAGCCCTGGGAGGTGACAGGCACTGAGCTCATCCCACAATGTCCATGGCACTTTTGGCCACCAACAAAGATGCAAAATCTTGATTATACCAAAATGAGAGGCACCCATACGTTTTACTTCAAACCAAGGTGCTTGGGGCAAAATGAAGGCAGCGAAGCGTTAAGACCCCGTTGGCCAGCTAGTGTCACGCGGCATCAGAAGCCCCGGACGCCAGCCTGCTGAGGCCATCGGCCTTGTTCCTTGGGTGCATTTCATTCTCTTGGGCTTTAAGGCTACCCATGATGTGACAGATCAGAAGGACAGTGATCCAGCCAACTCTCAGAGAATCTAATTCTGTAAGAAAAGGAGCTAGAAAAGACGGTGTGTGTCGGGGAGAGGGGGGCTGGGTACTGGGTGAAGGAGTGTAGCAGGCCATTTGGAAGATGTCCCTAGTTTGGTGTCACTGGCCAGCAGTCATTAAACCTCCACATTAACTCTGAGCCAGTGTGCTCCATTCTTGGACTCTGGATATTAAAAAGTTTTATTCTAGACCTAAATTTGAATGTCTTCAAGAAACTACTACTTATGGGCCAGTCCGTGTTGATAAGGAGCCGAGGAAGCCATGGCAGAGTCACAACCTTGGGCTCCGCAATGCTTCTACTCCCTTCCTATGGTAGAGGGACAGCACGAACCCTCGGGAACTCAAGCAGGGTGCCTCAAAGTCCTAGGATGTAAGCACTGCAAGAACTGAAAAGACAGGCTTTGGGGCAGCCACTGCAGGGCGGGTGGGGAGGGCTGAGGACCCCATGTGCCTGAGAACAGCCAGCAGGTTGGCAGTGACTTCAGCAGAGTAAGACTACACAATCCCAAATACCAGCATCTGGATTCTTACAACAATCACTTCTGAGGTTTTCCTTGATGGATGGATGGAAGGAAGGAAGGAAGGAAGGAAGGAAGGAAGGAAGGAAGGAAGGAAGGAAAGCTATTCCCAGGCAAGTTCCACCTACATTGTCCTTGATTGCCCTTGATAGTTTTGTGTTTTCAGGTGGGGGTATCTGTGATATGCAGGAATATTTACCCCAGGCAGGGGGTTTTTAATCAGACAGGCCCCCTTGAGCCCCTGAGCAGATGAGCTTAGGACTTGTAGCTGGATGCCGATTCCGTCCCCTGAATGCTCACTGGTAATCGTAATGTTTCCTTGCTGTGCAGCACCCGTCACACAAGTCACAGAATTAGCTTGACCAGTAACTTTTCAGAATGGAATCAGAAGGCAGACCTGAACCTCTAATGGACACAGCAGTTGCTCAGGAGCTGGGAAAGTAAGAAGCGCTGTAAGTCTGACATCCACATCAAGGCTGACAAGTCTCAAGGACCACACCTCTGACCTGCGGGCATGGGGAGGGGCCACAAGGTAACTTCTAGAGGCAGCAGTAACGGCCATCCTCCCAGGGCCGCCTTCCGACACAGACACCTGCTATACTGTAGGTATTGGGAAGAATCAAAGTGAAGCATCCCCAGGATCAGAGCTTCTTCCTCACCTCTCTCTGCATGTCTGCGTGTCTGTGTGCGGAGGGAAGAGGGCTCTCTAGACCTCTCTAGGCTTACACTCAACCTCAGCCTTTCCACACAACACAGCTGGAACCAGCATCTCGGTTGGTTAGTGTTCTGGGTGAGAGGGGACACTTCCTATAGAAAGGGTGAAGACATGCATGCATGCATGTATGCGCGCGCGCACACACACACACACACACACACACACACACACACACACACGGCTACTAACTAATCCCACAGTGTCCAGCCTGAAAAAGACAGGGCTCTTGAACTCAAGTTAACCTCACCTGAGTCTTGAGCCTCAGGGCAGAGGAGCTTAGAAAAGGCCACTTAGCACTGGTAGCTGCTGGCACTCCGGTGGACCCTTCTGACGCTCTAATTGAATCAAGGCTCCTGCAAAGGATGACTAGAAAAAAAAGAGAAAGTCCAAACTAAGCATCGGCAGCAGAGGGCTAGTGAGTTCTGCAGCTCCTAGTCAGGAGGACGCCCCAGGCCACGAGGAGTAGATGATGCCCGCCTGAAGGCACAGGTGCATAAAGAGGGACAGAGAACATGGCTGCGGAAGAGCCGGGAACCCATCCTGACAGCAGACTCGGGGAGAGCACGCTGGGGTGCGCACACTGGAGCCTGAGCCCACGCGCCCCTGGTGAGGTCGGCATGTGCTTGTTCTCGGCATGTCTGTTCTAGGTCTTATGGTCCCATAAGGGAAATACTACAACTGTAGACTTCCATGAGGCGAATACTTTCTGATGGTGTGGCAGTGGAAATAATCAAGTTTCTAAGGAAAGACTGAAAATACCAGGAAGCCCAGTTAAGCTGGCTCCAGGCAAGTTATTCCAGGCAGGGAAAGGAGGGGAACAGGAGGCTCTGCCAGAGGCTGCCTCAGTTTGAGATACTGACTAGTTTCTGGCCAAAGTAGAGTAAGTTGAAACTAGACACAAGAGGGTTAAGAGAGCTTGGGAGTCAGATGCAAGCAAGAAGCACAGCCCTCCGTTCTGGCCAACAGGGTGCCCAGTGCTCACTCACTTGGTGGGAGACGAACCCACATCATTATTTTGGTTTACTGAGCTGCTGTTCCAAATGTTCTCAGGAGCGTCAGTGCTCAAAGGGAATGAGGATGGGCTCTGCTATTCTCAGTCACATAAAGGACAGAAATCCTCTTAATTATGACCATGCCAATCTACACCCTGCTAAAACAGCTAATTACATGTCAGGAGGACACTCAGTCATTCGGAACAATTGCCATTATACTTTTATATATTCATTCTACGCCTCCCTCCTCAATTACCATGGTTACAATTTGAAGACAGATTCTGCCAAACCTCCATTTGATCACACCACACCATCGTGGATTTGTGAGTTAATTATGGCTGTATGGAGCCAGTCTCATTTAAAGAGAGAAATGATGGACATGCAGTCATGGGAGCCGGCCTACTGGGCGTTCTAAGTCGGGCATCGGCTCCCCAAGTGCTTGGAGCTGTTCAGTCTGAAGACTGGCCATAGACAGGGTCTGAAGTCAAGGATGGCAGCAAACTTCCCCTGCTACCTGGAAAGGCTAGAGGGAAGCCCCGGCAGCGAGAGGCCATTCCTGTCTCGCCGGAGTCGGGCCAGCTAGGTTCAGTTCTGCCAGGATGCCGAGAATGTTAAAGCGGCTTGGGGACATATAGATCAGGAATCCCAAAGCAACACCAGGTTGGCGAGCCAACCCTTCCTTCAGTCTTGTCAGTCTTGTCCTCTCTTGGTTAAGGAGGAGAGTTAGTGCTGTGAGGGTTTGGGGAGCTCAAGTTGCTGGCTTTTCTTTTCTTTTTGCCATTACCACCCCCTCCACACAGGGTGTAATGAAGTATCTACAGAAACCTCTCAATTTCCAAACCTCCAGCTCCTACCAGCCCACAGATGCACAAAGCTTCCTTCAACATGTCAGGCCTGTGCGCTGCCACAGGAAGTGTTGCCTCCCTTAAGTTTAGAAACAAATGACACTGAGAACGTCTTTCCGAATGCACGCTGTAAAGACATGCTTTAGCAACCAGAACGCTGGCTTGATGGTGTGATGTGATGGGCCTCGGAGTCTTCCCTCCGGCCTTCGCATGTCAGCTCCCTAGCGGAGCAGGAAAACCACTCTTCTAAAGTCACGGCCAGCTCTGAAATGGAGGAGTGTAATGAAGGGCACTGTGCAAGACAGAGCATCTGATCTGACCGCATGCTACCATGAAAGCCTTAGAAAGCTCTGGCCATGGTGGCTGCCTCCCTCCAGTGCTCACTGTTACAGGTACCAAACAATAAGGAGACAAAGCCTTCCACTGTTGCCAGGTGCTCACTGTTACAGTGTAACAAAAGAGAAGGGGACAAAGCCTTCCACTGTTGCCAGGTGCTCACTGTTACAGTATAACAAATGATAAGGGACAGGAAAGGTTGTTCAAAGCCACAGTGCAGCTTGTTAAATCCAATATGGCTGACAACTGGTAGCCCAATCCTGAGTAAACACATTTGCAATGTACAGAGCACACACAATGTGCAGCTCCTACCCCTGCCCCAGTACATCCCCACCCAGCTCCACTCAAACACACACAGCAGAACCAGTCGATGTGCCCAACCTTCACTTGGGAAATTAAAAAATGCTGTACGTGGAATTGCTAGTCTCTGTACAGCCTCAATAAATACAGTAGTAAAACACAGCTAATAATCATAGCAAGAGGATGACGTCACAGAGATGGAGAGACTGATGCTCATGCAGGAGGCAGAGAACCACTGAGCAGGAGACCATCACCACACAAGAAGTTATTGCCTAAGAACTTGGTGAGGCTCTTGGAGGAAAACCCAGGCTGTTCTCTGAGCAAAAGAGGAAGAAAGTTCTGGGCTAGAGCAGAGCTGGTTAGATGGGAGTGCTGCCTCTAACCACACCTTCTTGAGACCAGGGAGAGAAAGGACTTGAAGGGACACTTTTAGGACAGGAGAGAAGTCACTGTGGGAAGGGATGATTTTCACCGTGTAGACAAAGGTGCCAGGCTTGGCAGATGGAGCCTTGGTGGCCAGTCATGGGCAAGATGGTCTGTATTTAGAGCAGACTAACACTGCCCACTGAGCCTGTGCTCAGAGGAGAGAAGACAGCCAGTGATGTCAGCTCAAGGCAAAGACGCAATGCTGAGACACGGAAGGGAAGGGGAAGAAGCCATGTGGGGTGGACAGAGTGCTGGGAGCATCCTGATGGAACAGCATCTGCCTGTGCCTGACTGTAGCTGGTGCCTGACGACTGATCTCCAAGAGGAGTTTAAAGCAAGAGAGTTCCTAAAGCCAGAGAGAACGCAGACGACAATGTCAGCTTTCTATGTGCCATTCCCAGGATGTAAAACATTCCCAGATGTCGGGTCCTAAAATAATGGGTGTGGCAAACCCAGGGGACAAACCTCCCAGGAACCAGAGCCCTGGAGCAGAGCACAGGAGTCCAAGCAGGCTGCCAATGCACCCATGTCTTTCTAAGATCACCCACTGAGCTGGAGTGAAAGAGCACAGGCCGGCTGCCTCCCCGCCCCAGGTTCTCTCCTCCTGTAACCTGCCTTATAGGGTGTGCAACAAACGTGCCTGCTGTCAACTCAAGTATGTCCTAGGTCTGAGGGTCACACAGTCACAGTCACACAGGACAGCACTGAGCTGCCCTTCCTGGCGACTGTCCCAGATAGGCAGGAATGTCTGAAGATGGTCCTTTGTTATCAGGTCACCATGAAGGTGGTACCAGAAGGTGGGAAATTACCTTCCTATCCAGCAACAGTAATTCTTAACTAAACATCACAGCACAGCCGATGGACACCCGCTCCCCTCCCTTCCTATCCGGCAACAGTAATTCCTAAATAAACACACTACAGCCTATGAATGCCTGCTCCCCTCCTCTCCTGCTTCCAGCTGTCACTGGTCGAGAAGGTACAACCTAAAAGTACACAGAAGTACAGAAGGAGATGAGGGCAGACAGGGCAAGCAAGGAGCACAGACGATGAGTCTGACTGTGGATGTTCTGTGGCCGTTCCAAGAACTCAGGGACGGGGACTCGAAAGTAGAATCAAACATGGGGACCCCGGGAAAACT
Organism: Apodemus agrarius; assembly: GCA_964023405.1. Lineage (NCBI taxonomy): Eukaryota > Metazoa > Chordata > Mammalia > Rodentia > Muridae > Apodemus > Apodemus agrarius. Next base: position 61,450,953 of record OZ030013.1, on the reverse strand, counting down.
GCCTGGTGGTGGTTTTTAAACCTTGATCCCACTGGAAGTGAGACAGTGCAGGTTCCCTGTAAGGCTGTGAGTCTCTGGGCATGTGACAGACCTAGCTAGCTCAGTACAGAGCCAGCCTCCATAACTGCTCTTCCAGTACCACCACACTGCCACAACAGGCTGGCACTGCCTCTACCAGCCAGGCCTTGGCACCCTCTGCTGTACTGCTCTCTCTAAAAGGCCCCAGGGTGACAAAACACTTGCTCTTCTGCTAAAGTCAGAGTTCCCTTGGAGACTGGAGTTGTCTTAACAGCTGGAGCCTGTCCCTTTAAGATGGCAAGTGAGAGCAAACACAGGAGCAGCCGCACCCTAAAGAAGCTGTCAATCATCATAATCTCATGGTAGATCATGGATGTGGCTTGTCAGAAAAAGATGTTTTCCCCTCTCCTGTTCTTTTTCAACTGAGAATAAGCACACAAAACTCAACCAAAATGGATACACATAATAGGAATATTCCTTCTAAGTAAACAAAAGGAAAGGAAGGAAGGAAGGAAGGAAGGAAGGAAGGAAGGAAGGAGGGAGGGAAAGAAGGAAGGAAGGAAGGGAGAGAGAGAGAGAGAGAGAGAGAGAGAGAGAGAGAGAGAGAGAAAGAAAGGTAATGCAATCTCCTATGTGAAACAAAGAACAAAAAAAAAAAAAAAATCAAAGAAACCGTGCAAGATTCTATGTAGGTGCGGGGGGGTTCGTTCCTGAGAATAAGAAATGCTACTCTTAAATTTCTGGGTTCAAGTAATACAGTAAGAGAAGATGGCTCCATTTTACTTCAGTTCTCAGAGCTGGGAAAAATGTATACATTTCCCCCTGAAATCTACTGACAGGAGCAGGGCCAAGCCCTACCTAGTGCCCTTCAAAGTCACAGACGTAGGTGGGGTAGCATCCTCAGCCCTCAAAGATGACTTGAGCCCTCACATCCCTGTGACGGAGATTTATACCTAAGGGATAATCCAGATGGAGTGTGCCCTGGTAAGACCAGCTAAACACTGCGGGTCCCGAGTATCCGGCCAGCGCACAGGGGAAGCGAGGAGGGTCGTGCACCCTCTCACAACGGTTTTGAAGCTGGACACACTTGGTGAGGAAGCAGGGGCTGAGGAGATGGACCTACTCTCTATCTTAGAGATTGGTTCAGCCATGGACAAAAAGACAAGCCTGCTCAGAGGCCCACTCCACACTGTCCTCTAAGCAAGGCTTCTTCAGACACAACAGAGGGAGACGGCAGGAAGCAGAGTCCAGCCCTCAGCACACCCCGCACCGATTCACTGGAGGCTGGTTCTTCTTACCCACAGTGACAGTGTGCTATTTAATCAGGGCTCCAGGAGATCATTCTCACACAAGGCCAGCAGATGTAATTTTCTTTGATGCATGAATAGTTCATCATTTTGCTACTAGATGACAAGGTGACCACAGGGTGACTTTATAACGCAAGTTCACTGTTTGGTATTTTGAGTTTTCAAAATGAAAAAAAGATTTATCAAATATAAATATCTTTAAAAAGTAACAAAAGTGCTACATATATGATCAAGGAAAAAAATTCCATTAGTTACTGCCGCTTAAAGTAGATTAAACTACAAATATCACCACATCCATTATCAATATGGCTTCCAATTATTAAATAAATTGCCTGTAGCAATATAGCTTTCACACCTCCACAAGGACAGATAAAGAGAAGACAGCAGAGACATCCTGCTATCCCACACGCTCATGATGTAGGTGGTAAATGCCCCCTGCTTTTTTGCCCCTCGCTAGGCAAGGACCTCTGTGTGACAGTCAAATTGCCACAGTCCCCAGCAGAGTCCTAGCAACTCTGGGTAGGCTTCAGGTGACCAGTACAAAGTCTGCTCTTTCACTCACTCATGACCTCAGCTCTATCCCTTTTGGTAGCAGGGAGGGGGCACCAACAGGAGGCAAAGCAACTTCCAAGGTGACTCCAGCACCCTCCAGGCAGGCAGGCGCTGGCACGGCGCTGTGGAATGTTTAGCGGCTGAGACCTGGCTCAGCATCCATCCGCCATTCAGCTCACGCTTTGCCCTACTGCTCTCAAGCTGGGCTTTGCTTCTCAGAACTCGGATTTTGTCCTTTTTGTTTTAGAATCGTGGTCCCAAAGGCAGAAGGCAGTATATTATCTACTAGGTCACACAGCTTGTAAGAGAGGAGGATGTCTGTGTTGGGCATGTTAGCATTAACCAAGATCTGAGCTTGGGATTCCAATGGCATTCTTAACACAGCACCCAAAGTAGCGCCCGGCCACTCTGTGACTAGGAGGCACGGCTTATTGCAGCTGAATCAGTGAGTCTCACGCCGAGGCGGGGCTCTAGTGTTCCTTGTGCTCCGCTCCGTGGGTACTTCCCAGATGGTGTCTGTCGGCCCTGTGCCACTACCTCAGCTCGCATCCTATCAGTCTTAGGGCAGGGACGGGGTACAGCCTAGTGTTACATGAATCTAAAGGTACCCAAGATTTTACACAGAGCCTAATATTTGAGAACTGAGGGTTATCTAAATACCTGGAAGCACTTTCTTGGAATGCTAAGACGGAGCAGCGAGATTTTTTTTTTTTAGCCTCAGGGGCTGGGAGAGGGAAGTTTGTTTGCTTCTTACTTACTGGAATTTTAATACTGAGAGAGTATATGCAAAGGCTGAGGGCACCATGCCATCTTCACAGAACAAGACCCTAATGGCTACCTGACATACAAGAAACTGTAAGTTATACTGTAAGAACACGTGTTAAGGACCGAGGAAAGTCTGCTAAGGTGCTACGTCTAAACTAAGTTAAGGTTTAACTCCCTGATCAGTCATCATCCAGGGCCTCTGTCTTGATTTCATTGGCTCCCTGCCGGGCCAATGCCAAGATAGTGTGGTTGACGGCCGCCATCTCCACAGCTAGCGAGATGGGATCTTGGTGGTCACTATGGCTGGTGCTGTCATCCTAGACGTGCGGAGATAAGAAAGGAGCGTTATTCGTCGGCTGGTAACAATCTCAAGCTCACAAAAAGGCATGCGGGGGTGCCGTGCGGGGGGACAGAGCGTCTGTGGAGAAAATGGCTGAGTGCATCTCACGGTGGAGGTGAACTGTATTTAAGTAGACACTGAATGGACACAGGTCCAGAGACTTTTCATGTTTTTGTGACTCAACAAATGAAAAGGACTTAAATGATTTGTTTTGTTCCTTTTTCACAAGTATTTATTCTATCAAAAATTGCTAGAGCTGATTAAACCTGAAGTGATTAAAATAAGCTAATAGTCTGGACTTTTCTGTTTGCTACAGATACAATAGTAATCCCTGAACCCAACTGAGTGCACTCCTGAACCCACAAAGCTCCTGAGTGCCTCCTGGGACCCGGGGCGTCCCCGCTGAGAACAGGAGAGGAGCTGGAGAACAAGGCACCTGTACCTCATGATCGGGGACGGGTCCTCAGTCACACAAGTCACAAGTGCAGTGTCCCACTTAGAGCTAAGTAATGCTCTCGCCCTCTAAGCGACACGGTGAACCCTGAAGCTGCTTCGGAGCGTAGGGACACAGGCCTGTGACCCCAACACTCCCAGACTGAGGCAAGAGCCTGACTGCGAGTTCCAAAACCAAACAGCAAACGCAGACAACCGTGGAAGAAAGCTGTGAAGGAAGGTGTCCTGGCAGGGGTGCTGGGCACTGAAGGCCATCACAGATAAGGGGCTTTTCTCACCTGTCACATCTTCAGGGGACTCTGTACCAAAGAGCTTTGGAAAGATTAAGTCCCTTGGGGGAAAAAGCATGTGATGTACTACCCTCAGGGCATCTGTAAAAAAAGATGGAAACATCCATCTATGTGGGTCTGCTGAAAAATAACACGGATGCTTCCAGAAGGAAACAGCGCTCTCCAGAGCCAAGGGCGGAGCTGTGGTTGGAGAACTGAGTCTCTTGGGGGATAATCTGCTAAGACACATGGGTGCTACTGTTTCATTCTGGCTTTTAGGATTTAAGAAGGAAGTGGCAGAGAGTCGCATGCCCCGCTGGAGTAGTGGACACATGGAGGCAATGAAAACAGAGAGAATGAAGACCATGGCAGCTGAGGACGAGGAAACCACCAGAGGGAAGAGTCTAAGGAAAGGACCGTGTGTTCTTTGAATTTCCCAAATGGAAACGAAATTTGATCCTATACAACATTTTAATGAAATCTGTCAACATGTTTGTGGGTGGGGGAATCCCCCAATTTGACTTATTCCATGCAGTGGCTACAATTAAATACACTCCCCAAGCAATGCAGAGCACACCAGGATGAGATGAGAAACCATGCACGTATTGTATTATGACAAGATGAGTCGGTGTCCAGAGAGAGTCTGGTTAACCACTCCTCTGGGCATGAGGGCTCCCAGTGTAATGGGGCTGGAGTGGGCGGGGCCTTTGTTGTGCCTTCATGGTCCATGGTAGGCACTGCCACAGCTGCCCGCATGCCCCTAAGTGCTTCTCAAACACTGTGTGTGTGGTAAGTGTTGTAACTTGCTTGTTTGGGTCAGATCCTCCTCTCTTCTTCTACCTTCTCTGCTTCTCTGCCTCCCTCTGAACTTCTTCCCTCCTCCTCCTCCCCATTGCGTGCTTGCCAAGTGTCCTGTTGTGTGACAATAAACCCATAGGGGTGGATAGAGATTACTCACAGATTTAACAGGACAACAGAATCTTACCACATTCCTTTCCAACCGCAGAACAATCTAACTAGACACATGAGCAGAGTGGAGGGACACCGGCTGCTCCCCCGACCTCCCCATACAACCACCCACAGACTTGAGTTGCCACTACCCCGCCCCCTCTAACCGGAAGCCGCAGCCCAGCCACCCACCTGCTCGGAGTAGTCATTCCCGTCCACATCGTCACTGTTGGAATGGCCTCCTGGACTCTGTACATCTATCCCATGACTCTCCAGGATTGCTGCTTCTTCGAAAAAAGCAAATAGATCCCTAAATTATCTGCTGCCTCACCATCCTGGCTGCACCGTGACTTTTATGGTGAGGACATCAGACATAGTAAGTCTCTAGTCATCGTTAAATGGGAGAAATTCAGCTCTGTGCAGCTCAGGGTAGAGGTCCAGCTTCCACGCACATTACACTACCAACCTGGTCAAAGCACCAGCCAGACTGCCTGGTGCTTCAGAAACTTACTGTGTTAATAGCTGTCCTGTTGGGGCAGTGCAAAGCATCCAAGATTGGAATGGCAAGTAAGAAGCATATTCACAAATGAAATGCAGTCATACTTCTCGTGGTGCTGGATATCAAAACCAGGTCCTTTCTCTCACTGTGCTATCCCAGCCCCCAAAATACAACTATAGAAGCCTAAAAGAATCTTCTGTTCCGAGCTCATCCATTCTGCTCTCACACTTTTACTACAGTTTTGAATAGGATTTTCTTCTTCGTTAGTTGAACACATATTTTCCCCAGAGCACTTTCACATGGTCTTCGGTCCTCTAGCTTTACTAAGTTATTATTGCCAATGCAACTGTTTGTTTATGGTACACGGAGGATAGCACTAACTACACACTGGGACTGACTAAACCCACGGTTACATTCGTGAATGCCCTTTACTGCTGCTTTTCCCATGCTTCTCATTTGATGAATCTTTTCCATTCCAGCTACTGATTGGATGGATGCTTCTTAGTGTGGAGGCCTAGGTTGCACCAGTAACCGGCAGGCTGGGAGATTCACAGTTCTCTTAAGACCCTACAGAAATCCGTAATATGAGCCACACAAGCAACTCACTGTTCAGGGGTTAATTCTACATTCTAGAATATTAAGAAGAACCGTCTTTATAAATAACAAAGTCATTCTTAAAAATATAAATAAAATAATGTAGGTAGCACCGACCATGCTATTAAAAATGCAACCAAGAGAAGTGCTGATGTCTGTTGTTAGGCCTAAGTGTTGCAATCATTCAGACTTGCAGCTCCTAACTGGCCACTCTTGGTGTACTTCTAACCTTCTCAGGAGAGAAAGCAGTCTCTCTGATACATTACCGATATTGGCTCTCCTCTTGATCTCCTTCCGTCGATTAGCAAACCAATTATATACTTTCAGGGAGGTAACTCGTTCCAGGTCAGACAGCTTTTTGCCTGTGAATGCATGCAACGAAATTCAGATAATCTGCTTTGGGTCCAAGAGTGAGCTGTCCTTAAGAAATACTTCTCTGCTGGAAGGTGCTTCTGATTCTATTTATTGACAAAATAACAAGATGGGGTATGATCTTTTCTACCACTGCTCAATACCAAGAACACACTAAAAGTATCATTGTGTGAACAAACATATAAATGAATGTACAGCTAGCCACAACTAATAACACAATAAGCTTTGACTCAGGAAGACAACTCAATATTAAAAAAGAAAAATTCTACAAAGGCTGTGTACTAGAGTTCAAAATCAGATTGTAGATTCCATGTTAAATACCATGGAGGCACCATTTAATTAATGAGGATTGTTATTATTATTATTGTCATTGTTATTATTATATTGGGATGCTCCTCACTGAGCATACAATTTTAGAGCAACTTTGAAAAAATGGATTTATATATTTTTATTAACAAAACTTGCTTAAATTTTCACACCTTATGGTTATTTCAGAATTGATAAATTCATGCTAACTTTTAGTAATACAAATCCACAATTTAAAAAAATTCAAGCCTTAAGTATCATGGAGTCATTGAATATGAGCACTTGGCTCATGTCACGGAATCATCAGAAGTGCCATGTGGAGAGCATTGGGCTGGGACCTGCGCTGCGAGGCGAGTGTCCAGACCACCTACCACAGCTGAGCGCATGCCTTACCTGGCTTCTGTATGACTGCATTGCAAGCATTGGCAATTTCTTCTCTCTTTGCTTCATCTGGGTACTGGTTCTCATTGAAGTAACTGCAGGGGCAACCGACAACAACACATCTACTTTAAAATGTCCTCATTAAATACATCTTCTTTAAGACACAACTCTGGTATACGCCAGGATGTTCGGAAGAGCTTTCTGACAGAAACAGTGTGTGTTCAATATGGTAACTAACACCTATGTACTAGCACTGTGTACGTGAGAGGAAGCTGATGTAAGTAAGCGACTTGCCTTTTACTTCATTGAAATCACTAATTGTGACTGGTGGCTACAAGCTCCATTTCATTAAGATTTCTCTGAGATAAGTTATTGTTTTGAAGGATACACCTGATGATGATCATGTTAACTGAATCAAGCTAGTCTTAGAAAGAAAATATCATACCCACTCTCACAAGTGGTTCTTTTTATTTATTTTATATAGATATCTAAAACCATGAATGCATATATGACATGACCTCAGAAGTAAAATTGACTGGGGGAACCCAGAGGAATAAAAGAAGGGGAAGGTTAAGAACAGGTAAGTCAGGGAGGTACTGGGTAAGGTCAGTTACACGGTGTATACAGACCCACAAGACCCATGTTACTGAAGACTGCTGTCAACAAAACTTCTCACCTGAATGGATGTTCATAGCATGTTCCTAAGTGAGGAAAACAATCCACAGAGTAATGCCCAAGCCAAAATGCTAAGAATTAAAAGATTCCCAATGTGTCACATATAAGGAACCGAGGATCATGCACACAGACTGAGAACACAGACCTCACTGCTGAGGAAGGGCTTAGTGGGATACTTACACACTTCATTTCTGTAGGAAGTAGATACTACTTTGATTCAATAGTAGGCTTAGCAACATGAGGCCTGCTAAATTTGTTGTTAGACTCTCAGATGCATAAAATGTAAGGTGGGAACAGAATACTCATTATTAGAGCTTTTTCTGACATTTATGAACTTAAAGAAAAAGAAAACTCTTATGGCTTGAGCCTGATCGTCACTGGATTCTAGTACTGACCTTTTTTTCCAGGGTGTCCCTTTCTTGAAAACCAATCCTGTTCCCTTACCACATCTATCAGCACTGGCAAAGACCACCCACTGCACAGATGCCCCAGAGGCCCCTCCCCTGCTAAGACCCCAACCTGACCCCTGCTTCCCTCCCTCGATGTCTCTTTATGGATGGCACATGTCCTTCAGCCCATGCTGCCTCGTTTCTCCATGGTCTTATCTAGAACATAAGCCTCACAACTCTTGTCTTTGCCCACGTCCTCTGTGGTTCCTTGCTGTCTGCCACAGTGTGAGCACTTTCTGCATGATCCTTGGGTACCAGTGTTCACTCTAAGATGCTGCCAAGCCATGACATTCCATGTCCATGCTGTCTGAGCCTCTGTGTTTACCTGAACTAACTTTCTGTTAGGCCATGGCAGACCTGTCCCTTCACCTGGAGCAGACTCAGTAACCAGAACCAAACTAACATCTGAACTGTCACCCAATTGCTTACGTTTACCTAAATTCACCAAGGAGATATGAATTACCTAATATATGCTTTGCACTGTGGGTAAAGAAAAGAGCATCAAGGAACTCACAGTGTACTTTAGAGAGAAATATATGTAAGTGCACTTGTGGTGAAATGCTTAGGATTTGTGGACAGTTCTGTGTCTTCACGGTTGTGTGGGAGGAGTCTGGAAAGACGTCACAGAGAAGCCAGAGGCAGGCCTTGAGGACTGGCAACTGTAAAGACGGCAGGAGAGGCCATGAGAATCCTAGGCGTGGAGAAGAGCAGAGTGTGTTAAGAACTTGCGCTTCAGAGGATGCGTTGGGATCAGTGCTGGTCTCTATTGCTTCTTCAGAGGGCAAGCCTGCGATGGACTTGCTCTGTCCTCTGGAATGAAGGCCAACAGCTGACACCAGTGGAGAGCCTGAGGGGTTTTCAGATGGGCACCCCTCCTATGCTTTAGGAAGATAACACATCTTCAAACATATGGCTCCAAATTCTACCTCCATGGCCTTAAGTTCTGAATTAGTTCAAATAAATTCCAAATTAGTTCTTTATCTCTGCAATCACTAATCTTGAAATTGTTTCTCTTCCTCTAAACAGAAAATAAATATCTATTACTTCTGGCAACGTCCCCTACTTCTTACCCAAATGGCAGTCAAGCCAAACTCATCCAAGAAGAACCTGCCTGATGAGTTTCTCAGTTCCTCGTTCGGCCCTGCCCATCTCCCACACCGCAGGCAGCACTTCCCTTCTACCCCAATCCTTCTCGGGATGCAATGCATTCCTGACCACCACAAAACACAGGCAAGTGGTTTCCTTCCTCTGCAATCTGAACTAGGCCCTTCCCTTCTGGTAGGAGTTCTTTCATGCCTCCCTCTTCTGAAACCTTTGCACTCTGAAGTCTCAGCCCTCAAAGCCACCTCCGTCACTCTTTCTGCAGATGACCTTGCCTTTGCTGTTATCAGTTTGCTAGATTTTTTTAGCTTCTGAGCTGCTAAACTTCTCCGGGCCATTATTCATTTCTTTTTTCAGAGCAGAGAAAACATAAATCATCCTCCTTTCCAAGGTCAACTTCTCTCCTTGTCCTTGATTGTACCCCCTCTCCTTTTCATTCTCATAATTTTTCTTGCCGTTCTCAGCTTTTTTCTGCACCAGTGTAATAATCTTCTTTCACTGATTTTATGATGTACATTTCTTCATTATTGTGATCTTTGAAATCAGGACACATTTCCTAACTGGTGGCATCTGAAAATTGAATGGCGTATACAATAAGGTGTGCCTTACAATCAAGACTTTGCTAGACCGGATGGAATGCACCAGCTGCTAAAACCTAAGGTCCCACTTAAATGACAACTTATAACCTTTTAGCCAAATGACCTGAAAGCCCACGGTGGGCCCTGGAGTATGTGATTAATATTCTTGACACATTTCTTTATGTTATAACCTGTTCAAACATTTTCAAAGGTTTACTATGGATGCTTAGATCATGTCCCTTCCCACCCTCCCCCAATCTCTGTGGTCACTGCCACTTAGGTAAGAAGCCTGTGCCCCTTTGCCAGCAGAATATTTGCCTTTTGCAAATCTGGTCTACCTCCCAGGGCACGAGCTTTCTTTCCCATGACCCTATAGGAGCTCATCCGTCCTTCCTCACAGCTCTTCCATCTTGTAACTGCTCCTCCTCCTGAAGCCAGGGTGCATGTCAGACTCAAGCTCAGCCAGCTCACAAATGCTGGGTGGGGCTGCAGGCCTGGACTGCTCAGCCCAACACCAGAACACACAGCTGTCAGAAGCCTTTATCTCTGAGGAGCAAGACAGATGATACACAGAGCAGGAAATAAAACGCTGGTGACACCGTGACACGGCTGACTCTCACAATCTACTTCATGGAAGTCTCTGCAGAGCTTTTGAAATGAACAGACACCATTTTTACAATAAAAGGACCCTAGGGAAATACTGAAATAATTAAGGAACAGTTTGATGATTAATAAAAATCTGCAAACAATTTATAAATTGATTGGGATCAGGTAGAAGGCATTACTGTTGTGACTGAAGTGACTAATAGGAAAAAAGACATACTGGCTTTGGATGCTAAATTGAAAAATTTCAGTTATTCCTAGCATAATGTCTTCTACTGAGTCAAAGTTTTAGTGTTCACAATTACTCTGTATTTCCAGGCTTTAATTTTATACAATGAAGATTGGAGTAAAGAAGACCCCAGTAATTTCTCCCAAATCAAGAGGATTTAGTCATAGAGTTTAAGCCATACACACACACACACACACACACACACACACACACACATATGTATATATACACATACATATACATACACATACATATATAAGGCTTAAATTTATATATATATTTATAAGTAAATATATATTTAAAAAGTAACCTTTTTTCTCTGTTAAAAATTCAGTTTGTTTGTTTTTAAATAAAATGATATCTATGAATGTTTGCCTGCAGGTCTGTCTGTGAATCACATGAACACAGTACCTGCAGAGGGAGATGAGGGCCATACACCCCTGGAACTAGAGCTACAGATGGTTGTGAGCTGTCATGTGGGTGCTAGGAAATGAACCTGCACCCCTAGAAGAGCAGCCGGTGCTGTTAACTACAGACCAGCCCTATTATTTTTACGATTAAGAAATGTTCTGCTCAGCCTCACTGCTGAGCTCTGGCTAACATTTGAAAAATTAACACTAATTCTTAAATCACTCCAAAAGCTAAAGAGGAAGAAGCTTTTCTAAATTCATTTTACTAAACCTGCATTGTCCTAATACCCTGGTGACCACAGATATAAGAAAAACAAAACAAACAAATAAAAACCTTTCTCCTGTAGTGTGAAGAACAAAACTGTATGGTCATCTTATTGGATGCACAAAAGAAATTTGGTAAGATTCCAATATTCCTTCATGGCTAGCACCTACCATTTCTTCAGCAGGAGATGAGGTAAGCTTGTGATGATGGATCGGTCATACCCCTCACTTCTTCGGAGGAATCTTAGGTTTTATCTAGCAACCACTATATTCCATTCAGGCTAACAAAACCTTGGTTATGAGAACGAACTGAACACCACTCCCACCAGTTAAAAAATACTCAAACCAAAATCAAACAAATATAAGGCTTGAAGTCATAAGACCACTAGGAGGCAAAGTAGAAAGTGTTTTAGGACATCAGGATAAACAAGCATTTGCTGGATGAGACCCCAATACAACAGGAAATAAAGACACCTAGGTGGCAATAGAGTGGAGAGAATCAGAGAAAACAATCGGACAAAGGATAGACATCCAAACACAAGAACTCTCACCCCCCACTGGACAGGAAGGTACATGCCTAGGATGGCAACATAGTGACTAGTCTAAGGTAACAAAGCCCTGGCTCTTCCCCTTATGTGCTTGGTGAGAGGGAATGCTGCTTAGAGGAAGGGAAATGTCAAAGAAATAAAAAAAAAAAAAAAAAAAAAAAGATATTGCAACCAGGACACAGCTGGAAAGGCCCAGGGTCTCGGAGCCAAGCAGGCGGAGTCCCGCCTAGGCTCTGTGGGACATCCCCGAGCCCTCCGGTGAGCACCAAGGCTGCTTCTGCAACCAGCTCGCCGGCCCCTGGACCAGCGGTGTAGCGGCGGGCCTCCATATTGCAACCAGGACACAGCTGAAAAGGCCCAGGATCTGTGGGACATCCCCGCCCTCGGGTGAGCACCTAAGCTGTGTTCTGCAACCAGCTCGCCGGCCCCTAGACCAGCGGTGTAGCGGCGGGCCTCCATATTGCAACCAGGACACAGCTGGAAAGGCCCAGGGTCTCGGAGCCAAGCAGGCGGAGTCCCGCCTAGGCTCTGTGGGACATCCCCGAGCCCTCCGGTGAGCACCAAGGCTGCTTCTGCAACCAGCTCGCCGGCCCCTGGACCAGTGGTGTAGCGGCGGGCCTCCATATTGCAACCAGGACACAGCTGGAAAGGCCCAGGATCTGTGGGACATCCCCGCCCTCGGGTGAGCACCTAAGCTGCGTTCTGCAACCAGCTCGCCAGCCCCTAGACCAGCGGTATAGCAGCGGGCCTCCATATTGCAACCAGGACACAGCTGGAAAGGCCCAGGTAAACACCCCTTCCAGGGCTACCCTCACGGGGGATCTGCTAGGCTCTCGGAGTTCCTTGCAACCAGGACACAGCTGGAGAAGCCCAGGTAGACAAACTCCAACAGGGGCTACAATTGCATGGGTGGCAGCCAGCTTATGATCCCTTAAAGCAGCAGTCACACATATTCACCAATAGAGAAACAACAGGTGAGCCCAGCCTCACAGGAGATTCAAACACCAGCCACTGACAACAAGGCCAACTAAAACCAGAAATAACCAGATGGCAAAAGGAAAACGAAGGAACGTTACTAACAAAAATCAAGGCAACATGACAGCATCTGAACCCAGTTCTCCAACAACAGGAATCCCTGGATACCCTAAAACACCAGAAAAACAAGACTTGGATATAAAATCACTGGTCAGGATGCTGGTAGCTGAACACATAGAAAAATCTCGTAAAGAAATAGAGGAGAAAATGGATCAAAAGTTAGAAGCCTTTATGAGGCAAATACAAAAATCACTTCAAGAAATGCAGGAGAAGATGGATCAAAGAGAAGAAGACAATAAGGAAGAAAGACAAAAGTCACTTAAAGAACTACAGAAGAACGTGGGCCAACAAGTAGAAGCTATGAAAGAGGAAGCACAAAAATCTATTAAAGAAATACATGAAAACACAATCAAGCAAGCGAAAGATCTGAGCACATCCATCCAGATACTAAAAACAGAAGTAGAAACAACTAAGAAATCACAGAGGGAGACAACATTGGAGATAGAAAACCTGGGGAAGAAATCAGGGGCCATAGACGCAAGTATCAACAATAGAATACAAGAGATAGAAGACAGAATCTCAGAAGCCGAAGATAACATAGGAACCATTGATTCAACAGTCAAAGAAAATACTAAATGCAAAAAGGTGGTAACCCAAAACATCCAGGAAATCCAAGACACTATGAGAAGACCAAACCTAAGGATTATAGGTATAGACGAGAGTGAAGATTTACAAGTTAAAGGGCCAGCTAATATCTTCTATAAAATTATGGAAGAAAACTTCCCCAACCTAAGGAGAGAGATGCCCATGAATATACAAGAAGCCTATAGAACCCCAAACAGACTGGACCAGAACAGAAATACATCCCGTCACATAATAATCAAAACTCCAAATGTAATAAACAAAGAAAGAATACTAAAGGCAGCAAGAGAAAAAGGCCAAGTAACATATAAAGGAAAACCTATCAGAATAACACCAGACTTCTCACCTGAGACCATGAAAGCTAGAAGATCCTGGGCAGATATCATGCAAACTCTAAGAGAACACAAACTTCAGCCAAAACTACTTTACCCAGCAAAACTCTCAATTGCCATTGATGGAGACATCAAGGTATTCCATGACAAAACCAAATTTGCAAGATATCTCTCCACAAATCCAGCCCTACAAAGGATAATAGGGGGAAAACACCAAGACAAGGACGGAAACTACACCCGGGAAGAAGCAAGATAGAAACCTCCTCTCATCAAACCCAAAAGAAGATAACCTCTCGAATATAAAAAATAAATAAGATAAATAAATATAATTTCAAAAATGTCTGGAGGTAATAATTACTATTCCTTAATATCTCTTAACGTCAATGGACTCAATTCCCCAATAAAAAGACATAGATTAACAGACTGGATACGGAAACAGGACCCTACATTTTGCTGCATACAGGAAACACATCTCAGTGTTAAAGACAAACACTACCTTAGAGTAAAAGGCTGGAGGACAATTTTACAAGCAAATGGTCTCAGGAAACAAGCTGGAGTAGCCATTCTAATATCAGATAAAATTGACTTTCAACCTAAAATCATCCAAAGAGACTCAGAAGGTCACTTCTTGCTGGCCAAAGGGAAAATCCACCAGGAAGAGCTCTCAATACTGAACATCTATGCTCCAAATGCAAGGGCACCCTCCTTCGTAAAAGAAACCTTACTAAAGCTTAAAGCACACATTACACCTAACACAATAATTGTGGGTGACTTCAACACCCCACTCTCCTCAATGGACCGATCAGGAAAGCAGAAACTAAACAGGGACACAGTGAAACTAATTGAAACTCTGGACCAATTGGATTTAACAGATATATATAGAACATTTCATCCTAAAGCTAAAGAATATACCTTTTTCTCAGCACCGCATGGTACCTTCTCCAAAATAGACCATATAATCGGTCACAAGACAGATGTCAACAAATACAAGAAGATTGAGCTAATCCCATGCCTCTTATCAGATCACCATGGAGTAAGAGTGGTCTTCAATAGCAACAAAAACAACAGAAAGCCCACATACACATGGAAACTGAACAATACTCTACTCAATGACACCTTGGTCAAGGAAGAAATAAAAAAAGAAATCAAAGACTTTTTAGAATTCAATGAAAATGAAGGTACAACCTACCCAAATCTATGGGACACAATGAAAGCAGTGCTAAGAGGAAAACTTATAGCTCTAAGTGCATCCAAAAAGAAACTGGAGAGAGCATACACTAGCAGCTTAATGGCACACCTTAAAGCCCTGGAAGAAAAACAAGTTAATTCACCCAGGAGGAGTAGAAGACAAGAAATCATCAAACTCAGGGCTGAAATCAATCAAATAGAAACAAAGAGAACCATACAAAGAATCAACAAGACCAGGAGCTGGTTCTTTGAGAAAATCAACAAGATAGATAAACCCTTAGCCAGACTAACCAAAGGACACAGAGACAGTATACAAATTAACAAAATTAGAAATGAAAAGGGAGACATAACAACAGAAACTGAGGAAATTCAAAAGATCATCAGATCCTACTACAAAGGTCTATACTCAAAACAACTGGAGAATCTGGAGGAAATGGACGATTTCCTAGACAGATATCAAATACCAAAATTAAATCAGCATCAAGTAGACCAGCTAAATAGTCCCATAACCCCTAAAGAAATAGAAGGGGTTATAGAAAGCCTCCCAACCAAAAAAAGTACGGGACCAGATGGTTTTAGTGCAGAATTCTACCAGACCTTCAAAGAAGACTTAACACCAATACTCTCCAAACTATTCCACAAAATAGAGACAGAAGGGACACTGCCCAACTCATTCTTCGAAGCCACAATTACGCTAATACCTAAACCACAAAAAGATCCAACAAAGAAAGAGAACTCCAGGCCAATTTCTCTGATGAATATAGATGCAAAAATACTAAATAAAATTCTTGCTAACCGAATCCAAGAGCACATCAAAACGATCATCCACCATGATCAAGTAGGCTTCATCCCAGGAATGCAGGGATGGTTCAATATACGGAAATCCATCAATGTAATCCACTACATAAACAAACTGAAAGAAAAAAACCACATGGTCATCTCATTAGATGCTGAAAAAGCATTCGACAAAATTCAGCATCCTTTCATGCTAAAAGTCTTGGAAAGAGCAGGAATTCAAGGCCCATACCTAAACATAGTAAAAGCAATCTACAGCAAACCAGTAGCCAACATCAAAATAAATGGAGAGAAACTTGAAGCATTCCCACTAAAATCAGGGACTAGACAAGGCTGCCCTCTCTCTCCATATCTTTTCAATATAGTACTTGAAGTTCTAGCAAGAGCAATTAGACAACATAAGGAAGTCAAAGGGATACAAATTGGAAAGGAAGAAGTGAAACTATCATTATTTGCAGACGATATGATAGTTTACCTAAGCGACCCAAAAAACTCCACCAGAGAACTTCTACAGCTGATAAACAACTTCAGCAAAGTGGCAGGTTATAAAATTAACTCAAGCAAGTCAGTGGCCTTCTTGTACTCAAAGGACAAGCAGGCAGAGAAAGAAATTAGGGAAATAACACCCTTCACAATAGCCACAAACAACATAAAGTATCTTGGCGTAACTCTAACCAAACAAGCGAAAGATCTGTACAACAGGAACTTCAAGTCCCTGAAGAAAGAAATCGAAGAAGACCTCAGAAGATGGAAAAATATTTCTTGCTCCTGGATTGGCAGGATCAATATAGTAAAAATGGCCATCTTGCCAAAAGCAATATACAGATTCAATGCAATCCCCATCAAAATCCCAACTCAATTCTTCATAGATCTAGAAAGAGCAATTCTCAAATTCATCTGGAGCAACAAAAAACCCAGGATAGCTAAAAATATTCTCAACAATAAAAGGACTTCTGGGGGAATCAATATCCCTGACTTCAAGCAGTACTACAGAGCAATTGTGTTAAAAACTGCATGGTATTGGTATAGCAACAGGCAAACAGATCAATGGAACAGGATTGAAGACCCTGAAATTAACCCACAGACTTATGGTCACTTGATCTTTGATAAAGGAGCCACAACCATCCGATGGAATAAAGATAGCCTTTTCAACAAATGGTGCTGGTTCAACTGGAGGTCAACATGCAGAAGAATGCGAATTGACCCACTCTTATCTCTTTGCTCTAAGATCAACTCCAAGTGGATCAAGGACCTCCACATAAAACCAGACACACTGAAACTATTAGAAAAGAAACTTGGGAAGACCCTGGAGGACTTGGGCACAGGGGAAAAGTTCCTGAACAGAACACCAATAGCGTACGCACTAAGATCAAGAATCGACAAATGGGACCTCATAAAATTACAAAGTTTCTGCAAAGCAAAGGACACTGTCAGAAGGACAAAACGGCAACCAACAAAGTGGGAAAAGATCTTTACCAACCCCACATCCGACAGAGGGCTAATATCCAATATATACAAAGAACTCAAGAAGTTAGACCGCAAAGAAACAAATAACCCTATCAAAAAATGGGGCACAGAGCTAAACAAAGAATTTTCACCAGAAGAAATTCGGATGGCCGAGAAACACCTTAAGAGATGTTCAACATCATTAGTCATCAGGGAAATGCAAATCAAAACAACCCTGAGATTCCACCTCACACCAGTCAGAATGGCTAAGATTAAAAACTCAAGAGACAACAAGTGCTGGCGAGGATGTGGAGAAAGAGGAACACTCCTCCACTGTTGGTGGGATTGCAAAATGGTAAAACCACTCTGGAAATCAGTTTGGCGGTTCCTCAGAAAATTGGGCATGTCACTTCCAGAGGACCCTGCCATACCACTCCTGGGCATATACCCAGAGGATTCCCCTACATGCAATAAAGACACATGCTCCACTATGTTTATAGCAGCCTTGTTTATAATAGCCAGAAATTGGAAGGAGCCCAAATATCCCTCAAAGGAGGAATGGATACAGAAAATGTGGTATATTTATACAATGGAATACTACTCAGCAATTAAAAATAATGAATTCATGCAATTTGTAGGTAAATGGTTAGACCTGGAAAATATCATCCTGAGTGAGCTAACCCAATCACAAAAGAATGCACATGAAATGCAATCACTGATAAGTGGATATTAATGAGCCCAGAAGCACTAAATACTCAAGACACAAATAGCAAGTCAAATGATTCCCAAGAAGAAGAAAGGAGAGGACCCTGGGCATGTAAAGATTGCATCCAGTTTAGTAAAGAAACCGAGGGGGGAGGGGGAATGATTGGGGAATAGTTGGGGGGGAGAAGAACTATGGGAACTATGGTGGGTGGGAACTGGGAAAGGGGAAAGCCTTTGAAATGTAAACATAGAATATAGAAAATAAAAATAACTATAAAAAAAAAAAAAAAAAAAAAAAAAAAAAAAAAAAAAAAGACCAGTTTTCCAGTTACTCACAGAAGGAGTCTGGTGGACCATGGCAGAGACTAACAAATGTGTATCTGTTTACTCAAGATACGTGTGGATAAAGAAATGGAAGAAGGAACGTAAAGGGAGGCTGGTGAACGAAAGCAGAGGGTCTAAGCAAGCCTTCTGGTGGAACCAGCATCCCCTGTTCCAGCAGAGACAGCTTCAGCGTCCCAGCATGCTCCACGGTGTCTGCTGCAGGTATGTTTGGTGGTTTTGGCAGTGGAGACATAGATGACTACAATTATAGCAGAACAGTGTTTCTTTTAAACTATATGTGTCCAAACTGAATTATCAAGGAAGTCAGCAAATAGGCTAATGTCTGTAATTTCTTAATCACGCATTTAATCAGCCTGTAACAAAGGCCTAGTTTCTACTAGATAGCTGACTATTAGGGGTGGCAAAGATGAACCAGAGAGAACTTCCGAGTGTGGTCACAGCAGACAGGTAAATACAGAGCTGTGACGGGAAGTCCAGTACTGTGTGCGCAGCAAGCACTACTGTGGCAAACGAGAGCTGATGGTGGTACAGGGTCTCAAGGAAAGAGTGGGAGCTCTCAGGGCAGGGATTTGGGCACAGTGAAATAATGAGAGGCAAAGTAAAGGAATCCTAAGGAGCCTGTGGCACTGAAATTGGGAGGGAGTCCAGCACAGCCTGCATGCACGCGGTGCTTGACATGGGGCAGCAGATCAAGGTGGAAAAGACTGAGTCTATGTGGTAAAGAGAGGAACCAACTTTTTAAGGATCTTGGAGCCATGGTTCAAAGTAGGGACCATCTGAGGGTCAAAGTTGTTTTATAGAGCAGCATTTCCTGTGGCGACAGACACAGAAGCCACGTGTGTAGCGATGGCAGTAGCTAAGGAGAAGTCATGAAGACACAGAGACAAAAGAGGCAGGACCCTTGTAGCATGGCCAGTGCTTGCCTTCTGGCACTTTAATCTTTACATGGTTTTTGGTTTGCTTTTTGTAAAAAACAGAAAAACCAAACAAATATTTCTAAAGTAGGAGAGCTTGGCTGCTAGTTTCTAAAGGAGACACAAAATCACTCTAGAACCTTACTCTTCTATTGGAAATGCTCATAGCCCTAGATGTTCTAATATACAAAAGGGAAAGAAATGCAAGCACATGCCTGTGGATAGTGACATGAAGAGATGGCAGACTCTGAGGACACTGCACGTCACAGAGAACACCATCAGTTGGGCGACCAGTGCACAGCTGCCCACAGGGAGATCAATGCCTGTTTTGCTGCAGGAGGAAGGGTAAGGAGCAGCCATAAGCTGGGAACAAAGGGCTGTGTCCCTGAAGCACTGCTGTTCCAGGAACACTTAAATCACTGAAGCCAGAGACCAACAGTAAGAGGGACTAGAGCCATGTACGGGCATGTCGATCTGTGTACTCATGCACGCTGTCTCTGCAGAAGAGATCTGCGATTCACTCTTTTAGTTATCTAGAATTAGCTTCCAGGACTATTTCCTACTACCCATAATTCCATGTGGATTTCTTCAGAAGACATTAACACTAAGCCAGCCTACATGCTATGGAGTTTAATTGTCCCACCTCCTGTTTGAGAGCATCTACATGTGAAATGATCCTAAGCAATAAAACAATTAAAATGTCTTCATTTCTTAGGCTTGCTTTTATACAGTGGGGTAAAGGGAGTCCTGAGGCAGTGCTGAGCAGTGCTGAGGGAGAAGAATGGAGCATCATTATTCATGTTTACCTACAATCACATGTTATGTGTACATGAAAGTGGGCACTGGCGCTCTCTCTCTCTCTCTCTCTCTCTCTCTCTCTCTCTCTCTCTCTCTCTCTCTCTCTCTCTCTCTTACCTGTGGGGGTTGATAATGTTTTTCTCCAAGAGCCAGAGACTTAACACAAACCAAGCATGAGAAACATCCTTTTAAGTTGTTTCTTAGTGATTTCAAGCAACTTCCAAAATAATATAGGCTATTGCTGTTGCCCTTAGTTGCCCCTTAGAATGTAAAGGTGAGTTCCTATTGCTACTGGACTCTGGAGACAGGACTTGAAAGAATTGACCTGGATCTGACCAGAATCGTCCTCCCTGTGGTCTAGGTTTCACAGCAGCACTGGAAAGTGCTATGCAAGCTGCCAAGATAGAAAAGCAATCAACAGTCCTGCCCAGCTAAGACACCTATGAGCTACAACAATGGCCAACATGGCAAGATATCCTCAACATATAAGTTGAGGCACTTATATCTTGGTGGCAACCAATAGCTGTCTAGTTGTACTTATGGACAATTTGATGATGGGATGGAATTCATGTCTGCTAATGTAATAACACTGTCAACTACCTGTGGCTGGTGAGCCCACAGAACCTACAACCTACTTCAGCATTCCTAATACTTACTCAGACCCGCAGACAGATGTAGCTTTCACTCCTCATTAAAGCTTCTTTTTGCAGGAGATGGACACTATTACAGAAAGCCCCAACTGGTCAAAATGCAGAGAACGTTTACTTGGGTCCTCAGCCCCATCTGATACATCTCTGCCACAGCCCTTATATGTATGACTCAGGAAACATCAAGGACAAAGGGGGTGTGAAGATTTCAATGCCACAGAGGACCAAGATGTCTGCTTTGAGATGATATCTTCTATATATGACGTGGAAGCTGCACCCATGAAATCTCAACAATATGGTAGCACAAACAAAACCTAAGCAATGACACCAACAGCTGACATGCCAACAGAAATGGGGGAGATCTCACAATGCCCCACCCCTAGAAGCTATCAGTCATCAGTGACTGCTAAAATGGAGAGAACCAGTTTTCCCCAGGTATGAGTACCTAAATGGTTATCCAATACCACTGGTCAGCCCTAAAATATATACATATGAGCAATGTTATATGGATTTACTGGTGTGTATTTATATATTTATATATGCATACACATGTAATAATAAAAATTAAAGAAAAAGAAGAAACCAGTAGAGATAATGTATGGAAGTAGCCAGAGGGTGTGGTGATGGAAAGGCAACAGTAGGGGAGAAACAGAATATGACAATAGGGGATGGAAGATGATCAAAGTGTATTATGTACATGTATGAAATGTCAAATGTCAAAATGAAACCTACTATTTTGCACAATTAATAAATGCTAATAGGAATGACAAATATTTGTTTTTTGTTTTTTGCTTTATTTCCCGAGACAGGGTTTCTCTGTGTAGCCCTGGCTGTCCTGGAACTCACTCTGTAAACCAGGCTGGCCTCGAACTCAGAAATCCACCTGCCTCTGCCTCCCATGTGCTGGGATTAAAGGCGTGGGCCACCACCACCCGGCTAGGAATGACATATTATTGCACATGCTAAATATACACAAACCATTAAAAAGATCAGAATTTCTCACATATACGTAGTAGCCAGTTAGAAAACTTATCACAGTAATTATCTTGCTCTTATTATTATCTATCTCTTACTATTTAAAAGAGCAAGATAAATGAAAATTAAAATAAAATCCCTAAAAAGAAAAGCAGAGTGAGCTGGGCTTGTAGAGGTCAGACTGGTGGGTAACCCTGCTCTCACCAGGTGGAGTAGGATGCACGAGTTCAGCCACAGGCGAGCTTGAAGCTGTAGCCAGGTGAGGCTGCTCACACCTGTAATCCCAGCACTTGGGAGGCTAAGGCAGGAGGATGTCATTGCAAGGCTAGCCTGGGCTACACAATGAATTGCTCTCTCAGAACAAGCAAGCTAGAGAACAAATCAACAAACAGGTAAGCAGGCTTCTGTCAGATCAGCCCACATGCTTCTCACGTATTCAGCCACCATCACGTGTGCAATCTAGAAGCCCAATCAACTAAGCAGTTAAGTCACTGTGGCCATAACTTCCTGAATTCATCTCTGGTCTTAGCTGAAGTTAGGCCCAGAATAGAGAGAAAGCTGAATATTCATAAACTACAGCATGTTCTCATGGTAGGCTCATAATACATTTTTGTTTTAAAAGTCACATAATAGCCGGGCGTGGTGGCGCACGCCTTTAATCCCAGCACTTGGGAGGCAGAGGCAGGCGGACTTCTGAGTTCAAGGCCAGCCTGGTCTACAGAGTGAGTTCCAGAACAGCCAGGGCTACACAGAGACCCTGTCTTGAAAAAGCAAAAAACAAAACAAAACAAAACAAAAGTCACAGAATGATAGTTAATATAGAGTTACACAGCTGGTATAAGTCTCTGCTGCTTATAAAAGTGTGTCCATACACACAGATATGAGTGAAAACACAGCAAGATGACCGCCAAAAGCGAGCATGAGCGCTCATTTCTACTCTAGAGCTTCTTGTATTCCCTCACATTTTACACATTAACCATATAGTAACTGTATAATGCAAAATGAAATATTTGAAAAGAAAGTTTGCTGTGAGTTATGATGTGAGAAGTGCAATTTTACGTATTATTAAATAATAAAGTTTCTTAGCTTGCCTTGCACCTTTTAGCCACATTTGAGAGAATGTTTCATAAATGCACTGGAGTTCAATAAGCAAAAGCCATCCTACACTAATGCCTTTTTACAGATGAGCTCATTTTGAATTCTATGGGCAGAATAAAATAAATAACAGCTCTCCCTACATCAACCTTTTAAAAGGTAAACGTGAAGAGAAAAGCTAAAATATAAATGAGTTCTGTTCCAGAAGAGGCTGTATGTTTTCACGGTTTGGCAGTATCTTAAAACTTCAGAACAGAAAAGCTTGTGAAAGGAGAGTCTTAAACAAAAAAAATTAGTATTGGCCTGTGGACAGATTAAAGACACAAAAAGATGACTTCTCAAATCCTCATTTATAAAACCATATGGAAGCCCACAGCACAGACCACTGTGGATTTAGACAGAGTGCAGAGCAGACCCTGGCAAGGAACCAAAAACCTTTGAGCTGCATGGAAACATCACGAGGTCAGCTCCTTCCACCTGCAGTAAGGGTATCAACTTCATAGATGGAGCCACAAAAGAGGAAGACCTATCCTCCTCAAGGTCATGTATCCTGACCCAGTTCATTGGCTCAAAGGCCTAAGAGGAATGGCTATTGCTGGCTAAAGATAGGCTACTGTTCCTGACTTCATTTAAGATTGCAAATCCCCAAAGATGAACCAAGTAGCTGAAGGTCCTGCCAGTCTCAGAGAAAGAGAACTGTAGGTCCACAGCTGCATCTCACCCAAGGGCTTCACTTCTTTGAACAAGGAAGCATGCTTACCCAGGGGACAGCTGTAACACTGACCTGCCCTTCTTAACTAGGCAGCAGAGGATTTAATAAAGTCTGGAGTGTAACATCACTATACATCACTGGTCTCTGTCTACAGCGGGATTCACTTAACTTACGTGTAACAACACCTCTGCAAACACTATAGGTTATAGGCGTCCAACTAATTCCTTATCAGGGTGGGGAGATGCCAATTTTTGCTTGAGCACCTGCTCCTTGATGGCCAGGAATAAAAGGCATTAGTTACTTTCTTCATTGCTAGTCCTAAGTTGCCTGGAAGAGGCAATTTAAGTGAGAAAGGACGTCCTCCAGCTCATGACTGAGGGGGTTCTGTAGGGCATGGTGGGGAAGGCAGTAGGAGCTTGCTCACATTTTAGCAGACCAGTTAAAAAGGAAGAGGGAAGCCAGGCCGGGTTATAAACTTCAAGACCCATCCCCAAGAAGTTCCTTTCCTCCAGTTAGGCCCCATTTTCTAACAGTTCCACAACTTTCCAAAACACCATCAGAAGTTTGGGCCCTCGGGATCCAAGGGACGTTTTACATCAAGTCTTTATAGATGGAAGCTCTTCTGAAGCTCTCAGGAAATACAACACAACCACCCAAACAGTACACCTGTCACGCTCCCACTATATTAAAGAAAAATAAGGTGGAGGTGAAGCAAGGTTTTGTTGCTGAACTTTGAAGGCAGATTTCTGGGGCCTGCTGGGAACAGGACTTCTAAAAAAAAAAAAAAAAAAGCAAGTGTGTCTGGAAGGCTGTGGTGCAAGGCCATTCTTGCTGGCTACAAGCGAGGTCTCCGGAACTAAAGAGAGCACATGGCACTTCCTAAAACTGAAGGTGTTTATGCCCGAGATGAAACTGAGTTCTACTTAGACAAGAAGTGTGCTTAAGTGTACAAAGCAAAAAACAAACAAACAAACAAACAAACAAAAAACAATAGAGACTCCTGGAGACAAACCAAACAAAACCTGAGTGACCTGGGGAAAAGTAACTCGGGGCCCACAGAAACAGTGGTATGGTTCGTGCCAAATTCCGATCAACCTTCCTGCAAAGACCGTTGGACACAGTGTGATGCTGTACCAAGGGAGGAAGGAAAGAAGGAAAGGAAAGGAAAGGAAAGGAAAGGAAAGGAAAGGAAAGGAGGGAGGGAGGGAGAGAGGGAGGGAGGGAGGGAGGGAGGGAGGGAGAGAGAGAGGGAGGGAGGGAGGGAGAGAGAGAGAGAGAGAGAGAGAGAGAGAGAGAGAGAGAGAGAGAGAGAAGCTGCGAAGCTGCACTTGAGACAAGTGGCTTGACTGACTGACTGACTGACATTACCAAGCACATGGTCCACGCTCCATTTTAACAATAAAGAAGAGGGTGTATAAGGGTGGTGTTTGGTTCTGCTGGTCCATGAACTTTCTAGAGGAACCCCCAAATGTGAGTGATAAACAAGTCAGTATTTTGGAGCATTCACAGACTCCTGGGCATCGGAGCTGGTGAGCTCCTCTTGCTTTCTGCTTCAGCTACAGCCAGGCGGTAGCTGCACCTTTTGCCTTCTGACAGGTTTTACTGATAGGAATTAGGTTTGGCAGAGAGAACTGGAAGGTAAAAAAGAATTAATTACCTCACACTTGGCCCACCAATAATATATCATAATAGAAAGGTCAACAAAGAGGATTAGTAGAGATCAACTCATTGTTCCCTAGATGTTTTTTCCCCCTTAGGGTCAATGTCAAGCTTTTGCAAAATGCACGTTCCTACTAAAATAATGACTGAGCCAAAAAATGAGAACTGGTTTTCCAGGGGCATCAATCCTTTTTTTTTTTTTTGGTTTTTCGAGACAGGGTTTCACTGTGTAGCTCTGGCTGTCCTGGAACTCACTTTGTAGACCAGGCTGGCCTTGAACTCAGATATCCACTTGCCTCTGCCTCCCAAGTGCTGGGATTAAAGGCATGCACCACCACTGCCCGGCCTTTTTAAAAACAAAAAACAAAAAACTCATAAATAGCAAACCAAGTAAGTAAACTCTTAGGATTATGGTTGCAATAAGGTCTCTACTTTTGGCCAAGATCTCGTGAAGAGTCAGAGTGTACGACTCTGGTTATCCTGGTACTTCCTAAAGCCTAGCTTTTCACTTCCCATGTCTTGGGTTCATGACCATTTTTAGTGATAGTCAAACTATCAGAGGGTAGGTAATGGGCCTTTAGTGGCCTTTTAAAAGGTAAATTATAGAGAACCTTGTTTCAAAACAACAAAACAATACCCCACCCTCCACCTCCCAAAAAATCCCTTTTCTTAAAAAAGACAGTAAAAGGCAAGGAATTGCGGAGCACTCCTTAAATCCTAGCTCTAAGGAACCAATAGTAGACAGATCTCTCCGATTGTGAGGCAGTCCTGGTCTATATACCAGTTAGTTCCTGGACAGCCTGGGCTACTGTAAGAATAAACTGTCACAAACAAACAAACAAACAAACGTAAAATTAATTCTGATACTATCTGACAGAACATATGTTTAGCCACTGTGTACAGGTTTAATAAACTTACAAGAAATAACTAAACAGTAAGGCTATTTTGGTGACAAGTCTGCCTGAGGATGATGGCTATATGACAGTCTCAAAATAGTTAGAAACAAAGTCTGGGCTTTGGAAAAATATATTTTTCTAATCTTATTTTACATGTATGTGTGCAGTGCCAGCAGAGTTAGAAGAAGGCATCAGATCTCCCGGAGCTGGAGTTGGTGCTGGCTGTGAGTTGGGATTAAAACTCAGGTCTTCTGCAAGAATGAGCAACCTCTCCTGCCCTAATCTGAACTTTTAATGTGTGGCATGGCACCAAAGCAATAGAACAGAATAATTACTCCCACATCCATATCCTGCCACAGCTGCAAGCGAGCCCCATGGAAGCTGTGATCTTAGGGTCTAACACTCCTTTCTACACTATAAGAAGAGCAGGATGGCCTTTGATCCCGCCGTTATATAGAATCCTCTAGTATCTACCACAGGATGGATACAAAGTAGTAGCCGTTATATTTGTACCCTGAAGAGAAAAGACTCACATGTTTCCCACAGTTCTCAGTTAGTCATAAGCTGACCTCCCTCTGTGCCAGTGTTTACACATCTAAAGTTCACGTTCTGATGAAGCCCATCTCACAGTGACTCTCATGATACCAAGAGTCACCTAACTGTGCTGTGTCTTTGTAGACTGTGGCTATGGAAGGGCATGGAGGACACAGGCTATTCTACTTAACTGTCAGGAACTAGAGAAATAGGGGTATACCATTGTTTGTTAAAAATAACAACTGCTGCCAAAGCATACACAGGAGAACGAGGAAGACTTTTAATCCACCTCAAAAGCATCAGGATAATTTCTCTTTTAGCTATTTCTGTTTGACCAGAAAGGAACCAGGAAGTATAATTTGCCAATTTTAAAATGCATTTAAGGACAGTTCATCTTCTTATTGGCTATGAGAAATGGATTGGGATAGCTTTACTTGTCAATAAGTGGCAAAGTTTTGTTGTTTTTCCTCAAATAGTCTAATGGATTGAAATGAGGTCATGTCCAGGCTCCTGCTGTCTCATGTAAATGCTAAGAACTTCCTTCTCTTCGCAGAGGCACAGGAGGTGCAGCTCATTTCGTTCCACTCGAGTCATTCCACAAGGGTATGGGAGAGGAGAAACTCATTTTAAAATTCAACTTCCAGTACCTATTAATTCCAAAATTTATAGTTTATTCCCCCAGCGCTGACATCAGGAAGGGGGGAAAGGAAGCCGAGCTGATGGCGAAACTATGTCGGGCAGGCAGAGTCCTCACTCACCGTGGAGTAGAGGCCGGAGCTCAACCCTGCCACCACAGTACAATGATGAAGGAATGGAAACACGGAAACAACAGGAGTGGGTTCTGAGTCACTTTAGTGGGGGTAACCTTAAATCCTTCATTAGTACTTACCTTTGGATTGACCTAACGGCCTTAACATTTTGAAGAAAATTGAAAGGTACTTTACTCCTCTGCGTCTCCTCTGAGCCTGGCGTGTCTGGAGTGGGCACGGGCTAACAGAGTCCAGCCTTGCTGAGGCTGTGTGTCTCCTCACCTACTCCCTCAGTCGCGTTCACATCACCCTGGAAGCATGAGCCTTCATGCCTAGTGCCAGGCAGCTTATTTGCCTGCCGAGTCTAATAAAATGCTTCCCCGGAGCATACACAACACACTGAGCAGATGGGGGATAATTCTTTCTGGCAATGGTATTGTCAGTAATTCCATCCTGACAATGCACCTTAATACCAAGCTGTCAAGAAAACCAAATTTTATAATTTTTATAAATAATAATGTCTCTTTATAATATGGGAACAGCATCAGAAGATCTGTAGAAGATTTAGCATAGCTGGATTGTCAAGTTACTCCCTTCCATGTAAGAGGGATCTGGTCAGGCTCTGACTTCAGAAAGGAAGTATGGAAAGACTTTTCAAGCCAGTTTCAAATTTTAAATTCCTATGCTGTCCTATAAATCAACCCCCCTCTCAAGTCATAATCTTGAGTCACAGGCCTGGAAAAAACAAAAGCACTGCCCTTGGTTTACATGTGGGAGGAAAGAGGCAGTGTAGACGCTGTGTAAAACAGACAAGGAGAGAGCATGTGGTTAGAACCCACTGCAGCATGGATGCAAGTCGAAATGCCCAGAGAGCCGAGCTTGTCATCTCGGGTGCAAGCCACTTCCACTCTAGCCCGACTTAACAAATGCTCCCAGCACTTCACCCCTGCCACTGACATGCCCTGCCTTCTCTCAGCCCACTGAAGTACTGTGCTCGCAACCACAGGAAGCAGCCTCTGGGTCTTTGCAGTGTTTCCTCTCCACTGTCTGGTGGCCCATCTCTCCTGTTAGGACAGCCCAGGTCCCACCCAACATCCCCTGCTCATACAGGATCAGGGCTTTTCAATATGCCTCAGCAGTGTGCAGTGTTCCTCAGAGAAGAGGGAATGGTGGGTGACCTTGTCTTCCCGCATCTCCCTGCCTCGTGTGGACAACTATGTTCTGTTTGAACTGTTTTCATTTGAAAAGAAAGGCAGAGCAGACTTTAACTGGTTGAAATGACTTGAGAAATTTTCAGCTGAATAAAATAATATAAATTAATTTATATTATTATTATTTATTTACTTATTTGCTTATTTATTTATTTAGGAGGAAGGTAGGTATGGAGGTCAGAGGTCAACCTGCAGGAGTTGGCTCTCTCCTTTTGCTATGTGAGTACCAGAGCTCACATTTAGGTTGTCAGGCTTGGTGGTAGGGGCCTTCCATCCCTGAGCCATCTCATTGGCTCTAATTTCTTTTCTTCTTCTTTTTTTTTTTTGTTGGTTTTTCGAGACAGGGTTTCTCTGTGTAGCTCTGGCTGTCCTGGAACTCACTCTGTAGACCAGGCTGGCCTCGAACTGAGAGATCCACCTGCCTCTGCCTCCCAAGTGCTGGGATTAAAGGCGTGCATCACCACCGCCCGGCTAATTTCTTTCTTTCTTTCTTTCTTTTTTTTTTTATCATTCTCAGGATGGCGGCTCCCTAGGGCTCGTCTGCTCATGGCACTCAGGCGGTGCTGGCCTGAAGCTGGAGAGCTTGGTCTCTGCACATGCTACTCTCCAGACCCACCTGATGAAGAATCCACTGAGACTACAAGTACAGAGAGACAGGCACGACCAACCACCAAAACCTTATACTCACAAACTGTCCTGGGAAGAATTCCAAAATGCTAAAGACCAAGGGAATGAAATTACAGAACCCTCAAATAACAACGTTCTAGAAACATGCTTTATAAGCCAATTCATCTCTTCCATACTAATCCTCCCAGGAGGCAATAATACACTCTGTAAAATGCATCTGTGTGTCAGACACGTCTCAAATGTAGATTATATACACGTCAGGTTAAGGGCAGAGACACCAAGTTTAGAGTTTTGATTTAATTTGTGTTTGCCATAATACTGTGGCTGCAATGTTATTTTAGCTCACAACAGCAGTTATTCCAAGAACCTATTTTTGGATACTTGAATTTTGGGGGAGGAGACACTCTCAAGCTTGTTTTCTATGCTGGTTCCTTGGCTTCTGGGGCAAGTATTTTAAATTAACTTCTTAAAGTTATTTTGTTGATTTCAAAGGTCAAAAAACCAAAATTCATTCTCCTTATAATTCCCAGGCTCTATGTTTACTGGTGGGTTTTAATTTTGTTCTCTATTGCTTATAGAAGATAAATGTGACAGAAACAACCCAAGAACAAAAACATATTACAGGTAAACTGACCCATAAGAACAACAAAGCATGCACAGATACATTTGCCTTGGACACATTCAGTATCTTACTCACTGACTAGAAATAACAGCAGTAAGTAACTTTCTTACTCCATGGCTCCAGGTGGTCACAACAGCCAACTGCAGTCACCACATCCACTTGATACTGCCAGGCACTCCCACAGTTACTGCTGGGCCTGCTCAAGGCTTCCCCAACGGTGTTGCTTTGGGAACAGTAGCCAGGCCTCATTCTCTGTGTTCTAGCCACAGACCCAAGATACACCTGTTTCCCAAGGCACACCATGGCCAGATCCTGACAGGCACATTAGGGAGAGTAGACTAGGGCCTGGCTCCTAGGCTGCAAGTGTACAGAATTCAAGCCCAGCTTACACGATCTCTTCTTCACCGAGAGCTGTTTCTAATCTCTCTCCCCAACACTGCCTCATTACTGGAAGAGAGTTGGCGGAATGAGTGAAGAAGGGGCGGGTTCCAGAAGTCCCCGTTTCCATCTCATACTATCTGCAGATATAGGCCTATCAAATCTATGTTTTCCATCTTGTGGAAACCTAAGTCTAGCTTATTGGTAATATATAGCAAAAGTTTAATAAGTAACCAATTAAAGATTATCCAGTAATATCTTCCAAACTCTCCATTAAGATAGACAAATCTTTAAAACAACAAATACTGTTCTAAACAGGAAATAAGACCAACCTATAAGATGTTCCTCATGCTCCTGTCATCCAACATCAATTATATTCTTCACATTTGTGTTACATCTTTTCCCTATTAAAACCTTTATATGTCCTCAACCAAACAGAAGGCTGAAACAGATACTACTCCAAGGGCATAAGACTTGGGCTAAGAAGGCACAG
Organism: Apodemus agrarius; assembly: GCA_964023405.1. NCBI lineage: Eukaryota > Metazoa > Chordata > Mammalia > Rodentia > Muridae > Apodemus > Apodemus agrarius. The sequence goes on along the minus strand of OZ030013.1, from coordinate 61,420,494 downwards.
CCATTCACTGGATTTGTTGCCTTAGGAAGTCATCTAACCTCCGTGAATCTTGGTTCCCTCATCTGGAAAATGACCACAATGGGGATCAAATGTGGAGGGTAAACAGGGCGTTCCTGATGGTGGACTAAACAACGCCTTCCTTTTTTATGTTTTGTTAAGGTATGACTCACATGTGGAGCAATTTATATATCTGAAATGTGATTTTAGTACTTTCATAAAAGCATAAAAGCAATGTACTCTTCAGCTGTTCCCTGGCCCCAGACCTCTATCTTCCCTAGTCTGGCCAGTTCCAATTATGTTTCTTTCTTTTTTTTTTTTTTAACAAATTTGATTACTCTGGATATTTTCTATAAATAGAACCACTATTATAATATTGCCCCTTGTAATAATCAAAGAGTTGGGGAGTCAGTACTGGAAAAGTGAAGTTATGTAGGACAGGGAATACAATAAGGTCAGTGGAAAAAAAAAACATTCACAACATTTTATATATATGACTATGACTGTCTATTATAAGCCAAACACTGATAAGTCTGGGGGAAATGCATCATTGAGGTGCGTTGAGTGTGGTAAGGTACTAGGAAACTGCACAGGCCCATGTCTCTGCACATACATGTTAGCAGGCTTTAGTATGTGGACACTCTTCTGTAAGTGTTTTATTTTTCTCACTCAAATGTGAACAAGAAAAGGAGGTTGAGTTTTCAGAGGAAAAACAAAGAGTAAAATAATTTTAAGGAAGTGGAAAGGGTAAGCCGGGAAGACACAGTATGAGTACTGACAGGAAGACACAGTATGAGTGCTGACAGGAAGACACAGTCTGAGTACTGACAGGAAGACACAGTATGAGTGCTGACAGGAAGATACAGTATGTGTGCTGACAGGAAGACACAGTTATGAGTACTGACAGGAAGACACAGTATGAGTACTGACAGGAAGACACAGTATCTGTGCTGACAGGAAGACACAGTATGAGTACTGACAGGAAGACACAGTATGTGTGCTGACAGGAAGACACAGTATGAGTACTGACAGGAAGACACAGTATGTGTGCTGACAGGAAGATACAGTCTGAGTGCTGACAGGAAGACACAGTATGTGTGCTGACAGGAAGACACAGTATGAGTACTGACAGGAAGACACAGTATGTGTGCTGACAGGAAGACACAGTATGAGTACTGACAGGAAGACACAGTCTGAGTGCTGACAGGAAGACACAGTATGAGTACTGACAGGAAGACACAGTCTGAGTGCTGACAGGAAGACACAGTATGAGTACTGACAGGAAGACACAGTCTGAGTGCTGACAGGAAGACATAGTATGAGTACTGACAGGAAGACACAGTATGAGTGCTGACAGGAAGATACAATATGAGTACTGACAGGAAGACACAGTATGAGTGCTGACAGGAAGACACAGTATGAGTACTGACAGGAAGATACAGTATGAGTGCTGACAGGAAGATACAGTATGAGTGCTGACAGGAAGACACAGTATGAGTACTGACAGGAAGACACAATATGAGTACTGACAGGAAGACATAGTAGGAGTGCTGACAGATTAAAGACCTTTTTGAGGTTCAGGATCACAAATTTAAAATGAGATAAATCAGGGTTTAAGGTTTATCTGTTTTTCTAGCTAAAATCAATTGCAAAAACAAACAAACAAAAAACAACCATGCAGAAACTGTGTAAGCTGGGAGAGGCCAGCAGACGAGCCTGTACCCGTGCCGTGAGCTGTAAATAACTCATTGGTGGTGTTCCCATGTCCAGTGCCATGACACTTTCTGACAGTCACCTCAGGCAACTTCCTACCAGATGCTGGAATGGCTTACTCTGAAGACAAACACTCAACAAGAACTACCGGGAACATTCTATTATCTCGCCACACGCGTTGTCTCCATTTACCCTCACATCTCAACTTACCAAGGTCCTAAGTTGCCAATGATTCACATTCGAGGGTTGGCCGGGGAGCCAGGATCAAACCTTGTCTAACTCTGAAGTTTATCTTCTTTTATTCTGTCATTACACTTAAATCTTCAGTTTAGAAACATAAGAACTGGCATCTAGTGTTGCTGACTGATTTTCAGACTCTGTCCTCAGCGGATGCCTGACCACCATCCAGCCAAGCTCCTTCTATGCTCTCTGCCACGGTCCTTCCATGCTTCCCACACTCCTTTCTGATAGTCATGCTTCCATTCATGCTATCCCTCTGTCTTTTTCCTATCATCCAGCCCTCCTCAGGCAGGCATAGGTTATCTGACAGCCTTCTAATCTGGCCTCCTGTGAGTCACCCATACTATTACAGTGTCACAGTTACACAAAGACTAATGGTTACATAGAATTAAAAGGGATGGGAGGAAAAGAGAGTGGCTTCCATTAGATCCTAAGGTTCTGAGGGCACAGTAACCATATTTTAAAATAAGTGGGGTGACACGTACGTGACTCTGGATACATTCACAGTGTTAAACAAGTGATCTCTATCTATGAGGTTGTTTTAGTAAGTGCATGTACACTTGTGTGTGGGGTCACATGACAACCTGGTCGGGCTGTCTCTCCTTCCATGCTGATGTAGGTTCCAGGCTTACAGCATGGCTGCTGAGTCATCTCAATGGCTTTTCATTTTTTATACTTATTTATCCAGACCACTACTGATGACACTCAGGCTTCTGCCAGTATTCTGATATTATATTACAGTGTTCTTTTTGTATTTCTGTCAGTAGAAACAGGAGTGCAGCTCTGAAAAGCAGATCACAGGTAACTGTCCCAACTTAGCCTGGCTCTCTACCATAGGAGCTGTTCTGTTCCGCATTTCCACAGAAATGGATGAAAATGTCACATCTGTGGAGCCCAATCAAGAGAAAACCTTGCCAAACTGTGTTTGCCAGTGTGGCAGGAGAAGGATGGCACCTCAATAGATTTTAATTCAACTCACTCTTGTCTTTGCTGCAGTGACTTACACCTGGAGGCAGGTACAGGAGGCCTGCCATGACTCCATGCCAGAGACACCAGGGCTGAGTGAGACTGTCTCAAGAACAGCTGAACAAGTGAGCATAGCAATGATCACTTTAGGACTTTACTTGTGGCTTAGGAAGCTTCTGCATTACTTCTGTTCTGGTCCTGTTTGTCCAACTTTCTGTACAGTTGTTGGTCTTACCTCATTTATGAACTCTCTCTATCTCTACTTTGTTAGTTTTACCCCAGAAGTTCTTTCCACCTATATTTATCCATCATTTCATTTCTGCTTTTCATTTCTGATTATGAGATTCAGTTAGGAAACATTTCTCCTACTTCCAGGATACAAAAGGATAATTTGTTTTCTTCTTACATAAATTTGCTTTTCTGATTGATTTGAAATTTATCTTGCTATATGGAGTGAGGAATTGAATAGTTTTGGACTTTTATCCTATGCTAACATATTTGAATAAGGCTTACTGGGCTGGACAAATGTATTTATCCAAACATTCAGTCTATGCCAAAAAGCATGCTGCTGCTCTAAGGCCAGGAGACTTTGTGTTCCACTTCTGAGAATACAAAGCTCTGTTTTTGGAGGATGCAGATCATCTAGACAATTGCTACTCGGTGCTCTGAAAGGCTCTCAGCATTTCCGAGCAGTCAGGCCTTCTCTAGCTGTGCCAGGTAAGATGAAACGAAGCCAGAAAATACCGAGTCCTAGGGTGAAGATATTAAATTAAAATTAAGGTTAAAAATATGTTAGAACTAAATAGGAACCTTACAGAAAGATAAAATATTGTACATCCTTTTGACTAAAAGTTAGTCAAGTGTAATTCTATGAAAGAGAAACTCAGAAGTAAATGGAACCCTCTGAGTCTCTGAGTCTTAGGTTCGATCCTAACATACACGAAGAGTCACATGTTTTCTACTATCTGCACAGTCTCATCGACTGTTTGCATGTTCTCAATGGTTAATTCTTTCTCATACAGATTTTATGTGAAAAATCCACTTTTTTAACTGATTGAATCATCTACGGTTTAATTAAAACCTGTACTAGGCACAAAGAAATATCAAAATTTATTCTGTTATCCAGAGAGAAATGTACAATGTTGTGAATAATCTAAGTTAGGCATTGTTTTCATTCCCATCTGCTATGTGGAAATTTGAAACAAACTTTCAGAAAGAATCAAACTTCACAGATGTGGGAAATGGAGCAGATTGTAATCAGATCTCCAGAACACTAAAGTCTTCCCCTTCCACTGTAGTCAGTCAGGAAGACACTGGTTTATTACTGAGCATATGGTCTAGAGTGAGGGAGAGCACCTCACAGCAATGGATAACTGACAGTTCCACCATGGCTATCTATTCATCTCACATATGCCATCTGAACTCCAACTCTAAAGCCTGCCCTCCCTCAGGTAGTGATGTCAATGCACTGGGAAACAGCAATGAAGCAGGTAAGAGACAGCAAACAGCCTAGGGAACATACTGCCGGCCACTGACATTTTTATTTTGAAGACAAGAAAGATACAGTTTGGGTTTCTGACTTGATCAGAGTCTCATCAGGTTTCTGGGACTTCTAAATCTGTACCAAATGTTTTGTCCAGGATGCTAGGGTAAGAATAAACCCCTTTGCTGTCAACTTCTCCAGCAAATCAGAATGCTGTATATATCACTTATGCCAGTATATGGGGGGGGGGGGTTCCTTAAAGGAAAGTTCTACTGTAGAATACATACTCAATATAGCACTATGTTATAAGCATGTATCATACCATGTCAGGTGGGAAAAAATGAAGCTGTCAAAAGTACTGACATGGTTCAGGTTCTGTTACATGCAGTTTTTAACCTTTGGGAATCCATACAGTGAGATTGTCCCTCTTCTGAAGAAAGGTAAATCTCAGTGCTTTCCTTTATGGTTCAACATTGATGAAAATCAAGCTTCACAGAGGGCTTTCAAAATAATAGAAAGACATCCATTTAAAAATACTAACTCTAAGCTGGGTGGTGGTGGTGTATACCCTAATCCCAGCATTAGAGAGGCAGAGGCAGGAGGATCTCTGTGAGTTTGAGGCCAGCCTGGTGTACAGAGTGAGTTGCAAGAGAGCCAAGTTGCACAGTTATCTCAAAAACAACAGCAGAAACAACAAAAACCCTAAAAATCTTAGCTCTATAAAGATCGTTACCTGCAGAGGACAAAATTAATCTGTAAAATCAGCAGACAGATGCTAACTCCAGCTTTATGCACTATTTTATCTCATCAATACAGCCGTCCTAATATTTCATAATACCCGCAGAGCAAGAATCTGGACTTCAGATTATCTTTTAGAAATGAAACTGGACTGCCAAGTGTTTCACAGGACTAAGAAACCTACCTTTCCATGACAGCTAGGCACTCCTTTCTCCAGGTAAATCTACTCCCTCGTCGAAGCCGGAAGGTTCCTGGTGTGGCGGAGACTGGGGGAGGTGTTTGTCTCCATTCAGGGTCCTCTATTGGAATGGGAGCAGGTCTCATACTTAACGTAGCCCCTAGAATAAACAAGACATTTTTTTTCTTTTAGCAAATATCTTATAATTTTAAAAAAATCAGCATTATGAAGATGTCATGAAAATAAGACAATGAGCTCTGAGATTGAGCTTTTCTTTGCTAAAGCTTGAAGGCCAAGATATTTAATATTCTTATTTTAAAAACATGATAAAAGAGCTAGAGAGGTGGCTTAGTGGTTAGAAGCAATGATTGCTCTTCCAGAGAACCTGGGTTCAATGCCCAGTATCTAAATGGCAGCCAACAACCATCTGTAACTCCAGTTCTAAGGGATCTAATGCCCTCTTCTCATCTCTCCTAGCTCTGTACACACATAGTTCACAGGCATACATGCAAGCAAAAACCTATATATACATAAGATTAAAAAATGACCAAAGGAAAATCCCGAAGAGGTAAAAGCTTCTTTTTCCAAAAGCCCGTGAAAATCAACATACCTGTCACCTCCCGTCTGCTTCCATGTGCCCCTAAGTTCCTTTATTGCATTGCATACAAGATATGAGACCTACCTCCTGAAGGACTTGACTTTCCTGGTAAGCCTTTTTTGAAATCCCTATACTAGGCCAGATGTGGTGTGCATCTGTAATCCTACCACTTGGGAAGTCAGAGACAGAAGGATCATAGTTATTAAGGCTAGTTTCAGCTACATGAGACACAGTCTCAAAAAGAAAAATGTCTCATAATACAGCAGCAAAGGAAATAAGATGATGTTTTCAAGCCTTCAGTGAGCAGGATTCAGACTATAGGTCTACTACCTACTAATAATCCCATATTCTTTCACCTCTCAACTATAACAACTTCAATCTGAAAGAATTCACTAATTTAGACTTGCTTTTCTCAAACAGCTTCAACCAGTTAGAAGTCACTAATTCTTGATCTATCCCATGTCTTTTTCTGTGGCTTGTTCTGGACTTGCGACTAGAACCACAAGACAAACCAGAGAAGCCACATTGTCTCAGGCTTGCATGGACCTAGCTCACAGATCTGAACAGAGACCAGCATGATTCCCCAGGGGGCTCTGTTTCCTGCTCCTCTTTTACTATGTGCACTGATAAATTCATCTTTTCCAAACATAATTATAGTCATATCACTCTTCTGATTATAGTCTTCAGTCATGCTCCCCCTGACTATAATTTAATGTAAACTCCTTTTCTTTCTTTTGAAACAAGAAGTAAAATATCCCAGAACTCCTGCCTACACCTCTCAAGTATTGGAAGTATGGGCATGCTTCACTATGTCTAACTAATCAAAACTCAATAATACGTCCTGGAAAGGCAGGTTAGACTCAAGAGGTTTACATATATACGAATACATGTTACTCTCAAACAGTGAATACATTTATTTTTCATAAGAACTGTGTTTTATCATATCATCAGGTAACACCATGGATAATGTCTCTATTTTAATACACATATATTTCTCCCCTTCTTCCCTCCCCCTTCCATGTAAACCCTGTCTGAGACAGGACTGTACTATGCTGCTTAGGCTAGCCTTTAACTCCTGACCTCAACAGTTCCTCCTGCTTTAGCATCCCAGGTAGCTGGAACTAAAGGTATGCAAAATGTGGACCTAGCTAAACCTCCTTCCTAAAGGAGGCATATTTGTATTTTCATGATGTAGACAATGGTTTAAGCCTAGATTGTCCTTTTCAAACATTCTTTCTGTTTCTCCCTTATTAGTAAATCTCTTCTTCAAATGGCAAGCTAAAATATCTCAGATTCACTTTATCTTTAATTTTCCTACCTCCCCCCAGATATTACACAGCCAATCCATACTCAAATTTCATTAACTTTATATTTAAAATAAATCCAGTATAAAAGTTTCTTTTTATAAGTACTGCTGATTTAACAGCATCATCTGTCACAACCATAACTGCTGAGGACAGGTCGGAAGATGAAGTTTCACAATTAGTCGTCCTATGACACGGACAGAGTTCAAAGCTAGATCACAGGGAGCTATGCAGAAAGATTGCATAGAGTGAAGGATGCTCCCCTCATCTCCAGGTGCTTCTGCCGTTCTACCCGAGGGCCCGACAGTGGAGGGAGAAGCTACCTTGTACATGTAACCCACAGTATACACATCATATAGATACTTCTATAGCCATTTTACAGAGAGAAATAAATACCCAGGCATACACTCCCAATAAAGGCATGTTGGTAGCCAGAATCCAAGGGTTCCATGGATCCTTCCTTGCTTCCTGATAGCTGTGCCTTTGTGTAATGTTTTCTCATTCTGTACTCATGACTAGATTGTGTGATCAACAACATGTGGCAGTGAAAGCAAGTCTCCTCCAGAACTCAAACACCAGGGCATCTTTCTTTGGTTTCTTTTTCAGATCACTTGCTCAAGGGAGGAGCTGCTAGGTGAGAATGGATGCTGGGGTTCTCGAGGAACTGCTGTCTCTGGCCATAAGGCAGTAAGGATCAGGGACAGCCAACATCCATGTGAGTGGCCTCACATGTGGACCATCCAGTTCCAGTTACTGTGCCCTGACTGACAGCTTGACTAAAAGCTCATGAGGATATTTCACCTGGATTCCTGATCTCTAGAAACAGGAAATAAATCTTTGTTGTGCTAACCTGCAAAACTGCGGCACGGTTTGTATTACAGCAGATAATTAATATAGATCGCGCAACCATGTCCAGTTGTTATTTCATCTTATCCTCCCAAACACTAAGCTTGGTACTTATTCAAGTCTGCCAATTTGGCAGAAAAAAATCCATTTAAGATAAAATACTTTACTAATGGTAAAATGAGCAACTTTTCTGTTTGTTTCTATTCTGCTATTGTTATTCTGACTTTTGTTAGTTTCTGGTCCTTTTTCTACTGCATTATAGATTTTAACTGAGTGGAGATACAACATCAATTATTAGTCACATAGCTGTAATCATTTTTCACTTGTCATCTGCTGTATCTTTGTTTATGGCATTTTTCAGATCCTAATTTATGATAGTTAAGTTTGTAAGCCCTTCCATGCAGCTGGTGAGTGTGAATCTTTTGTATCAAGGCTAATAGGTTTAAATCTCTTCCATTATCGTCTCTGAGTTTAAATTTTTTATATCATGGTCAATGCATTTATGAAAAGGGTTTAGGGACTCAGCAGTTAAGGAACCCTGGTTGTTCTTCCAGAGCACCCAGGCTTAATTTCTAGAACTTTCCTGGCACCTCACAACTGTAATTTCAGTTCCAGGAGATCTGATGGCCTCTTCTGGCCTCTCTGGTTATTTCTGTGCAAATGGTGCACAGAAATACATGCTGGCAAAACACTCATACAAATAAATCAACAAACAAACAAATAAAAAGTTTCTTTTATCAAAATAACCAGGGCCTGGTTCAAAGTCTTTCCTATTTTTACCAGAGCAAGCAAGGATTACAGCACACAGTAAGAGTCTAGGATAAGAACTTAGCTATTTAAAAATATATAAATTTTGTTCTGAAAAGAAAAATGCCCAAAACAACCAAGCTAACATCCCAGGGGGTCAAGAAGAAGGCAGAAACAGAATAGGAAAGGCCATGGGTTCTCTTACCACGTCTGCCCTGGTGAAGGGATGGAGAGTTTCAGAGTAGAGGAGATGGGAGAAGAGAACACAAGGTCAGTGAGCGCCAGCGCAGGCTGCAGAGCTATGGCATGTTCTCTTAGGCAGGCATGCAAATTAACAGAGAGCAGACTAAGAGGCTGAAGGAAACAGACAGCCAATGTACAACAGAAATCCCTTTTTGGTATTGGTTAATAAATTTACTGTCAATCTTTAAAAGTATTCTGCATTGTCTAGACTTTGTGTAAGAAAGTTATTTAGATTAAAATAAAGTTGGTCAAAAAGGAAGGGAAAAAGGGAAATAAGGAAGGGGGTAAAACCCCAAGAGAATAAAGGAATAGCCTAGTGTCTGAAAGAAATCAAAACTAATGTATAGAAAGATGAGACTGAATAATTTCAATCTGTAAATATTCTTAATTTTTAAATATCATATTAATTTTTGAAGGTTTTTTTTCTTGCTCCATGTCTTTATCAATGCAGCAGTCATTCAGAATAGCACAAGGCGCCAGGCAGGCATGGCAGCTAGCTGCCTGAAACCCAGCCTGGGAATGTGGAGTTGGCGATCCCCAAAGCAAGCCAGGTAGCAAGACTAGTTCTATCTGTGAGCTCTAGATGGGCAGAGGGACCCTGCCACAGTGAGGAAGGTGGAGGACAGCTGTGGATGATTCCTGTCAACCTTGGACCTCAGGGTACCCACATACAAGTGTATCCTCCCTACACACATACACCACACACACACACACACACACACACACACACACACACACACGCTTGAAAAAAGAGCACATGAAGCACTTAGAATGAATATAGATTTCTTCCAGAAAGCCCAGTCTATTTTGTTTTGATTCAGACAGCAGACAGGGAGTAGTGAATCCTACGAGAAAAAGATAATTTCAAAATTAAAGACTTTGACAAGACAGTGCAAAGAAACTAGATGGTGGCAATAATGAGGATAAGCCTTAAAACCTCCCTGCAGTGACACAGGGCTTCTGGGCTGGCGGTAATGCCTGCTCCACATTACACCTGAGTTTACACTAAAACAAAACTTTGTACTCTGTTTTGACAAATCTAAACTTATGAGAAAAAAAAAAAAAAGCCTGCTTTCATAATAAGCTAACAAACCTTAGGTTTCCAGTGAGTGTTCTTCTGCAAATTATTTTATGTACAGGGTTAGAACTGGGTGAGGCCCTACTAATCAGCTAGTAAGTGAAGGTTGTTAGCACTGTCCACAGAAACGGCAATGGCTTCCCATCTTCGCCAACGCCACGAATGTGTCCCCAGAGCTCTGGCAGGCTATATGGGAAGGATAGGTGCTTCCTTCTGACCCGTACACTCACTCATGTGTACTGTACACAGTCTCCCTCCTGACTTGGTTTAATGTAAAGTCTGCAGATCAGCATCATGAGCCTGCAGGAGCCAGCAAATCCTGCCTGCTGCAGTAATGACTGCATTGGACAAGAAGATGGTGGAGCTTAATTTGAATTAATAAAGGAATTTTTCTCACATCAAACACAATGAATGAATTTAGCACTTGGTTCTTTAAGAAAAGAGGCATTTTCTTGTAAATGTTGTCATAAGCAACAAGATCAAGTCCATGTGATTAGTTTCCATCAGCTTGTTTTATTTATAAGACTTAGCAGGCTTTGAGATGTGCTGGGAAATTCTGATGATGGGTCTGTTTATCAGAGAATCATATTTTATCTATAGATATTGGATTATCAATAAAAGGAACCCCACTTTCCCTTGCTGAGTTAATGTAAAGAAAACCTTGTAAAGGAAAGACTTGTAAAAACTTGTAATGGCTCTAGAGACAGGAAGCCAGAAGAAGAATTTCACTAGAGGAATGCAACCAGAAGCCATTTAATGTAAACACAGAGTCTGCAAAACAGCCGACTTGTTTGCCAAGCATTTCTACGGCAGAGAAAAGTCAGCTTTTCATTTTGCAGTCTGCCTTAACTTTACATTTTTTTCTCAAAGTATATGTGACAACATGATGCTATTTACATTTCTCCTCATAACCTATCTGCTAGACAGAGGAAAGGTTATGGTATTAGCAAACTATCTTCTAATAAACCCACCCACAGTTTATTTCCTACAGATTGCTTCAGGTGAGCTGCAGGACCACACCTCAGGAGCAGGGTAGCTCTTGTATTTGAACTAAATTGACTTTCACATCTCCTTTCTCCTCCCTCCCTCCTTCCTTTCAGTACACATTATATGTATTTTTCAAACACAGAATACAGTGTCTAAAATTCAGAAAGACACAAAAGGGTCATCATTCAATGGTAAAATGCCTGCCTTGCCTTGCATGCACAAGGTCCTGGATTTGATCCCATGCACTGCAAAACAAACAAATGAGCAAACAAACAAACAAACAAAAGACCCAGAGGTTAAATAATTAAGTCTTTCTTTTTTTTGTTTTTTGAGACAGGGTTTCCCTGTGTAGCCCTGGATGTCCTGGAACTTACTCTGTAGACCAGGCTGCCTGCCTCTGCCTCCCAAGTGCTGGGATTAAAGGTGTGTGCCACCACTGCCTGGCTAACTAAGTCTTTCTACATCTCCCCTTATCAATAGCATCTCCCATCAGAACTGTTCTAAACTCGAGTCCCCAACAGCTTCTATACTTACAGAAATCTAAACTGCCTCTGTGTGTGTATATACTCCTTGGATACTAATAGTAATATAGTATATATTGTTTCATATCTTAGATTTTAAACTTCTGTATGCTGTTTCACTGCATGCAAATATAATTCACACAAAACATAACTACAATATTCTATGATATTTTCTTGTAGAGAATTTAACCACTTCTTTATGAGGTGATTCTACTGACTTGCAAAGAAGAGCAGAAGGCACTCTAAGCAACTATTTAAAAGGCAGAGAGAAAAGAACCTTAGGTGCCACACTATATTCAAAGATTACAGCAACTCCAAAGTACCCACGGAAGAGGAAACACCACCATTCTTTACACAGAACAAAAGGCTGTTTTAAAGTCAACAAAGATGCACTGATACAACCAGGAAGAATCCAATGCCACATTACCTCTTATTAAAGGTGAAAAGACAGAAAAAACTTAAATATTGATGTACCCGGTAAGATTCAACTATTATAAATACAACAGAACTACCATTTGACACTTACTAACTTCCTTTTTTCTTTTTTTGCTACTTGTAAAATATAACATACAGAAAATGGAAGGAAATGAGTATAGACTGGGGTTTTAAACAGGAGGCAGCGATGCAACTTCAATAAGAAGCCAACCTATGCACTCAACCTTGACAAGAGAGACTCCCTGAGTGCTCTTAGTCTTTCCCTGTGCATCCCATCAGGTGCCCTAACTTCCAAATTCCTTCAGTGCCTCTCGGAGCTGGGCGGGCCTAGCTCAGTTTTCTAGATACATTTAATTGGGAAGTAAGATTAAAAACAAAAACAAAACCATTCCAAGGCTGCAAGCTAGCTTCTCAGTAGGAATCCTCAGTGAGCCTCAAATGCTGCTGCATGCAGCTCTTTCCTGCTTCCAGTGAAGGAATTCTGTCAATAGTTTCTTCCCTGCCTCAAGCTCGAGTACAGCCCTGATCTCCAGTGTGGGAACTCAGCTCAACAACCACTAGTCCCCAGGCAAGTTCTGTCCTGGGTACCAAACCTCAGGTAGACACAGTTCTTCATATAGCTAGCTGAACCTCACGATGCCTGTGTGTCTCTGTGAAGCACACCACGCACCAAGTTTCTTTCCTTCTTCATCTCGCTAGCGTCGTGAATGACTGGCTTTGGTATGAGTCACAGGAGAAGGAGACTCATCTTCAGGAGGCTACTAGTATCAGGTCTGACAAAGGCTTCAAGAATATTGCCGAGCTGTGCTGGTCTCACATGGAAGCACCAGACAACTGAGCACTTGGAATGTAGCTGGTTGGAAACTGTGTTGTAAGTGTAAAATACCTACTGAGTTCTAAAGAATCTGGACAAGAGGTAAACAGGGAGTGGTGAGGTTTCAATTTTCAACGTGAAAATTAAACACTGAAGTGACAGGTGCTAACATATATTGTTACTGTGAATTTTCAGTTTCTTTCTGAAATGTGGCTGCTAGGAAATATAAACCCACGTGGCATCTGCATTGCGTTTCCCCTGAGAACACTGCTGCCTTGGAACATGTAACAGTAATAAGAATAGAGGCACTTTTTCAAGAATTTGCTTATGCTTTTAGACATTGCTAGAAAATATGAAAGCAAAATGTCGGCTGATAAATGTTGAAGGAATGATAGATGAGATTATCTAATTTTTTATGACTCTCCCTGGAAGATCTGCTTGAGCAAGGATCTTCAAGGAATGCTGAGACTGTCTATCACAGGACAGAGTATTTACCTTGGAGCAGAAGTCACACAGACTACTTAAAATGCAAAGGAAAGATCTCATCTCCACCTTGACAGCGCCATCGAGTGCAGACTCGAACAGTGCCATCACCTGACCTGCTCTATGACACATGGCACTGCCGACCTCTTACTATCTTACTGTATTTTCACCTAGTGTTTCACTGAGAAAAACACACAGCAAAATTGTACTTGTACTGCTTAATATTTCCTTACACCTACCTACCACACATTTCTCTATCAATTTATCTTATTTTTGTTGTGTCACAATGTAAATTGATGTCATTATGACAGGGTTCCCTTAAAAAAAAAAATCTATGCACTATTTCTGACAAAAACATGCAACCTGAATCTAATGGAACCCTTTATTCTGACTCCCACTGTATAGGAATCAGAAGATGCTTTCTCCTTGTGCCCTGGCACTGCTTCTTAAAGAACAGTGTCCCTTTTTATAGCATTCAGATTGTTCATGCTCTGTGTGAGAGACATAGCTTGTTGTAACCTTTTTTCTTTTAATTTTATTCTTATCTAAATTCCTTTTTAAAATTTATTTTATTTTATTTTATTTATATGAGTGCACTGTAGCTGTCTTCAGACACACCACAATAGGGCATCAGATCCCATTACAGATAGTTGTGAGCTACTATGTGGTTGTTGGGAATTGAACTCAGGACCTCTGGGAGAGCAGTCACTGCTCTTAACCACTGAGCCATCTCTCTAGCCCCAAATAAATCTTAAAAAATATTAGTGAACAGCAAAAATGTTCACAATTGTTGTATCTAGGAAAATTAACTGAAAATAGCTGGATATTCATTGGTCTTTTAAAATTTCTATAATTTATAACACTTCAAAAGAGAAAGTAGGGAAAAATAGAGTCTAGAAATTCTTTTATACAGATTGTTAATATTTTGTTTTGTCTTACCAGGATCTTTTGGATCGAGAACAAACCAACAACACCCTCCATTCCCCACCCCCACAAAGGTACTTGAATGCAGTACTGTGTACTTGTTCAGGGTCAATGCTGCTGCATGTAACACCTCACCTGGTGTGCCTGCAGGCTTTAGGCAGTGTCGCTGCAGAAGGCATCTCGATGTAAATGCTTGACTAACAAGGACCACTACATCATTACCTGAGCACTGTGCAGCCTGAGACAGACATTCTCTGACGTCATATTTTTCTTGATCTACTTGTTACAAGTGTCTTGGAGTAAGTGTTGCCTATTCTTGGCCACTCCAGTCACCAAGACTCATGATTTTTCTCTAACAATTTCATCCTATTTTCCAATCAGTGATGTTCCTGGGAGCTATGTAAATGGCTTCACCTTAAAATTCTAAAATATGGGCCGGGCGGTGGTGGCTCACGCCTTTAATCCCAGCACTTGGGAGGCAGAGGCAGGCGGATTTCTGAGTTCGAGGCCAGCCTGGTCTACAGAGTGAGTTCCAGGACAGCCAGGGCTAAACAGAGAAACCCTGTCTCGAAAAAAACCAAAAAAAAAAAAAAAAAATCTAAAATATATTTATTACCCAAGTCACAAGCATAAAAACACAAAAGCATCTGAAGAGATCATTGGAATATTGGATCATTGGAAATTGAGATCACAGTATGAACTCAATAAAAAATATCAAATACAGACCAATTAACAATGTTTTTCTAAACAAAATATAAAAACAAAGGGTACAATTTTATTTGTGCACCACCAGTTGAAGAAAAAGGGGCCAGCCACTGATGTCATGACCATTCTTCCAAACTGTGCCTAGGAAAATCACCTAACCTTGAAACTAAAAGGCAGCTGAGAAGAAGAGGTGAGCCCCTCAGAAACAGAAACCTCAACATAATCACAAGCAGGGCTTAGGCTCTCCACTTGCCTACTTGCATAAAGGAACATACTAAAGTGTGAAGCAAGTTTTCTCAACAAATTAGCACGTGGGGTCACTGACATAATTGCTTTCTCCTTTCAGCACGATAAATGGAAGGGAGACTTACCAGGGCTTGTCTTCTCAAGCTGGTACCATCGGTAGAATGCTCTTTTCTTCTGCTCACTCAGATCTGATCCCTGCTGCAGCAGCCAGTGAGAGATTCGGCTCTGACTGATCCCTACAGAGAAAGAAAAATAGCTCTTGGTGGGGCACTGAAATCACAGACAAGTTAATGAGGGTTCTGCTGGTTTTAGTTACTTTGGTGCTTATTTACATGACTGTGTGAGAGAAGCTGTAACTTGGAAAAACTCCTTGACACTAGTCTGACCATACTAACACATGCAAAAATGACCTATGAAAAAAATCAAACATTCTATCAACAAAGATATGATAGTGCCTTCTAAAATGAATCTGCAAGCTGAGTCCATAAACATGAGACAATAAGACCCCAAGTAACACTGTTTGTCAGATCAACAGTCTATGGCTGCTTCAAGAACATGAGATGCCTTAACAGTTATTATGAGAGAAAAATCTAGTCAGCAAGTTTCATTTCTCATTAATGACACTAATAAAAAGATATAGGGGGCTAGGAAAGGAAGGGTCATTGAAAACACTGTCTTCAATACGGTTTCTGGCCACTTGCTAATTCATTTAAACATTTTAAACCCATCTCCATTAGTAGAGAGAAGTAAGAGCTGGCAGACTTAGGTTACAACATGACCTCTGAAGACAGTCCAGTAACGAAAAATGGTTTCTAAAGTTGACTTTCCCTTCCAAACATAACAAACTATACAGTAGTAGTTCTGTGCTATTGTATATCACTCTGTAGACCAGGCTGACCTCCGCCTGCCTCTGCCTCCCAAGTCCTGGGATTACAGGCATGTGCCACCACACCCAGCTCTATTGTTTATTTTTTGAAAAAAGGTTTTCTCTGTGTAACCCTGGCTTTCTTGGAACTTATGATGTAGACCAGCCGGGCCTTGAACTCAGAGATCCATCTGCCTCTGCCTCCCAAGTACCGAGACTAAAGGTGCATACCACCACAGCTTGGCTAAATTTAATATTTTTCAAAAGTTACAAAACTCATCTAACAACAATAATCCATTAATACTTACTACTAACAAGAACATGGGATTTATATACAGCAGGGCTATTTTTCAGAAACTAATGGACAGAATCCATAAACACTGAACTTTGGGTATATAGACCACAGGAATGAGTATTTATCCAGCACAGACATACTCAAAAGACATGATAAGAAGCTTTATAAATGAGCATTATGGGGCTGGAGAGATGGCTCAGTGGGTAAGAGCATATGACTGCTCTTCCAAAGGTTCTGAGTTCAAATCCCAGCACCCACATGGTGGCTCACAACCATCCATAAGGAGATCTGATGCCCCCTTTTGGTGCTTCTGAAGACAACCACAGTGTCCTTACATATAATAAATAAATCTTTTAAATAAATAAATAAATAAATAAATAATGAGCATTACCCAGAGAATTACCTGGTTCCAAAGCCTAAATGGCCATCAAATGCAGAATGCATATATTATGATATCTGCAGACTGCCATAGCAACAGGAAGAGGATAAACTAGTAGCATATACCTCACAGAGGCGACACTGCTTCTCAAAAGCCAAACACATACAAAAGCTATATATTATACTGTATATAGGGATGCAAATCAGCATACTGGTGCCCATGTAGGAAAGAACGGTCGAGGATGAAGGTTTATGTGGTGGCCAGTGATGCTCTTTACTGATATGGAAGGTGGTAATGTAGCTATCTATGCTTTATAAAAGTCACTGAGTTGTTATCTACTATACATATTTAAAATTAAGCTTACAGATACATACTATAAATCTAAAATTTTACATTTTCCCTGCATTTCTACCACTAAAACTTTCTCAATCTTTCTATAAATGTTTTAATAATATCTGACTTTTGACACTGAATATTTTAGTTTCTGTTCATTCTTTTGGAAAAAGTGCAATTAAAGTAAATGACGACTTATAAAAAGAAGTCCACTTCTGCCTTTTGTTTTCAATTTTACTCTGAGGTAAGCATGTGACTGACTTAAAAATATGTCATCACACTTTCCTCTCTGTGTAATTATGAATGTAATAAAACACAGGGAGGAGCAAGTGATACAGGCTGTCTTCCTGACTCACCTTGGATTTGGACAATGAATGCAGAAAACGAACCAGTTAAGCCAGCCATTTTTCAGAAGAGGCATTGCAAAAAGGAGGAATAAACAGCAAATATCACACTCGGAAATGATTTTTCTCTAGGGTCCTTGACCCACAATCCGGGCTGCTCTGGAAGCTCTGTGGGACTTGACATTCAGGTCCCAGCAGCTTCTCTGCACTGTCTGTCAGCTCTGAACTTCCCTAGGGAGAAAATTCCAGACAGTCCCTTCCCTGCTGTGAAGGAAATCATGGAGGGGGGGGGCGGCAGGCGGAGTTTTAGCACTTCAAAAATCTCTTCTTTTCTAGATACATTTACATATAATTTACATACGCTGACTAAAACTAAGCCCTGCTTAATTTCTTTCCAGTGAGAAAGTCAGCTCCTTGTATGCAAAGGGGTTGGACAGTCTTTAGCCCCATCCAATCATAATGCCTTGCTTCCTCCACTAGAGGGCTCTTAACTAGAACTCAGCCTTCTAAATCTCAATACTACACTTTGTTTCCTTCCACAACTTCCTGGCTCTTCACAGGCCATCATCCTTGGAATGAGGGGCCCATCTCCTCCAGAGCATCATTTTGGCTCCAGGTGCTGTGTTAGCTTTCTATTCATTAGTGGCCACTGGGATTCCATATTTAAGCCTCTTTCTTTGATCATCGTAATTATCAACAATGATTTAAAATGTCATGTAAATGCAAGAGATTCTCAGGGCACAGCCTGTTCTTGGAAACCACCGGCTAGGCAGCCTTAATGAGAATTTCTCATAGGTCAACACAGTAAGCCTAATCCATCATCCTCAGCCCTCATCTGCTTATCTTTCTAGAGGAGCTAGCTCAGCTTAACTCTCACCCACTCTCTCCCCTAAAGCTTACTTTTTTTTTTTTTTAACCAAATCTTTCTTCTAGTCACCATTCCTCGTTTCTGGAATCCGCCTCTTTTACCTGAGCAACTATAACAACTCTGATGACTTGAGCAGGCCATCTCAGAACCACATATATAAAATCCTTATGAATGTTCCTCTTAAATTAGACCATTGTACATCCTTCAGCAATTTTCTACCTCAATCAGAGATATGTTTAGATATGTTTTGTTATATTTGAGTCAGAGTCTCACTAGATAGCCTTGGTTGGCCTGGAAGTCACCATGTGTCTCCCACACTTTGTGCTTTTGAGTACCACATTATAAGTATGTCACCACAGAGCTAATGATTCAATTTTTAAGCTGAAATACAATCATTCTCTATAACAATTCAAGTATGTCAAAGACACATAGGAAAATACTTTTCTTCCACCATATTCTTATTTGTTTGGTATCATTCTTGTTTGTTTGGTATGGTTGCATAAGACCTTCCCAACACAGTTACATAAACTTTTAAAGAGCACACATTTAGGTTTCAACACATAGTAAGGGACTGACTTTTCCTGTCCTTGCACACTGTACATCTAATTCCTCACTTAGCTCAGGAGATAGCAATTTCATGAGACCTCTAGCTATGTCTGTAAAGACACTTCTTTCTGCTGTTGTATTTGTTATCTTGTGGTGTTTGCTTTTTGATGGATTGCAGGTGGTGTTTCCTGTAGCCTGAGCTGGTTTTAAACTCTTGATACTTTCTCCCTCAGCCTCCTGAGTGCTGGATCCTGAGTCACCATGATCAGCTTCACAGTGACTTTTTATTGACTCTTCTTTTTAAAGACTTTTAAAACTTCTATTGTGTGTATGCTGTCCGTGGAGGCTGCAAGAAGGTGTTAGATTCAATTTTTAAGCTAAAGCTTAAATAACCTGGCTAAGCTGATTCTGCATTTTTTAGATATCTGTCTGGAATACTAGAGGCTTATGTTTCAAGATGCTAATAAATTCTGGGATAAAATTCTGCAGCAACAGATGACTAAGCCACACACATTGGCTTGGGGGCCCTCTGTCTTTACTGTAATCTTCACATTAACTTCTGATCTTTAGTCAGCACTTTCATTCTGCCCTGACCCAGAGTTTCCCCCATAACTTACTCAGGGCTAGGTTTAAACGGATTCAGGATTTTCTCATTGCCCAGTTTTCTGACCGTGAAGCCCTGTATGTTAGTTGTAAACGGAGGTATATTCCTCAAAGTGCAAACTCCTATGTATACAATGAGTTTTGAAAAATGTGTGTGTGTGTGTGTGTGTGTATGCCAACACCAACAAAACTAATAGAAGTTAACAATTACTAGACATTTATATCTTTCAATATTAATGGATTCAATTCCCCCCCCCCAAAATAGAATAGTAAAACAGATGAGAAAAAGAGCCTATCCTCCTGTTGCATACAAGAAATACACCTTAACATCAATTATTACATTACCTCAGAGTAAGGGGTTGGAAAAAGACTTTCCAAGCAAATGGACCTACAAGGCAAGCTGGTGTTGCTATTCTAGTATTTAACAAAATAGAGACTTCAAACCAAAATTAGTCAAAAGAGACAGGGAAGGATACTTCATACTTATCAAAGGAAAAATCCACCAAGAATATTTCAGTTCTTAACATCTACACCCCAAATGCAAGGGCACCCTCAAATGTAAAAGAAATATTACTAAACCTTAAATCATACATTGACCCTTACAAACTGATAGTAGAAGACTTCAATACTCCACTCTCATCAATGGACAAGCCATCTAGACAAAAGATAAACTGAGAAATACTGGAGCTAACAGACATTATAAACCAAATGGACCTAACAGATATCTACAGAACATTCACCCAAATACAAACTAATATACATTTATCTCCGTACCTCAGAACGTGCTCCAAAAGTGACCATATATTGGGCCACAAAGCAAGCCTCAACAATACAGAAAAACTGTAGTCCGCTCCCCCCCCCCACACACACACATATTAGACTATATCATGGATTAAAGTTGGATTTCAACAACAACAACAACAACAACAACAACAACAACAAAAAGCTTACAAACTCAAGGAAACTTAACACGAGAAGTTCATTTCTCATATCCTTTTTATCTCCACCCAGAAATTAGGCCACAGTCGGTTGCTAAGTAAGGTACTAGCTCTCTCAGCTAATCCATCTGACTGAAACCCTTGAAGGCTGGAAGCTACAGCATCTGGTTAGCATCTCAAAGTGAAACAGCGGGAGGCTAGAGAAAGCAGCTTGCAGGAATTTCAAGCTCTAAGTTGAAATATCAGAGAGAAAAGGAGAGGGGGGCTTATCTCTGCCCTTTGTTCTCAGTATTTTTAGGACTCTCAGAGCAGGTGTTTGCATGGTAAAAAGATCACTATGAGTCTGCACATAAATTCAGTCATAAACTGAGTAAGAGGTTATAACAGAGAATGCCTACTTGCATATACTAGGAGCAATTATCTTAACTTTTACCATTTGTTACTAGCTTGCAGGGTCATGGAAAGTTTAAGACAGTAACTAAGCTGTCTTTGAAGTTTTGTTTAAATAAACCCAGTCAATATCTTATCTCCTGTTTTTTGCACCTGGGGCTCTGTGGGTGTATATCTTCTTTATGACCTCCAGTTAATGGTTTCAGTAACCCCTTGGAATGTGCCCTAAGTTTTAGAAGTCTGCTATTATCTCAGAAGCAATTAAGTAGTCCAGTTATAAAAGGGACTCCAATTTCTCTATCTGGTTGCCATTCTGAACAATGGTGATCCTTGCATGCTAGATGTTTCTGTAGAATAAACACTCTTTGTCTCTGCATACTGAGTCTGAAATCTTCCTTCAATAATTTTTGGACCCTTACAAATGAAAACTGAGTCAAGACAGAAATTTAAAAAAAATTAAAGACTTTCTAGAATTCAATGAAAATGAATACACAACATACCTAAACTTAGGGGATACAATGAAAGTGGTGGTAGGAGGAAAGTTCTTAGCACAAAGTGCCTTCATAAAGAAATTAGAGAAATCTCATACTAACAGTGTAACAGCACACCCAACAGCTCTACAACAAACAAACAAACAAACAATCACAAGAGGTGTAGGCAGCAGAAAATTATCAAACCGAGGCCTTGAAATCAATACAATAAAAACAGAATAATACAAAGAGTCAATGAGTTGTTTTTTTGGTTTTGTTTTGTGAAAATCAACAAGATAGACAAATTGTTCAGCATCCAAACTAACTAAAAGACAAGAAGAGAATATCTAAATTAACAAAACCAGAAATGAAGAGTAGAACATATCAACAAACTCCAAGGAAATCCAAAGAATTACAAGGTCATACTTTACAAACCTATACTTTACAGAATTGAAAAAAGTCTAAAAGAAATGGATAATTCTCTTGATAGTTAAGTTAAGGTCATATGAACAATGTAAAAGACCTATAACCCCTAAGGAAATAGAAGCAGTAATTAGAAGTCTTCCAATAAAAAAAAAAAGCCCAGTGCAGGACAGTTTTAGATCAGAATTCTACAGACTTTCAAAATGGGGACAATACTCCTTAAATTATTTCACAATAGAAATGGAAGGAACAATGTCAAATTCATTTTATGAGGCCATAGTGACCCCGATACCCAAACCACATAAAGATTCAACTAAGAAAGAGAATTACAGACCAATTTCCCTTATGAACATAGATGCAAGCAACAACCACAAAACAATAAAAAACAAAAAAACAAAACCCCCAAAACAAAAAAAAAAAACCTCAATAAAATACTGAATCTTAGAACATATAAAAAAAGATTATCTACTATGACCAATTAGACTTCATCCCAGAGAATCAGAGATGGTTTAACATAAGAAAAATCAGTCATTGTAATTTACTATATAAACAAAATGAAAGAAAAAAAACACATGACCATCTCACTAGATGTTTAAAAACAACAACAACAACAACAACAACAACAACAACAACAAAACCTTTGACAAAATCCAATATCCCTTCAGGATAAAAGTCTTGGAGAGATAAGTGATACAAGGTGCATATCTAAATATAATTAAGGGAATTACAGCAAGTCCATAGACAATATCAAATGAAATGGAGACAAACTAAAAGCAATTCGACTAATACAGGGACAAGACAAGTCTGTCTACTCTCTCCATATCTACTCAATATCGTACTTGAAGTTCCAGAGAACAATAAAACAACCAAAGGGGGTAAAGGAATACAAATCAGAAAGGAAGAAATCAAAGTATTATTTGCAGATGATATGATAGTATGCAATAAAAGACCCAAAAAATTCTACCAGGGAACTCCTACAGCTAATAAACACCTTCATTGAAGTGGCTGGATACAAGACAAGGAAACAAATAAGTAGCCTTCCTATATACAAATGGACTGAGAAAGAAATCAAGGGCATAACACCCTTCACAATAGCTACAAGTAATATAAAATACCTTAGGGGTAACCCCTAACCAATCAAGTGAAAAAGTTGTATGATAAAAACTTCAAGTCTTTGAAGAAAGAAACTGAGGACGATATCAGAAGACGGAAAAATCTCCCATGCGCATAGATCGATAGAATTAACACAGTAAAAATGGCCATCCTACCAAAAGCAATAAACAGATTAAACACAATTCCCATCAAAATTACAACACATTTCTTTACAGACTTTAAAAGGACAATTCTCATCTTCATAAAGAAAAACAAAACGCCAAGGATCAAAACAATCCTGAACAATAATAAAATAACTTCTGGTTATACCACTATCCCTGATTTCAAGCTGCTATTAGAGGAATAGTAATAGAAACCAAATGGTATTGGCACAAAAACAGACACATTGATCAATGGAATTGAATAGAAGACCCAGACATAAACCCACATACATACATACCTATGGACATCTGATTTTTTATAAAGGAGCCAAAAACACAAAATGGAATAAAGAAAACATCTTTAACAAACAGTACTGGTATAACTGGATGTTGACTGTAGAAGAATGCAAATAGAACCATATTTATTACTCAAAATTCAAGTCCAAGTGGATCAAAGACCTCAATATAACACCAGATACAAGAGAAAAGTGGGGAATAATAGCTTTGAACACACTGGCACAGGAGACAACTTCTTAAACAGAACACCAATAACACAGGCATGAAGATCAACAATTAATAAATGGAACCTCATGAAACTGAAAAGCTTCTGTAAGACAAAGGGCACCATGAATAGGACAAAATGGCAGCCTACAGAAAGTGAAAAATGTTTCACCAATTTCACATCTGATAGAAGGCTAATATCCAAAATTATAAATAACTCAGCTGGCAGTGGTGGTACACGTCTTTAATCCTAGCACTTTGGAGGCACAAACAGGAGGAACTCTTGAGTTTGAAGTCAGCCTGGCTTGCTACAAGAGTGAATTCTAGGATAGTCAGAGAAACCCTGTCTGAAGAACAAAACAAAACAAGAGAAAAAAAAAAAAAACCTAACCAAAAAGAACTCTGGAAACTAGCTATCAACAAACCAAGCAATCCAATCAAAAAGAAAAAGGGGGGTGGGGGATAAAGAATTCTTTTTTTTTAATTATTTTTATTCAATATATTCTTTATTTGCATTTCAAATGATTTCCCCTTTCCAGGATCTCCCCTCCCTGAAAGTCCCATAAGCCTTCTTCCCTCCCCCTGTTCCCCAATCAACCCCTTCCAGCTTCCTGGTCCTGGTATTCCCCTACACTGCTGCACTGAGCCTTTCTAGGACCAGGGGCCTCTCCTTCCTTCTTCTTGAGCGTCATCTAATATGTGAATTGTTTCTTGGGTATTCCAAGCTTCTGGGCTAATATCCACTTATCAGTAAGTGCATACCATGTGTTATCAAAGAATTCTTTTGTTTTTTGTTTTTCGAGACAGGGTTTCTCTGTATAGCCCTGGCTGTCCTGGAGCTCACTCTGTAGACCAGGCTGGCCTCAAACTCAGCAATCTGCCTGCCTCTGCCTCCCAGAGTGATGGAATTACAGGCGTGCGCCACCACTGCCTGACTCACAAAGAATTCTTAATAAAGGAATTGCAAATGGCCGAAACTGCTTAAAAGGAATGTTCAACATCCTTAGCCATCAGGAAAATGTAAATCAAAAGTACTTTGAGATTCCATCTTACACTTGTTAGAATGGATAGGATCAATAACACCAGTGACAGACAGCTCATGCTGGCAAGGATGGGCAGCAAGGTGAGCATTCTTCCATTGCTGGTGAAGTGCACAATGGAAATCAGTGTGCCAGTTCCTTAAGAAAATGGGAATCAATCTATTACAAGATCCAGCTATACCACTTTTGGGTATTTACCCAAAGGATGCTCCATCATACCACAAGAACACTTGCTCAACTATGTTCACAGTGGTTTATTCATAATAGCCAGAAACTGGATCAGCGCAGTTGTCCCTAAACTGAAGAATGAATAAAGAAAATGTAAAAATACTTCTCATCAGTTAAAAAAAATGACAACATGGAATTTACAGGTAAATGGATGAAACAAGAAGAAATCATCCTGAGTAAGATAACCCAGATCCAGAAAGACAAACATGGTGTGTTCTTACTTATAAGTCGATATTAGTGGGTAAGTAATTGATAATCATGCTACAATCTACAGACCCGGAAAGGCTAAGTAACAGGGAGGGCTTGAGGGGGAAACATGGATCCCTCCTGGGAAGAGGAAATACAACAGATTTTGCAGGTGGACTGGAGGGTCAAGTCATAATGGGAATAAGAGGGATCAGGTGTGAGGGTAGAGGAAGAGAGTACTGGGAGGGAACTGGAAAAGGAAGGCATTTGTGGGGTGGAAACCTAGTTCAATTGAAACCCTCTGCAATCTACAAGGGGGGCCCTGACAAGGACTCCTACTAATGGAGAATATAGAGCCTGAACATCTTCTGTAAGCAGGCAAGGTTTCCAGTGGTGGTACTAAGGCACCAACCTAGCCATAAAACCTTTGACCTATAATCTGTCCTGCCCACATGTGCCTGGCAGTGATGGAACAGAACAGGTAGGAGTGTCCAACCAATAACTGGTCTAATTTGAGGTCCATGCCACAAGAGGGAGCCCAAGCCTGACATTGCCTGGATAACCAGGAACCAGAAGCTGGATAACCCAGAGACCTAGAGTAGAACCAAATGCAATGGGGGTGTGAGGTTGTCTATGAAATGATCCCTAATGATGTTTTTCTATTCTCACAGACTAGTGCCTAGTTCAGTCATCATCAGCTAAAGGTTTGTCCACAGAGATATTAGGCGATACAGAGATCCACAGCTAGATATTAGATGAAGAGAGAGCCCACGTTGTAAGTCTCCATTAGGTCTCTCCTCTTAGAGTTAAGAGAAGTCTGGAGAAGAATGGGCAGAGAAATTGTGAGTGTCGGGGGGGGGGTAAAGAGCACAGGGAGAGGATAACCCCACAGAATGAACTAAGCAGGGCTCATAGTGACAATTGGCAACTGTGGAACCTGCAATGGGCTATGCTAAATCTTCACCATTTATGTTATGGTTGTTGGCTTGGTGTTTAGAGGGGGACTCCGGACAATGAGAACAGGGGATGTCTCTGTTTATTTTGCCTGATCTTAGAACCCTTTTTCTCCTACTGGGTTGCCTTGTCCACCTAGGTTTGTGCCTGGTCTTATTATATCTTGTGCTGTGTTCAGTTGATGTCCCTCAGAGGCTTGCTCCTTTCTAGGGAGAGATGGATGTGGGGGTGTATTCAGGGGAAAGGGAAGATCTAGGGGAATGGGGGAATGATAGGAGGGGAAGCTAAAGTTGAGAGGTATTGTATGAGAGAAGAAAAAATGGTATATATTCAACTATATGCAGTTTATAAGAAATATATTCAAAGACAAATATGTTGAAAGTGAAACTGGAAAAAGCAGATCACACAGTCGGCAGCCACCACCAGACAAAATAAAAACTTGATACTAAAAAAGCCTGGGCTACATATTCATAGCAAGACTCTGTTGAACACAAACAAACAGTCAATAAGGAAGACATAATTAAAAACATAAACACATCTAACAAAACAGAATCCATGCAACAAAAACCTGATGAGAACTGAAGGGAGAAACAAGTAAGACTAATACCCCACTTGTAGGCCCCCCACTTTCCAGAAATAAAATAGAGAGCAATGAGGAAACAACACATGCACAGGAACCAAAGCCTAGCAAACATTCTACCCAGCACATGCAGAAAACATGTCACTCTCAAATGTTTACCAAGGTGACATTTACTCCACTTTAGAGAATGACACATCCCTCAGTCCTCAAACTCCAGGGAAGTGTACATGGAGCAGTCTCCAGAAAGGTGACAGCATTTCCGGAAGGAATAAACAGATGATTTCTCCAGTGGAGCAATGGGATCAGTGGCATCTGGAAGCAGCAGTGGAGCGCATGCCTAAAATGTAGACACTCCTGAGTTACACGAGAAAAGGAAAATAGAAGGGAAAACCCTGGGAAGCCCAATAACACAGAGAAATTAAACAATGAGCCAAGGAAGAAATTATAAAATAATTTTGAAATGTTAGAAAGAAAAACATATCATAAACTTTCACAATAAAGAGACCAAGGCAGTGCTTTGACAGAAGCTTACAGGTGCACGTACCCCTTCAGCTAGATACACTACTAACCAAATGATAAAGAACTCATTATTAAAGCACTAGTAAAACTGGGGCTCATCTCTGCAGACAAAAAAGGGTCATGAGGAAATTCTGTGAGCAGTGATATGTCAACCAAATCTTCAATAAAGGTGAAGTGAACAAAATTCTAGAGGAAAAAAACTAAATTACCAACTATTCCCAACTCAATCCACGAAAGCAGTGCTGCCCACAACGAGACCAGATGAAGGTACGGAGAACAGGGAGGACCATGACTTGATATCCCATATGATCGAATGTGTAAAAATCCTCAACAAAATACCAGAAAACTGAATCCAACCACATAGTAAAATAATTATACCACAACTAAGTGGAATTTAAGTTGGGAGAATAGAATTCACTCAATAAATGAAAGTCAACTAAATTAACATTCTGTACTAGTCTATAATAATATATAAGAAAATCAGCAACAGAGCATCTGACCAAGCCAGTATCGACTACCCAAAACCCCACAAATCTTATTGTGATTGTCTTAGTTAGGGTTTTACTGCTGTGAACAGACACCATGACTAAGGCAAGAATCATAAAGGACAACATTTAATTGGGGCTGGCTTACAGGTTCAGAGGTTCAGTCTATTATCATCAAGATGGGAACACGGCAGTATCCAGGCAGGCATGGTCAGGAGGAGCTGAGAGTTCTACATCTTCATCTGAAGGCTGCTAGCAGAATAATGGCTTCCAGGTCTTAAAGCCTATACCCAGATTGACACACTTATTCCAACAGGGCCTTCTAATAGTGCCACTCCCTGGGCCGAGTGTACACAAACAATCACAATGATTCTGATACCAGGTAGTACATAAACAAGCTGTGATTTAGACTGACTCTTGCTAGGACATACTCTTTTTAAACTTGTAATGGTGTGTATATTTTAAAAATTGGCTCTGGGCTTCATTTTCTAAAACACAGAACTCATGCATGTCATATAAATTAAAAAAGAAAAAGAATTAAGTCCTTTTGTATTCATACCCTCCAGCTAACTCTGTTACTTACTCTGCCTAAAACATGGTTGCCTTATTCATTTCTGGACTGACAGTAACACATAATGCAAATGAGTCATAATTTACCCAACAGCTTCCATCTGATAAACACAGGCTATTCACAGCTTCATACTACCATATCACATACAATAAACATTATTATACCATCATCCTTCACGATATAAGAAAGTATTTCTCTAGAATAAACTCCTGAAAAAAAATTACATGGTTAAAACTAGAGAACTTAAAAGAAAAAAAATGTTACTAATACAAGAGTTGTATTTTAAAGAATAAAGTGCCGGGCGTGGTGGCGCACGCCTGTAATCCCAGCACTTGGGAGGCAGAGGCAGGCGGATTTCTGAGTTCGAGGCCAGCCTGGTCTACAGAGTGAGTTTCCAGGACAGCCAGGACTACACAGAGAAACCCTGTCTCGAAAAACCAAAAAAAAAAATAAAAAAAATAAAATAAAATAAAATAAAATAAAATAAAATAAAATAAAATAAAATAATAAAGTAAATCAATTATAGACTGGAACTGTCATAGCTCTGTAGAACAAAACTTGTTTAGCATTAGGACCGGAAAATTTACTCCCCTCTGTGTGTGTGTGTGTGTGTGTGTGTGTGTGTGTCTAAGTAGAAACCTTATCTTGTGTGATACATGGACATTATAGTCAATGTATCAAATAAGTGTTTAGTTAACATTTACTGAAAGGTAGGCAAAATCATCAAAGTAGTAAATATTCATAGCTAGTTGAAATTAGGCTATCTAGAAGATGGTATACCACAGCTTTTGCTTAATAAATGTGATAATATTCTTTACATACTAATACAGGATAATTTTCAAGTTAAAAGCAAAGACAGCCGGGCAGTGGTGGCGCACTTTAATCCCAACACTTGGGAGGCAGAGGCAGGCGGATTTCTGAGTTCAAGGCCAGCCTGGTCTACAGAGTGACTTCCAGGACAGTCAGGGCTACACAGAGAAACCCTGTCTCGAAAAAAACCCAACCTCCCCCAAAACAAACAAGCAAACAAACAAACAAACAAAAAAAGCAAAGACTGCTAAAAGTATGTGTGTGTATATATGTATGTATGTATGTGTGTGTGTGTGTGTCTGTGTGTTTGTGTGTGTGTGTGTGTGTGTGTGTGTGTCTGTGTGTCTGTGTGTGTCTGTGTGTGGCATGTCATTAATTGGCACAAAAAGAGAAAAGATTTACACATATACTTATTTGCTTATAAATGTGTAAGATATAGCTAAAGAAACTAGTATTTATCCGTTCTAGGAAAGACAAGAGAAAAAAATGACAGAACAAAAAGAGCTTTAATACCATACCTCTTCTGAAATCCATACCTCAGGAATATAATTCTGTAACATAGAAAATTAACTTAATGTAGAAGGGAGAGCACATTCCTAGAGCCTTTGCATAGGAGCTCAAATCCAGCCCTGGTAATAGTGACGCCTCCATCAAAAAAGGGGATGGGGTGGGTGAAGTGGAAACTTAAGGGTTCTTTGGAGAGTCAATTGTGTTAGATGGTGTTTTGCTGGGAGGAGTAAGAGGGTTTTCCTGAAGTGGACACAGGTGAAAGAGTAAGGCAGGCTCCTGAAGGAAGATTTCATTGAAGCAGACACAGGAGAGAGGATGTTCTACTAAAGCAAGCACGTGAAAGGCCATGTGATGAAGGACTTTGCTAACAACACCCAGCCAGGTCTTGGTCCACCTAACATTACCCAGTTGAACTCCACTCTTCAGGCCTCTTCGGACTCAGGCTACCTGGATGCACATGCTAAGGCATGTGAGGACACTGATGTTGGAGGGTATAAAGAGTTAGGCTTGCTTACAGAGCTAGCTGTAAGATGCCTGGGTCTTATGTCTTCGCTAATCTTCGATTCCCTGAGAGGCACATTAGAGAACTCCTGGCATTCCTCGGGGTCCTTGCTGCTGACTCAAGCCAGGCTGAGGCCTGGCTCTCTCTGGTAGGTCCTGTCACCACTGTCGCTAACCCAACTCTACCAAACTGGGTTGCTGGTGATTTCGTGAAGTGTTTGTGAGTGGACTGAACTGCCACTGCCTGCTGACCTGTGAAGTAAACTGCCAATCTCCAGGCAATACAGACAGGAGTTGCTCCAAAGAACCTTTCTAAACAGGTCCACTTCTCCCATATCCTTTCTTTCCCACTACCTCTGGAGGGTGGTGTGCTACAAGGGAGGTTAAAGCAATTAAGAACCATCATTAAAAATAACGTTTGAAAAAAATTAAAGATACAGGTGGGATAATAAATTTTTAAAATTTATTCTTTCTACAAGTTCATGTTATATATTGAGGACTATTAAAAACATGGTTAACATATTTAGTCTTGAGTAGCCTAGCTCCATAAATGGGCAATGAATGCTGGTAAGAATTAATCAGAGCCGAAATTCAAAATTGTGGTTCAAGCCTTTCCTGGGTATGGAACTGGATAAAGTACCTTGCTTTAGAAAGCAGATAATTAACTCTGTGAAGCTTATTCTGGACCCAGGCCCTGCACAGCTCTGATTACATCCTTGGCCCCTACATGCATTCTCTCTGCACTGACCTGTAGATGCTTCAGAACCAGGACTGCAGTGAACGAGAGCAGCAGGATGGGTAACCAGCCAGGCCCTCGCCTTGGTTCTTACCTGAAACTGTGGGACTTCACGCCTGTTTCTCAATTATATAAAGCAGTTAGCATAGCATCTAGCACTTGGTAAGTGTCACATCAATTACAGCTAAAAATAAAAAGTCTTTAAAAGGAGGTTTGGCCTAGAGTATGCATGCCAGTGCTGAGCAGAACTGGCTCTAGAACTCGTCTGCCATTTGCCCAATGACAAGGCCAAGCCAGAGCCTGAATACAGAGATCAACAAAATCTAAGAGATATTAGTTTTAACATTATCATACACAAATATTTCAAAGGCATGGTATCTCCTGGAAAAATCATGGCAAACTAGTGTAATAGCCTTCAAAAGTCATCTAAGCAGTGGAAGAAAAATTAGGTGCAAAAGGCAATCTTTCTGTTAAAAAAAACTATCAAAACAAATGTAAGAAAATAGCATATTTTAGTTTTTAAAAGGAATCAAACTCAAAATATTAAATTTAAAAGTTGCTTTACAAAATACCACAGTAGCACTCTAAAGTCACATCATTTGGGAGGTTGAGGAAGGAAGATCTGGGGCTGAGGACATGCTGAGCTGCACAGCGACTACCAGGCCAGCCAGGATGACATAGTAACTCCCTCTTTTAAATACAGAATTAAAAAATGATGGTTTCTAAGAATTTCTCATAAATAATAGCAACAAATCTATAGCAATGTTTCTTTGGATAGATAGGCACTTTAAGGTGAACATGTTCAAAAGCAGGAGACTGTCTACACATCTGTCCTGGAGACCTAGAGACAGTCACACAGGCTCCTGCTCAGCTTCGGTTTGCTGCCATCTCACAGGAAGTGCCTCCTGACTTTCTCCCGAGGACATCCCCTTAAGTATATATTGTCCCTTTAAGCGTTTTTGTTTATTTATGGCCTGACATCACACAGTTCATGCTGATCTCTCTCTTTTTTTTTTTTTTTGGTTTTTCAAGACAGGGTTTCTCTGTGTAGCCCTGGTTGTTCTGGAACTCACTCTGTAGACCAGGATGGCCTCGAACTCAGAAATCCGCCTGCCTCTGCCTCCCGAATGCTGGGATTAAAGGCGTGCGCCGCCACCACCACCTGGCATCAGTTCATGCTGATCTTGAGTTTAACCAAGGATAATTCTGAATTCCTTATACAATGGTTTCTATCTTCTTAGTGCTGGTATTATAGGTATGTTACCAGGCCTAGCTTTAAAGAAAAAAATTACATGTTTATTTATTTCATATGTATGTGAGGTATACACCATAGCATGCATGTGGAAGTCAGAGGACACCTTTGAGGAGCCAGCTCTCTCTCCCTTCCGCCAAGTGACCCCCACAGTTGGAACTCAAAGTCATGAGGCTTGGGGAACTACAGCCTCTGCTCTGAGGCTATATGCTCTGCTCCCAGCTCAG
This sequence comes from Apodemus agrarius, assembly GCA_964023405.1. Lineage (NCBI taxonomy): Eukaryota > Metazoa > Chordata > Mammalia > Rodentia > Muridae > Apodemus > Apodemus agrarius. The sequence goes on along the minus strand of OZ030013.1, from coordinate 61,388,441 downwards.
CACTACTATTCCTAGTGGTAAGGAAGACTAGATTACGTTCTGGGGATAATAATGTATCTGACAAGGACATTACACTTTAGGTACAGGGTTGTTTATTTGCTGGTTTTTCAATCTTAGGTGGTGAAGGAAAGAGAACCAAGACCGGCCTGGACAGCACACCTATGTATCCTCCTTGGCTGTCGCTAGCAAGCCTTCTGGGCATGTGAATCAGTTTAATGTGGGTTCTGCTTTAAGTTCAAGTAGGAGACATGGATCTCACTGTAAAGTTGGCAGCCAACCTAACTTTCACATGGAAACTTACAACTCTATGCACTGCATGTGAGGTTATAGAAGCCCAGAGGGACACACATTATAGTAACCACAGAGAGCTAGTTTAAAACAAGCCTCCTCAGGAACTCTGTACCAGAGTAAGAAAATATGGGCATCACATGGAAGAGGTGTGCTCCTTCCTAGGAGGGAAGAAACAGTGTACTCCATATGCAGGCTCTAGAAGTAAACAGTCTACCCAGAATTTGAAGAAGACAGACGAAAACACAGTCCGCAGGACCTGTAAGCCAAGAGAAGGCCCAAATACACTACACAAAATACTAATAACACTGGTACGGATAGCCTGGAGACAGAGAGGGGAAAAGCCTCTGAAAAGAGGAACTACAGCTCCGAACAGTCACAGTCAGACTGCTCACCGAAAAGTCTGCTTATTGTGAGGACAGAACACACAGCTTTCAAACTGGCTATTTACTTAAAGCAAGCCAAGTCCTGGTAAAGCCCTGTCAAATGAGCAAATTAATTATTTCTGACTATTAAAACAGGACAATCCCACAGTCTGATATATACTCTAGCAACACTGCTATTCTAATTTAGATATAAATTCTATTTTTTAATAACAATTTTCTTCATAGTTCACAAAGTTTGAAGGTAACACATCCACCGGTAGGGAATTGATGAAGTGTAGTACCCAGACAAGGAGCTATTACTCAGCAGTAAAAGAAAAGGAGTGCTTGAGCTAGGCAGCGAGCGACACACAGGAACCTTCAATGCAGTTAGTGACTAAAAGAATCCAGCCGGAAACTATCACGATTTTGACTCCAATGCTAAGACACTTTGGCAAAGATCCAAGGTTGCAGGAATTGGGAAGAGCAAAGAGCCAACAAACTGAGCACAGAAAACTCTGGAGGGCTGTGAGGTCACATTGTAATTGTGGATGTATGTTGTTTGACCCTATAGCATGTGCATTACGAAAAGGGGGCCTACTGCCAGCTAGGGATGCTAGTTCCCAATGACACATCAGCACAGGGTCACTGACTGTCACTGGGCAGTGACACAAATGTGCCACTGTGGGTGGTGACAATATAGGAAGCATGGTAGACCAGGAGGTAATTTGGAAGTTTCTCAACTTTTTGCTCAATGTTGTTATGAACCAAACACTACTCTAAAGAATAACGTTTAGTTTTTAAACTCATATCTTAGTTGGTTTATAACACCTGGTTTAAAGTTCTGTGATTACGAAAGACAGCAATACTATTTTTTTTTTTTTTGCAAAACAACTGATGCATATATAATATTTTCATTCTTCATTTTAAAGAAAAGTAACAAGGGAAGTGATTTGAATACAGCTGGAAGTAAAAAGATTAGATATAAGTATATACACGTGTCAAATGTAGTTATAGTTTAAAAGTGGACCAGAACTGGACGAGCAGAAAAAAAACAGAGCTGCTGTACTGTGAATGTCTATGGCCACCCCAGCCTTCTGTTGAGATCTTTGTCTTAAGGTGGTGATATTCACATGTGGGGACCTTTGGGAGGAGGGTTGCCTAGTTCACATGGGCAGACCTTCATGAATAGGATTAGCACTCTATGGGGCCTGGAAGACCCTTCACCCTTTCCACCATGTGAAGACACAGCACATGGAGCATATGAGCCAGAAAGCAGGTGGTCCCCAGACATGGAACCTGCCTTAGAACTGTGAGAACTACATGGCTATGTTTGTGCACTGTACTACTCAACTCTGTCTGTGATATTTTGTTAGATGGACCAAGAGAACAATCATTTAGTCAACGTCCCACATCTTATAATGAAAGGCTGTGGGTCACACGATGATAGGATGTCAGAAAGAACAGAATCTCAGTATCTGATTGTTTCCCACTGTACCCTAACAATTCAACACAACTGAAATAAAGTTCTTTAAATTCAGATGCTAACATTTTTCTTCATTTTCTTCAGAAGACACAACATCAATTAGTATATTTCTTTGAATGATAAGCATTCATCAACCTTTGCCTATTTATTTACTCGTTTATTCTGAGTATCCCCAATTTTTTCCCAGAGATCATTATATTTTTTGTTTGTTTTAGGAATGCTTGAACAGCCTAAGAAAACATTTTGCCAACAGTAAATATAAAATACATGTTTATTACTAAAGCCAAGGCTATGCTCAACACCCTATCATTGTTAGTGAAAAGCTAGAATCTTGGCCGACCTCTCACAGAGGTAAAAATCTACCCATGGTGGGAGCAGCTGCAACTGTGACGGAATCTACAAATAACATGCTGGAAATTCAGCAGGCACTGTTATTATATCCTGTTTACACTGTCATTTCTCCTATCAGCAGGATATTATTTATACAGACCCCACCCCTGTACTTCTTGTTTATCTTATTATAGAAGCTCTCCAAATCTATAAAAAGCAGCCTCTGCATTTGATTCTGGAACAGCACATGTGTCGTAATTTGGCACCTTGCTACACTTTTTTATTTAGCATTTTCTGTTGTTAGGCGCCATCCGTTCTGATTTTTATCTTCAAGTTGATCTCACATATTAGAGTCGAACTCAAATGATGTTCAAAGATTCTGCTGTAGAACGACAGAAAAGTAAATCTAGGTAATGGTCAATCACTAACTTATTGTTCTTCCAAGACATGAGAATCACTGTTTCTGTTAGCTTCCTGGCGGGGGCGGGGGGGGGGGCGGCCACAAAAGTGACTAATTCATAACACATGAGAGATACAACTCAGTGAGGTAGCCAACAGATAAAAAATAAATTAGCCTGCTTTTAATGTCCTCACTCTCTTGCTTTGTAGATTAAAACAAAATAAAACAAAAAACCCTGAAACTTTCTTAAACACAAAAATGTATGTGATTGTTGAACAAGCAAACATCCCAGAAACAGTGGTCCCTTGGTGTACCTGCTGATGTGTGGTTTGAGCTAAACCCAATCAGCTTCTTTATGGCTCAACTAGCTCTACTAGGCCAGGTGGGTGTGCAATGTTCCAAGCATGCAGTGACCGTTCCTCTGGAGAGACTGCATCATCCAAATGAGGCTGCGAATGCCAGGTGGCACCCTGAGAGAATGAGGTGCGGTAAGTAGGAATGCATAAAGGATTCAAGTGGGCAGAACTTTCAAAAGTAAAAGTAGTTGAATTCAACCATGAATATACATATAGACTATGGCAATAAAAAACAGGCATGGGAGATGCATTTATAAGAACGTCCTAGGTTGACAAGATGTTTCAATGGGTAAAGGTGTTTGCTGCCAAGAATTATAACCTGAGTTTTAATTCCTGGAACTCATGATAGGAAGAAAAAAAAAAACCACCCTCTTATCCCAACATACATATATATGCACACACGCACACATGTATGCATAAAACAAATTAAAGATGATTCACGGTTCAGTATACTCAATACTCAGAAATATTCTCTTCTGACAAAATCAACTTTGCAATTCTGTTCTGTCACACCACAAATTTGTCTGGCTTTCCCTCTCTCTTCTGCAAATCAGAACATATATTGCTTGTAGTCTTAGAAGCTGAAGCAAAGATGCAAAGGACAACATCCCATCACAGCATAATCTACCACACTGTGAGTTTCAGTAAAGCCTGCACAATTTACCCTCACAGTGTGTTATACACCACAATTTAGTTGATTAAAGATAAATAATTAATCTCATCCATCCTACTGGCAAATACCTAAAGACTTAAATAACTAAATTCACACCTTTCCTAACCTTCTACATTAAAGGACATGTTTAAAAGTCTTTTACCAATAACAAAGACATCACTTATCAAAACGAATTACTGGTAAGATATATACACATATATGTACATATATGTATCATAAAGGATTGGCTGACATTAGGTATAGGGATAAAATTTAATACTTTTAGCTTTGAAGCTACAATTTGAATCGAATTAATGAGCAGGAATAAGCTCTTAACACTCGCTTCAGCATGTACCGATGTTTGAACCACTGAAGGAACATCAGAGCTGCAAGAGCTACTGTGGCTCAGACACCAGCACGTAGCCACAAAAGTACAAAAACTGAGGCAGGGGGTTGTAATACCCAAAGGCATAAGCTTGCAGCCACATACTAAAAAGGGTGGTGGTGGCAGCAGTTACTATAATTGTTAACATAGATTGGGTAACAACACAGGAAAGTGGAAATGTACTGGAAAGAGCTCATGGTTCCTCTAAGAGCTTAAGGACTAAGGAAGGGCGCACCAACGGTGGTGACACACCTGCACTCACACTTGGGGTTCCATTTTTAAGATGCAACTGGGTAGAGAAGGAACACATACACACCACATGTGGGTGAGGTCAGGGCTGGGTGGAGAATGGGATGGGTATAGAGAACAAAGAGAAGACACTGGCGGCCCTTATCTTCTCAGGAGGGGTGTGAGGAAGGTTTCACAAACAAAAATGGTCATTCAAAAGACAACTTTCAGTAGGCGATGGCGGTGCATATATCCCAGCACTTTGGAGGTGGCTGCAAAAGAACCAGGAGTTCAAAGTTGTTATCAGTCATGGAGTGAGTTGGAGGCTAGCATGGACTGCATGCAACCCTGTCCCCAGGGGGAAAAAAAACAAACCAAAACAAAACATAAAAACAACAACAACAACAAAACCAAAGCCCTAATGACGACAAACCCCCAAAACTGAAAAGAAAAACCCCTCCCAACTTGCTTTTTCCTCACAAGTCATTTTTTATTGGTAAAATCCTAGATTTAAATTAGAGAACTGTGAAGATTTTAAAAATGTTAAACAGACAGCAGCTGATGACGTGTCATAGGCTCTTCCATAATCAAAAGGAAATGACATTCCCCTTTCAATTAAATAGGGCTTATTATTATTAATTATTATTATTACTAATGTTACAAAATCTACTAACACAAGTTTTTTAAAAGCTCCCTGGAGCATGTCCCTGATACCAGAGGCCCTGGTTTAAACCCCAGGCTTCTGTCACCATGCCAAGCTGACAGGGCTGCAGCACGGGAACATAAGCGATATCCAACATCTGCACAGATGGCAGAGACGAGATGTGATTCTAGAATAAAGGGCTCTGCGGCTCTTACCTGTTACCTGTGCAACAACTGCTTGGGAAATCCTCCGATTGGCAAGAAAGGCTTTGATTTCCTCTTTTATCACACTGCTGTCCCTCCTAACAAAAACAGAAGACAAGACCAACAATGTATGTTGAAGGTAGAAATCCTCATCTTTGCTAAAAGAAAGGTGAAGTAGAGAGGTGGGGAGAACACAGAAAAGAAGGACACAAAAATAAAAGGGAAACAGACTAAACTTGAGTGAAAATGTGAAATTACAACAAACCAAGAAACACAAAATACTCCAGTCCTGAAACATCACACCATCAGACAGACACCTCAGTGAATGCCACTGTGGATACAAGTCTCATGTGGGGGGACCAATAACTGCATGCTGTGAATAATTCAATGTGCAGTATGTATGGTCTCATTATAGGGAGTGAAAACATAGAAGCCCTGGAAAATGAAAAGCAAAGGCAATGAAAAATCAGCTGTACTTAGACTGTGGGTCTGCAGGTTAAGGAAGGTACTGTAGAACTGAAAACCTTGGAAATGCTTCCGGGGCAAAATCAATACCATTCTCATGAGTGGAATTATTAGCACTGTAATATGTTTATTACAATTAGTTGCTTCCTCTCCCTCTATTCTGTATAAGAAAAAATGAAAAGAATGTGGAATGGTTTAAAATATTAGTTTCATATTAAAAGTTTATTAATTTTCCATTACATATAATAAACAAACAGAATAGTTAACACTAAAAACTATAGTATTCAGTCTTGGTAATATATACTGTCAGCCTGTTACTTATTTAAACAGCGCATTTTCAGAGACCAGACATCCATAAGAATGATGAAGCACATGACTCATTCTTTCACTACAACAAAAATACTTAAATAAAAATTAAACTAGAGTTCTTAAAGAACACTATTCTTGTTCAAGATGAAAACTGACATAGCATTGTGGTAGCAAATTGTCTAAACAAGGCCAACAGATTAAAGGTCTCAGCTCCAGTCAACCTGCCAGCTGCTCTCCTATAAAGCATGAACTAATAATCTTTCTCTGATGGATCTTTGCAAACAAAATAAAACAATAAATCATTCTTCCTTTTATATTTACAAATACTGAATATATAACCCCACAAATGATATATAATTATTACAATTTCATATTAAATTGTTCTTCATTTTCTGGGAGAGGGACTCACTCTTGTAGGCCAGGCCGGCCTGGAACGATGGGCCCAAGCTCCTATCAGCCTCCTAAGTGCTGAGACAGCAAGTTCCATGTCAGACATTGTCAGGAGAAGCCATGGCCATTTTTCAACTTTCATTTTTCTGAGACACTGTCTATAAGTCCAGGCTGGCCTTGAATTTACTGTAGTCTTAGCTTCCAAAGTGCTGGGATTACAGCTGTGTGCTCCTGGGCCTGCTTTCCCTCTTGTACAGATTATCTGTATTATAGCCTCAATTTTAGCTCTCAGCAAAGTCTATTAACCACTAGCTATTCACAGTAAAACCCTGCTCACCCTTGATCTGAGACAGAGGAATCACAAACCTTTAAAAATTGCTTTGTGAAAGAACCACAAATCTCATGGAGGTTCATGTCTTGTTGTAGATTGGAGCAGAAACAAAAGTATCCTAGCAAAATATAATAATAACAACTTGTGATTTAATTTAGACCAGGTCTTTCAGACCCTTCACTAGGAAGGGTTATACACTCTGGTGAGGGATGCCATGCTGCCTGTGGTGTGTTGTATCTGTGCATGTAGTGTTTGTCTTTGAGCCCAGAGCTCACCAGTTTACTAGACATGCCACCACTGCCAGACTTTTAAATGTGGGTGCTGAAGATGTGAACTTGGTTCCTCATTCTTGTGCAATAGGCGCAGTACAATCCTTTGGGCCATGTCCCTGCTGTGGGGAATTTGGGAAAAGAACAGAGATGGGCTAGTGAGTATCCAGCATGTAGCTCTACAATAGATCCCGAGTGATTGCTTGGAAATCCTAATCAAAAGGTTTCAAAAGAAAATTAAAAATTAGCTGCCTAATGGAATATTTTAAACTTTTCACACTGATTTAGATTCCTATCTGCATACTGACTACGTCATTATGAAAATGTCTGTATCTGTACCAATCATGAACAAGAGACAACTTTAGCAGTATCGATTTCAGATGACTTTTGTTCACAAACTATAGTTTATAGTTCCTGAGGTAACTATAAAATTAAGTTGAAATTTTTTATATAAAGTATTGCATTTCAACATACCAAATGATCTTGGAAAACGAAACTACACTTGAGAATAATTGTTCAGATTAAATTAAGAATGTACTTTTGTAGGTAAAATCAGCAGATGGTATTTTCTTGAGTAATTATTTAAAATCAAAATCAAATCAACTTATTTTAAATCAAATACACCTAGAGCAGTCACTAAATCATACAGACTAGATAACGGACACTCTACTATGTAACCATTTGTGAATTACTCACTGCCTTGCAGTATGACATTATTAGAGGACTGCAGCAAGACAGGAAGAGTCTCCAGTGTTTAGAAAGCAGCAACTTATTCACCACCTCAAAGAATACATTCTTATACAGTATTTAAAACATCAACAATAAGTTTAAAAATGCACACAAGTGTGCATGCACATACATTCTTTACTGCTTTACCATAGACACTTTTTGAAAAACAATTTTAAAACAAAGAAGAATGGACTAAAGTGTAGCTAAGGAACAAAATGATGTGTGATCAGCATCATAAAAGCCCCTGGTCTCAATCTCCAGCCATGCCACTCCTTAAAAGACAAAAAAAATATGATGGAAAGGCAGCTAACATTAAGTTGTACTCTAGTTACAGCATCTGGTAAAATAAGAACATTAACACACTCCTTTCAAGGGCTTTCACTTTTACACTTAGTGTGCATTTATTGTGCAAAATAAAGGGCTTTACTATGGCATTTCCACACGTGTATAATGCACTTTGATCCATTGGTTTGGCTGACATGACCCTCTTATTCCTACTCCCTCCACTCCTACTGATCCCCTCTCTCTCCCCTTCCTTATTCCTCCTGGTCCTGTCCCCCTTTTCTCTCCAAATGTCAAAGGGTTTTAAGAGTTATGGTTGTAGCTCAGTGGTAGTGTGCTTCCCTACCCTAGGTTCAATCTCTAGCACTGACAAAAAAGGCCTTTAAAATGTTCCTCCAAATCATGGAATAAAAACTAAATAATAAAAATATATACACATATGTGCATATAATATATGCCAAAGAAATTTCTTTGAAGTAGAAAGTTTTGAAACTGTAAATGTATCATAAAAACACAAACTATTACTTCTATAAACTAGTCAGACAGGATTCAAAGCAAAGAAGAAACACATGATCAACTATAACTGTAAGACATACACAGTCTAAGTGTGCATCTTAGACCAGGTACTTCAAAACACCATCCATGGACAAAATGCTCTCCAGTCAGCCACTTTACAAGACTGCCCGTTTGCTTGCAAAACGAGGAACAGCATTCACCTTCACTGCCCAGTTCCATCCTATCAGGTTGACTTGGCTGTTTGTCTTCCTTACCTTCTCCTTAACTGCTATGCCAGCTGTGGAATCACCCATTTGATAGTGTAAAACATCACTTACACAAATATGACTCTTTCCTCTTCTCTCTTCTATTCCATATTTCTTCCTTTTGTCAAAAATTTGAAAATTTGCCTAACGAGATTGAGTCCCTTCTTCCACACACACACCCCAAAAAATAACTCACATGCCTCAAGATTGTCCACTGCAGGGCTGGAGATGGCTCAGTGGTTAAGAGCACTGACTGCTCTTCCAAAGGTCCTGAGTTCAATTCCCAGCAACCACATGGTGGCTCACAACCATCTGTAATGGGATCAGATGCCCTCTTCTGGTATGTCTGAGTCATAAAATGAATAAATCTTTAAAACAAACAAACAAACAAAAAAACCAAAAAAAAAAAAAAAAAAAACAAAACCAAGACTATCTCCTGCTGAAGTCTTAGTGAATTAGCAGGAGCAACCACTTGACCACAGAAAGGCACCTGCAGTGCACACTGCTTCTCCTGCTCCTGTCTGCAGATGGCTGCCACTGTGCTCATCTGACGGACCTCTACAGCAGGAAGGAGTGCTGCCCAGTCCAGTGCCTTTGTCTTTAAAACTAGTTAAACTCTCCACTATTATCCTTCATAATAAAAACAGAAGAATTCATCAGGAATGCCTTTTTGACAAATCACTTTAAAAAATATTTATTTTGCTTGTATGGGTGCTTTGCCTGCATGCACAGATGTGTGCACCATATGTATGTCTGGAGGGATAGATTCCTGGAACTGGATGTCGTAGACAGTTGTGAACTCCCATTGTGGGTGCTGAGAACTGAACTGACATCCTCTAGAGGAGCAGCCAGTGCTCTTAAGTCCTGAACCATCTCTCCAGCCTCCAACAAATCACTTAAAATTTGTATGTTTGTATGTATATATGTACGTGTGTACACACGTACACACACACACACACACACACACACACACACACACACATGCACAACTTACATAGGTGAGAAGAGGATTATGAGGCAGGGGTCTTGCCTCATGACTTTGGAGATCTTCTTTTCTCAGCCTCTAGAGTGCTGGGATCTAAGTGGCACCACTACCCTGCTCTCTGCCTTTGTTTTGTTTTGAAGCAGGGCCTTGCTATGTAGTCAACAGTGGTCTTGAACCCACAGCGATCCTCCTGCCTCCACCTCCCAAGTACTTGGATTTCAGAAGGGTACCACCATATGTGGCTTCCTGACTATTAAAAAAAAAAAAAAAAAAAAAGACAACTGCCTTCTATTGAGAGCCATTCTCCCTGATCATCATAGTTTACAAAGAAAGAGGTCATTTGTAGGCTAACTCTTAACACCTCAATTGTACTAAGGACACAATGCTATACAGTTCATGCTCTAAACATGTCATCTATCCTACTAGCCTGGAAACTCCATTAGCACACAATGACTGTCAAAGTCAGCATGAATTTTTCGTAAAACTTAATTTGTTTAATGAGTGAAATTTTTCTAGAGATTAAAGGCTATAAAATGAAAAACCTGATCTAGGTAATTTATATTACAACTTTAAATTCTTATGTTCAGGTATATTTATGTTTTCCAAATCAGGATGAAGAGGTTATTTGTAGTGATTCAAAATGACACTGATTTGTTTTCTGGAAGAAAGCATATTAAAGGGCTCATATTTTAAAATGATTTGTTCTAAGATGACTCATACTCCCTAAGTTAACACACCCTTAGTATTCTGGATGTTGTAAAGGAGCTAGCTCAAAGTCACCCCAAGATGAAGCCAAAGCAGTGTATTTCACATTTGAAAGACACTCACGACTTTCTCCCTGTGTGCAATTTGAAGAGAGAACATTAAAGGGAGAGCTATTCTATATGCAGAATATGGAGGGGGAGCACCACGACGCAGTGGTGTTACCTTCTTATGGCATATAAACATCCTACCTGCATAAGGATACACAGGCTGTGAGCCCCGCCTAAGGAGCATCACACCAAAGGCCTTTTCAGATTTTCCTTTTTAAATTTGGGACTGTTTTCATATTTACAATAAAATATTTTAGGGACAAAACCCAGTTGAAACACAAATGTCAATTATGTTTTACATAATGTATTCAGTGAGACTAGATGTGACTTGGGACAGTATTTTAAATAGTTCTGCCTAGGAATGTGTAGTACCATGGAATTTTTCACTTATGACACAGCAGTACTCACAAATTTTGAATGTTAAAACATAGTGGCTCAAAGATGCTAGACTTTTATTTTAATGTATAGCATTACTAATTATAATAAGTATAATTTACATTATAATTTACATTATCTCATATTACATAAATGACCACAGGAAAACACTGATAAATCCTATTGTATCTGCAGATGCAAACACACATTCCTATGCATACACTTACATACTAATAGGCCTTTTAAGATGCCCTATATAAAATGAGTCTTCATTGTTGGCTTCTAGTCCTTCCTAAAGTAGCACATTCAACCATTTGCTGAAAATTTATATGCTAGTATGGCTTTCTTCTTCCTCCTTTGTGATCACAATTCAAACGAGAAAAGGTATTTTCTGACTCTAACAAATGATGAAGGGTACAATCATAATCTTACATCTCAACACAACTAAGGGAGCGCGCGCACACACACACACACACACACATGTACACACCTTCATTACATACCTTCAAATTATATATTGTAATAAAGCCTGACTGGATTATAAAATCCGAAAAGCATGTCTTACAGTGGAGCGCCTGCAGTTTGGGAGTGGGGGCCAGAGGTAGTTTTACACAGCAAATGAGGCAAGAAGGCACTGAGGTATCCATGCTTCCTATCAAAGCACACCAATTCCAGGTCACTGTCATGTCACCAGTGTTGAGTAGACAGCAATGGACACAGATACTGAGGAAGAGCTACTGTCTGAAAACTCCTTGTTTGGTGAGCGACTGCTTTGAAGTAGCAGGTAGGTATGCTGAGAAAGGAGAACGGCAAGCCCAATAAAAAAGGCCATTCACATTCTCCTGAAAAATTGTATTAACTACCGTTACTAAAACTTTATTAAATATACAGGCACAAATAATTTCAGTGGTAAAATATATCATCAACACAATGATAACAAAGACATGGGATATAATTCAGGCTCAACTGCCCAATAATCAGACTTTCTTGAGCAAATTACTAATTTTCTTGAACCTCAGTTTCTCTGATCAACCACCCAGCACAGCTATAGAGACTGCGAATGTCATATGAGCAGGTAGCTTCTCTCTGTGCCCTAGAAGGAATATCCTCTGCAAACCTCACAAAGGTGAGGAGGGGCACACCTAAGCAAAGCTGGAGTGGGAGAAAGCCCAACTGTGGGGGACTAGGATGACCAGGGGTCTAGAGGATCCTAGTTGACTAAATGTCACCACAAGAGCTATTCTGAGCAAGAAGCAGAGAGAGGGAATAAGAACGTGTCCTAACAACTGCACAACAATTAAGAGCACACAACTGAAACACACTATACCTGTGCACCTGTAAACCAAGGGAATGTGCACAAATAACACAAGCTAGCACCTGAACAAATAAATGCTAGTTTGCTATCTTCTCTACTTAGGATAATTAAAATCTCATGAAATTTCAATGAAAAGTGACTCATTTGTCCAAATGGTTCTCCTTTTTAAACTGGAAAATGATATATGCTAAGCTCCAAACACCAGCTAGGGCCAAGAGTGTGACACGGTGGAAGACAAAGCTCTGGGTTCAGTCTCCAGCACCAAGAAAGTCAACAGCAATGGCAGAGCCTTGGCACCAGTGTTCACAGCTGAGGATGAACCAAAACCACATCAGTCTCTTGAACTTCAGAGCACTAAAAACTGGCCAACACGGACTATGGCTGAAGTGTGATGCTCCTCAGGATACGTATCCCATGGTCCCTGTAGCCCAGAATTCCATACGTAGCAACTCTTCCCTGAAAACAAACTCATGCCCATGTGTTTAAGGCTGTCTCATGGCAGAGGTACCACAGGATGGATCTTTATACAGCAGAGTCAAAGGCCCCATCATTGTGTCTTGATGTCTGAAAATCTTCAGGACCGGTTATAACTCAGTTGTAACCTTTGTTTTTATTTCTTGTAAGTCTACAGTTCTGTTCACTATCAACTGTAACCAACTTATCTGCAGGCTTTTTTTTTTAATTTAAGATTATTTTATGCACATGAGTATTTTGCTTGCACGCATGTGTGTGTACAAGATGCATGCTTGGTGTTACAGAGGTCAGAAGAGGTCTTTGGATTCCCTAAAGTGAGAGTTATGGATGGTTGTGAGTGCTGGGAATCACACACAGGTTCTCTACAAAAACAAGTGCCCTTAAACAGTAAGTCCATCTCTCCAGCTCAAGACTTCATTTTTATACAACAGCATAACTATTGATAACAATGTTTTTGCCACTGGGCAGTGGTGGCGCACGCCTTTAATCCCAGCACTTGGGAGGCAGAGGCAGGCAGATTTTTGAGTTTGAGGCCAGCCTGGTCTACAGAGTGATTTCCAGGACAGCCAGGCTATATAGAGAAACCCTGTCTCGAAAAACCAAAAACCAACCAATCAACCAACCAACCAAACAAACAAAAAACCCAATGTTTTTGTCATTTCTATTTGTAAAGGTCTGGAAAAATGTCCTAGTTCCAACCACTTAGTACAGAATGTGAAGCTGTGAGGATGGGCGTGGCATCCTAAGGTATTACTGTCAGTCTGCCTCATCTGTATTGTTTTCCTTTTGATGCTATCTGGAAAAGTTCACGTTTTTGTAAGTTATGTTAGCCTTGAACTGCACCAGCCTTTCAAATGTTGGCGTTATAGACATGTGAGCATACCCAAGTTTTATTCTTTTTAAGATTTATTTATTTGTTTCATGTAGGTGGGTATACTGTCGCTGTCTTCAGACACACCAGAAGGTGGCATCAGATGCCCATTACAGACGGTTGTGAATCACCATGTGGTTGCTGGGAATTGAACTCAGGATCTCTGGAAGAGCAGTCAGTGCTCTTAACCACTGAGCCATCTCTCCAGCCCTCAACTTATATTTTTAATCAGAGTAAAGACATGCCTTTTTGGATACCTTTTCCTGTTTCTCTAACTATAATTAACATATGTATATTTTAACTTTTATTTCAAAAATTAAAATAACTAATTTATTGACTATATATATATATATATATATATATATGTATGTGTGCCATGTACCCGTGCCAATGCATGCTTATAGTCAGATGACAACTTTCTGGGAATTGGTCCTTTCCTTCCACTTTGTTAGCTCCAGGCGTGGAACTCAGGTCCTCTGACTTGGCAGCAAGCATCTCTATCCACCGAACCATCTTACCAGCTCCACATCCTTATTCAAAACAGAATACCTTTATGGCTGGCTTAGGCCAAATTTATCTACTCAGCTAACATGCTGAGTCCCCACCATATGCTAAGGAAAATTTCTAGTTCTACACACAGGATGGAAAACATGGTGTCTATTACCCTCAAAGTAAAGCAGGTCTGGTACAAAGTCCTGGCTACCTTGGTTGAAAGTAGTCTTCATTTCTTTGAGTTTAAACTCTAGTGAACACACTTACTTGGTAACTGATGATGAATGAAGTGCACTTGGGCATTGCATCTACTGCTAAAATCAAAACTTCAGCTTCTTAGGGCCAGAGTGTTATATATCTATGTTTCTTACAGACAATTACTTCTGACCCAATAGCTGCTCAAACTGTTGCACTGAATGAAATGCTGCAAGGAAAAAATGAAGAGTGCATGTATTCTACATCATGGTAATTTTATCTTACCACTCAGAAAAAGTATTTACAATGAGCGATTGGGGATTGGACTGGATTACATGAACTTCTGTCAGGAACTATCTGCTAAAGCCATAAAGAGAGAAAGCCCTTGGACAAATCAAGAGACTAGAAAAGCTTCATCACACAGCAAAAGGGCTGAAGCAGAGAAGAAATAAAAAATCTGAACTAAAAACCACAATCTTAAATTTCACTTTCATTTCCAAAGAAGGGAGAGAGAAGTCATTGTTCTTATTGGTAAGCTGCTGAAATATAGCCTAATTATAAACAGTCTTAGAAAATACAGATATTTGGAGGGAATTCTGAATAGGCAACATACTAACCTCATTAATTCTTCCACTTTATCATCTACATCTAGGTCCTCTTCTGAGGCTTCAAAGCTATATGACCTCTGACCCATGCTATTTGCATGGTAGCGAGATGGTGACATCTTCCCATTGGATGTGGACAATCGATCATTGTTCTCCCTTCCATTTTGATTGGTAGTGCAAGGCAGTGGGGAGGTATCGTAACTGTTGCTGGGTGATGGGGACATTCCCGAGTGCTGGGTCTGCGTGGAAGCTGTGGCTGTAGAGGAAGATGCTGGAACGTTGTTGGTACTGTTTCCATAGGAGCTTCCCCCATAGCTGGACCTCCTTCCAAACTTATCACTATGTTCTTGGTCAAGACGGTCCAAAGTTTCTAACGCATGAAGAATTTCATGCTTGGTCATCCCGGTACGCCGAAGACGTTGGAGCAGATCTATCTGTTCTATGGTAAATCTGGGTTCATCTGTATAGTGAGACATGGTTTCCAGCAAACTGGAGGGAAAAGACGGAGGATAAAAATGAAGAGCTTTTATTATCAACTAAAAATAGCATTTCATCATCAAGAATCCTCAACAGAAGAGACTTGAACTCTGCACGAGCTCTGTTTACTGAATATAAAATCATAAGAAACAGGAAGGTGGCTCAGTCAATTGGCATGCTTGTAAGGTAAGCAGGGGTGCCTAAGTTCACCTCTTGTACAATGCAAAGGCTTGGGACAGTAGCATACACTAGGCAGGAAGACCTTTAGGCCCTGCTGAACAGCCAGGTAAGCTAATCTGTGAAGCTCATCATCACTGTTCAGTGAGAGACCCTGTCTCAAGCAATGACTCGGAAAGTACATGGCAAATACACATCATGTACACTCCTGGCATCCACATGCATTCATACACATCTTAGTAACAGACACACACAGATTTACACAACAAAAGTTTAAAAATGATGAGTCCTGATAGATTTTTTTGTTGTTATTATTGTTGTTGTGATGTGGATTGCTACAAATCCCGAATTTAGTAGATCATCAGTTATAACATAAAACCCAACTTATAATAGAATGAAATTTGTTGTTGTTTTGATAAACAACCAAAATGTGGAAGCAAAATGTTAATTATGCAAAAAAATATCAATTCGTCAGGTAAAGTACATCAGTGCCTCAGGCCAAGACTATGGATAATATACAGGGTTTGTTTTTTTTTTTCTCTCTTTAATCTTGAAGTATATTATTGTGTAGTAGCATATAATAGGAATTGCTTTCCCAAATATCTGCAAAACTAACCAAGAATTCTTAGGCCATTCAATAACAAACATTTTTCTTGGCTGAGTCAAAGTGAATACTAGTAATGCTTCAGTGGAGATTAAGAACAGTCCATACTATTCCGGTCCTTCTTAGAAGGGGATCGAAATACTCATGGGAGGAGATTCAAAGTGTAGAGCAGAGACTGAAGGAAAGGCCATTTAGAGACTGCCCTACCTGGGATCCATCCCACACACAGTCACCAAACCCAGGCACTACTGTGGATGCCAACAAGTGCTAGATGACAGGAGCCTGACATAGCTGCCTCCTGAGAGGCTCTGTCAGTGCCTGACAAATACAGAGGCAGATGGTTGCAGCCAACCATTTGACTGAGCACAGGATCCCCAAAGGAGTTAGAGAAAGGACCCAAAGAGCTAAAGGGCCCAGCCCCATAGGAGGAACAACAATATGAACCAACCAGTACCCCCAGAGCTCCCAGGGACTAAACTACCAACCAAAGAGTACACATGGAGGGAACCATGGCTCTAGCCGCATATGTAGCAGATGGCCTTTTCAGATATCAATGAGAGGAGAGGCCATTGGTCCTGTGAAGGCGTGATGCCCCAGTGTAGGGGAATGCCAGGACAGGGAAGCAGAAGCGGGGGTGAGTAGGGGCAGGGGAGATGGGATAGGGGGTTTTCAGAGGGGAAAGAGGAAAGGCGATATTATTGGAAATGTAAATAAAGCATATATCTAATACAAAAAAAAGAAAGAAAAAGAACAGTGCATACAACAAGACATCAAGCACTACTTATTCTTAGCACTCTCGTGAGCTGCATGCTCTCTAAACAGATCCTTATGTGTACAGCCAACTGGAGCTATTCATGTCTCAGAAAATTAGTTCTACATGTTTCCACCTTAACTAGCACAAGACACTATAGCACACCAGAAAATGTTTTCTTAGAGAAAATTAATATTTTGTTTGAGACATTAGCCCAGTAGTTCTCAACCTCGTTGTGATCCCTTTGGAGGCTAAATAACTCTCTTACGGGAGTCGTAAGGCCATCAGAAAACACAGATATTTACATTGAAACTCAGAATGGCAGCAAAATTACAGTTATGAAGTAGCAACGAAAATAATTTTATGGTTGGGGGTCACCATAACATGAGGAACTGTATTAAAGCATTAGGAAGGCTGAGAGCCACTGCATTAGCCACATCATAAAAAGGTTCTCTCTTTGAAATACTTTTTAATAAAAGTTGACTTTTAAAAAGATTTATGTGTTTGTCTTTATTATTCTGTATGTCTGAGTGTTAATCAGTGTGTACATATGGGCACCACATGCACGTAGTTTTCTAAGAGGGCATTGGACGTCCTGGAACTAAAGTTAGAGTTTTTTTGTTTGTTTGGTTGGTTGGTTGGTTGGTTTTTCGAGACAGGATTTCTCCTTATATCCCTGGCTGTCCTGGAACTCACTCTGTAGGCCAGGCTGGCCTTGAACTCAGAAATCCACCTGCCTCTGCCTCCCAAGTGCTGGGATTAAAGGCGTGCGCCACGGCCGCCGGGCTGAAGTTACAGTTTTTAAGATGCCATGCAAGGGCTGAGGCCCTAACCTAGGTCTTTTGCAAACACAGCAAGTGCTCTTAACTGTTGAACCATTTCTCTAGCTTCTAAAATCTGACTTTTAAATTCAGGATTTTTGAAAGTGATAATCATCTCTATTTTAATTTGTATTTTCTAGTTACAAGTGATATGGAGTACCTTACAAAAAGCAAGCACTAAGAGAAACAGAGGTCAAGAGATTTCCTTATCCTTGAAATGTGCTACAGGCCAGTCTCCCCAATCCTGTTGAAGAGCTTACTATTTCTTCATCCCTCTGCATCCCTCAATTGGAAATCCAATTGAGTAGTCACTTTTACTCAGAAACTGGGTGAGAATTCCATATGATATAACCTTGACTAACCCTCATAGCAATTCTGTGGTAGACACGATTTATTTTGTTTTATTTTAATGTTTTATTATAAACTGTTACGGAAGTTTAGACTTAGAATACCTTTGTATCTTTCAGAAAGTCTAAAGCCAGACTGATGGCACAAAGATAACAACTTTGACAGTGTACCTGGCCAGTAGACTGAATTCAAGGTCATCTTGTAACTTAGTGAGACCTGTCCTAATATCAAATTAACTCAAGTACTCTCTGCCTCCATTTTTTTTTTTTTTAAAGCAACTGCCAAACAAAGTAATGTACTGGCTTGGCAAATTCCAGTTACTCCTCCTAATTATTTTTCATCTTCATAATTACTTTCCCTTGAAAAAAAAAAAAAAAAAAAAAAAAAGGCCAGTTTGGGTATCTTCAGTTCTCATCCAATCAAGACACTTCACAAACTGTTCTTCCCTTAGATGCCTAACTCTAAGGTCTATTTTATCTACATGCAGGAAAGTTAGCCATATTTTTCTACCCTGTTCAGTCAGAGCAGACAGTAAGTCATGTGCCATCCTTCAAGCCTCCCTCTATATGACACGACACTGTCTATTAATATAAAATTTCACAGTATCTGAAATACTTTACACTATTTAGATAATTCAACAACTGGAAACCACTTTTATTCTAAACTCATAAAGGGGTGAATAGGACCCACCTATTACTTTGATTATCTAGAGCACCTACTCATTTCTAAGCACATGTTCTTACGATGTTTAAATGGCGGTCTATAATTTGTACCAAGAGCAGCCCCTTCTGCCAAGGGGGCTAAAGTAGAGATCACAGTTGCTAGGACCAAATGTCAACTTAGAGGAGAAAGACAAGGGTATCCTGAGCAGGATTACATCATGCACACAGCACAGAAGACACAGTATGTCACCAAGAAACACACACACACACACACACACACACACACACTTAGAAGTTCTCATGTATCAATGTGCATCAATACACATGATGAGATATAATGCTGGTTTCCATTTGTACCTCTCATAATTTACCTAGTGTAAGCACAGCATCATAAAATTACAGCAGCAGATGACCTATAAGTGCCTATCCTAGGGCACTCAGCAGACTCAAGACAACTCCTGTCATCTGGCTCTCTTCCAAAGCCTTTTCACTAAATCAGAGTCAATGTGGGGGTGGGGGAGAGGCTCTAACGAAAAACTAAATAACAATAACACTAATACAAATCCTAATGTCTACATAAAGATTATAGAACTGTCAACCAAAACAGAAGAAATTTAAGTGAAATTGACTCTACCAAATTTTAGAAATTACGTAGGCTCAAGGCACTCTGCACTAGCCACTAAAGATACACTTAATGAGCTAATAGGCACTTTATCTTCTCTAATTTCTGAAATTCTCGGAATACTTTTATTCGGAAGCCCATTTCATATGAACTAGTGGTTACAGTTCATATTCCAGCACAAAAACACTCTGGAAACAACAGCACCATCTCCATTTGTATCTCTCTGCCTTGACTCTAATGAACAGCTAGCAACTCCATTAGCTAACTGGCAGAACCACGTTACCATCTGCAGTAGGGAGAGAGAAATGGCTTAGATGTCCTTAAGAGTTTGCATATAAAACAAACATTAAGAGAACATGCTTTTCATATTCTGCTTATTCCTAAGAATGCAACAAGAGCTCTCTCTAACACTTAACCACCTACCTCACAAGCTTCTAGGCTATTAAACAGTTAAAAATAATAAATATGGGGCTGGAGAGGAGGCTCAGCAGTTAAGAGCACTTGCTGTTCTTGTTGAAGTCCTGAGTTTGGCCCCAGCACTCTCAGGAAACAGCTAACAACCACTGCAGTTCTGCAGGAGCTGACGCCTCTGACTTCCATGGGCGATGTGCTTATGCATATATACATGCACATAATGGAAGTAAAATAACTTTTCAGAAAAGAATAAATATGAACACTTTTTGTTTAAATGAAAAAAAATGTCAAAATACAATGGTAAAAAATGGTTAAGAAAAAGAAAAAGAAAAAAGAAAAAAGAAAAAGAGCTCACAGGTTTGAAACCTCATCCTTACCATATGATACTTGTTTACCTCAACATCAAAGAGATATACTATTTGAATAGTTTTCTAAAAGTTTCTTTGCTCTTGGGTTGACAAGATGGCTCAGAGGGTAAAAATGCTTGCTGCTAAGCTGATGACCAGAGTGTGACCCACATGGAGGAAGGGGAGAGTGCTGCACTGCACCAACCTGTCTTGCCCTCCACAATCAGGTGGAAGCACATGAACAACCGCCCCAACACATAAAGAAACAAATGCCATTTAAAAGAATTATTTGAATTCTAAAAGCATTTGCTGTCAAATCTGAGTCACAGCCCTAGTCACGTATCATTACTAAAGTGGCTGACAGGCTAAGAATTTTAAAATCGCATACTTACACCACTGGAAAGGAGCTGAGCATACTTTACATGAGGCAGATCAATGGCCTTTCCAAAGATGGCCAGCCTTATTTACCATTCTGTAGAATAAAGACAGAAAATTGAGAAACAATTATATAACTCAACATTAAATAAAAAGTTTAATTATGCAACTTCAGGGTATTAAAAGTTATCATTAGATTATCTTTCTTTTTTTCAAAATTATTTTGTAATTCTGAAATGAAATTCTGAGTTGGAGCAAAACTTAAACAAAACAAAAACACAGAAAAATGGCATTAATAGTTTTCCAAATGATTCCCTTGGGAAGGAGCAATAAAAAAAAGAAAGTCACCCAATTTAACTTGTTCTCGGGAACCACCCACAGAAGGATATAAACTTGCAATGCAATGCACACACTGTAATGGCAGCTAACAAACTCCTAACTGGAGATTAAGCCTTGGCCCTTACGCATGCCAGGCCAGTCCTCAGCTCCACTCCCCAGCTTTCAGCTGTCTTGTTGCCCATGACACTTATGAAGACTCTTATTACAAAGCAAGCTAAGTGTAATGCTAATCTTGCTGCTAGGAGGACTCCGTTTCTATGAGTGTCAACTGTCACAATTATAAAACGGGGATAAAAGGGGAGGCTGGCATATCTATCTTCTGATTTGTATTGTTTTGTTAACTATTGAGAGACTTTTACCTTCTTCAGTTCTGACCATAGACAGACAGGCACACACACATACGCTGACGCGCGCGCGCACACACACACACACACACACACACACACACACAGACACACACACACACACAGACACACACACACAGACACACACCCTATTCAGAGTCCAGGAATCAAAGGTCAAAGACTGAATTTATTAGCCATTTCAAACCTTAATCTGTAGATAGAGACAACTTTTTCCATAAATGACAGGTTGAAGATTACAAATAGCCTCCAAACTTCACACATCTGTTGATAGACACTGTCCCATCACCATGGACACACAGAAATAAACTAATAAAAACTACACTAACAAAACAAAAAACTAAGCCAGAATGGTGGTACAGGCTTTTAATCCTAGCCCTCCAGAAATAGAGACAGAGGATCACTGGAAATTCAAGGACAGCCTGGTGGACCACTGCGTGCCAGGTCACTTTTGAACTACATAGAGAGATCCTGCCTCAAAAAAACAAGAACTAGGGTTGGGAAAGGAGTTCTGGGTAAGGTGCTTGCCACACACACATGACGAACAGAGTTTTTTGTTCCCAGCACCCATGTTAAAAACAAGACGACCATAATTAACAAATTAAATAAAAACAAAACAAAAATAATCAATAACAATTCATTAATTAACTAATTAATTAAAACAGGACAGACACGAAGGTGCTCTGGGGAAGTGAAGACAGAAGTATCTCTGGAGCTTGCTGGCCAGCTAGGCTAGCTAATTAGTGAGCTCCGGGTTCTTAAGAAAATATGGGGAGGGGAGGGAGCTGGCGAGATGGCTCAGTGGTTAAGAGCACTGCTCTTCCAGAGGTCTTGAGTTCAATTCCCAGCAACCACATGGTGGCTCACAACCATCTGTAATGGGATCCGATACTGCCTTCTGGTGTGTCTGAAGACATCTATAGTGTACTCATAAAATAAGGGAAAGAAAGAAAGAAAGAAAGAAAGAAAGAAAGAAAGAAAGAAAGAAAGAAAAAAAGAAAGAAGGGAGGGAGGGAGGGAGGGAGGGAGGGAGGGAGGAAGGGAGGAAGGAAGGAAGGAAGGAAGAAAGGAAGGAAGGAAGGAAGGAAGGAAGGAGTGATGGTTTGTATATGCTTTTCCCAGGGAGTGGCACTATTAGGAGGTGTGGCCTTGTTGAAGTAGGTGTGTCACTGTGGGTGTGGGGTTAAGACCTCACCCTAGTTGCCTGGAAGTCAGTCTTCTACTAGCATCCTTCAGATGAAGATGTAGAACTCTCAGCTCCTCCTGTACCATGCCTGCCTGGATGCTGCCATGTTTCTGCCTTGATGACAATGGACTGAACCTCTGAGACTGTAAGCCAACCCCAATTAAAGGTTGTCTTTTATAAAACTTGCATTGGTCATGGTGTCTGTTCACAGCAGTAAAACCCTAACTAAGACAGGAGAGAGAGAGAGAGAGAGAGAGAGAGAGAGAGAGAGAGAGAGAGAGAGAGAGAGAGAGAGAGAAATACAGCAGAGAACAAATGAGGAAGAACACTTGATGTTCACCTCTGGCCTCCACACCTACTTATAGACATATAAGCATGCACACACAAACATACAGATACAGAGATAAAGGAAAAATATTAGGAAAAATTTCAAATATGTTGCAAACACAGAAAGTATCCAGAACTGACTGCTTAATGCCTGTAATACACAGCTTGAACAGTTAATAAGTCTGACACTACCCACTCTCCCACTCGGTACCCAAAGTGACTTTCACATAGTTCCCAAGCCTCATCATTTTCACAAATAACTCTTAGCAAGCTTCCATATATCTGGTTTCCAAATCCAGAAGAGATTAAGCCATAAAAACTTTAAAGATAGTTAAATGTAAAAAAGGTTCACTTACAGAATTAAAAACAACAAAGGCCAGTTTCCTGAATTAAAAAAAGAACAACTATTTATTTACAGACACACAGAACAAAGCTGATCCTCACAATTGCTGGTGTTTATGATCTGTGTTTAAAAAGGAGGCAGACTGTGACATATGAGAACTTTCAGGTCGTTTGGGGGAGCTGGGGATCGAACCTGGAGCTCTAACATGCTGACCCCATGCAACCACTGCACGTCCCCAGCCTGAAGCAATTTTTTGTTGAAGTCAAGACAATTAAAAGCTTATGCTTTAGGACATTAATCAGAGGTGTTTCACTCATGTCAAACATTTTTCCTTTGAACAGTTCCAGATAAATATTGCCTTCTATATTTAGCATCTATCTGAGAGGCAGATGGTAAGTGTGGGGTGAAGAGCGGATGGTGACATGTGAGAAGGCAGATTCACAGATAGAGAAATTTTAAAAAGCATCATGGTTAGAATATTAGGCCTTAGGAGGCTGGGGATTTTGCTCAGTGGTAGACTGATTGCCTAGTAAGTTCAAGGCCTTAGGTTTGGTCCTCAGCTCTGGGGGAGAAGAAAAAGTAGACTATTAGGCCTACTAAGTAGACTTAGGATAGTGTAGACTATCCCAAGTGAGTGCTCATGCCAACCATCCTAGAACTTAGGAAAACCAGCTTGGGCCACAAAGTGAGTTCAAGATTAGTCTGGGGTGCACAGGGAGACTATGTGCCCTCTAACCACTACCACCAAAAATATATAAAATACTAATACTAATTTCCCGAATAATTTCTCTGGGTAGTTTGAGACTATAAACTTAATGACTATTCTCTCAGCTAGACTCACTGGGTAAAGGCTTTATATGAACCATTTATTGAAGTTCACAATCACCTGAGAAACATTAAGACACTAGCTGTCCAAGGTCAATCAGTTTTTCTTGCAGAATTATAGGCTTCATCTTCAAACTGTAGGGTTAATGACACCATTACTATTTCGGTATTGTTTCTCTGGAGTGAATGTTTCACTCTGATAGGTGCTGTGAGATGCACTGAACATGTTCAGCATTCATGATTAAACAGGCATATCACAAACCATGGGGAATTTTATTCTGAAAGAATTATCACATACACTACCTGTCAGGATCTACAGCCTTTCTGATACTCCCACTACTTCTACACCTCCCGTGCTGGGAGAACTGTGCTGGGAGAACTTCGTGGAGATTGTGAAGCTGCTTCTGGTCATTTCAACCCACTCATCTAGATTGACAGACATGGACTAAATTTCTGTCCTCTACTTTCTTTCACATGCAACTTTTAAAAATATCAGCATAACATTTGCAGATAGCTTCCAGGCTAGGCATTCCCATGGCTTTCTCAGTCAGCCTTGCAGGGCCTTCTCTCAGTGTGGTGATAGGTCTTCCCTAAGGAGCATGGCTCCCCAGACTCAACGCAAGACTGTAGAGTAATTAAAGAGAATGCAGAGAACTAGGTTCCCTGGTCCTAGAAAAATTGCATGAGATACTCTTCCCCACAGAGTCTTTTTGCATATTTTTTCAGATAACGTATAGTTCATTTGTACAGTCACTGAGCAAACACCCATGGTACAATTACATTTCTCAGCTTTCTTTTCTAAGTCCCTAGGCACTGTAAATTTTGCTAGATAATCCCTAGGTATATTAATACACACCATGAGAAGAGTCCCAGAAGTGCCATATGTCTGCCACAGGCTCTGTGACAATATAATAGTATGGAGATTACCAGTCTTAATAATGGTACATGTCAGGCTAGAACCGTTGTGTGTCAGAAACACAGGGACATCTTTACAAGAGAAAATCCAAGTTAACCTAGGACCTACTGAGCTCAAAGTTGAAGAGGTAGAAGGGAGACCAAGATGATATTTGAACAGCCTCCAAAGTAATCTTACTTGGAAACTACTGGCTTAAAGGACAATAAAAACTATATAGTAACATAATGTCATGTATCTTGGGTGAAATATGTTGCCTGGGTATATAAGTAAGTTGAGCATAGCATTATCAAAAGTACCTTTTATGGGTCTGAGGATGTAGCTCAGTGCTTGTCTAGCATGCTCAATGCTCTGCGTTCAAATATGAGCACTACAAATGGATATACCTGGAGTTTATAAATACATAGTTATATTTATCTATGCCATAATATCAATATTTTCAAGATGAACACTTAACAAGATGAAGTTATCCATCATTAAAAGTAAATTAGATAGCAAGCACCTAAGACATATATTTCCACTTTAAAGGAATTCATATCAGATATTGGACCAGATGCCTTAAATGTTCCCAAACTAGTCTCTAGCCTTTACTTATCACACAGTGAATACCTGTCCTAGCCCTTGGCTCCCCAGCCCTTCTGAAACAGAACACCTCCCTCCCAGCCAGAAGGAACTCTTTTATTTATAAGACAGCCAATGCCCATTACAGTATTCTTTGATCATCTTGTTACAGGAACCTGTACAGGTAACTGTATTCCTTATGAAGTAGGAGCTTAACAACAAGGACTGTTTCCTATCCACTAAACCAGTCTCATTCCCTATGAGTGTGTTGACTTGATGAGCAGTAAACAAATCTTTGTTTAGTGCAGAAAATAAGGAAAATGCCTATTTTTAAGTCTCATTCCATAAAATAATCCTAAACTTCTAATTTGGAAAGCACAAGAGTCTATAATACTAAAACTTAAAATATGCAACTGACCACTTTTTCAGATAATTAATAAGCATGTATTCCTTACACATTATAGAGATAAATGAGTTTTGCTCTTAAAAGATGAATAGTGTGTGTTCTCAGAACCAACAATTTATATCTACATCTACACTGCATTTAGAGCCAAATTGTTAAGATTAAAGCCCCCGGTGTAGCTAGACCACTAAACTAGAATTTGGAAACGTAAGAGCTCACACTGTTGAACCCATAATAGTCCCTGAGGTTCCCTACAGCCGGAGAACTAAGAACCATGAGAGCTGAGCCCCTCCCATTGTGATCAGTAACTTTACAAGTCACTGATTTTTTTTATTTATTTACTTTTAGAGCTATATTTGTTTGTTTATTATGTATACAGTGTTCTCCCTGAATGTATGCCTGCACACCAGAAGAGGGCACCAAGTCTCATTATAGACGGCTCTAAGACACCATGTGATTGCTGGGAACTGAACCCAGATCCTCTTGAAGAGTAGCCATCTCTCCAGCCCCAAGTTGCTAATCTTTTTGAAGAGACTCTCTTCTGACCTAAAACGGAATCCATTTCTGTTTGGCATATACCTGGAATATTCTGATATTGCAATATAATAGTCTATTCAGGGAATCAATCTGTATCTATTGCTTATTCACTCATAAAAAGCCTCTACTTTAGGGGCAGAATAAAATGACAATCATCAGAGTAAAACGAGTCACACCGCACTGGTCAAAGATCCAAATGTCCTTCCTCTTCATTTTGCACCTCTCTCATCCCAGAAGATCCTTAATGCTTAATCACAGAAATAATTACAAAATTAAAGAGTGAATTCATTAAGCTACTATAGGGTAAATCATAACTTCTTAAGACAGAACTGGTAATAATGAGCAGACAATGCTTTCTAATCACCCCAACTTATAAATGAAAACTCAATTCTAATGTAACACACACAGAGCCCTTACTCCTTCCTAGATAAGTCATAGCAACTGTTGGGCAAAGGCAAAAACAAGGCTCTGCAACTGTGAATAGCTATCTTTCACAGGTCTGAAGTACCTCAGTAGAATCCAGATGCTATTCTCAAGAACATTACCTTCAAAAGAGTTAAGACTCCAGTTTCCAAGTCTCCATGGACAGTAAAGTCCTAAATTTACTCATTACCAGCAAACACAGTTGGTCTATTCACTTATCTACTAGGTGGCAGCTCATGCTTGTCATTCTAGCACTCAGACTGCTAATCTAAGAGGATATTGAGTTTGAGGCCAGCCTGGGCTACACAGCCAGATCCTGCTTCTAAGGGGAGCTTGGAATCACTAATTCTGGAAGTAATGTTGCTGAGATGTATATCGTGTGGCTCTCACTGGCTTCACTGTAGATATTATCTTTGACATGTAAGTTATAACAATTGCCTGGATTGATTTTCAGATTTAAAGGCCATTTTTTGCTGAAACCAGTGACTCTTCAATAAAGCCTGTGTGTTCACACGTATGTATGTATGTATGTATGTGTGTATATGAGTATGTGTGCATGTGTGTGAGTGTTTGTATGTAGCATGACCTTCTGATTTTAGGAAGCAAAAAATTCTATGTATCCCCCAAAGAGAATACTGACTAATTACTTCACATCCAATAATCTTTCTCCATATCTTAACTCATCCTTTTCTTTACTGATAAATAGCCCCAAACTCTACCTTCTCAGGAGATTGAGACCTGGGTTTCCCACCTCCATACTTGGCTACCTAGTAAAGAACATTTTTAAAAGTCTTTGTTGGGCTGGAGAGATGGCTCAGCAGGTAAGAGCACTGACTGTTTTCCCAAAGGTCCCGAGTTCAAATCCCAGCAACCACATGGTGGCTCACAACCATCCGTAATGAGATCCAACTCTCTCTTCTGGTGTGTCTAAAGACAGCTACAGTGTACTCACATATAATAGTAAATAAATCTTTTAAAAAAAAAGTCTTTGTTACACACTGATTTATTTACTCTTATTTGTTTATGGTGGCTGTGCAGAAAATATACTATGCCATGATACACATGCGGAGGTGAGAGGATAACTTTTGGAAGTCACTTCTATTCTTCAACCATATGGGTCTTAGGGATTATACTCCAGTCATAATACTTGGTGACTGGTGCCTTTACTGAGACATGTGGCCACAAAGGCTTTTTTTTTTTTTTTTTTTTTAAATAAAACTCAGTTCAGTGATATGTATTATGTGGTGAGCAAAACTGGTCTGTCTGGTCATTAACACGAGTAGCCAGAAACCTAATCCCCAGGTTAATACTTACAATGACCTATACAATACATAAAAGGAAGAAAAAAAAAAAAACCTGACTAAAGACTAAACTAAGGAAGGGAGCAACCATGTAGATAAGGGGTACAGGGCATCAAAATCTTGAATCCAGAGACAGCCTATCAGGTTCAGGGTTGGCAAATGCAAGGATGAGTGTGAACAATCAGAACACAGTAGGAGCCTCTCCTGGCAGCCTAAGATCCAAAGGAGCCTATAGTTTCTAAAATACTTCCTTAGCTAAAAGGAAACTAATCACTTTCAAGGTACACTCAATAGGAAGTCTAGTATATATTGCTAAGGGTAGAATTTCTAATATCAATAGGTTAGCAGAGAATTTTCTTCCTTATACACCTAGCACCTTAGAGAGCACCATCAGTCACCCTTAGACTAGCTTTAAAGCACAGCTGTCAATTTACTAGGTGAGTATTGAAGGCAGAGGACTAGGGAATTCATCGCTCCACGTACTACAAGAGAAGGATGAGCTGGCCAGGTAAGATAGCACACACTTGTAATTGCAGTATTCAGAAGGCTGAGGCAAGAGGATCATGACCAGCCTAGGCTATATAATAGACCCTGTTTAAAAACAGAAAAGAGACAGGGAAAGAAAAAGTTTTGGCAATAGATAACTTGAAATAAAGAAATCCGAAGAGACACCTCACAATAGCTACAAGACAAAATTAGGAGTGTTCCAGAGGGCAGCTTTATCCATTCATGCGACATTGCAAGTAGCCCACAACTACCTCCTAACAGAGTCAGTGTACAGCTTCCTGGTTTATGCAGCTTAGATGAGGAGTGTCTTAGTTACTTCTATTGCTGTGAACAAACACCATGGCCAAGACTACTTGTAAAAGAGAGCATTTAATTTGTGATTCACCATTGCAGAGGTTAGTAGAGTCCATGAGTGGAAGCATGGCAGCGGATGGGCAGGCAGAGTACTGGAACAGTAGCTGAGAGCTTACATGTTGACACAAAAATGGCTAAACAGAGAGAGAGGCTAATTGGGCCTGACATGGGCTTTTGAAACTGCAAAGTGACACACCTCCTCCAACAAGGCTACATCTCCTAATCCTTCCCAAACCGTTCTACTAACTGGAGACCAAGCACGAGGAGTAGATCACGTACATAGGTGATTTCATGTGAGCCTTCTCCCCATTCTAACTGGTCAAATAAAGGCTAGAGCCTGTGATTGGACAGTGGGAGAAAAAGTGTGGCTGGAGGTTTTAGAGAGTGGAGAATAAAGGACAGAGGAAGAGTTGTGGAAGGAAGATGGAGCAGAACCACATGGCTGGGAGACGCTGCAAGTAGCAAGGAATCTCATAGCTGGGGAATAGATAGTGTAGTGGTAGATCTGCCCAATCTAGGCATACAGCTTATAAATATTATAACTAAGTTGTATGTTTTTTACATGGGCTCACTGGGGTTGGAGATTTGCTGCAGCACAGAATGGTTAAGATTACATTGGCTTTATCTGCTATTAGTTTTCATGGATTCAAAACCCTTTACTCTGAATTATTTCCTTCAGTTATCTATTGGTAAGCTCAAGAATTCTTGAATTTTATGATACTTATAAGCTAACACCATACAGATATAATCTTTATTTATTGTATGCAACTAGATATAATACAGGCTTCCCCCCAAAAAATCTTTGTGCTATGAAATATAGATGTAAAGAATTCTTTGGGGATTCATTTTTATTGTTTATATTTATGTGTATGAGTGTGTCTATGACTGAGTACCTGAAAAAGCCAAAGGAAGGCTTTGGATTCTGTGGTTCTGGTGTTTAAGAAGGCTGTGAGCCACCCGATGTGGGTACTAAGAACCAAACACTAGACCTCTTGACTGAGCACCCAGACTGAGTGCTCCTAATCACTGGGTCATCTCTGTAACCCAAAAAAATTCTTTAATCTTTGGAATAATTTCCAGATTCAGATTAACATTATTTTCTTTTATATTACTTCTAACCAGTACAATAAATATGTACCCCCAGTCTTTATTACTTATTTATGTTCATCTATAAATAAAAATGTAAAAATACCTATTTACACAATGTTTAAGAATATCTACCAGGCCGGGCAGTGGTAGTGCACGCCTTTAATCCCAGCACTTGGGAGGCAGAGGCAGGAGGATTTCTGAGTTCGAGGCCAGCCTGGTCTACAGAGTGAATTTCAGAACAGCCAGGGCTACACAGAGAAACCCTGTCTCAAAAAACCTAAAAAAAAGAAGAAGAAGAAGAAGAAGAAGAAGAAGAAGAAGAAGAAGAAGAAGAAGAAGAAGAAGAAGATCTACCAGAGCTGTACAACACTGGACCTGTCAACAGTCAATTATGGATCAGGAAGGAGTTCACAGGGCCCTACCTATTCCTGCTAAACTACTGTACATTGATGGATTCTGAGGGAGGAGCTGTTGTCACTGTCTTAAGCTGTGGACCCAAAGGTGAACCCACCAGGCTCCACTAGAGTTCTACTCTATGTATACACAAATGTTCTAGTTAAAGCCAGTGCTCACAAAACAAAAGACATGAACTTATAAGGAAGATAAGGGGGAGGGAAGAGAGTGAGCAGAACACATGTATAATCCACATGTATAATCATCACAGAAGAGATTTTAAAACAACTAAAGAGAAAAACATGTAAACAAAATATCTCCCACAAGGCAACCATGGTGGCTCACATCAGTATCTTTGTACTCAGAAGGCTGAGGTAGGAGGATACCATGAATTCTGGCTACCTAGAACTACAGAATGTGACCCTTCCTCCAAAGATTATCTTCTGTGGATAGGATGATGTTATAAACTTTAAACTAAGTGAATTTACCTTATTTATATCTTATTAAATTTATTTCATAAAATAGAGTGGAATACCCTCCATGAAGGACCAAGAGAATGCTGTACTCTTAACACTACTCACACTCATGTGAACTGCTGGTAGACTCCCAAACATTGCTTCCAAAGGAATAATGACAGGTCAGTATTTTAAAGTGAAATTCACAGCTAGAAAAGCTTACTCTTCATATGGAGAACTAGCACAAACAGCTCATATGTCTGAAGCCAAATATTGCCAATTATTCTCCATTGCAGGTTCCTTTAGCTGTCATCTCCTCCAGTGCTACTACTACATTTAAGACACTCTTCTCCCCAGATAACTGCCCTCTCTCTTTTGTCTTATTCATGTATCTAGCTACAACCTCCACAAAACACGTATCTGAGGGCCAAGACAGGGCCAAAGAAGTTCTGCACCCACCAAAGGTAGCCCCCTTCAAACTAAATTGTCTCAAATATTTTTGTGTGCACACATGTCTATACAGATGCCAATGAGGCCAGATACTGGCTCTGGGTGTCTTCCTCAACCCCTCTGGGTCTTATCATTTTTTGAGGCAGTCTTTTACTGAATCTTGATCTCATTGATTCAGCCAGTCAGCCAACCCTAGGGATAGTCTGTCTTTACCTTCCCAATGCTGGAATTAGATGTGCACCACCATTCCTGCATTTTCAATATGCATGCTGGGAACTGAATTCAGATCCTCAGGTTTACTTGGTAAGTATTTTACCAACTGAGCCATCTCCCCGGACTCCTAAATTGCCAATTTTGTTCTTTGAGGGTATACCTGAGTCAATCCTGTGGTTGCACACTGGTTTGTTTGGGCTTTTTTGTTTTTGTTTTTGGTTTTTTGTTGGGGGGGGGGGTGAGACAGGATTTCTCTGTGTAGCTCTGGCTGTTTAGAACTCACTCTGTAGACCAGACTAGTCTTGAACTTTACCTCTCAAGTGCTGGGATTAAGGCACATACCATCACTGCTGCACTCTGATGCATACTGTTTAACCTACACCATATCTGCAATTTTGAGACTATACCTATATATCAGTGTTTTTAATAGAAATGAGACCTACATTCATCAAGATACTTTGTCATTTCTCATGCGTTCAAGGCATGCTTTCTCTGAGTCACTACAGGCAGGTAACCGCAGTTACTCAATTCTACAGACACTAAGTACCTGCCACTGCTGACCAGTGAGCTTAATTCACACTGTGATTTGTCTCACGGCAGAAAATTGTGCATATTGTCCTGTCTCAAGAAAAACGGCACCATGACTTACAGCATGCTAAACATACTGATTTTTCATGTTAATTACTTTAGTTAAAAGCACTCGGAAGGCGGCACTTCAAGAAGGGCACTCTCATGAGAGCAGGAGATAGAACTCCCTTGAGAAAGGTACCCTACCCCCACCCCCATGCCGGAGGAAGGAAGACATTCTTATCAGGAGTCCAGGGTGGAAGAAATCTACACAAACAAACCCTGTTCAACTAACCTTATCTGCTTAAGTCACTCTTCCAAGATTAGCTGCCCAGATTGAAAGCCTTTTATTTGTCTAAGACAGCTTTTGGTCCTAACTATTTCTTGAGCCCTCATTTTTTCTCGGGAGGGCTTCCATGGGGGGAAAAAATCATCAAACAAACTGTGTGTGCTTTTCTCTCAGTTACATGTTAGTTTAGTTCTAAAGCTTGAAGAGAATGGAGGAGACATTTATCTCCCCTTATATCATGAGAGAAAACCATCTCCTTTTTTCTCTTATCCCTGGCTTATTTTCTGTTGCACAGGCATTACTGGAGCAGTCATCAAATACAATCAGATGCTGACAAAGCTAGTTTACCAAAAAGACAAGTCCAGAGTACACACCAAGGACTAAGAACACACAACGGCAACAACAAACAACCCCTGCAGCTATTAAGTAAAAAAGGGTGGTGGCATTCACGTGATACTACCTATCTATAACTTCCTGCCTAGCAACTCCAGTTCTGGAGAGTAGTAAGTAACTCAAGAATACAGTCACACAGGGCAAGGTGACTTCAAATCAAGGTTATTCTTTGCAGCACCAAAGATCAGAAATAATCTACATTGCCACCATAAGATGACTATTAGTTATGGTATAACCACACGATACAGCCATAAAAACTAAGGAAATTCCTTACATGTTATTATGAAATACAGTTCAATTGAAAAGAACAGGAAAGGACAAAGTGGTTTTTTGTCAGCTGTAGAGCTGGAAGAGATAAGAAAACTGTCTATATATAGCCAGTTTCTATACACATATGGAATATTTCTGGAAAAGTATAATAGAAACCAATAATCCTTGTGGAGGAGAACTGAAGGCTTCGAAAGTCTACATTTTTCTACCTTATATATTTTACAGTTGAAGATGAATATAAAAAAGCAGGCAGAGCTCATTCCAAGTAAAAGCAAGAATTCCCCACTGGAGACAACAGAGAGTACTCAAAGGTAAAGTGCTTAGCTAGTTTTCACCAGGTCCTGGGTTCAAGCCTAAGTACTCCACATCTACAGCATTTTGCCTCGGAGTTCAAAGTGCTGGTTAAACAGGAACCCAGGGGTGGAATGGGGATCAGGAAACAAGACAATGAAAGAAATGGCATCCTTTGCCATCTGGCTGTTTGAACTGGTTGTGAATGCTGAAGAAGTAAAAGGGTAGATCCAAAAGATAAAGGATCTTTTCAAGATATGGGCAGACTGAAACTGAGCAGGAAGAAGGGCTTTCTAAACCCACCCTGGGCTTCTGGTGCTACAGGCTGATGCTCTGAACACACATTCCCAGCATGGCATGGCTGTCCCTCACAGGGACCCAAATGCAGAAACAGTGAGGAGGTACCACACAGGAGCAGAATAAAGGGGGCTGTGAGCAAAAACTCTTCACTTCATGGCTGTGTGGCACGCACGCCTTTAATTCCAGCACTTGGGAGGCAAAGGCAGGTGAAGCCTGAGTTCAAGGCCAGCCTGATCTACAGAGCGAGTTCCAGCACAGCGAGGCTATACAGAGAAACCTGGTCTCAAAACCACAAAAAAACAACAGCAGCTGTCCACAAATTCATGTACTGTCCCGCTCAGGGGTCCTCAAAATCCTTATCAGGACAAAAGCTTGGTTGTTGTGCAAGCAGGAAGTAGCTGCTATATTCCATCTCTCCCCAGGCCTGAAGTCCAGACACTGCAAACCTCTAAACATATGATAGAGGAGTAAAGAAACAAGAACCAGCACTCCAGAAAGAAAGCCAAAAGGAATGTCAGGGTGTTTTAAAATGTGGCCTACTGCTCACCACACAGGAAGTGGGCAGAACCGTGAGGACAAGCGAGGAGGTCACTCAAGCTCTGCTGGGATCCACACTCACCCCACAGAGCAATCCTTCAACCACTTTAAAACACTACTTTTCTAGCCATCAAGCAATGATGTGCTCTTGATTCTATGCCCATGCGTACCCCCTGACACCCCTTCCCCCCACTCCCGCACCCCAGATTGTTCACATTAAAAAGGACAATTAGAAGAATGAGAAAAGAGAGCTGGGAACGCACAGGAGGACATATGCAAATCCTTGTAACATACTGGCAGAAAATTACAGAATACTCAAATACTGCATTGCTTCCTTTTTTAAAAGTTAAAGACATCTTGCCTTGTTCTAAAAATATAGCAAAGTATTTATCTTAATTCAACGTACTGTTTTCCTTTTTTCAATTTTATCCAGAATTAAAATAATATACAATCCAAGTATGCCTTAATGCACAAAAATAATAGTTCTAAATATACAGATGAGCCATTTTTAAGAGATGGAGTTTGTACTAAAACCATACTTGCTAGACCATAAAAAAAAGAAAAGAAAGAAAGAAAGAAAGAAAGAAAGAAAGAAAGAAAGAAAGAAAGAAAGAGAGAAAGAAACCAAAGGCCATCTTCAGGTAATGTGGATTCATATGTGAAGATGAATGATATTACCAGGAAGAAGTATGTTTCTAAGATTAGCAGGGAGTCACTTCAGAGGCTCTGGAGATGAAACTCCATGTTGATATGAATCTGTGGCTTAACAGAATGAAACCAGCATAACTCATTTACTATACTCTTGTTTTCTTCTACCTATCTCAGGAGCTATGTAGTATAATTTTATGTGTGAAACTTTCTATATTTTTCATACAACTTCATGTATTCATTTGATCTTCAAATGCCCCACCAATGTAGGTAAGTCAGGTTTTATAAACACTTAAAACACAGGAAATTTTTAATTTTAAACAAAGCAAAATAATGTGTCACCAGAGACATTTTATCCTACATTTTATGCTACTTTTCCAAAGAGCAGCTTCTGTTTTCACTGAGGATACCTCTCCTGTCCATTTACTATCATTTCACTAAAGCCAAGGCAGCTGTCTTCTGTCTCAAGTTATTAGCAGTGTTCATACTCCATCAATTTCACATTCCAGACAACAGACTTTGCTATCTATTCCTCACTGCAGTGGTTGGGAAATGAAGGTTGGGAAGTGTTGAAATGTGACTACATACAAATCAACCTGCCACATCTGGCTTTCTCTGCAAAACAGAAAATGATGCCTATACTTCTAACCTAATAGGACAAGCACAGATCTAACTAAACAAAGCTTTATAAGCTACCAGACTTCTGTAACATTAAGACAGTGTGGGAATGATATTCTAGAAACAAATGCGGTGTAGAAAGGCTATAGTAAGACAAAGTAGTTACAGCAAGGGGTAGCATTTCATTCTCTTTTCTTTTCTTTACAGTAGCTTCTTTGTGAAAATTCAATCCATTAATAAAACCTAGGCCAAAGGTCACCAGCTTGTGAATTCTTCCTTTATTCCCTAAAAGTGATAAACCTCCCAGCGTGAGAGAACCTGATGACTTGTGAATGGAGTTAGCAGATCCCTTAGTTTTGAGGTCTGGGTGAACTAGGAAGCAACTGGTAAAATACAGTAGGAGTCACTCTTAAGTGAACACATCTGCATAACACAGGGAACTCATTAAGACAAACACCAGTTCCTCAGCCTTGGTGGTCAGAACCCAGTAAATTGTGATCTCTATGGCAACTCCCACTCTCTTTCAGTTCTCTTAGAGGTTGCATGTCCTCTCCTACAGTGGTGGCTCTTTTGCACAAGAGATCCCACTTGTCTGGGCTTGATAGTTCTTTTCTTTCTTTATGTGATACCTAGCCTTCAGACCTGGTCTTTATCATTTCCCAAGGGACCCCCTTCCTGCCAATCTGAGAAGGTTAACTCTCCACAGTCTAAGTTCCCATAGCACCCCGCAGTTCCCCCATTACTGTGCACTTGGGTACAGCTTTGCATCTGTATGGTTATTCAAGTAATAATCCTCACTACACTGGAAGCTTCAGGAAGTAGAAACCACATACGCCTCTGTTCTCTATTATGTTCCTTTTACCTGAGATAGTTCCCCGAACACAGGATGGCTGTTACTTAATAAATAGTGAGTGAGGAGACAAATAATGATCTACAAATATTTCAACAAGCATTGAACCAGGAATTCCAGATCATTGAAGTCTATCTCTGCCTTATTATTTTGCTTTTAATTTTCCTGTTTAAGTGTCTTATAAAACCTGCCTTACCTAGATTGTGGGGCATTTGAATGTCAAATAAATACATGAGGGTGTATGAAAAATGTACAGATAAATGTCAAACATAAAAACACTACATAACAACTGAGATGGGTGAAAGGAACAAAAGGTATAATAAATGAGTTGTGCTGGTATCAATTCTGTTAAGCCACACTTTTATATCTATATGAGGCTTCGTCTCCAGAGCTGTTGTTTATAGCTTTGTGGTTCACTGACCTAACACAGAAAAAGATCCTTGGGCTGGAGAGACAGTGCAACAAGAAAAAGCACTTGCTGTTATTTCAGAGGACCTGGGTTGAGTTCCCAGCACCCACATGGTAGCTCATACTATTTACTGTGACTTCAGTCCAGGTTATAAAATTTCCTCTTCTGACCTCCAAAGGTACCAGGCATGCATGTGCACATACACGCATACAGGCAAACAGTCACATAAACTGAAATAAATATATACTGTAGAAAGTTTAAATACTCAGTGCATGGCTGAGTCTCTGGTTATCTAAATATTGAAAATATTCATTTTTCTCTGTGCCACAGAGGGGTGGGTCTGTGAAGCCGCAGGGTTTTCTCACTTGATATAAAATTATTCTCTTTATAGCTCAAAAATACCTAAGAATTTCTTGAGAACCCATAATTATTTTTCTTTTCTCACAAAGGATACTTAAACTTTATAAATTGTGGATATTATCAAAACTCAAAAAGTAGAGGACGTTTTCAGGCAAAAAATTTTCACTAAGAATTGATTAGTTTGTTGATTTGGTTCAGTTACATAACATATAATAATACATCCTTAAAATGTCATAATGTTAACCCATACAATAACAAATGATTACCATTATCTGCACTTCAACTTTCAATTGCTCATAAAAGTAGCACTGGTACAGGAACTAGCTTGGCATAAACTACAGAGTGCATGAAATGATAGAGAGTGTGATTGGATTTTCCTTAAAGAGAGCCTGACAATAATTTGGCTACACCTACTTCTGATTCCCAGAGTCACTAAGAATCAGAAGGTTAAATTTGAATTTATATATCTATTAAAAGAGTAAAAAATATGAGACTCTCCTTAAGATATAATTAGTTTTTTTTTTCTGAAAATGAGCAACTATGAAGAAACAACCACATACAAATGACAGTAACTAATGAGAATACACTAACAGCAATATCACTGTATCCACTATTAGTGACTGTTTCTTCACTTAGCTACCATGGTGATCCTACTGTGCAATGTTAGTGTTTTCATCTCACAACAGAAGAAAATTGAGGCTCAAAGGACATTAAAAACAAACTAAAAACCCCTCGGTAACTTAACAATATCTTTCACAAGTGTCTTCTACCAGGAGTTAGAGCTGCGTACAGGAGGCTCTTGAGTTAAGCTCGCAGCACTGGCCATTCTATACTCTACTGGAGACAGATCCCAAAATTAGGCTATAAATCATACCTATCTCAACACACACATCCATTTACAATATGACCCTATTTTTACCCAATCATGCTTTTAGAAGAAAAGATTTTGATTAAATAAAACTTATCAATTCTTTCCTTTCAGCTTTTTGGCTTCATGGTGACTTCTCCCAAGCGTTTAAGTTAGAAACAATGCCAATTCATATAAGCTATTTCAGAAAACAGAAGGCAAGCGAGCATTTTTCAACTCAACAGACAAGACCAGTACCACTGTAACACCAAGTCAAATACATTAAGGGCAAAAGAATCCATGTGCTATTATCCCTTGGGAACCTGTACAGGGAACCTTAATAAAATACTAGGAAATGATAAAATGACAATCTAAGTCCAGTAAAACAAAAGGTTCCTGCAATCCTGACTAACAATATGACAGTATAAGATGGCTTAATGCTCCAAACCCCTTAAAGTGCTTTACCATATTAACAGGCTGTCTATGACCATTTCAATAAATACAAAAAATACTTCAATTCATGATTTAAAAACAATAACAAAACCCAGCCAAATATACATGAAAACAACTTCTTCAAAATAATAAGGTATTTACCAAACACCTAATATTTGATTAGGATTAGACAGAAGACTGAAAGCTCTTTCATGTGGATCTCTCCAACTGCAGTGTGTGCTACAACTCTTGGGTGGAGCAGCGAGGAGGAAAGTAAAAGACCTAGGAAACAGCTGGCTCACAGCAGTTTTCAAGGGCAGCCACAGTGTTTTTCATCTAACATCCCACAGTGGCTCCCACTGCACATGGAATAAAATGTAATCCCTTACTAAGGTATAGTCACACTTTTTACAAGATTTGGCTTCTATTCTTCACTCACCATGATCTAGGTTCAGGCAGCTTGTTCCTCAAGGTCATTACTGCTTTTTTGAGACACAGTGCACAGTCTGCCTAAAATGTGCTTTTCACAGCTGGTTCATTCTTGTTACTCAAGTGTTAAGTGGAACACCACTTGAAATGGCCTATTAAATAACCTTTATACCTTATTCTACTTGTTACTGCTATCAAATTATAGTTTCTTAGGCTGATGAGTTGGCTCAGAACTTGAGCGCCAGTACTACTCTCATAGAAGACCTGAGTTCAAGTCCCAGCACCCATATCAGGTGGCTCACAGGGACTTGGAACTCCAGCTCCAGAAACTCTGATACCTCTAGCCTCTGTGGTTAACTGCATTCCCTGCACTCATGTGCACAACCCCCCATACACACACACCCACACAACTAAATAATTTAAAAATAATAAAAATAAATAGTTTAAAAATGTAGCTTCTTGTTTCCTGGAGCATTTTAGCTAAGCAGCAGAATCACTGTCACATTTGCTCAAACACTCCTCCACGCGTTCCAGTACTTTAGGGTAGTCATTCACATGAGCACAGAGGAAGCGTCTATAAATGTGGGGAGACAGAGGCAGGCCATAGTTCTGGTGAGATAGACAGGAAGAAAGGGAATGTGAGGCAGATTCTCAGATGCAGCTTAACATCTTCCAACACTAACCTTTCAGCCATCAACCCCAAACTGCTTGGTTACAAATGCCCCAGAAGAGCAGCAGGAACTTGTAGCGGTTAAAGATGAGCCAACGGTGAGACTCTAAACCATCTACAAACCTAAAGGATAAGTTGATGACAGTAAGTATTAATACAATTAGCTATTCCTTCCTGGCCTAAAGCTAACAAAAGCTAAAAAGATTCACTTACAGTAATAAATACAGTTTGCTCACTCCTCAAACACCTGTTCAGAGTTCTGGCTCCCACAGAACAGCCTTTGACTACAAAGCTAACCCAACAGCAATAAAGGTACTAAGGATTTCTTCTTCTTTTTTTTTTTTTTTTTTTTTTTTTTTTTTTCCGAGACAGGGTTTCTCTGTGTAGCTCTGGCTGTCCTAGAACTCACTTTGGAGACCAGGCTGGCCTCGAACTCAGAGATCCACCCACCCACCGCTGCCTCCCAAGTGCTGGGATTAAAGGCGTGCGCCACCACCTCCCGGCTCTAAGGATTTCTTCTTAGGCTGTGCATTCTCACACCTAAAGTTGATGTCATACTGGGCAGAAAGCAATTTTCCTATCTGTTAGTTTTCAAACCTGGGACAATGGCTGAGGTGCCTAGTTAACAGATCAGGAGCACACTGGCCACGGGGCTCTCCCTGGAGTCCTTCAGTCTCCACTGGTCTCAGGGCTCTCCTGGCTGGCATACCCCACCCTCTACCTTAAACCCTCTGGCCCAGGGGGCTGGGTTGCTCTCCACTATATAATCCAACCATTTTGGTTACCTGCTCTCTTGGGCCTTCTGGCTGCTGCCCTGGGTCCCCTCTCTTCCCTCTCCCCACGTGGCACAGCTCAAGGTCATGTCCACTCTGGATGCCCCTGCCTTAGCTCTGTTCTCACATGTATTTACAAGAAACCTTCTCCATCATTCCTAGGAGTAGTCGTGTCCTCTACTCCCCCTTTTTTTCATTCAATATTCACTTTAATAAATGTTACATTCTGCCAAGACTCTTCTCTGTTCTTGCCTTCATTAGCCCTCCTTGCTATTCTTTCAATATGGACTTTATTTTCTTACTGTCATTTCATTTAAAAATTACTCAATGGCTCTCTCCTGTAATCTGTTTCATATTCTGTCTGGAAGGTGCCCTAGGAAAGGTGTTCCTAATCTTAGGTTGCCTCACCCAAGTACCTGGGCAATTTCCCAGTTCTCTGTAACAGATGCTGTCACGTGGCAGGATGCAGAAGAGCTAGGAATTACTATGGCTTCTTAGCTTGAGTTTTGCTTGACAGCTGTTCTGTTCTGGGGCCCTTTGTGTCAATGCTGGTTAACACTATGAATCCTAAGTGCTCCAGGATTATTTAACGTACACAAATTCATAATAAAGGATGAAAATCAGGGCTAGAGCACAGCTCAGTGGTAGAGTACTTGTCCTGTGATCAATCTTTACTGTATACACTGTATACTGAGGTATATATACTTGTGGTCCAAGCTACCCATGAGGCCAAAGCAGGAGGATCACTGTGCCTAGGAATTCAAAACAAGCCTGAGTGACAGCTCAAAAACAAGCCACCATTTCAGGAAGAAAAAGCTGAATACCAAATGGTACCTATAACATGTGTCACAACTGTTTCATGGATGAGAATGATCCTCAAGACTCAAATAAAGATTCAAAAAGACCATGGAGGAAAAATCATCGAGGACGACCCCCAAACAGATCAAACCAGTGCACTGAGCTCAGTGCTGATGTCCCCTGCCAAGCCCAAAAGAAAGGCTGAAGGGGATGCTAAAGGAGACAAAGCCAAGGTGAAGAGCAAGCCACAGAGAAGATCTGCAAGGCTGTCTGTAAAATCTGCTCCTCCAAAGCCAGAGCCCAAGCCTAAGATGGCCCCTGCAAAGAAGGGAGAAAAGCCACCCATGGGGAAGAAGGGGAAAGCCGAAGCTGGTAAGGATGCAAATGATCCTGCAGAAAATGGAGACACCAAAACAGACCAGGCACAGAAAGCTGAAGTGCTGGAGAGGCCAAGTGACATGTGTGCATTTTAAATAACTGTACTTCTGCTGACTGTACATTTGGAATACTTTTTTTTTTTTTTTTTTTTTTTTTTTTTTTGGTTTTTCGAGACAGGGTTTCTCTGTGTAGTCCTGGCTGTCCTGGAACTCACTCTGTAGACCAGGCTGGCCTCGAACTCAGAAATCCGCCTGCCTCTGCCTCCCAAGGGCTGGGATTAAAGGCGTGAGCCACCACCGCCCGGCTTGGAATACTATTTTTTAATCAAGTCATAAAAGTGCTGAATTTTGTTTTACTTTTTTTTTTTAAGCTATATTGTTAGCATATAAAACACTTCATTGTTGGGAGTAAGGATCGTGTATCACTAACAAAATATCTCCCAAGCTGGACTGATAATGGTAATAACATCTTTCCCTGATAATTTTGAAAGGCTTCTGTTGGTTCTCAGGAGACACGTCCTGGTCTTGACACAGGTGGTCACCATGGCACAAAATGCCTTGTGGTCTGAGAAAACTCTCTATTTTTATATCCTCTTCCTCCTATACCATCAACATAGACTTAATTCCCTTAAAACTACAGACCTATTGGAAGCTGACCCCCAAAATTGGTTTTCTAGTCTATTGGGCTAATGTGGACTTTGCAGTGACTTCATTGAATATTCTATAAAGAACACTAGTTCCTTTTATAGAAGATTGTGGATCTTCAGATTGATAATTCTGCCATTTTCATTTCATTTCCTGAAAGTTGGAGTTGGCTTGTGAAAAGTTGTTAAACAACATGTGAAATGTGAAATGTGAAATGTGAACCCTTACTGTAAGCTACTTCCCCTTTTTAAAAGCATTGAATGAAGACTTCATTGGCTTTCTGATTTTTTTTATAGTGGCTTTCTGATTTCAGTAATCTATACAAGAAGGGAATTTGGAAGTTCTTGTATACTGTTGCCTGCCCATGTCCTAACTGAAATACCATGATTGTTTATGAAAAGTTAATAAAGCTGGGGGAGGGGGAAAGACCATAGAGTTAGGTAAGAAGAGGGGAGAAGAGCAGTCCAGAGAATCAGAAATACTGTACCAAAGATACTAAGGAAGGAGAAAATAAAAAATGTCACAGGAATAAACTAGGTGAGTTTGGCTGAAAGCTAAGGCTGGCCTGGGTAACAAACAGTAGGGGCAAAGGATGCCAGAAAGGCCCTGTGTGGCAGCAGTGCCTCAGACAGGCCATCCTGACACTAAGGGATGAGGAAGCTACTAGCAGGGACACTTGTTAGGAATGTTCAACCAAGCTAATAAGAGTCCCAGTCAAAATGGTGTAAGGCACCACCACATGCTTACACACACTCATTAAATCATAACATAATCTAGCCATGCGCTATCATGTTGTAGCAGCTGCATCTTTCCTATTATGCTAGTGAAAGAGTAACAGGA
This sequence comes from Apodemus agrarius, assembly GCA_964023405.1. Classification (NCBI taxonomy): domain Eukaryota; kingdom Metazoa; phylum Chordata; class Mammalia; order Rodentia; family Muridae; genus Apodemus; species Apodemus agrarius. The sequence continues at coordinate 61,345,526 of OZ030013.1, read as the reverse complement.
TAAATGTCAAGGAGTTCCAATTAGCATGTTTTTGCTCATATTCAAGAACAAGAATAGGATGGGCTCAAATCAGCCTTCTTCTTGGAGAAAGGCTCAAGAGCACCCTACTAACTGACGAGCTACTGGTAGTTGATTGATTCTAGAAATAAGAGTCAGTTTGTTTGGCTGTGTGGCCCCTAGTAGAGTGACAATGCTCTAGAGAATGGCTCCACACCCATAGGTATGGGTAGAACAAATTGAACTTGTGGATTATTTTTTAAAAAGAAAGAGAGGAAATGAAGGACTTTAGCATGGGGTAGGAAATTAGGGTGGACCTGAGAGAAGTTAGGGAGAGGAATGAGTGGTGAATATGATGAAAATACAGTGCAGTTATGTATGAGATTCTCGAAACACTGGGCATGACAGCACACCTTACCTCTCTAAACCTAACACCTGCAGAGCAAACAGGCAGATTCCTGGAGCATGGTGACCAACAAGTGAGGCAGAATGGGTAAACTCCAGGCTCAGCAAAAGATCCTATCTCAATAATACAGAGTGACAGAGGCCAACCTCTGGCCTTCACACACACACCCCAAAACTTAGATGACATGAACCTTCTCCTTGAATACATAAACTACCAAAAAACAAATGCAAAAACCTATATAGCCCAGTACCTATTTAAGAAATTGGATTTGCACTTAGAAAACACGCCAACAAAGAACACTCTTCACCAGGATGACTTCACTGCCAACTTGACTAACCATTCCAGGAGAAAGCAATGACAGTTTTTCTCAATTTATTTCAGAATCTGTACTAGAAGAAAACATTCCTCAAAATGTAGAAGCCACAAAATTAAGTACCATAGTAAGAGAAATACATCCTATTATTCCTCATGAAAAGAGATGAAAAGGATTCTTAGCAGTACGAGAGCAAACACTATACCACTGAAGGTGTATGGGGTATCTAACAATCAACCAATACAAATCACCATCACAGTCCTGCAAAGGAATTAGTAATGATGAAACAGCACCTGAAGAGGCTCATGTCCAAAAGCTAGAGTGACCTAGAAACAGAACAGGCAGGCATCCTGTCACTAATGCGGCTGACAGCATATTTAATCACGAAAGGTGGAACACTCCCTCAACACCAGAACAAGACAGTCTCCTACAGCTCTGCAGCAGCAGCACACCCGAAGTCTCAGTCAGCATAATAGCTGAAAGACATAAACTATCACACGCAGATTATATTATTATTCTTTGAGTGTATGAATTCAGCAAAGCTACCAGACCCAAGAACAATATATAAAAGTCAACTGTGGCCGGGTGGTGGTGGTGCACGCCTTTAATCCCAGCGCTTGGGAGACAGAGGCAGGCGGATTTCTGAGTTCGAGGTCAGCCTGGTCTACAGAGTGAGTTCCAGGACAGCCAGGGCTACACAGAGAAACCCTGGCTCGAAAAACCAAAAAAAAAAAAAAAAAAAAAAAGTCAACTGTGTTTCTAGGAATGATCTAGAATCTAACAGATTTGGTTGTTTTTCTCTTTTTGTAAAAGAATTATTTTATTTATTTTATGTATATATGAGTACACAATAGCTGTCTTCAGCCACACCAGGAGAGGGCATCAGGTCCCATTACAGATGGTTGTGAGCCACCTTGTGGTTCCTGGGACTTGAACTCAGGACTTCTGGAAGAGTAGTCAGTACTCTTACCCACTGAATCTCTCCAGCCCCACTTGTTTTTCTTAAACATTTACCATTTACAGAGCTGGAGAGGTAGTTTGGTGGTTAAAGAGCACTTGTTGCACTTACAGAAGACCTGAGTTCACTTCCCAGCACCTACATGTTCCAAAGGATCCAAGCTGACGAACTCAGGCACCTTGAATGTGGTATACATACATACACGCAGGCGAAACATTTATATAGATAAATCAGAATAAATCTTTTTAAAAATTAAGTATCATTCACAATAACATCAGGCCATAAAATACTGATGTAAATCTAACAGAGATCCAGAATCTGCACAGCAATAAATGAAAACCTTAAGAGATCAAGGAACTTGTAAGTTAAGCGGAGCAGCCTGGAAACTGAGTGTCACTAAGATGCATCCACTGCTAACTACTAAGAGCCAGAGAGAATCCCTGAAGGGCTTATGACACACATTAGCAAGCTGAGTCTAAGTCATGTGTGGCCACACAAAGAAAGACCACCACGATGCTGTCAAAGGTGCCAAGGCAACACAAGGAGACGAACGGGACAGCCTTCTCAACACCCGAAGAGATAACAAGACATCCATGTGTAAAGACTGCAACCTCAAGGAATATTTCAAGCTTTTATTAAAAGACGACGACTACTACGACAAAACCCTAACTCAGCTGGGTGGTGGTAGTTCACACAGTTAATTCCAGCACATACATAGGAGACAGATACAGGTAGATCTCTGTAAATTCATGGCCAGCCCAGTCTACACTCATGTCCAAAAGCTAGAGTGACCTAGAAACAGAACAGGCAGGCATCCTGTCACTAATGCGGCTGACAGCATATTTAATCACGAAAGGTGGAACACTCCCTCAACACCAGAACAAGACAGTCTCCTACAGCTCTGCAGCAGCAGCACACCCGAAGTCTCAGTCAGCATAATAGCTGAAAGACATAAACTATCACACGCAGATTATATTATTATTCTTTGAGTGTATGAATTCAGCAAAGCTACCAGACCCAAGAACAATATATAAAAGTCAACTGTGGCCGGGTGGTGGTGGTGCACGCCTTTAATCCCAGCGCTTGGGAGACAGAGGCAGGCGGATTTCTGAGTTCGAGGTCAGCCTGGTCTACAGAGTGAGTTCCAGGACAGCCAGGGCTACACAGAGAAACCCTGGCTCGAAAAACCAAAAAAAAAAAAAAAAAAAAAAGTCAACTGTGTTTCTAGGAATGATCTAGAATCTAACAGATTTGGTTGTTTTTCTCTTTTTGTAAAAGAATTATTTTATTTATTTTATGTATATATGAGTACACAATAGCTGTCTTCAGCCACACCAGGAGAGGGCATCAGGTCCCATTACAGATGGTTGTGAGCCACCTTGTGGTTCCTGGGACTTGAACTCAGGACTTCTGGAAGAGTAGTCAGTACTCTTACCCACTGAATCTCTCCAGCCCCACTTGTTTTTCTTAAACATTTACCATTTACAGAGCTGGAGAGGTAGTTTGGTGGTTAAAGAGCACTTGTTGCACTTACAGAAGACCTGAGTTCACTTCCCAGCACCTACATGTTCCAAAGGATCCAAGCTGACGAACTCAGGCACCTTGAATGTGGTATACATACATACACGCAGGCGAAACATTTATATAGATAAATCAGAATAAATCTTTTTAAAAATTAAGTATCATTCACAATAACATCAGGCCATAAAATACTGATGTAAATCTAACAGAGATCCAGAATCTGCACAGCAATAAATGAAAACCTTAAGAGATCAAGGAACTTGTAAGTTAAGCGGAGCAGCCTGGAAACTGAGTGTCACTAAGATGCATCCACTGCTAACTACTAAGAGCCAGAGAGAATCCCTGAAGGGCTTATGACACACATTAGCAAGCTGAGTCTAAGTCATGTGTGGCCACACAAAGAAAGACCACCACGATGCTGTCAAAGGTGCCAAGGCAACACAAGGAGACGAACGGGACAGCCTTCTCAACACCCGAAGAGATAACAAGACATCCATGTGTAAAGACTGCAACCTCAAGGAATATTTCAAGCTTTTATTAAAAGACGACGACTACTACGACAAAACCCTAACTCAGCTGGGTGGTGGTAGTTCACACAGTTAATTCCAGCACATACATAGGAGACAGATACAGGTAGATCTCTGTAAATTCATGGCCAGCCCAGTCTACACTAAGCAAGTTCCTGAACAGCCAGGATTTTCTGTATTGGAAAAAAAATAAAATAAAAACAAAACATAAATAAAACACATAAACGAATTCAAAATACACCACACACCTAAATATAACATCCCAAGTCACAAAACTTCTGGAAGAAAACCCAAAGAAACCTTAGTTGATATAATTCTCCCACAGTGGGCCTTGACTGCACTGCATCCTCCATTGCATCCGCAAGGCCCCCACAGACCCCTGCTGCCCTTGCCTGAGCCACGCGGGAGGAGCCACGCAGAGTACCTGTTGCTGTGCTCTGAAAAGAGAGATGTGTTCTAATTCTGAAGACTTAATGTAAGAAAGGAATATAAAACATTTCCCTATTCATTTTTATATCAAGAACATGTTGAAAGAGTAATGTGCTGGACAGCTGAGTTAAATAGAAGCCATTAAATTTAACTTCAAATGTTTCTTTTCATTTGCTGAACTGTAGTTACTAAAACATTTAAATTTAAAATGTTGCCTTCCATTATATTTCCTTTAAAAATGTTTTAAAGTTTTTACTTTCTGTTCAGGAGTGACTGTCTGCATGTATGGTTGTGTCACTTGTGTGCTTGATGCCCATGGAGGCCTGAAAAGGGCAACAGATCCCCTGAAACTGGAGTTACATCTGTATGGCTGTGAACCACTCTGTGGGTTCTGGGAATCGAACCTGGGTCCTCTGGAAGAGCAATCAGTGCTCCTAACCCCTGAGCCATCTCTCTAGCTCCTTCCATTCTGTTTCTATTAGACAGAGCTGCTGTAGGAAGTTCAGAATGCTAGTCATAGCAAAATAACCAAAACACAACAAGTAAGATTTCAGAGGATATGTTAGTATCACTAGGTCAGCTGTCACCATAGCTTTTCATGTCCTAGATTTTTCTGCTGCATTAAAATAAATTTATAAAGTTATTTTCCAAAGAATTTGTGATTTTCCTTCCAACTGTAAGTAAGAATTTGTATTCTATAAACAGTTAAGTAGGTTGAATTTCTAACTTCCTCCCTCATGTGGGGGACCACTACAGCTGGAAGACGTTTGCCAGCTGAGTTCAACAAAACTAGAATATCAAAATCAAGAAGAAAACAGAAATAATGACACTGGAGATCAGAGAGCAAGGCCCTTGAACACTCCCGGGAGGCACATTACGATGTGCAGCTTCCTCCTAAGGGTGGGAATTAACAATTTAATAATAACATCATCCGCCCAACTCTCCTGTGTGATAACTATTTCAGGCTACTACTGATGGTGGCTTAGGCATGAGTGACATGTAAAAGGAGAAGCGAGATTGTGACCACCAGGAGCTGTCCGGAAATAAAGTGGAGAAGATGTGAAGGAAGTAAGAGACAGAGAATGCCAGTTTGCTAGTGGGGACAGGTGTCTGACTACTGGTGCCACGTCCTACAGAACAGCAGCTCTCAACCTGCAAGTCTTGATCCCTTTGGTGATCACCCATCAGATATCCTGCATACTAGACATTGACATTATGATTCATAACAGCAGTCAGACTACAGTTATGCAATAGCAACAACAATAATGTTATGGTTGGGGTCAGCACAGCATGAGGAGTTGTATTACAGGGTTACAGCATCAGGAAGGCTGAGAAGCAATGTGCTACAGCAATGGCGGAAGAGAGAAACCCAAGTGTGATACAGAAGTGGTAACAGTTTCCTGAGACACTTGAAAGAAAACATTATTTGGATGTTCAGTGGAAGATACAGAGGCCCGGGCTCCTCTATTATTAGATGACCCTGCTTAAGTGCATGTGAATTAAAACAAAACAAAACACAGAAACACATCAGGGCTGAAGAAGAGCTTTGAGAAACTTGAAGCCTGGGCAGACAAGAAGCCTCCTTCAAGAGACAAAGAAGGAAAAACAAAACCATGGAATAAAAGAAGCCAAAGAAGAAAGTCTTTGAGGTGGGAAGGGGTTATTAATGACAAAAATAGCTGTGATATCAAGCTAGAAGAACAAAACTTGTTCACAGATTTTAGTGGCACTGTAAAAGTTTTGAGGATGAGTAGCATGCACACCAGATCGGGGTGGCTTACATCAGGAAACACAGCGAGAATAATCAATATTGTCTGGGAAGGGGAAGGAGAGACAGCAGGACCTAGATGGAAAGCTGGGGTCCATGGAACTTTGATTTACAGTTTAAGTTGGATGAATACCTGAATTTCTTTTAGAACTAAAAGATGGACTCTGACTCACATCAAGCTTTAAAAATTATAAAAGGCTGAAATCTTAATGTCCTTTGAATATGGAGTACAGACAAACATACATCCCTCATACACTGGTGTCCCACACAGCCAGAAAGGAACCTCTTGCGAAGCTTCACCAAGGCCAAGTACGATGAACAAGGAGTGCCATTCCATTGTCAGCAACTGACTGTAGCAACAGTGCTGCTGTCCTAACCAGAGCACACCTATAGTGTGGCTCTGGCTGTGGTTTCTGCCAGGAGCTGCCTCCCATAGTCCTCCCATTGTATGAGAGTCTTGCTGTAGTCTTGCTAACAATTCTGAAAGATTCCTACCTTCATGCAATAAATTTGCTTTTTTTTTTTCATTCTTTGAGACAGGGTCCCAGGTATCCCAATCTGGCCTCAAATGCACTCTATAGCTAAGGATGACCTTGAACTTCTGATCCTCCTGCATCCTACTCCTGAGTGCTGAGGTGACAGGAGTGTGCCATATTTGACATTGGATATAGAACCTAGGGTTTCATGCATGCTAAACATGCATTCTACTAACTGAGCTCCATCCTTAGCCCAGTAAATATACTTTTCGCTTATATAGGACAGTCAGTGTCGTTCCACCTATGACATCTGACTGCTCAAGTAACTGACAAAAGATAGTATACCGTGGAAATGGGTGCTGAGACATGAGGTTTAAAACTGTGACACACTTAGTATCATTAAGCAAGCAGAGGCAGGACTACTGAAGTACTTCTGTTTTGTTTTGTTTTAAACAGTCTCTCAATCTCTCTCTCTCTCTCTCTCTCTCTCTCTCTCTCTCTCACTGTGTGTGTGTGTGTGTGTGTGTGTGTGTGTGTGTGTGTATGTGTGTGTATGTGTGTAGCTCTATTCTGAATCTTCTTACCTCTGCCTCTTAAGTACTGGGACCATGAATATGGGCCACCATGATAGGATTTAAGTACTTTCTCAAGGAAAGGTGAAGAATAGGTTAAGATACTTTGTCACTGGTCTATCAATTCATTGTCCCCTCTAATCTTTGAAATGAGCATCAATTTTACTGAGTTGAAAGACTCTCCCTTAAAAATTCATTAAGGACAGAAAAAAGAAAGCAAGAGAAAAAAGTAGTAAGACAGAGATTTTAAAAAGGTATATGTGAATTTTCTGTTTACAAGAACAAACAAAAATACATTGAAAACAAAGAATTCTTAGAACTCAATTACAGGATGATGATGCAACAATAAGATGAACAATTACCTGAATAGGCACCTCACCCAAAATATGCACAAATCTCTGAAAAGATGCTTATGATCTACTGGAAAATCAAATTAACATCACTCCCATGAGAATGGCCATAAAGAAAGTGAGAGACAATTTCAAGTGTCAGCCAGGGTGTGAAAGAACTGTAGCCCTCCATCATAGACAGACAAGGGGGGCTAGCAAGGATGCAGAAAAATCTGCAACCAACACACAAACACCAAGACAGACAAGTGACAACACAGACAGAAATTACAGCCATTCACCACTAATGAGAAAATAGTCCCAGCACTAAGAGGCAGAGGCAGGTGGATCTCTGAGTTCCAGGCCAGACTGGTCTCTATAGTGAGCTCCAAGACAGCCAGAGAACATAGTGAGATCCTGTCTTAAAATAAATAAATAAATAAGTAAATAAATAAAAAAGGAAAATAAAATAAAACAATTTGTTAGTTTCTTAAAAAGCTAAACATAAATTTAACATTCAAACTAAAACTACCATTCTTAGGTACCCACCCAAGAGAAATGAAAACATAACAGAACTGTGGGCAGATGTAATATAAGCCGTATTTTTAATGTCCTTAAATTACCCATCAACTACTGAGCAAGCACATTTATAAACAATGGAAATGTTAAGCAATAAAAAGGAAAGGTATAGCCGGGCGGTGGTGGTGCACACCTGTAATCCCAGCACTTGGAAGGCAGAGGCAGGCGGATTTCTGAGTTTGAGGCCAGCCTCGTCTACAGAGTGAGTTCCAGGACAGCCATGGCTATACAGAGAAACCCTGTCTGGAAAAAAAAACAAAAACAAAAAACAAAAAACAGAACAACAACAAAAAAAAACCAACAACAACAAAACACACACACACACACACACACACACAAAGAAAGAAAGGTATTGCAATACCTGCTACAACATGAACTTCAACAATTTATATTGTCAAAGGGATAAGACACAAAAGACCACAAGCTATCCACTGTTGTTTCTGTGTTTACTCTATTGGGAACGGAGAATGTAGTTCAGTGATAATGTGCTTATATGTTTGCGATCTGGGTTCAATCTCCATCATGGAAGAAGGGAGGAAGGAGGGGAGAAGAGAGAAGGAGGGAGAAGGCAGTGAGAAGGAAAGAGGGAAGGCAGGAATATAAAAATACAAGTCAGAAGCGGTATCACACATCTGTAATTCCAATAATCAGTTGTTAGAGACAAGAGGAATTGTAATTAAAAGGCAACCTGAAATATACACAGCTAGATATTGTCTTTAAAAAACAGATTAGAAAAAAGAATACCTTGGCAAAAGGCAGAAAACTAGCTGATGGTGTTCAAAATACAAAGGTCTAAATGAAGGTAACACTAACAAACAAACAAAAATCATATAAGTTAGCTTGGGCTTAAAATGGAGTTGTCAAATAGGATATAAGGCCAGCTAGCAGCACCCTCTGAAGCACACAATCCAATTTATTTCAGGACAAGAGTATATTCTTAGCAGTGAGATTCCATCCCAAGAACCAGGAAAAGAACTAACTAACTATATAAACCCCCAGGAAAGCAACTAGCTAGCAGAAGACCAAAGCAGGAATATACCTTGAAGGTTAAGGTTTCTCTTTGTAGCAAAGAATAAGTTCCTGTTTGTCCTGCGTTAAGTCCTTGAAAGCTAAGGAAGTTCCTGTTCCTTACATCTAGGTAAACTACAAAACTCGGGGACCCATTCCCGATTCCCTTCCCTTTGCTGCTTCCCAGTTCCTTCCTTTCCACTGCACCATTTTAACAATGGAAACAGCCAACCCTCTCTGTGAACACCTTATCTCTCTGATAAAAGGGAGCTCAAGAGGAAGGCAGGGGCTGCTCCCTAAAATCCTGACTTAGGGAAAGGCTGGGCAGTCCCAGGTGCACCCCAAAATACTGCTATCTTCAATTGGACAATCATAGATTTGTTCTTTCTCCTCACAATTTTCAGGTTTAACATTAGAACTCAGAACACAAATGATTTAATAATCTCTAAGGTAGACAAGGCTCTTGGCTACGTCAAATAATCAAAGATTCTCTAACATCCCTATCATCAAAAACAAAGAACATTACTCTTTCTAAAGAGATAACGGACAACTTCGCTGTCCCTTTTCCTCCCTGATGCCCTCATGAGTCCTATCAATCTGGGGCAAAGCACTACACTTGTAATTTAATGTTACTCTATGCTTATAGAGGGCTTTGTTTTGTCCTTGGAGGTGGAGGTGTAAGGGATGTGCTTATACTTATGACTTACAGTGAACTTATTTTGAAAACAATTTACAACCACAGTTCAGCTTCTTAACCTACTCACTCATAAACTCCTGGCTGACCTCCATTTAATAATCATGTTATCTATCTAGGTACTCTTCCTAAGACAACTGACATGGGAAGCTAAGTGCACTGGCTAATCCTGATTTTCAAATGAACTAGAGTAGGAATCTGCAAATTTAGAACCTACTGGGCACACCTGTGAGGCACTTTCTTAATAAGATTATCTGAAGCAATCATCTAACCTGTAGCTGCTGCAACCCTTCAACAATATTAGAACCAACTTCAGGCCTCCAAGACAGAATGAAGACCAGCAGCTCCCCAGAACTTTCCAAGGCTCTGGCACAAGACTGGTACTGCTGAGGCACCTAGCCTCATGGCCCGAGCAACAGATGGCTTCTCAGCCTCTCCAGCCTGACTTCAAGTCATGGACTACCCAAACTGGCCTTCGCTATGAAAGCTATCTAAAATCCACGTTAATATACACATATTCATTCCATCAGTTGGTCCTTTGGAGAACCCTGACTTACACAAAACAAGCACCTCATAAACTCCCCAGTACGCCCAGGGTAGGCTGACTTCTTTACAACACAAGGTCCCAGCTGACCTTGAAATGGTGGGACATAAATATATATTGTCTAAGCTGGCAAAATGTGAGTTGGAATACTTGTTTCTATAAAAAGTGAATTACAAAAATAAAAGGTTAAATGTTTTGATACAATTTAAGATCATTTACTAAAAACAAGAAAAGTTGATGCAAGACTACTATAAAAGACTTGGGGAAGTTAGACATTAAAATATGACTCAGATTGTGTCTTTAGGATCTTCCTTCATTTTAGGGCTGGTGAGATGGCTCAGGGGTTAGAAGCAGTGCAGCTCTTGAAAAGGACCCAGATTCAATTTCCAGCACTTACCTGAAAGATAACAACTGTCTAAAACTCTAGTTCCAGGGGATCCAACACCCTCTTCTAGCCTCTGTAGATATTGAATGCACTTGGTACACAGACATATATACAGGCATACACATAAAATAAAAATGTAAAAAAAAAAAACTTCTTTCATTAAGAAAAAAACCTTAAGCTGGGAAGTGGTGGCACACGCCTGTAATCCCAGCACTTGGGAGGCAGAGGCAGGTGGATTTCTAAGTTCGAGGCCAGCCTGGTCTACAGAGTGAGGTCCAGGACAGCCAGGGCTACACAGAGAAATCCTGTCTCGAAAAACCAAAAAAAAAAAAAAAAAAAAAATTCTACATAAGAAAAAAAAACCTCAAACTTGACATCATAAATGTATGGTATACATAAGACAATCTGGTTGATATACAGAGCCAATCCATGCACTCCAATAATAGCACACCGTGGCCCAAGATCACGTTTTTTTGACTCTGATACAACTGTTAGTTTGGAGGGGAGAACTCTCTGTTTGGATGGAGAGATACTGTTTGCCCACTGGATGACCACAGCACCTTTACTCTGGTAGTGACAAACAAAATGGCCTACTGCCAAAATGACAAGCACTGTCTACTAAAGCTGAGAGCTACAGCTCTGGGTCTGTTAGTGTGAACAAACAACCATATATTTTTATTAAAATAAAGTATTTGGGGAATCACTTTTTAATGATTTTTGCTATATTAACTTTGTTTTCATTCCCTGACCACTCTTGTTCAAATAAAGTCATTAAAGATGACTTTTGTCCACTCACCAGGAAGCCAGAGCACAGTCACTCCACAAGTGAACTGCCAAGGAAGACAGTCTTACTTGATTTTCAGGATTCTCATCTGTTCCTTATCTTTTTCTGACATAAAGACAAAGGCAGAGGATTACCAGGTTAGGCCTAAGAAGCAAAGGATGTAAAAACAAAGGGTTGAAGAAGAACAGGAGAAGCAAGTCCCAGCAGGGGGAGAGGCACAAGGACAACACTTTTTAACCCTCCCAGTGAAGGCCACTGCACCACATGAAAGCGGCTACACAGACATTTCCGAAGCTTTAAAGTTCACTAGCAAGCGGACAGGCAGAGTCTATGACTGTTCAGTTACTTATGATGTCCAAAACTTTAGAAATTACGAAAAGAAAATGGAAATAGGTCTGTATGTGAGGAAACACAGTAACCCATCAGCTGTTGCTGGACACTGAAAACAGAGAGATTTGAAAAACTGAGAAATGAGAACAACAAAGGTTTCAGTCAGCAGGAGAATCAAATCAACACTCAGGATAGGAGTCCCTTCAGACACAAGGCATGGACGCTAAACCACTAAAAATCCAATGTGCCTTAAAAGTAAATACAAAAAGTTAGGATTATAAATAAGTCTGTAAGCAAGGCTTAGGAGTAAATGAACTGGCATGAGCATGTCAAGATGCACTGGAAAATGGAAGGAAGGATTTAACTGGGTTTTATTAGATAAGATCCTAACTGGTAAGACAAGGATATACAAACGTGTTAACATGGCAAATAATAAGAGGGGAAATATTAAAAACATGGGAGGAAGGAAAACTCACTTAAATGTATCGCAGAAAACATATGTAGGGATAAGAGAATAAGACACTATTTAAGGAGGAAAGGAAATATTAGGAGCTTTAAGAAGCACAGGAGTCAAAAATTAACAAAATTATCAAAAGTACAATGTGAACTCAGGTAGAGTCCATACGTACATATATGACTAGCCCCGATGAAAATCATTTTGAGGGTGCTGACAAGGCAGGAAGGCTGTCTGTATGCTGCAATGATCTCAGTAAGTATTTATGTGGAATGTCATTAAGTCCTACACATAAAGAAAATTAAGAAGAGAATAAACACACAAAATATTAGCTGGAAAGGAACTGCCGCACTACGGAAGAATCCTAAGGGTTACGAGGACATGCAGATCCTGGAAACAGAAGCCCAGAGCCACTAGTAATGAAGTGATGTTTCAATCTCTGCCAACCACTATCACAACCACAGTGCAGATGCTAATAAAGCTGAAGAATTCTATTAGATTGATACCATTTTAAGTACATTTACTTATTATTTCACACGTGTGTGCATACATGCACATGTGAAGGTCAGAAGACAACTTTCAGAAGCGCTCTCCTTTCACCATGTGGTTGCTGGAGAACACGCTCGGAGGCAAGCACCTTGACTGGCTGAGCCATTTTACTGGCCCCAAACAGATACTGTTATTTACCTTAGCTTATGAATGGAGATACTGCAACACATGGAAGTTTATACAAAGAGTGAGTTGTAAAGATTAGAGGTACATCAGAACAATCCAGCTCCAAAGTCCAAGTTTCTCAGCAGCTCAACAGTCTGAAAATAATAAAGACTGAGAATAATAGTGACATACATTAAAGGGGGAGGGGCTAAGGAAGTAATTTTAGAAGGCAAAATTTCAAGAGGCCTGATCGACTACCTCAGATCCAAGTATTATACTGTCTGCATTTTCCATTTTGTCCTTTATCAATTAGAATTATTTAGTATGTTTATGGATGAGTCACATTCCTAAACTCTTCCCAGATTCTAAAAATCTGGAGGCAGCACTCAGGGAAATAACGTTTTAATACTCTTTCTGGACAATACTTCTGCATAAAAGCTGAGGTCCCCTTCCACCAGTGCAGCCGATTTGCTTACAATACTTTGCTTTAGCTCCTGTCCTTTATAATTGGACTGGGTTCTTCTAGACACTTAGCTGACTATGTTTGATTTGTGTTTGTATCTAAAATTCCTAAGCTGATTTCTAATCATCTAAACTTGGATTTAGAGTTTTCAGTATTGAAACTCATATTAACCACAATATTGAGAGAAGAACTTTAGAAAAAGAGCTCTGGTTCCTTTCCTAGGTATTATGATTCTTCTGTTAAATGTAACACATGGTTGATGGATACTATGCTGAACGAACATGCCAATTCTTCCCCTGCTGAATCTCCACAGAACACGATAGTTTATATGGTAGATTTACTAACTCAAGTCCTGTCTATTGCTTCTAAAGTAGTAGGCAGAAATGTAATGGCTTTGTTTGACCTATCACAAAAGCTTATCTTTCCCCTTTATTTTATTTTATGCATATCTTTGTTTTACCTCCATGTATGTCTGTGTATCACATGCATGCAGAATCCATGGAGGCTAGAAAAGGACATCAGAGAGTGAAATGGAGTTTCAGATGGCGAGCCATGTCGGTGCTGAGAACTGAACTCGGGTCCTCTGCAAAAAAGCAGCCAGCACTCACTTTTTAATCTTATTTTACTTTTAAGTGTATGAATGTTTTGTCTGATATATGTCTGTGCACCACATGTGTATAGGGCCTGAGGAGGCCAAAAGAAAGTCTCAGATCTCCTAGGACTGAAGTTATAGACAATTGTGAGCTGCCATGTAGATCCTAGAAATTGAACCCAGGTCATCTCAAAAAACAGCTAGTGCTCTAAACCCCTGAACTATCTCTCCACCCACAAGGGATTTTATAAGGAAATGGCTGTCATTCTATAGAAGAACATTCCCTTTTGACTTGATGAGAAATAGCAAAGAAAGAGCTGCTTTAACTGAAGCTACATCTACAGCACTATTCTGTCATCTTTCTGGCTTGTCGGAGATGACTAGGATTAAAAAAAAAAAAAAAAGCTAAAGTACAATGTGGTTCTTTTGCCATTTCTTACAAATTGACCCTTGAAGAAAAGAGCAAATAAAGGCAAAGAATTCATTTCTGCATCACCACGTAGCACTCTGCAAACATTCTTAGACTTGATGCCTGTAAATGGCCCCCATTTAATCCCATCAAGGAGCCTCATGCACATGGGAAACACCCAAGAACACACGGATGATTTCCTCTGGTGTACTACTCGCTCTTACCTTACAGAGTAAGGACAGACAAGAAGCTCAGTACATTCCCATTCCTCCCTTGTCAACAGAACAAAAAGAAAAATACACTACCACCACTAGGAGGTAAGCTTTAGTGGAAGAATCAGTTCCAATAGCACCATGGTAAACCACACCCATCTAGAATACACAAGTCAGTGTAATGGGAAGAGGAAACTACAGAGCTCAGCAAGGCAGACAGAAGCAAAGGGGGAAGTGAGACGAGAAACCATATTCCAGACTAGGAGGTAGGGACTAGCTTCTAAGATCCCCAACAATGTTCTTCATTTAAGGGCTAGTTTCCTCTTACCTCTACCCATTCACCCATGTAAGTGCATGTATGAACAGACAGACAGACAGACACAGACACACACACACACACACACACACACACACACACACACTCTAAAATTTTCTTAAAAACATCTAGTTTCAATCCCAAGCAGCTATACCCTTATATTTCTTTCTTTGGGGCCAAATAATTCCTATTTTAGAGTTATATATGTACATACACACACACACACACACACACACACACATATATGCTGAAACCAGATAAATACAAGGAGGGGAAAAAGTATCAGGAAGAAACTGAAACCTCGGGTAGCTAAAAGCCTTGCATGGCTGAATCTGACTTACCAGGAAGCTCCACTGATATTTATCTTATTCTTGCCAATGAAACAATTTTCAAGTTCATTCTTTGGTGTTTTCTTCCAAAGCAAATTATCAATGCCAACAACTAAATATACCTCAAATTTCAAAGACAAAAACAAAAAAAAAAAAAAGAAAAAAGGAAAAAAACAATCATACTGCCTATCTTCAGTTAATATCACAGAGCTGTGACATTTAAAAATCCTCTAAATCACACATCTAAAGATAAGCAGCTCTGTAACTAAGCTTTAACCTGATGAATCTTTCTGGGACCCAAACTAAGGGTTGCAGTATGTAAACTTCTCTCTCCTTTATTCTTTAAATCTTTATTTATTTCTCCATAAATAATTTCAAAAGTACTTTCTTTGAAGCTTATTTCCTTCTAAGTCCAAAATAAGACTAAGACAGGAGTTCCACTCTATCTGGCAGGTCTGCACTAACTCCAAGACCAGCACGGCACTGAATAGGTGTAATGTGGCCATCTAATACAGACTTTCTGCTTTGGTGAGAAATATATCAGTTCGGTGTAGTGGCAAGCACCTCTGATTCTGGCAGTCAGAAGGTGAAGGAAGAGAATCAAGAGTTCACTCTGGCTACAGAACAAGGTCCTGCTTCAAAAGAGGGAAGAAAGGAAAGGTAGGAATTTTACACATTTACTGAAAATTCCACAATTATTAAATTTCACTAGCAATGTTTAATGGGTACTAACACTATAATTACTTATTTAAGCAAAGCTTATTCATGTTTTATTGTTGTTGTTTTGGGTTTTGTGAGCCAGGGTCTCTTATAGCCTACGCTGGCCTCATAAGAAGACGATCTTGAACTCTTAACCCTCTTGACTGCTAGTATTATGTGCTAGGGTTTGTTTTGTGCTGTGCTGTTTTCAAATTCTTATAACAAGAAAACTTAATTATTTTTCACAAAACTTTCTATCTGCACCAAGGAATTTCTGAAATACTACAGAGACAAAAGAGTGAAATTCCTGATCCAACAATTGGTATTTGTGGTGTTTTAAATGACAATGTGTCCCTTAGGCTCATATTTTTGAACACCTGTTAACCAGCTGGAGTTGCTGCTTGGGAAAATTTAGGAACTGTGTCCTTGTTGGAAGCCGTGTGCCACTACAGCGTATTGAGAGGTTACAGACCCAGCCATTCCCAGTTTACCGTCTTTGCTTTGTGCTGCCCTCAGAGGCCGTGAGCTCTCAGCACTTTACTCCAGCTGCCAGCCTGCAGGCATGCCTCCCACCAGGATGGATGCGCATCCCTCTGTAACCTAAACCCAAATAAAGTCTCCTTTATTAGTTGCCTTGGCCATGATGTTCTTATCACAGCAACAGAAAAGAAGTTAATAGGGCTGGAGAGATGGCTCAGCTAGCTGCTAAGAGCTCTTGACTACTCTTCCAGAGGTCCTGAGTCCAATTCCCAGCAACCACATGGTGGCTCACAGCCACCTGTAATGGGATCTGATGCCCTCTTCTGGGATGTCTGAAGACAGCTACAGTATACATAAAATTAATTAATCAACTAATTAATTAAGAAAGAAAAGCAGCTAATACAGAGTCTTTCCTCTTAGCTATACTACAAACAGAAGAACCTAGCAAAGAGGTCAAGTGTTCCTTATGTGTGGTGATGGATTATTTCCATGCCTAAATGTGATGGTGCTTACAAGAATTAAACATGATAAAATGGCACAGCACTAAATACACACATTGTACCAATGTCAGTTTCTAGGTTTTGTTCTAACTGCTTTGGATGTCTGTTGATGTCAGGGCCTTGCACAAGCTAGGCATGCACTCTTTTTGTATGATACTAAAGTTATGCATGCATAGCCAACAGGGGAAGATGAATGAAGGAGACAGGGCTCCCTACTAATTTTGTGCTCCTTATGAATGACATGATATGGCAAAAGCACTCTCAAGGCTTATGTGAGGCAATCCTATGAATGGATTCCCTTCTCACCTCCATTCTACAGGTGGAGAAACTGAGACACAGACATTTAAATCACTTGTTCAAGGGTACACAGCAGTGGAAGCTGGTTTTGACACAGGTGGAATGACTTAAAGTTGGAATTTACTTGAAAGGCTGCAGAGCCACTGAAGGATTACAGGAAAAGTATGGCTGACAATCAAATTCACATTTTACTTTGGCAAGATCCCTCAGGTACCAGCATAGAATGACTAATGAAAAAACAGCTGCATACAACAAGATTAGTTAACAGACTGATGGAATGAGTCAGAAACAATGAATTAAGAGAATGGCAAGAGAATGAAAGGACTCAGACGGCAAGATAACTCCATCTCACGACTGGAAGGCCTGATTAGCCAAACCAAGAGCATCAGGATTAACACTATCCATATCCAAATCACAAGGCAGATCATTTCAGTATTAAATCGGTCTCATTTCAGCTAGAACCCACATTTGACTTTTCCCTGTATAAAAACTGAATCTTGGGCCAGTAGGTAAGGTAGCTCAGCAGATAAGGACATCTGCTACTAAGCCCAAGGACCTGAGTTGGATCCCCAGAACCCACAATGGTGGAGGGAGAGAGCCAACTCCTACAAGTTGTCTTCTAAATCCGTGGTGTGTACACCATGGCAGATGTTCACACTAAATAAAAAACTGCAAAAACCAATGTGCCTATAGTCATTAAAAAAAATCAGTGTTCCTTTGTACCTCCACACTGCTCCTTAAACAAGAAAGTTAACTAATGTTTCTAATACACTATATATATGGGCCCCTGGAAAAAAGGCGGGCAAAACTACCAAATGTATTGCCTTAGTTTGCTTTTGATTGCTGTAATAAAGACACCATGACTAAAAGCAACCTGGGGAGGAAAGGGTTAATTTGGCTTACACTTCCACAGTCAAGGCAGGAATTCAAGTAGGACAGGAATCTGGAGGAGAAAACAAAATGGAGACCACAAAGGGACCTTATTACTGGCTTGCTCCTCATGGCTTTCTCAGCACACTATTTTTTACTTTGGAGGACTACCTGCCCAAAGGTGGCACTGCACACAGTAAACTGGATCTTATCAATCAGCAACAGAGAAAATGCCCCACAGACTTGCCCACAGCAATCTGATTGAGATTATTTTCACAACTGAGGTTCTTCTTCCCATTTGACCCCAACCGGAGTCACAGTGACAAAAACAAAAAACAAAACAAAAAAAAAAAACAAAAAAAAACAAAGCAAACAACAACAACAACAACCACCAACCAACCAACCTAGTCAGGGCATATATCCAGTAAATATTTCAGTCAACAACTTAATAAAAATCTAAATGGACTCAGAATAAGAAAGAATCAGGTACACCTGTCTTAAAACTCAAAAAATAAAGAAAATAGTCCATCACAACAAAGCTAAGCCACTGCTTTAAAGATCACTTAAATTGCGATTTTTATCTTTTGTTCACAATTGTTTTTTAAATAAACCCATAATGCTGTTCCTAGATCATGAGTCCATAAACAGTAATTAGCTAAAACCTAAAAGTTTTATATCAGATAATCATGTGAACCTATGATGAATAGCCTAAGTGAAGGCCATCTTGGGCACAGCTGTGTCTAGGAATCTGAGTCACACACTAATTATTTAGTACAAGCTGCAGAAAAATGTCAGACTGATAGACTCCCATCTGAGAGAACTGTAGTTTGGCAGAATCTGCTAAAATGATAGTTTACAATGATAAGGAAGCCTCCAATGTATCTATAAAGTGGACAGCATGAATGGTGGTTACACTTAAGTCTCTGCTATTTGTGGATCAGGTTGGTTTCATGGCTGTAGGTCTGAAACACACACACACACACACACACACACACACACACACAGAGACACACACATATACACACACTTCATATATGTTTGAGTACACATATGAATATGCATATATAACACTCTATATATGCTATGCTTTTTATTCATGACAGTCTTGTATAAAGTTGTACAAAATTGAAAAGAAGAAGAAAAACCAGTAGTTATCAGAAAAATCTATCCAAAGAATAGAATAATAAGATTCTGGAAGCCAAATGTCTGAATAAAGCAGGAACAAATAGACCAAACCCAGCACATTTTTACCGGGTGCTCTTAAGACTAATCCATAAGAATTCACCATTTTAAAAAAGTTGAGAAGTACACCAAATCCTGTTTATGAAAAATAACATTCTTGATAAATTTATAATTCTCAAGAAACAACCCAAGCTTAAAGAACTGATTACAAAAACAATAGAAAAGCTTCAATACAACAGAAAATCTGCTTTGTTTTTGATAGAAATAAGGTGGCTACCAACTGAACTTTCAAACTAGAGCCAGAACATGATACATAGGAGACTTAAAAAGAACAAATTAATATACAAAATACAATGAAGCAAGCAAGAATACTCATCAACACTTAGTATAAAATTGCAGGAATAGAAGAATGAGATCTTTGTTACAATGTGTGTTATAACTTAGAAAAACAGAGATATTAAGTTTCCACTGGGGCTAGAAGATGAAATACACCCAGCTGTGCAGATAAAGCCTCTGAAAAAGGCATTCAACACATTACTATGGGTTCCTTTCCTTGATGCACTTTTGCAACTAAACAGCTTTGCATGTATGTATGCTGTGCACAGAACTAGCAGCAGATTGGTTAAAAACAGCTTGCATTTTCAACTTCCTATAATGTAAAGGCCGGATTTTTTTTTTCAGAAATGATCAGATTAAAATAAATATGTCTTTACAATTATGGGGTAAAATTTTAGGCTGGACAGGCACCAATGCCCCCATTCCCTCTGTTTTTCATAAACCATATGACTTCCACATGCTGAGAGTGTTTTATGCTTTAGTCTGCAGTAAAGGCTTTACATCATTTTAATGCCCCAGTACTCAAAATGCAACAGAATCAGCCCAACGAAAATAAGGAATATTGGGTGTACATAGAGCCATTTTTTACCAGACTACTAGTCAGAAAAAGTTTAACGGATGCTTTTCCCATAAGTAACTTCACAATTCCATTGATGAAAATAAACAGGAAGAAAATTCAAAGAAAGGGTAGATGAAAACCACTCGATTTTCTCTAGGTTGGAACACTTTAGTTTGTCATATCTGAAATGATTATTAAACATTTAAAAATTCAATATCTACTAGAATACATTTCAGAAAAACACAAATAAACAACTATTTTGTTGTTACATGGAATTTTCTTCCTGGTTTTGAAAATTAACGGTTCAGGTTAAGATAAAGCCTCAAACAAGTAATTCTGAAAATCCTGGTCTTCAACAAACCAAAGGCTCAGTTTGGAACAGCACACTCTGTACAAAATTACATTTAGGGTCCATTCACATCCTTAATGCTCAACTTCATGCAAACAGTCCTCTTATCTGTAGGAACAATCAACAGCAGAAATTTCAAATCAAAGACGAAACCTACCAAAAATCCCAGTGCATCAAATGGGTCTTTCAGCTGCTATGGAATCTAAAAGCCCATAGCTAACAGACAAAACATTCAAAAACTAATACATTCTTGACCAAACACATAAATACGTGAAATTTTCAAGTCGAAATAGAAATGATGCCAATTATTCTTTTAGTGATTTAAAAGTATGATACCACAAAATTATCACAGAGAGCAATTGAAGAAGTTGTATTTTGGACTGAGGGAGTACAAAATGTATGATCTTAAATTCTCCTGGTGTAATGTCATTAAATATTGAAGACTGTGAGAAACAAGAGATGTTTCATTCCAACCCTAATTGAAAATTGAAAAATAAGCCGGGCAGTGGTGGCGCACGCCTTTAATCCCAGCACTTGGGAGGCAGAGGCAGGCGGATTTCTGAGTTCAAGGCCAGCCTGGTCTACAGAGTGAGTTCCAGGACAGCCAGGACTACACAGAGAAACCCTGTCTCGAAAAACCAAAAAAAAAAAAAAAAAAAAAAAAAAAGAAAATTGAAAAATAAAATAAAATTTCCAAAACTTGACTTATAAGCATAATACAACCAGACCCAGCAACTTAGCTGTGCAATTTTAATAAGTTTAATGCAAAGCACTGCAAACCTGATGTGATAATGACTTGTGGCATAAATGCAAAATAACAACAAATTCGGCTCCTTTTCACTTAATGATGCATTTTATAGTGAAACCACAAAAAGCAGAGCCCATATTAGCACAAAGTAAGCAAAAAAGTACAGGAGGTATTATGTCCATCGGGAAGAGAAATGTTCTGTGCCAAGGAAGGAAGGAAGGAAGGAAGGGGGTGGGGGAGGGAGGAAGCTAGGGAAAGATAGGAAAGAGAAAGCAAAGATTTCTATTATCTGCAGGTCCCCAGAAAAAGGAGCACGTGACTAAACCCTATATAACAGACCAGTTTTTTGGTTTTTGTTTTTATTTATTTATTTATTTATTTTTAGGCTTCAGACAAAAATAAAAATAGCAAGCACTTTTATTATTTAACTTTAGGAATCGTGTAGCTTTACTGCTAAGTGCATTCTTTGCTTCACTCACCCAATGCTTCCCCACTCTTCCACACCAGTTTTCAAGCAAATGTAACACAGAACAGGGTGGGGTAGAAGAAAAAAGAGAAAAAAAAAAAAAAAACATGCAGCGCCTTTCAGCGCACCGCCAACCCTCTTCTCCGCAAATAATTTCCAACAGTTTTTTCAACTACGAAAATAAGTCGCCCTATCTACCTCAGGATACAGAGCAGACATTCTGTCTCATTAGAAGACACAGATGCCTATGGCATTTAGCACTCGAGATTCCCAACCCCACGTTCCCGAATTTAAATAACTGGCAAGCCACTGTGCATGAAGATGACAAGATACCTCTACTTACTGTTTCGGGGTGAAGGTGGGCGGAGGACTCCTTTCAAAGTAGCCCCAATAGTGTAACCAAAACACAGTTCCGGAATAAAATATTAAGAGATACTTTTCCTTTCCCACCTTTAGCTGCCGACTTGAGGAGGCAAAGAGATGCATCTCCACATCACATCATCTATTTAGTCCTGCCGGGAGTTTTGGGTGGAGACTGGCCCAGAGGAGGGCACGGAGTGGGAGCTGGGCGCCAGACACTAACGAGTTACTGAGCCCCCAAAACCCTGCACAAGATCCACGGACCAAAAGTCCAGCCCGGGACTCACGCGTGCTTCCCAAGCCCAGGCCGCTCATCTCTGACTCCAGCCATCTAACTTACCATCTACAGACATTCCTTCAAGACGATCCCAGCACCCAAGTACACGTCACAGTTTAAAACACAGCGAGACACTCCCCAAACAAACCAGCACACCTCGAAACCACCTCACAGTTTCTCAAACTCCCAAGCAGGAAGACCCCCAACTCCAGGACTCAAACCTTCCGCCGGGTCCTGGAGACTAGAGAAGTTAGGAAGCCATCGACGCCTCTCCACGCCCGCCCCTCACAAACTGCCCCACCCCACAGCCCGCGCACGGCCGCCCCCTCGAAAGTACCCCCACTTACTCCCCTATGCTCGACCTGGCTACTCCAGAGACCCATCTGTGGCGCCTACTCACTTTCTCTGCCCCCAAACATCTCGACATTTTTTTTTCCTTAAAGTAAGGAGAGAAGTGAGGAAAGAGACTTGAGGCAGTCCGGCTAGCGAACGACCCCACTCACCTCGGAAATCCAGCTTAGAGTTCTCTGCACCCGGCTCAGCCCCCTCCCCAGCGTCCCAGTGCAAGGCTGAGGGAGGGAGGAGGAAGACGGGAGGGGGGGGAGGGGATCTTCACCGCGGGGCGCCCTGCGGGAGGGGCTGAGGAGAGCTCCAGGCCCGCGCAGGAAGAGCCGAGGGGGGAGGGGAGGCCCCTATCTCCCAGTCTCCCCCTGAAAACCTCCCTTGTCTCAATCACATCAGACTGACTGTCTTTGTCTGGCTGACAACCGCCATATTGATAGCAACAGCCCCGCTCCCACCTGCTGCCGCTGGGCATCCCTGGGAGTTGTAGTTTCCGTTTCCCTAGAGGAAAAGCGCAGAGCTGAGGGCCTGAGGCCCTAGAAAACTACAGCTTCCAGCAGGCACTGCGCCCGTACGCCTTCCCACAGGGAGGAGGGGAACTGGGAGTTGAAGCCGCGCAGACTACATATCCCAGAATACCATGGGTGATAGACCCAGATGAGGGACATGATATCATGCTGGGATGGAAAGGAAGGATGAATTGGTGGCGGCGACGAATTTGAGCGGACGGAAGGAGGTGTTTAGAGAGAAAAGGGAGGAAAAGGAAAGACGCCCACAGTGTCCATGATGTCTACAGTAAAACTACATTTCCCGTGAGGCTCTGGAAAATGCGTGAGGAGGGAAGACTCCAAGTCCCGCGATGCTCTCGGCTATAGAGATTAAACCGGAAGATCCTTCCTTGTCTTGAGAAGTGAAGAGACTGGTACTGAACGACCAAAAGTCCGATATGAAACTGGTGAGTTTCCGCTGCTAAGCCAGAGGGCAAAGGTAATGCTATATATCTTTGGACTCGGTCGCCTCCACCATGGCTTGTCACGGAGGAAGGTCAGCAGTTAAAAATTGTAAAGTGAGCTGGACTGTGGCAAGCTGGGTTTGCGATTGGGATTTAAATTCCCTCTTGCACACACCCCACAGCTCCTGCATCTGTCAGGAGGTCTTCATTACTGTTTGGCAGATCCCTTTGGCCAAATGTGAAGTTGTATGTTACATTTCTTCACCCTTGGGCTAAAGATAAGCTCCAAAACTTTGGCTTGGTCCTGTTTCCCAGCCTGCACCTGAGAGTTATAATAGGCCATCAACCTCTTTCCACTTAATGAGCACTTGAGTGGACTCCCTACTGATGTTGCAAGGCTGGATTCGATCTGAACAGAAAGAGGAGCTATCAGACAGAAGGTCTAAAGGTCCGGTTACTCCTAACTGCCATTTGTGTTACAAGGAAGAGATGCTAGAGGGTGGTGCCCTTGGAGGATTTAGACCGAACAGGGTTGAAGCATTCCCGCGTGAAATAAGCGGCTCCAGATAGAACACGCCTCCTGGAGGAGTCGCCATGTAACAAACATTTCGCTTACAGGTGGCCTTTTCACATATTCACCTTGCACCATTTTACTGAGCACACCATTCTAACAGGTTGTTTTATTCAAGCTTAATGGAATAAGTAATAGAGTCATAAGGAAATTGAAAGCAGGGGTGAAATGCTTGTCACTCTCTTATACTCACTGCCAACTTATTGTAGAATCTTCATAATTGCTACATGGAAATAAATATCCTCGCTGGGCAGTGGTGGCACACGCCTTTAATCCCAGCACTTGGGAGGCAGAGGCAGGTGGATTTCTGAGTTCGAGGCTAGCCTGGTCTACAGAGTGAGTTCCAGGACAGCCAGGGCTACACAGAGAAACCCTGTCTCAAAAATAAAGTAAAATAAATAAATATCCTCAATAGAGTGAAACATGTTTAGTACATTTTGTTTAAGAGAGAAGTGCTTTGGAAACGTTTATTCCAGAAAAACTTTTTTTCTTCTGTTTTTGTTTGTTTGTTTGTGTTTGTTCTTGAGATAGGGCTTCTCTGTAACAGCCTTGGCTGTCCTAGAACTCTCTTTGTAGACCAGGCTGGCCTTGAACTCAAGAGATCCAGCCTGTCTCCCAGAAGAACAGCTTCTTTAGGAGGGTATCAGAGCTTATGTATTTTTTTGCTTTACTCATAAAAATCTTCTTGCTTGACTTATAAACAGAGGTTAAAACAGGGAAGGCAAATGAAAAATTAGCCTTTCCCTTTCAGAATCAAAAGCTGGTGAAAAGAAGCCAAATGTGGTGTGCACCTTTAATTCCAGCACTCAGGAGGCAGAATCAGGCAGACCGAGTTTGAGGCCAGCCTGGTCTACAGAGCAAGCTCCAGGACAGCCAAGGAAGTTATATAGAGAAATCCTGCCTCCCCTGCCACACACACAAAAAAAGAAAAAGAGAAAAAAGAAACCAAGTAAAGGAAGTGTTCTAATTATTAATGCTTCCTCTCTCTTCCTTTTCAAACAAAATGTAGATCCAATCATTACTGTGCATATATATATATATATATATATATATATATATATATATAATTACTGAGTGGCTTCTTAGTAGGTTAAACTTGGGTGCTGTGCCTACCAAAATGGTTTGAATAAACTTTCTCAGGTCCTTAAGTTTTAGCTCTATTTACTGCTTTAGGAATGTGAGGTTGGCTGTGGTTTTTTATATTATATTTATATTATAGGGATGAGGGCTCTATGTCAGGGGCACCATGGTTGTCCAGTGTCACACAATGCATTGGGTTTGGTCTTCAGCATGATTGTAATGAGTTACATTGTGAAACATGTACATGCTTTTGAACAAATTCTTGTTTTTGAGATAAGGCTTTCCCGAGTATACAAGAGGGACATCTCACTGATTCTTGAACCTTAATGAAAATTTCCCGAATAGATCTGTTTTTCTGTCTTCTTATTCATACTGCTTTTGTGGTGGTTTGTTTCACTTGGCATTTATAATTCAGTAAGACCTTCTGCCTGGTTAGGTTTTTTTTATTGTTTTTTGTTTATCAACGTCCCGCAAAGCTAAAATTATGTGGGAGGAGGGGCCTCAGATGAGAAAATGCCTCTATTTAGTCTGTAGGGCATTTTCTTGATTGACGATTGATGTGGATGGGTTCCACCTATAGTTTGTGGTACTGTCTCTCTGCAGATGTTCCTGAAGCTGATGAGAAAGCAAGCCCAGCAACCTGAGGGGAACAAGTATTAAAAGAGCCTTCCTCCATAGGCTCAGTCAGTTCCTGCCTCGGGGCCTGTCTTCCCCTCATGATGGACTGTGATCAGAATGTTTAGGCCCTTTGCCTCCATTTGGTCAGAGTGGGTGTTGTTGTTTTTTGTTTAGTGTGGTTTTGGTTCACCTTTAGTTTTGTTGTGTCTTGAGACAGGGTCTCATGTAGCTCTGGCCATCTTAGAACTCACGCTGTAGACCAGCTGGCCTCGAGCTCACATTGTCCCGCCTGCCTCTGCCTCCCAGATGCTGGGATTAAAGGTGTGCACCACCACCACATTTAGCTTGGTCGTGATGTTTTATCATAGCAATGGAAAGACTAGAACACCTTCTAAATGCCCTCCCTGCCTTCAGTCTGGATCTCTTCTGGGGAATCTCAGCTTTTTCTTTTTTTTTTTTCAAATTTAGTACCTATTCCAGGTAACCCATAATCTTTAACTTGGTTGACTTGGCTCTGGAGAGTATGGCCCCACTTATGTCTCTACATGTAGTCTAACTAATTTTTACAGTGGATGCCTTTATTCAGATCATGTAGGATGTTTTCCAGTTCTTTTGAGTTCACTCTACTTTCTTTTGTCTTTGGAAATTTAAGTGTGTTAATTACCTACCTACCATATTTGTCTTTTCTTAGTGCCTTCACATATTTCCAGACACTGTTTAAATAACAGTTTTCAAGAGTTTCTTGAATTAGACACCCCTGGTACATGTTTCTATGGCAGACCATTCTGTTTGTTGAACTTTTAGTTATTTCTTTGTGTTTGTCCTCCCTAATGTAGACATTGTATTCCCAGAAACTTAACACAGTTTGTGACTTTACTATAATGTGTATAATTTCCCAAAGTCTGTCAAGGTCTGTGGGGAATGTTGGTAAAAGGTTAAAGGGTGAATTTGAGGTTATAATAAATAACAACATGAGTAAAAATATTAATTTCTACAAAATTATTTCTACAAAATGTTTCTAAAAAGAACATTTTTATTTTGGGGGGGGTTGCCTTATATGTAAGTCTGTGTACCACATGCATGCAATCCCCATAGAGGCCAAAAGAGGGCATTGGATCCCCTGGAACTGGAGTTAAGATGGTTGTGAACCACCATGTAAGTTCAGGGAACCGAACCCAGCTCCTCCGGAAGAATAATAATAAGTGCTCTTGACTGATGAGCCAGCTCTCCTGCCCTCCCTGATCGCTGCCTCTTACACAGCAGTGCCTGCGGCACTCAATGTACTCCGTGTTAGCTCAGTACACCCTTTGATCTAGGTCTAGGTCATAGTATTTCATTTTACAGATTAAAAGTGTGAGCTTCTGGGAAGTGAAGGAAGAGACTCCAAGGTAAACAGATTAAAAGTGAGAAAGCAGATCTGAATCCTCATCTCCCTGGCTTCAGAGTCTGCAGCCCAGTAAGGGCAGAGTCAGGAGCGCCTGCATTGTGGCCACACAGGGCAGGATTGACTCTTAGAGGCACGCAAGCTGAGATGTTAGATGTAAATTAGAATTTGTTTCCGTTACAGCCTTTAAAATGGCTCTTGGTGTTGAGCACAATAGCACATTTCTGTGATTCTGTCACAAAGGCAGAATAACCTCAAGTTCCAGACCAACCTGAAATGGTAAGACACTATCTTAAAAACTTACTGGGAAAACAACTGGGGTTTTAAAATCTCCTTTGTCACCTAACAGGCCAAGTGAAGCTAGTGTTCTTCTGGGCTTGTGTTTATTTTGAAATGGGGACTCTGCAGCCCCTCTGGCCTGGAACTCACTCCCTGGCCCAGCTGACCTCAGAAGTGCTGGGGTCAGCTGACGCTTTGTTTTCACAGGTTCAAGCAGCTTCTTTGATGGAATTTATGTTTTCTAATTTTACACCTCACTTTCTCCTAAATATTTGTCTGTATTGCTATACACGAATGAGTGCCTGCTTATCTGTGAGTACCATGTGTATTCAGGTGCCCAAGGAGGCCAAGGGAGATGCTGGATCCCCAGGATAGAATTATAAGCTACCCCATGAGGGTCCTGGAAGCCAAACCCCAGTCCTTTTCAAGAGCAGCAAGTGTTCTTAACCACTAAACCATCTCTCCAGCCCCTAGTACCTCACTTTCTTTTTAAAAATGTATTGGATTATTTTGTGTGCATGAGTGTTTTGCTCCCATACATGTCTGTACACCATTCGCCTGCCTGGTGCCCAAACAGGACAGAAGAGGGTACTGAGTCCCCAGGAACTAAGATTGCAGACAGTTGTGAGCCGTGTTGTGGGTGCTGGGAGTCAAAGCCAGGTCAGGTCCTCTGGGAGAACCGCGGTGCTCTTAACCACGGAGCTATCTATCCAGCTCCTCGCACATCACTTTGATGATGGCTTTTCACATGCACAATGAAGACATTGAATGCCATTTGAAGAGTTCCTAGTTAGATACTAGCTGAAAGGATTTAATGACTGACTATAATAGTATGCTTTGTCCTGGCAGCTTTAACAAAATATATTTATTGATATTTCCAATTATAGCCCTTTTAGGAGAGAGTGGGAACACATCTTCTAAATTGGCACATTTTAGAGCACAGTTACTTGTTGGTATAGGCCAAGCCTAATCGGATACAGCCTAGTGGTCAGTAGTTCAGCCAAATGAGAGAAGTGGAAGCTACCAAAGCCCCTCGCTTAAAGTGCACTGAGCAGAAGCACAACGGCGGGGAGGGAGGCG
This sequence comes from Apodemus agrarius, assembly GCA_964023405.1. NCBI lineage: Eukaryota > Metazoa > Chordata > Mammalia > Rodentia > Muridae > Apodemus > Apodemus agrarius. The sequence continues at coordinate 61,317,051 of OZ030013.1, read as the reverse complement.
GGTGGCCAAGTGAGGCTTAAAGTGACGCACGTGAAGCCCAGGATGCAGGATCCTTCTGAGCTAGTTCAGTGAATGACAGAACCTTCGTGCTTATCCAGTCCGCAGAGATTTGTTATGCAACCACAGTATACCCGTGACATTCAGTCTCAACATGTTCCATTCTAAGTGTTATGCTTGACCCTAAATAGCTATGCATGGAATTACTTATGATTTTGCTGAGACATAAGCTTGAATGTGACTTTGGGATTAATGGCACGCTTGTGAGTGAGGCAGGCACCTTGCCTCCACACGTTGGCTCTTGACAGCTGTTGTCACTCTCTCCTTAAAGGCCTGAAAGGGAGGTCATCTTGATCTCCATTACAGTGTACTTACTGAATTCCATGAGGGGAATTGTATATTACTGTCGTGTTTACAAATTTAAGACTTGGAAAGGCCACAGACTGCACCTAAGCTCTAGGGCTGCTCTTTGTGCAAAACTGTTTCATTGTTACCTGTTTAAACTCACCATTGCTCCCGGGGATGGAACAAATAAATTTATGTATCAGTTCAATAGAGGATGAGCAGAACTCCATGTTCAGTTGTAGATTATGTAGAAGGTCTTTGTTTCAAACAACAAATCCTGCTCCAAGGTCATTTAACAAATCATTAGGGGTTAGAGTATGGTGGATTCTCACCTTGTGTAGACATTTCTGGCTTCTCCTTGACAGAGTAACAAATTCTTCTGACTTCCTTGATCTTGAATCAGGAGTATAACGTTTTTCTCTGGAAATGATAGTCCTTCGAAATCTCACCAGAAACTGCTGCATGTGTTTCAGTTTAACTGTTAAAATGTCAACCTGATTTCAGGTGGTGGTGGAGGGGGAAGGGGGGGTCTGTTTCTTCTAGCCGGTTGATTAGGGCTCCCTCCTGTGTCCCTCTGATGTAATGTCATGTAAAACCTTTTGAACAGTGGGATTTTATCACAGCCCAGTAAGACAGATGTTTTCCTCAAGCTCTGTAAAAGGCTTGTGTGGCATATAGTTTTACAACATACCTTGTATGGTAGTGCCCTGTGATAGAAGTGGACATTTTGCATTTCAGAATCCTAAAAGTAACTGCCCTAGTGGCTTACCCTGAGTACTCAGAGACCTTTACCAGTTTTCTCTGATGGTCAGCAGTGTGTTTTTGACAGACAGCCCACAACAGGGAGGGAACAGTCTCCCTCCCAACTCAGGGAAACGTAGCCATTCCTGGTGGAAAACTGGTTCTAGCTTACTATATATCAACAAAGATCCAAGTATAAACCATCCCCCACATCTTCACTCATTGAGTCAGTCAGCAAATCTTGAACACCTCCGGTGTACTAGGCATTGCTCAAGGGATTGGTGTAGTGCAGAGATCAAAATAGATATATTTCTTGCCTCTGTGAAAATATAGCTTGCTGGGTTTGCTATAGGATTCAGACAGTGTTAGAGTGAATGCCGTGATTTAGCTGTTGTTGATCACTGGCTCAAATATTCTTGTAAAATAGTAGAGATTTTAGTTTTACTTATAGTCAGTAATATACCTTCTTAAAATTTTAGTACTGTCTAGCTGCTACTAGCTTTCCGTTATTCTGGTACTATGTGAGAAAGCCGTTGCTGTTTTCTTAGGAATATAATTATCTCCTACGTCCTTGCCCCTTATCCACCCGCTGCAGACCTTCATATATACAAAACATACCTATAGTCAGGATTGTGCCTATGAAAAGACATCTCAGAAGGGGGCACGGGAACTCATACCTGTAATCCCAGCACTTGGGAGGCAGAGGCAAGGGGCGTGATGCAGATTCAAGGCCAGCCTGATCTACATAGTGAGTTGAGGCCAGAAAGGGACATTTAGTCCATACGACTGCATTTTCAAAAGATCTCTACTGTTGATTTGAAAATGCCAGTGTGTGATCATTACGTGTAAGGTGAACAGAATTATGGGCTCAAGCAGGTAGACAAAGGATGTGAGCCACAAAGATCCTCCAAAGCTCCAGAAAAACACCAGCTAGAAGCTAAGAGCTGACATTTTAGGTGGGACTACAAAGAGGATTGAATCCAGAGGTTCAGAGGGAAAGTCGGACATGGAAGGGGACTAGAGAAAACTTTTTTAGATTTTTAAACTTTATGCCTGATTGTTTTGCATGCATTTATGTCTGTGTGAGAGACCAGATGGTGGGTTCCAGCTGACCTAGGGGAGCTCAAGTCAACCAACAAGCTGACAGCTAGCTCTAGTGTCCAGGTTACTCCCCAACACGCCTGCCCCTGGCGCTTCACTCTCTACCACCAGTCAGGAGGAAATCACAAGTTAAGTTTTTGATTTGGCCCAGCACCAGCCAGTTATTTTAAAGGGCAACAGAATTCCATAGTAGCCCCCACTCAGATGTGTGCCAGGCTAGAAACCCCCTCACTTGCTCGCTCACCTCTAATGCTTGCTTGAAACTGGGCTGGGCTTCCCCCTCCCGTCCTGCTGCATCAGTCACGGGCAGCCAGCCCAGGCTTGAGCTTGAATAAAAGGACCCTGGTGTGATTGCATCCCAGTTGGCTTCCTGGTGGTCTTTTGGGGTTTGCAAAAGGCACAACATGTGTACCAAGTTCATTCGTAGTGCCCAGTGAGGTCAGAAGAGGGTGTCAGATCCACTGGAACTTGAGTTAAAACAGTCCTGAGTTTGGGGAATAGAACAGTTGTCCTCTGCAAGAACAAGTGCTCTAAGCCATCTTCAGCCCCCAGAAAAAAACTTGTAAAAGAAAAGTCAACTTCAGAGCCTCTGGATGTTCATTTACCAAGATGAACTTACTGTGAGAAAAACTAGTTTAGATTACCCCATATTGATACATATCTATGCCTTCTTTAAGGCATCAAATGTTTACATTTATTGAAGTTACAATTAAGTGAACTTTAGTTTCCTTGAAGAGGGATAGTGATAGTTGGGCAGATAACATTCACAAAAACATTTCTTTAATACAAATTATGAAATTAATGCCCCTTTTTGCTCTTATGGTAGTTAATGTTTTATTCATGTTTATAAAGGAATGGAGAAAGTTTATAACAAAATATCTGACGTAATCAAAATTTCAGACTTATGGCTTAAGTATATACTGTCTTTTCCTAAGTACAATTTATATTTCTTTTTCATTAAAATAAAAGAAGCATATGTGATGATTAGTGCCTTTTGTCAGCTTGAGAGAGTCTAGGTCACCTGGAAGATTGTGAATCCCAAAGATTGGAGGAAAAAGACTACCGACCATATATCATCATGGCCAGATTAATTAAAGCAAGCAATTAATTAAAAGCAAGCTTTTTTATTCTTGTACAAAGGCTGTCTCCCTTAAGATAGGGCTTTCAGAGGTGAACATTAGCGATGAGGAGGACAAGAGGTTGTTGTTGTTGTTGTTGGGTTTTGTTTGTTTTGGAGTTTTGGGTTGGTTTGATTTTGTTTTTTGAGACCAAGTTTCTCTGTGTAACTGTCCTGGCTGTCCTAGAACTCCCTTTGTAGATTAGACTGACCTTGAACAACTCATAGAGATCCTTCTCTGCCTCCCAAATGCTGGGATTAAAGGCATGCACCACCACGCCTTGCTAAGCCAAGATTTTTATAGCTCATAGAGTTCACATATTTTGGGGATTTGGTGGGCAAAATAGGCAGGGTTTCAAGAACAGAACATAAACATAACAAGGTAGTTGTAATGACCTCTTGAAACAAAGACACAATCATAACAAGTAATCATAATAAGATAGTTAATAACAACACTTTTGAAACAAAATTAGGGTTGCGAAATGGCTATTAACTCTTTGAAACAAAACAGGATTTCTATTCCTGGAACAGGAAACAGGAATAAACCTAGTTTGTCTTTACTATAAGATGGCTTTTAAGCCTAAAATGGAGGCAAACTGGTTCTTCAACATGGGCCTCTGGACATGCCTGTGAGGGATTGTATTATATTAATGGAAAAGGGAAGCCTTGCTTGCTGTGGGTAGACCATGAGTCATGGCCTGTATAAAAGGGGAAACACCTGAACATTAGTAAGAATACATTTGTCCCTCTCCAATCCTGATTGTCAATACGATATGACAGGTACTTTAAGTTCATATTGCCATAAATTCCCTACCTTGAACAATGGCCAGAATAAGCCCAGTCTCTCTTACGTTGCCTTTGTTGGGTGTGCACCTCAGGAGCAGGAGAGGAACTGAGCTGGCATAGTTAGGCCTTCTAGGTAAGGATTCCTTCCAACATTTTTTATCTGGAAATGGGGATATAAAATGGTAGTTTTAACAAAGGATATTATAGTGTTTTCCTATTCTTTATGTTTCAGACAGTTTTATTGAGGTATTATGTATCTTGAAAAACATGCATTTAAAGAGTCAAATATATTGGGTTTTTTAGTGGATTTATAGTTGTTCACCCATCATCACAATTTCGCCAAAAAGATCTCTTATCCATCAACCTCTAATCTGCTGCCCATGCAGCCTCTAATCTACACCATCACTGGAGACTCACTCCTGGTCTTTCCATAGGACTTGAATTGTGTACTGTAATCTTTTATATCTGGCTGCTTTCACCACCATGCCCAGCTGTGGGAAAATTTAATCAACATATCCAACTTCACTTAACTCTAATCTAAGTCTTTGTGCACTGTGTTGTAACAAAGCGTGTGCAATTTAAATGTACCATTTAACCACTTTTAAGTGAACAATACAATGGTATTAGGTATATTCACATTGTTATATAACACTGACCATACATTTCTAGAATGTTCTTAGATTGTACACATTAAATATTATCTACTTCCCACTCCCCTCAGCCTCTGGTTGTCAGCCGTTTGTCCTTTCTGTCCATGTGAATCTGGCTGTTCTAGGTACTTGTCAGTAGTCATACAGTGTGCTTATTCTCACTGGTTCGATCACTTAGCAGTGTTTACAGGATTCTTCCATGTTATCACACATGTCAGAATTTCCTTCTTAAAGGTTGAGGAATGTTTTGTCATATAGATAATATTCGGTTTACTCAGACCTTTTGACTACTTCAGACACTGAATACAAATACATGTTCAAGTCCTTGTTTTCAGTTTGCTTGTGTATGTTTTTGTTTCAATATGTACTCAGAAATGAAGTTGTTAAATCACCCAGAGTTTTTTATTTAATGTATAAATAAAATACTGGTAGCTGTAGCTGCACCCTTTTATAATCTCATCAGTAATGCACAAGGCTTCTGATTGCTCCACATCCTTCTTAATATTCATTTTCAATTTGAGCCGATGTTTTAGAGATAGCCATCCTATATCTGGTAGTTCTGATTTGCATTTCCCTAATGATTATGCTGAGACATCCTGTGTGCACATTTTTTTTCTTTTTTGTAGTGCATGCACATTGTTTTGTTAACTTTTAGTTTTGGGAACAAACTGAATATGTAAAAATGTCATAACAAAGTTGACAAGGCTCTGTCTAGACTGGTGTGGTGGCACACTGTAATCCCAGAAGTCAAGTGAGGACAGGAGGTTTAGGAATTCAACGTCATCCTTAGCTACGTGGTCAGTTTTAGTCCAGCCTAGGCTACATAAAACCTCAACTCAAAAATCAAAAACCAGACTAATTCCCTTGAGGCTGAAGAGCTAAGAATAGTTGGTGCTCTTACAGAGGACCTGAGTTCAGTTTCTAGCACCTACATCAGACTTGAACTCACAGAGATCTGCTTGCCACCATCTCCTGAGAGCTGGGATTAAAGGCATGCACCACTACTGTCTGCCTTCATATTTCTTTAAATTATTGAGCCCAAGGACAATAAATCTTAACTTTTTTTTTTTTTTTTGGTTTTTCGAGAGAGTTTCTCTGTATAGCCCTGGCTGTCCTGGAACTCACTCTGTAGACCAGGCTGGCCTCGAACTCAGAGATCCGCCTGCCTCTGCCTCCCAAGTGCTGGGATTAAAGGTGTGCGCCACCACCGCCCGGCACAAATCTTAACTTTTACTTAAATCATTTTACTGACTCAGGTTCCAAAGAACACAAGGCCTTCTTCTGGCCTCTATGGGCACCAGGTATGCCCACGATGTACCATCATAAATGCAGGCAAAGCACTCATATGTCATACATATAACATAAAGGTAAATAAGTCTTTAAATATGCACATATGTGTGCGTGTGAATATTCCCTCCTACTCTATCCTGTTCCCCAGAACAACTTCATTATTTGGTTTCTTGAGTGTCCTTGGAGATAGTCTGGCGTATGTACATAAATATAATTAAAATCTCCTTATTTTTTGGATAAATGATGATAGTATTGATATTTTATGTGACATGTCTTGTCATGAATTAGAAATGTACAGGTCTTTTCTATCTGTTTCTGTAATGATGGGACACAGTGGCACATGCTTTTGATTCTGGCACTCTGGAGGTGGAGGCAGGAGGCTCAGAGGTTCTTAGACTGCTACTGAGTAGTGAGGTTGAGACTGCCCTGGGCTATATGAAACCCTGTTTTAAGAAGAATTCTAGAACCGAATGCTCGTGCCTAATAAACAAGACCCTGGATGTAACAAAATCCAAGGACGTTTTGTTTTCTATATACTTCAGTTCTACACTATGAAATGTTTTCAATGCGCCTTTCAAGTATTTTTAGAAATACTTTTAACAATCACTTTGTATTCTGGTTTCCTGAAGGGATAGTTAGAGCTATGGCACTTAGCCTGTAGCTGGCTCTTGCCAGTACCTCCCCTCCTACCTGCCACTTCAGTATTAGCAGTAAAATTGTTTCAACAGGACTGCAATCGGAGGTCCTTCCCGTGTGTTGGCTAGGACACCTGTGCGTGTTAGCTCGCTCTTTCCATCCTCCAGGACTAGTCGCACTCCAACATACACTGTTGGACTTGTTGGGCTCAGGCTGACACTTGTGTATTTTACTTCCTCGTCTTGCTTCTCACTCCACAACTCCAGAGCATGCCAGACGTCACATGTTCCATAAAATAGAACCCTTTCACTTTCTTACAAACCTAGAATGATTTGTTTCCATTAAAATCTTTTGTGTGTGTTTTTTGCAACCAGGTTAACTTACTAAATTTTAAAGAGATAATTAGCATAATAAGGAAATATATATGCATATATGTGTATATGTTTGGTTTTTCAAGACAGGCTGTTCTGGAACTCCAGGCTGGCCTTGAACAGGATGTAGATCTGCCTGTCTTATAATACTGGGATTAAAGGCATCTACCACCACTGTCTAACTTAATTTTTTTTTTAAAGTATCGAGTTCAAGAACAAGAAATCTTTTCTTTTACTTCAATCATTGTATGGCCTCCTTATTACATTTTAAAACTTCTTCCTAGTAGGATATTTCCTTTAAAATATATATCTAAGCAATGTCTCTCTCTCTCTCTCTCTCTCTCTCTCGTGTGTGTGTGTGTGTGTGTGTGTGTGTGTGTGTGTGTGTATAGGGTGCATAAGACGGTCTCTCACTGAACTGGGGCTCAGCTGGCAGCCACTTGTAGGCCACAGCCACACCCAGATGTTTACAAGGGTGCTGAGCTTCTGGAATCCGGTTCACGTATCTGCACAGCAAGTGCTTTCCCCCTTCTGAGCCCTCTCCCCAGCCCTGAATACTGTATGTTGTTATTCTTACTGAATTGAGATCTTTTCCTACATAGATAAAGACACACACACCCTTGTTAGTTTTACTATTTCTCCTGTTGGGTTTTATGAAATTTCTAAGTGTATATCTCTGTAGCTCACCTTTCTTCAGACTTCATTTCCTTCTTATGTAGCTGCATTTCTACCATGTGCAGCCGTTTGGGTTGATGATGATAGTGGGTATCTCCATCCTGTTTCTGGTATGAGTGGTCCTGCCTTATCAACAGATCACCTTGATGCTGACTTTGGATTGAATGTCTTGAATAATTTATGTCCTACAGCTAGCTGCTTTCCTGTTGTAGAATTTTCTAGTCATTACTAAAATGAAATTCTTTCACATGGTCTAACAATATGTTATTTTTTGCAGGAAAGATCTATTTGTGTTTGATTGCTTGCCCTAGGCAGTTAATTATATCTTGTAAGCCATTTCCAGGGTTTTAAGTAAACAATGGGTTTTACAGCTTGAAATCCTAGGTGACTCTTAGCCGACTCACAGAAATAATAAGACTTCTGTGACCTCAAAAGAAATGGCAAAGTTTCCTCAAAAAACAGCAGCCAGAAATAGCTCTCTCTCCAGAGACAGGCCCCATCAAGGCAAGAAATGTAAACAGATAGTCTGTTAAAATAAACATAATTGCCACTTACATGCTTTAAAAAAAATGTCATGGGAACAAGAGGGGGGCTCAGAGCCAAGCCCACCTGGCAGCTTATTTATTTTAAAAAGGGTATTTGATTCTGGCTGCATAATTCCAGAAGGAAGCAGAAACTGTTGCAGAACGATGATCTGTAACTACCAGTAAGAGGCAGTAGCAAAAGCCCATTGTCTGGTTGTCTGGGACAATCTAGTGAGTGTTACTGAGTGAATATTGAGCCTGTCTTGTAAGCAGTACTGTTAGTGGTGTGGGACTTGCCAGTCAGCCTGCAAACACAGTGTATTACTTTAGCATGTGATTGATGGGCTTTGGGGAATGGGCTGAAAAAGGCACTAGTGGCCTGTGTAAGATACAGGTTGTAAAGGATGAGTTCCATCTAAAGAATCACAGCTTCTTCCAGAAGTAAAATCTGAGCTGGCCTTTACAAATCTCCCAAGGCAGAGGATTGCAGCTATGGTCGGATGCTTGCCTAGCATGTGCTAGACCCTGGGTTCCATCCTCAGCACCACCCACACAAATGCACTTTGATTGGTGTATATGTCTGAATAGAAGAGTTATATCTCATTCTGGGTGGAGAAAACAGCTAAAAGTAAAAAGGATGTACACGTAGGGTGTCCATTTCTCCCGTGATGAGCAAGTACAGCCAACTGGTTCTTACTCCTCACAGCAGGGTGTGTGTAGTACTTATAGTGCATTACTGTAGAATATCATTTTCATCCCGTGTTATTAACATATGAAAGGTGGGAATTTGGCTTACAGCAGTTACTGTAATAAGTGAGACTGGACAGACTTATGACGCAGGAACAGTTGGAAGCGGGCTAGCAAGTGAGATTTAGTGTTTAGTGATAGCCATAGGGCTTTTACACAAATTTAGTAGTCTAAATACTGACAGAATAGGGATTTCTCTTTTCTGTGGAAAGTTCGGTTTTTTGTTTTGGGGGGGTTTTTTTGGTTTTGGTTTTGGTTTTGGTTTTGGTTTTTGGTTTTTTTTGAGACCGGGTTTCTCTGTATAGCCCTGGCTGTCCTGGAACTCACTCTGTAGACGAGGCTGGCCTCGAACTCAGAAATCCGCCTGCCTCTGCTTCCCAAGTGCTGGGATTAAAGGCGTGTGCCACCACCACCTGGCCCGTGGAAAGTTTCAAGGAAGTCTTAAAAGTACAAATTTGGAACATGTGAAGATTTTAAATTCATCTCTTTGGAAATCTTGACAGGAGTAAAAAACCACATAATATACAATTAAAAACTTTGGACTGCAGAAGAAAAGGTATCACTCTGGCTGCAGGTATAGAAAGCGTTTCAGAAAACAGCATGTAATCAAAACATGAAGAGTTGAAGCTTAGCAAAGCGTCAGAGCAAGCCCAAGGTCTGCCTGTCTAGGGCAAAGGGCATGCCAGCTGCTTCACAGGGGCCTCAGGACCAGAAGGCAAAGGCATCCTGAGAAGCAGTAAGACTAGCTGATGGCTAGATTGGGGGAGAGGTTGGGATCTAAAAAGGAGAGAACAGTACTAATAATTCCTTGGCTTTTGAGTGGGTGGGAAGACCCCATTCTTCCAGACTCAATAAATAGCTTGAATATCATCAGAACGATCAACTGGTGAATTACTAACCAATGTGATGCTGTGTTCAGAATTGTGAGGTTGCAGTGCTCTGATTTAGTTTGTCATCATTATTATCATTATCATTGTTATTATCACTTGGGGTGGGCAGGTATGGAGAGTGGTACGTATGCTGTGATATACATGGAAAGGTCACAGGTGACTCTGTGGCCTTGGTTCTTTCTCTCCTTCCACCTCTTGTGAGTTTCAGAGACAGAACTCAGGTTGTCAGCCTTGCGTGGCAAATACCTTTACTCATTGACACGCTCACTGGCTCCTAGTTTGGTTTTGTGACATAGCATTTTGATGGGAATTGTAGTGGTTTGAACAGGTATGGCCCTATAGAGTCATGTGTTTAAATGCTTGACCATAGAGAGTGGCACTATTAGAAGGTGTGGCCTTATTTAAGGAGGTGTGGCCTTGTCAGAGAAAGTGTGTAACTGTGGAGGCAGTGGGGCTTTGAGGTTATATATATGCTCCAGCTCTGCCCAATGTGAAACAAATGCAGTCTCCTCCTGGCTGCCTTCAGATCAGGATGTAGAACTGTTGGCTCCTTCTCCAGCACCACGTCTCTCTGCACACTGTCATGCTTCCTCTCGTGATGATAATCTACTAAACCTCTGAAACTGTAAGCCAGCAGCCAAGAAACCTTAGCTTCAATGGAGACACCACACTGACCTTGAACTGACTACGTAGGTGATCCTGTCCTTGAAGTACTACTCCTGACTCAGCTGCCTGAGGACTGCAAATAAAGGATGTGTTGCTTCTAACAAAAATTTCACACAGTAAAACTAGCCCCATCTGCAGTCATACACACAGTGGGTGAGTTTTAACCTGTGTACGCACCCATGTATGCACATTAGACTAAAGTGGAAGACATGTCTGTCAGACGTGTCCCTCTCCCAGCCAACAGCCTCACCCCTCCCTATCCTGCAGCTTTCCCTGTTCCGGTCACTATCAGTGCTGTGTTTGCCTGCCCCCAGCCTCATTTAAGGAGAGCTACACCATATGTTCCTTTTTTGTTTATTCCTTTACTCAGCATAATGTTGACCCGAAATTTTCGAAGTGTGAAACTGGTATGATTGACTTGAGCGACACAAACCTAAGGTCCCCTGGCTATAGTTTGCAGCCCTACAGAGGACTGACGGCTCTAGGGATTTCCACCTTCATATTGGGTTCCCTAGGTGCCCCTGGAAAATTCAACCTGCTGAAACACCTTCTGTGTTGGCCAGCTGCTGAGACCCAGTGCAAAGCTGCAGCAGGGCCAGCAGGGTTCTGTCCAGAGAAACCCACTGGACTAAACCTTTCTCCTCAGGGAGGAATCAAAAGAATATCTGATTAACATGTAAATTTATTTATTTATTATTTATATGAGTACAGTGTACTCATCTTCAGACAGACACCAGAAGAGGGCATTGGATCCCATTACAGATGGTTGTGAGCCACCATGTGGTTGCTGGGGTTTGAACTCAGGACCTGTGGAAGAGCAGTCAGTGCTTTTATCCACTGAGCCATCTCTCCGGTCCAGATGTAAATTTTTTTAGACTTATTTATTTTATGTGGTTGTGTTTTTTGTTTTTGTCTGCATTATATGTATGTACACCACATGCATGCGAGGTCATTATGAAGGTCAGAAAAGGTCATTGGATCTTCTGAAACTGGAGGTGCAGATGGTTGTGAGCTGCCAGATAGGTGTTGAGAACTGAATACAGGTGCTCTGCAGGAATGGCCAGTGCTCTTAACCACTGAACCGTCTCTACCCCTAATGTGTAAATTTTTAAGGGCTTTTCTGGAAATAAAAATAACCCTATTATAAAATCAATAAACGTTACTGTAGATAGTTTTTTATTTTTCAGGGTATAATTGGGAAATATAAAGAAAGAAAAATCACCTGTAACCCTCTGTAACCAGTGACTAACACTTTGATATACGGGAGCACTAGTAGGCTGATGGACTGACTCTGTGTGAATCACCCAAAGTATGACTCAGTTACCAGATTAAGCCTGAGTGACAGAAAGTCTTACCAGTGACTTAAACAGGGCAGATGCTTACAGCCCTCCTGTGTAAACCAGGTGCAGAGATGAATAGTTCAGGGTTGGTGTAGCGGGTCCAGGTTCCTGCTAGCATGGTGCAACATGTGACTTCATCTTCATACTCCAATCTGACTGGCTGCTCATTACATCCTTATCCTAGCCAAAAAGAAAGGGGTGGAGGCAAAGAAAGGCATGCCCTCTCCTTTGGATGAATTCTTAAAGTGCATGTACCACTTTGGTTTCCCTTGGCTGAGATTTCTTTTCATGGCTATGTCTGATTGATTACAAGTGAGACTAGCAAATACACTCTCAATTCCAGATAGCTACAATCACACCTTAGATTTAGAATCCTAATATAAACAGATCTGTCCTGCCCTGCCCTGCCCTGCCCAGCCCTGCACATGGTTTCTGTGTGCAGCCCTGGCTGTCCTGGAACTCTCAATATAGATCAGGCCGGCCTCAAACTCAGAGACTCACCTGTTCTTTGCCTCTCCAGTTCTGGGACTAAAGAAGTGAGCCACCAACACACAACCAGTTGCTTGGCTAGTAGCCATGACAACACACCTGATAAGTCAACTTTAAGGGAAGGGGTTACTTTGTCACAGGGTTTGAGGGTAGAGTCATTATGACAAGAGTTTTATTCACTGTCAGGAAACCGAGCAGTGCCTCTGGTTGCTCTCTCCTTTTTATTCAGTCGAGAACACTAGGAGTGAAATAATCTGCCACAACAGGTAAACCTCTCTGGAAGCACCCTCATGGGCATGCCGGCGGTTTGTCTTTAAGTGATTCAAAAGCCCTTGAAGTTGATGATCAAGATTAACCTTCACAAGGTGACAAGTGTCACTGTGAAAAGCTTTTCATTTTGAGTATAGTTAACGGTGAGTGTTTCATAGGCTGGCCCTGAGCATTCTGAACCCTGAACACAGATTTACTTCCCAGGATGTAGGTTCTGGACTAACTCAAGTCATCAGACTTGGATAGCAGGTGTACTTACCCTATACGCTGTCTTGCCCAGTTTTAGTTTATTTGAGGAAGCTATTTCTGTGTAGCCTAGGCTAGCCTCATTCACAGCAGTCCTTCTACCTCAGCTTCCTGAGGGCCTGGATTACAGGCCAGGATTATGCCTGCTCTTTTTCACCTCCTTTACAAACCAACAACAAAAAAGTGGCTGGTGTTTAAAGGAAATAAGAAGTACATGGTGGGATGGTGGGATGATGCCAGCTTGGAATGTTTTGTTGGGTTTTTGTTTTGTTTTGTTTTATGCTGAAATAACAAGAATTTGCTCAGAGATTCTGATTGTCTCACAGAAATAAAAGCATTGTAGCTGTGGAAATTGCTAGAACCCTGACACCCAGTGTTCAAAACAAGCACACTTGTGTCAAAGTCCAGCTTTGACATGGCAGGTAAATTGAGGCGGGGTGGGGCATCGCCATTAATCACTTGGCAGACTTTTCTCAGAGGAAATAAAACTTACCCTTCCCTCCGGGGCCCATGGGGCCAGCCGGCAGCAAGGGCGAGGGAGCACACAGACGCACACAGACACACACAGACACACACACACCTGGTGGATGGAGCAAGCTCCAACTGCTTTACAGATGTACAGTATACATACATGTACATACATATACACACACCTGGTAGATGAAGCAAGCTCCAACAAGCTCCAACAGCTTTACAGATATACATATATACATACATGTACATACATACACACACACCTGGTAGATGAAGCAAGCTCCAATAAACTCCAACAACTTTACAGATATGCATATATACATACATGTACATGGATGTATATACATTTGTTGGATGGAGTGAAGCTCCAACAACTTTTTTTTCTCCCACAGCTTATATATCCCAGCAAGATCTTTTAAGCAGTACAAAAAGCTCTTAAAAAGTAATCTTATAAAAATCTTAAGAGTATCACAAATCTAAACTTAAAAAAAAAAAAGAAAAGGAAAGGAAAAACCCAATCATTTCTACTTTAAATCCTCAGGGTGCATATCTACTCATTAGCAATTTTTTTATTTTATCAGGAAGCTGAAGGCAAAAATGGGTACAAGAAATTAATCAGCCCAGGTTTAGCAAGAAAAGCATGTCAGCTAGAATTAGTTGGACTGCCATTTGTTTCTCCCTGACCCTGAAAACATTCCTCACTGAGTAATCAAAATTGTGCCTTTTTAAGATGTTCCCCAAGAGTCTCTATATCAGAGCCACTAACAAAAACATCTTAACCTGACTTCACTAACAGTTTACATCTCCAAATTCTTTCTAAGGGTGGTGGGCGTTAGAAACTATCTACATCTCTAAGTACTTTTTGAGGGTGATGGTTGAATCAGTCTGCTTCAGCAGCAATGGAATAGATCAATCACTATTATTGTAAGTGCCGGTGACACTGCCCAGGAGGGGCTGGAGGCCTCATAGAGTTTTCATACAGTTTGAAGATTAGGATGGGCATGGTGACCGCTAGAGCAACAGCCTGCCTCTCTCAGAGCGAGCGAGCAAGTGAGCGAGCGAGGCACACCCATCGTGGTTATGCTAACCAGTGGGCTGTGTTCCGTGAGGTCTAAAGCCGTCTTGCTGTTCGTCTTGCATGCCCCCAACATACTTACTGTTGTGTCCTCAGCCCACAGGCTGCATCCTTTTAAGCTGTGAGCTATGCCTTCATTACTTTAGAAACCACAGTGCTCACTTGAAAAAAGGAAATGGAAGAGTCTTCATCCTCACAGGAAAGAAACAGTGCTTTGAGCCGTCCGACCCGACCCGTGCATTTTAGTGTGCGTTATCTTAAGTTTGGAAAGCTCTAACATTGACCACATTTTGATTTTTTTTGTTCTCTCCACAAATTAAGATAGCTTACTAAAGCATTGTCTCTTAGGCTATATCACTAAGACAAATGGGAGGGGGGGGAAAGAAAACTAAATGGGTGTGTAGGATGGGGGACTATTTAAGAATTAGAGATAGGGGAGAAATAAGGTAATTTGCTTCCTTTTGCATAAGCAGTCACATGCATAGGTCTGAACTTTTCTCATCTATTGTAATTACTTCTTCACATTTATCACTCTCTGGTGCCAGGCAGCCTACAATCCCCAGCCAACCTTGATCTGTATCACTTCCTTCAGCCATAATTGTTCACTGTGAGCATTTAGGGTGTGTGTGTGTGTGTGTGTGTGTGTGTGTGTGTGGTGTGTTAGACAAAGAGAACACATAAGTTTAACCCATTGATCAACAGCAGATTTGATAACACTAAACAAAATAAATCCAAGGAAAAGGCATAAAGTATGCTATATGGAAAGAAAAACAAAGCAGTTTAGTTGGGAGGGACAGGGTAAGATAAAATGTTGAAGCATCCCTCTGTAGATGTTCCAGAAAGAGAAGTGCAAAGAATGAGATACACCCCAAAGGAGAGCAGCTGACAGTTATGGTTCCAAATAGTCATGAAAGTCCTGAATCTTTATCTAAAATCATAAACTAATAAGATTACCTAGTCACAAGAGATTCACAAACATCTAAGGCATGAGTAAATGCCACTGTAAGCAAGTCCTCTCCACCACCCACCTTAATGCTGCTATAACTAGGGTAACTAAGAATACATGTGACAGGTATTCCTTCCGTTCGTTCTCTTAGATCATATAACCCTTATAGGTGAGGGAACTCAGTCTTCAGAAAATCACATGTTAATAATAAAATTGAGTAGCATTTAAGTTGAGGTACCATACAGAGCTCCACCCTTATATAATTTTACCAAACAGCCTCAAAACTAAAGCCACTTATCAAATAGTTGGCTTTTCTTTCTTGGGACCATTTAATTGCCTTTAGATAGCTACTGCAGTGGTTTTATGGACGTTTTGGTGAAACCATAGGATCCAGATGGTATAGGCTGTAATGACCAGCAGAGCAAATCTGAGTTGTTAGCAGTGATGTAAATAGGTGCAGTGCTTTATGGAAAGCATTTTGGCAGCAGATTTTAAAAGCCATAAATGTTCATACTCTTTGACCTAGTTAATGCCACTTCTGAGAATGCATGGAAGAAGCAGTCCAGTATGGAAAAAAACCTCCAACATCATGTGATCAGCACAGCCATATTTATAACTGAGTGCCTGTGCAAACTTAGGTGTTCAATTTAGAAGGGAAAGATTTTCTGGCTACTGATGAGATATTTGCATAACCAACGAACATGAAAGGTCACATGACAGAGATGAGAACAGTCATCATGAGTTTTAAAAGCAGCACCCAAATTTTATAATAAATTACACCTTCAAAATTTTTAATTTACTTTATGTGTTCTGCCTGCATGTATATATGTGTATACAGAATATGCATACACTACCCTCATCTTTTATATAAAGTAAAAGGAAATACTTAGACAATTATGACTTTTATACTTCTCTACCTTTGAAGATTTTTATAACATAGTTGTATACTTTAAAAATGAAGTCCCATGCTGACTTGGGCTTTTATGATTTGGTCTTGTAAACCTTACTACGGGCTAGCTGTGCTGTGATCAGAGAGCCCATTACAGGCTTGTAGAGAGTATCTCTGGAGAGTCATCCCTGCTTGATCTGGGGTCTGCCTCCTCTACCGGTTGGAGGAACCTTTGGCCAGCACTGTCTCTATGAAGGTGATCCACGATGAGCAATACATTCTGGGAGGCAGGAGGATCTCACCATATGTCACCTCTTCTGAAGCCATACATGCAGTTTCCTTGTCCTTGGAAATTAGGCAATGGGAACAGGGTCAGTCACCTTTCTCGGGGACTCTGAACACTTGCACTCACATACAGCCCTTTGTCCTTTGTTGACTATGATAGAGCTGCCTCACCTAGAGTGCCTTAGTGAAAGGTACTTTCAGTTCACATCACAGAAGTGAAAGTAAGGAAATCGTGTGCCTTATGTGGTGCTGTGAATGCGACTGGACCCCAGGAGCTCATATGTTTGACTACTTGGCCCCCAGTGTCTGAAACTGGGAAGGATTAGGAGATAATGTCCTTGCTGAAGGAAGTGTGGCACTGGAGGAGGCTTTTGAGATTTCAAAAGCCTAAACCATTCCCCGGTGGCTCTAGCTGACTCCTGCTTGTGTCCCAGGGCATGAGCTCTCGACTACCCTGCAGTGCCTTCCCTACCTGTTTGCTGCCGTGCTATGATGGCCTTGGGCTCTAATCCTCTGAAACTGCAAACTCAGATTTAATAAGTTGACTTGTCATGGTCATTGTCGGAAAGTAAGAAAGACACGTTGTGAATAAAGCCAGTTGAGTAGGACAAGAACAAACTGGCTGCTCCAAGTTTTGGGCTCATTGTAACATTTGTTGGGGTGGCATAAGACCGTTCTGCCCAGAATGGTGAGAACGCGAGCCATTAGCCTTGTGCTCCAACTTCCTAGACAAACTGAGAAAAAAACCAGACTATTGTTTCCACTAAAAGTTGTTCTGTATGATCCAGAACTCAGGGTGGGTGTTCGAGATAGGGGGAAACTGTATTTATTATGTGAGCTTACCTTTTAACTTTCATTGTCTTTGGGCTAGGAAGCAATTGCTAATTGCAGTAATGTCTGTTTAGCCTTCAGGTCTGTTGCTGGTTTAATTTCTGATTGTGACTCATCTTTAACCTAATAGTTACAAGCCACAAGCTGCTCCTCAGGTCATTTGCAGCTAAGCAGTGACTAACTAGGTTGAGGGATGTTGTTTGCTAAAAGGTTAGCAAGAGCGTTTCCTCTGCCTCCCCTCCTGTTTTCTTCCTGACCTTTCCCTGAGGAAGCTTACACAGCACTCTGCCTCTTGGTCCTTGGCCTTAATATTTTAAATATGCAAACAGTTTAAAACAAGTGACCATTTCCTGTAACATCCTCTGAGGAAAAGTAGAAAGTTCCTACGTGTTGCAAAGAGCACATAGCTGTATACACCTAAAAGACTTATCCTGAGTACGGGTGGCTGTGGGGAGCTGGGCATGGGTGTGGCTTCGCTCTGACTGGTCCTGTGTTAGATGAGAAAGGACTAAGAGATGGCTTGGCTTGCAGTTCAGTGGAAGCTTCTCCAAAATCACTTGAGTCAGTCAAGGAGAAGGTCTTTTACTCCTTTTTGAAGATGGCAGATGGATCTTGGGGAATGACTTGGCCCATAGAACATGTACCCTACAAGCATAAGGACCTGCACTCAGACCCCAGGTGGTTATGGTAACATGGTAACGTTCATCTGTAATCTGAGCGCTGAGTAGACAGAGGGAGCCGCCTGGCCAGGGCGGCTTGCTGACTGGCCAGCCTAGCCAGATCCACGCGCTTCAGCCTCACTGAGGGACTGCCTCAAAGAAGCGAAGTGGAGAGCAACTGCGGAAAGCACCCACAAATGCAGGCATACCGGGTACTGACAGCGCTCCCCACATAGAAAAGGTTCGGTGCGCATGCATCCTCTGTTTACACTGAGGAGGGCATGCGATGTCAGGTCAGCGCATTGTCTTGTCGAAGCTTGGGGAATGGATTGCATTTGGGTGTTTTCATGGTAAACGCCTTTATATTTTGTTACCCACACTTCCCCACTGCCTAGCTCACACTCCCTTCCCCTTACTGGCTCCCTTCTTCTTCCCCCACATAGTCCCCGATTCCACTTCGTGTAACATATGTTCCTCTGCCCTCTCCTGCTCCCTCAAGATCTCCAAGTCTGTCTATTTTCCTCTTAATTCCATGATTTCTTTTTCCTTTACAGCTAAATAAAATTTATGGCCCTTCTGTTCCACAGTCTCTTTACCCATCATCTCTTGTTGGGTATTTACACTGGCTCTAGTTCTTAGCTGTTGTGAATATGGCCGCAGTACAGCCAGGTGTGAGCATCATGATTGACTTCTGTCCTTTGGCTGGATGCCCAGGAGTGGCGTAGTGACTCGGATGGCCGTTCTCTAGGTTTTTGAACTCTCCATACTGCCTGTGCCAGTTTACATGCCCCTCCTCACACCGTCACCAGCACTTGTTGTCATCTATTTTGGGCTTTGCCATCTTTGTTTGGGTATTTATTTATTTATTTATTTATTTATTTTTAGGTTGTGTCATAATAAGAAGCCTAGCTGGCCGTGGATATGTGCTGCTTCTCATGCCCCTGCCTCCGAGTGCTGGGACTGCAGGCACTCTACCGTTCATTCAGCTTGTTTCCTTCACAAGAGTCATTCTGACTAGGGTGTGATAGAATCCAGAATCATTTCAGTTTGTTTTTCCCTAATAGCCGAATACATTGAATACTTTTTAAAATGTGTGTTGATCACTTGTATTTTTTCTTTTAGAAGTCTCTGCTAAGTTTATTAGCCCATTGATCAGTTAAATTATTTGATGTTTAGTTTTTGCAGCTCCATAGATATTCTAGATATGAATTCCCTGTCTGGTATGTAGTCTGCACCAATTCCCTTTTCTAGAAAAACCACTATTTAAAGGTAGAGAAACTAAGCATATTTTGAAGACTCAGTGAGTTTCATTGTCTATTCCCAGCCGCAAGCAGCACTTGGGTGGGTGCAGAGGGATAGCAGGGATCTGTGAGCCCATAGGCGGACGGGAACGTGTCTGAATTACGTGCTTTGAACAATGGCGACCTATCCGAACTTAGGATCTGAGATTGCTGAAGAGTAGTAGTAGTTTTTACAAGTAGTTAGAGCTTAACAAGAGAAAAGGGCGTCACATAGAAGGTTAGCTGAGTACACACACTGCCTTTATAATGGGAGAGATGACATCACATAGAAAGATAGCTGAGCTCACACACTGTCCTTATGGGGAAAGATGATATCACACAGAAGGCTAGCTGAGTCACACATTGATGTCACATACAAAGCTAGCTGAGCTCACACTCTGTTCTTAAGGGAGAATATGATGTCATATAGAAGGCTAGCTGAGTCACACTGTTCTTAAGAGAGATGATGTCTCATAGAAAGCTAGCTGAGCTCACATATTGTCGGGGGGGGGGAAGAAAGAAAGTGATGTCACATAGAAGGCTAGCTGAGTTCACACACTGTCCTCTTTGGAGAAGATGACATCACATAGAAGGCTAGCTGAGCTCATATACTGTTCTTATGGGAAAAGATGTCACATAGAAGACTAGCTGAGTCATACACTGTTCTTAAGGCGAAGATGATTGCTTTTGCTTACTTCATTTCCTAGGCTGTTTCTATAACTGATTCTTTTTTTTTCCAGTATTGCCTGTCAGGGCACCCAACTTTACCATGCAACGTGCTCAAATTCAAATCCACCACTATTATGTTGGACTGCGGACTGGACATGACTTCCACCCTCAATTTTCTTCCTTTGCCTCTTGTTCAAAGGTATGTGCTGATGCATTCTGAGATAAAATGAGCTTTAGTTCCCTGAAAAATGAGACTCATTAGTATGAACATTACTGATACCGTGTTTTGTCTCATATAGTTGCTTTACCCCCTTAAAACTATTCTATCAAAATAATTTCCTTTGGATGTGTTGGTAGAAAGTGCTCTATTGATTTATTGATTGACTCCTTTATTTCAACTTCTTCTGGGCCTCTGCAAAATGTTTCTGCAACTGCTCAATGTAACTGAGGTCATGTATATTTCATCTGTCCTCCTAATTCATGTAAGAGCTAACAAATGACTAACTGATGAGCCCCAGAATTGAATTTTAGGATCATTTAACTGCCTTTCCAGGACCCTGACAGAATAGAGGCTGGCGTTTCTTTTCTGTGCATTGTTTTCCTATTAGTCAATGTGTCTGTCTGTCTGTCTGTGTGTCTGTCTGTCTGCATATGGATGCATGTGTGTGTGTGCATGTGCATATGCATGTACCTGTGTATCTCCCCAGCCCATGTCTTAAGTCACCTAGATTACCTTGCCCTAAAAATCACCATTGTCAACACTAAACTGAGATTTTAAGAAACTGGTTTCTCATGTTGTTTCTACTTAGAGCAATTTGTAAGAAAAGTGGCTTTTAGAATCAAATATGCTCACAGGAAAAAATAAATAAAAAGGAAGATAACCACATATAAGAGATGAGATGGAAAAGCAATATGAAACAAATTGAAGAACCTAAAAGAACAGCAACCTGAGTAAGCCATCTAGTTCATCTCAGCCCTTCCTGAAGACAGCACCAAGTGCACTGATTATTCACACAACCCAGGGGCCACTTAAAAATATCATGAGCTGGGTGGTGGTGGCGCACGCCTTTAATCCCAGCACTTGTGAGGCAGAGGCAGGTAGATTTCTGAGTTGAGGCCAGCCTGGTCTACAGAGTGAGTTCCAGGACAGCCAGGACTACACAAAGAAACCCTGTCTCAAAAAAATAAAACAAAAAAAATCATAATGAACCGATGATTTTTTTTTCTGAAATAAAATGTGTAACGAAGGACTATGGGGACAAGGTCACAGATAACTTCAGATTACATTTTATACTAAGCTGAGTATACTGAGTATGTGGATAACTATACTCAGCACTTTAAATGCAGGTATCATCCAAGGCTGGAGAAGATGCTCATTTACTTAGCTGGCAGATTACTTCTTTAAAGAAATGGACACTGTTGTCTTTTTTCCCCATACAGAATAAAGTATTCATTATTTTGGTGTTTATTAAAATCTGTCCTGTGTGGGTCCAGGAATACTGATGTCACAAAACTGATTCCTTACCCTCAGAGAGCATGAGGTCTAACAGAGAAAGGTAGTGCACTGCTGGAGACTGCCTGAACTCAGATGAAACAGCACCTATGTTCTATGATAACTACCTTTCTTTAAATACCAGGAAGGTTTCTACAGAGGAGGCGCCTGCTGGGTAGGCTCGTGAATTTGACAACTAAAACCAGAATTGGCCAGACAACACTAGCCAGAAACTTTGGGGCACATCTGCTTAGAATAAGTATATCCAGTGCTCCCTCCCTGTCCCCTTACCCTACTTTATGTTTATAGCTCTTCCTGTTATATTACTTCATATATGCATATTAACTTTCTCCTCTACTGAAGATGTTTTATAAGGACAGGAATTTTGTTTCCACTGTGTCCTCAGCACTTAGACCAAATCTTGGCCTGTAATAGCAGCTCAGAAAATATTTGGCTTCGAGAATGAATCACTCTCCTCCTTGGAGCCCATGCTGCCTGACCTGCTCAGAGGCTTTTAACTACTAAAGTGTCATGTTAAATTATTGTATCTCTGCTGTAGTGCAAATTTGGGGTGGGGTGTCTGCCTGTGGCATGCTCAGGGTTAACCTGAGGGCCTTGCACAAGCTAGCAAGCACTTTTTACTGAGCTGCATCTCTAGACCAGATGGCCTTCAAGCTCATAATCCTCCTGCCTCAGCCTCCCCACGGCTAGGATTATAGCTGTGCATCACCACACCTGGCTGACTTTCTTCTTAAGTCTTTATCTGGATATCTGTATTTCTCCATTTTACCAAATGAGCTTTCATTATACATTATTTATAACAAAAACATAGGGGAATTTGTGACTCAGGATTGTGTATTGATCACACACTGTATTCAGTTGTCTGGTTTTGAGCGTACTTCAATCTGAAGAGTTTCTCAATCTATCTGGTTTAATGTCCTTGACATTGTATGATTTTTAGACATACAGTTATTTTATATAGTCTTCTAATGTGGATGCATTTGATATTACTCATAATTGGGTTGGAATTATTATTCTCTTATCAGAAGACATAGGACTCCATCCTCCCCAGAGTCATCCTGTAGAAATGCAAGCCTAAGCTTGTCCGACCTCAGAATTTTGTATGTCCCACTGCTCTTATGTCCCTTCAGCCCGTCACTCTCGCTGGGCCCTAGCTTCCTCCTGGTTCCTGCTAGTGTGGTGAAAATGCCTGCTGCTGCCTTCCCTTAGCTCTCCACATACAGACCATCCACCACGGATCCCCTGGGCCCTGGTGCTCCAGACCTCAGTGGGCTCATATGCCTAGGGAAATCTCTTGATCCTGCCTAGACCGGTCCTCACTAGGCATCTTTGTGCTACTACCAATGCTACCTTGGTGCCTCGTCCTCGAGTAACTTGTTTCCTGGCTGTTGTCTTGCCTGCCTTATGGGAGGACAGGTGTGTCCAGTCCACAGTCAGGGTGCCCTCTGTGGGTGCTTAGCATAAAGACCCTACATAAGGGAGTGAACGCCCGGGGCTTTACAGCACTGGACCAACTGCTGAGGCTCCTCCCTGTTTTCTACATTTGATCAGAGTAATGAGCTGCTAACAGATACTCAGGCATGAATCCCAAAAGGCCACCAAGGAGCTGATTTCAGTGCTCTAGCTTGGACCACACCACTGTCTCTGATGCAGCAGGATGAGAGGGTAAAGCCCCAAGCCCAGTTTCAAGCAAGCATTTATAGAGGTGAGCAAACCATCTAGCCTGGCACACATCTGAGTGAGGGGCTATTATGGAATTCTGTTGCCCTTTAAAATAATTGGCTGGTGCTGGGAGCCAGATCATAAACTTAACTGTGCTTTCCTCCCGATTGGTGGCTCTTAGGAAGTGAAGTGCCAAGAGCAGGCTTGTTAGAGAGTAACCTAGAAATTAGTGCTAGGTGCAAGTTTGTTGGGGCGTAACCTGGAAACGGGTGCTGGGCGCCAGCTTGTTGGTTAACTCGAGTTCATCCTCAGGCCATGTTCTCTAATATAGAGTCTGAACCCAAGACCTGGTCTCAGAAGTGAATGCATCCTGTCTTTGCCATTCTTGTTATCTTCTGATTTAAAGATGGATACACTTCATACTAGGAAATTGTAAAGAAAATTCTTAATAAAAAAATTAATAGTATCCTTTGTGTCAAATGGTTCGAAAACAGTTGAATGCCATGCGTTCTTCACCAATCATCATTTTTCTAATATTTTCTCCTGAATTACTGGCATTTTCAGATTTCTAGTATATAGAGCAAAGTCCAATTACTAGAAATAAATGGTTGATTTTGAATTACTTTTAGTGTGTGATATGTATGTGGCAGGGACATGCATACAGTACATACATGGAGGCCAGGAGATATCTTTCAGAACTTGCTTCTCTCCTACCATGGAATCTGTGGGTTGAACTCAAGTTTCAGGTTTGCCTAAGAAGCAGTTTTACCGTAAACCCCTCTTGCTGGCCATAAGTTTCCTTTGTTTTTATTTTTTTGTTTTTTCATTCAGGCTTTATAATATACATGAAATTAGTCTCTCCGCCTAGAAACCATTCACCTGGATAGAAAGTCACTTTATTGCTCTTAGGAAAAGTAGCTTCATTTTCCTTGATTGGAAACTTAAGCCGTGGGTGACAAGTACCAAGCTTCTTAAATTTTAGATTGGGACCCTACAAAATTGATTGTGAAAGTTGTAATAGATTTGGCAACAGTAAAAGGTTTCTGAATTGTCTAATGACCAAAAATTAATTCAGAGTCATGTGGAATTCTTACCTGTACTCACCTGTGGTGCCTCATGGCCTGTTCTGCCGTCAGGTCCCAAATACACAGCATCACACTCTGCAGTCGGGTCCCGAGTACACAGCATCAATCACACTCTGCAGTCGGGTCCCGAGTGCACAGCATCACACTCTGCAGATGGGTCCCAAATACACAGCATCACACTCTGCAGTCGGGTCCCGAGTGCACAGCATCACACTCTGCAGTCGGGTCCCGAGTGCACAGCATCACATTCTACAGTCGGGTCCCGAGTGCACAGCATCACACTCTGCAGATGGGTCCCGAGTACACAGCATCACACTCTGCAGTCGGGTCCCGAGTGCACAGCATCACATTCTACAGTGCCGGTGCACACTGCCTGTATCACCTTCACCCCAGATGGCTGCACGTCACTGAACTGCAATCTTTTTACTATACATATAGGAGTTTTCAGTCTTATGAAAACATAGTGGTTTAATTACACAAAACAAAGACTTAATATTTTCCTGCTATACTCATGTGCAAGTATGAGATTTGTACATTAGTGAAGATAGTAAATCCAGATGTATCTTTGGATTGGATTGTGTTAGAATGTTTGATTTTTAAAAATGCTATTTCTGGCCAGACAGTGGTGACACATACCATTAGTCCCAGCACTTAGGAGGCAGAGACAGGCAAATCTCTGTGAATTCAGGGCCAGCCTGGTCTACAGAGAGAATTCTAGGAAGCCAGGGCTATTACACAGAGAAACAATTGGGGTGGCTCAGAGGCTAAAGGTAGAGGATAAAGGTACTTGCTACCAAAGCTGATGACCTGGGTTTGAGCTCAAGGGCCCGCCTGGTGGAAAGAAAGAACCCACTCCTGGAAGTTATCCTTTGACCACATAAATGCCATGATACATATACAACCCCTGGCAGGCACACACAGAGTAAACACAATTACAATTTTATATTGTTGTCTGAGTTGCTGGCGTAAGTTTCATAAACTGTTGGATGAATTCTAGCTTGGAGTGAGGATACAATGCCCAACCATTTCTGAAATGAACCTGTTTCTGTCATTTGTTAACTCATACATTCATGTACAGCGTCATTCTCAACATTGATGATTACAATGTCAAAACATTGATCAACTCTGAAGAAAATGTTGAAGATATCTGCTTCCTGCAGAATCACATGTTTAGCCAGAACTTATTTATATATGTAAAATCAAATAAGCATAGCCATCTCATTAGTTTGCAGATTTTTTGTGATCTTTAGTAGATCGTAAGATTTATGTATGCCAAAGGATTTATGATTATTAGTAAATGTTTGGTTTCAGTTCTTAATTTCAAAGATTTGTTTACTTTATTGTGTGTTGTGTACATATGTATCTGTGTGTACCTACATGTCTGTGTGTATGCAGGTACTCTCAGAAGAGGACATTGAATACCCTAGAAATGTAGTTACAGGCAGGTTTGAGACACTCAGTGTGGGTGCTGGTACCAAGCCCAGGTCCTTCAAGAGTAAAACTCACTCTTGACTTCTGATCTATTTTTCCAGTCCTATATACTTAGTTTATATACCTGTATACATAAAAGCACATACAAATTTAAGTTTTTGGGCAAAGGGGATCACAGGTAGAAAGAGTTCCAAGTGACCTTGTGTGATCCACTTGTCAGCACTGAATCCAAAGTGTTCATTTTCTTAGAATTCACAGCCCAGCACCTAACCTAAGTCAGCTTTGTCAAGTCTGTGAAGCTATCCATTCTGCCTCCACTCAACAATGGCTGTGGACACAAACAAGATAAAGCCAAGATAGTTAGTGGCTGGAAGCTCTAAAATGCTCTCAATGTTTCATCTGCACTCTTTCCTTTCTTCATAAATCCTTTGAATTTCCCCAGTTCTGTTCTAAACTGTTCTTGTGCCATATAACCACCCTTTGCTTTGATTTGGTAATGCCAGGTATTAACCTGGAGCCATGCATGTGACAGACAAGCGTTCTGTCACCCAGCCATTCTATTCCCAATCCTGGGGTAGAGATAGTGTCTGACTGCACAGACTAGGCTGACCTCTGAGTCACTGCCTCCATCCTAGGAACATCCCAGAAGACCCAGCTGCTTCATTTGTTTACTGTGTAGTCTAAGCTGGCCTCAAATGTGACACGCTCTTGCTTCAGCATCACAATTGGGATTATAGGCTAGGACCACCACAGCCAGCTCTAAGATGGTTTCTTAAACTTAATACAATGTGGTTAGTTCTCCTCTTAAAGTTAATTTGGTTAAGAACCACTGCCAGTAACTTTTAACTGTTTCTAACTGTATGGTGAATATAAAGTCATCATGAATTCACTTAAGATTATAATGTATTCAGGATAATTTAATTTTTGTTTTGCAGCCCCAGGCTATCTAACCTTCCTGGATGGTCTCTAAAAGATGGAAATGCTTTTTTGGACAAGGTAATGTCTAAAACAAAAACTGCAGCCTGCTTGTATACAGTGGAAAGCCATCTTTTCAGAGTCATGCTGATGACTCAAGGATGAGTGTGTTTTCATGCATGTTCTCCCCCAAACCCTGAAACTCATGTCAGGGTCTTTACTATTTGGTAATTTGTATCATTAAGTATCTTTAGACACTGTCTGTGCTTGGCCTCAGGTCATAGTTGTGCCTGTGAAAATCTTAAATACTTTGCAAATAATTTATTGCCAGAAAAAGAAAGCTGTCTACAGATGTAATTAGGGTCACAAAGGTGATGCTTATTAGAATTTGGTCAGCTTATTAAATGAGATCCAAATGCTTAAAAAAAAAATTAAAACTGTGACATAGGCACACTTTGTCAGAGGTAGAAGATTAAAGCCTGCAGAGTTTCTCCTTGTTCCTCCATAGTCCTTTAAATCATTCATCCTCACCTAAGATTCAAAATTGAAAAGTGGAGTGACTTTAAACATCTTTCACATGATTCATCTGAGTAAGACAGTTACTGCTCATAATGGACTACTGAAGAAGCGTGGGCTTTTTTTTCCCAGAATTAATTCCTATCGCTGCACCCCAAACTCAAGTGCAAGCCAGCTGCAGAATTTGAAACGAGATTTCCCTCATAGCTGACTGTAACATTATGTGACATTCAGAAACCTATGTACCTGATTTCAACCTGGGTCTCCTGCTGCCTATAAATCATCCCTGAGAGAGGCTCAAAAGCACTGCATTACCATTGCATCGTGAGTGAAGTGACTTGCATGTGTATGTGGGAGTGTTTCATTAAAGGGGAGTGGTGAGTGAGAGACAGTGACATTGTAAGTGTTCAGAATGGTAAATGTGCCTCCTGCAGACTTCAGAGACTTTATCATCCTAGGATAAGCACCGGTGCATAGCACTGTGAAGAGGAAGATCACAGCACATTCTTAAGGTCAGGCCAAGGTTTGAAACTGCCCACAGTAGCTCATTCTTAGCCTCATCTTGAAGGAGCTGAGGGTCGTCTCACTTTAAGCATAATTGCTCATTTGTTTTTAGCTAGTGGGTCTATGTAATTAAGAATTGTACATCCCCCCCCCCACATCAGCTCATCCTATCAGTAATTAAACAGTACATGTGCTCACAAAAGCAGCATTAAAGGGGAAGAAGCCTTAAAGGCCCCAATAAATTCCTGAGGAGAGTAATGTAGTTGACACCCTGTTTTCATAGAGTAAATAAAGACATAGAGTAATTCTGATTATGGTAAATTTAGATACATGTGTATGAAATATGTGAATATGTGATACATATGTAGAAATATTTGTTGGGTAACTTGTGAGAGCTTCGTAGAACTAGAGTCGTGTATTTCCCTTTCTGAAAAGAGCAAAGGACATTGTCAGGTCCTGTCTGGCTTGACTGTGAAGCTAAACCTCTGCTTGTGGTGATCCATAAACTTCACCATGTGTTTACAGGGGCCAGCGCAGCCTACCTGTTAGTGGCCTACCCGGGTCCCCAGCCTTTCCAGTTCAGTGTGCTCTGATATAATTGCAGCACTCTCATATGTGTGGCTTTATCTAGGAGTTTTTCTTGATGTTACTCCTACATGGGAACTGGCAAATTGAAGTTCTAGACCTCTTTCTTCTCAGTGGACTCAGGACTCTTTGATATGCTTCTGAGTCGCCACGTGGAAGTACATGCTGCTGCCCCAATGCAGCAGAGCTCCATCTTTAGACGCCTGGCCTTCTGTTTACTGCCCACCCCAGGTCAGGGAAGAATGGCCAGGAAAACTGCCCTGTCTGAACATCTGTTCTCAGCCTCCTTCCTCATAGCCAGCCCTTGGGAGAATCCAGACTGAGGTGTTTATATAAATGTGGATACTGGCACCTGAGGTAGGGAGGTGTATGATCCTGTTTTAAGCCTTCCCTTATCTTTTGAATAAATATGGTTGGCATATAACCCCAAGTAAGCACATGTTGTGTGGAGTAGACTGCACATGCACTGTGGTGGTGGCAGCGCTGTGGATCCCTGACACCATAGTAGAGTCACCAGAGGTTCTTGTCATAAACACAGGCTCCATGGCCTCCTCTCCAGTTTCTGGTCCCTTAGCTATTAGCCAGGACCTAGAGAGCTTTGAATTGGTAACTAATTCTTAAGAAGCACTGGATCTCAAATTATATCAGCATGTGTTATTTCTAACTTTTAAAGACGCCTCAGGGAATGTGTGTTCAAACCCCAAACCTGCCGCCAGGCAGCGTTGTCACCCTCAGTCAGGCACCTAGCCAACTTGAACATAAATAGGAAACGGTTTGTCTAAAAATAACCTCCCACCCTCTCAGTTAGGTGAGATTGAGTTTCCTTGGTACTGTATCTATTAAATATCTCTTAGTACTTTTCCTTTCCTTCTCTTTTAGGAGCTAAAAGAGTGCTCAGGTCATGTATTTGTGGATTCTGTGCCTGAATTCTGCTTACCAGAGGTAAGATGAAAAAGATTCTTTTTGTTGTTTTGTTTTGTTTTGTTTTTTTGAAACAGGGTTTCTCTGTGTAGCCCTGGCTGTTCTGGAACTCACTCTGTAGACCAGACTGGCCTTGAACTCAGAAATCCACCTGCCTCTGCCTCCCAAGTGCTGGGATTAAAGGCGTGCACCACCACCGCCCGGCGATGAGAGAAATTATTATTGGAAGCAAAACATCCTGGTAATCATAATTAAAGTCAAGAAATAAAGCGCCACGACCCCGCACCCTCACTCACTGCAGTCTTGTTACCACAGCTGTCACTTACAAATGGGGAGCAGCTCCCATCTATTTCAGTGTGTCAGAGATGGCACTGACTCTTGCAGCCTTCACTTCCTGGGCAAGAATGAGGAGCTTGTGGGCCAGTGCTCCAAGGACTTTGGGACTTGTTCCAGAGTACAGAACTTGCCAATAAAAGACCTACACTTCCCAGTGCACCTTTGGTTGCACTTATAATACTGCAGGTTCTAAAGCCATAAAGCTGATCTGTGGCTACATAGATCATGTGACTTAAGTCACTGTTTTAAGGTAAAGCCATACTGTTGTTAAGACTTGGAGAAAACATGAGAGGCACCAACTCCAGCCCAGTGACCCAGACAAACCAATCGTAAACCCGTGAAACCACTTTATCTTATTTCCCTCAAATCTACACTGTGTGTTGCTGATGATCCAGTACAGGCTAGTGTGCAACCCTGTTTACGGTGTGTAGAACCAAATGCTTGTACAGAACACATTCAAAGGTAAAATCATTTTTATTCCACTAAAAGTATATAAGTAAATTTGTGAATATCCATGCATGGGGCTTAAATATTAAATTATTTGGGGGAAGTGTTTATGTAATCATTTATCTTTGGTACATGAATTAAGTTTTTTTTTTTTTTTTCTGACTGTCCTCAGCAGATTGTTCTGTGATTCTAGCCCTGTGGGCTGATTGTTATATTTTAAAGAGGACAGTCAGCCTGCCTCTCATGTCCTTACATGTGAGCTTCAGTGTTGCTTTAACTGCCATTGCTACTCCATCCTCATTTCCCTATTTAAACGTGGTTCCAGAGGCAGCCAAGAGGAAAGCCACCTCCATCAGGAAGGCATTGTCTTGCAAGCACAGGGCAAAATGTGGTGTTAGGCTAGTAGATGTGGGATATTGACCTTAGCTTTGTTCTTTCCGTATGCCACGTGACACTGGGGAGACATGAAGAACCGTCTACTCTCCCCAGATAGGGAACCAACAATAAACCAAAGTAAGAATGTCACCACAGTCCAACTTGGTAAACAAATGAGTCTTACTAGTCTTATTTGAAGGAACGTGGGTACATTCAGGGCAGAAACAACTCAATGACATTACCAAAATCTCACCATAGCATAGATGGTGGCTCGCCAATGATAGAAACTTGGAGTGTATTGCATGACTTGCACGTAACTGGACAAGTCCAGGAGTGTCTCTTTGAGAAAACTCAGTTTGCCTGAGCTTCTTTCTGGCAACTGTGCTAGTGTGAAAGTGTCCTTAGCAGTGTCCTACCTGTTTATAAGCATGGGGAAGGAGGAGCCAAATGAATCAGGTCAGTTTCAGGGGCTTCCTGAAGCCTTGTGTTGTTTGCTTCCCGAATTTCAATGAGCTCCCCTGCAGAATGGAATGTTTCCCTTCGCTGACAGCCCTCTGCATCTCATGAGATAGAATATTTTGTCTAAGGTAATTCCCTACACAGCAGCATAGATGTCGTTGTCCTAGCAGTGAGGCACTTGTGTCCTTTACTCACATGCTGGCGATACTGGCAGGCTTACTAAATGACCTGTATTCTAAGTCACTCAGCCAGAAAATACCCACACCCCAGGTGGAGATCCACACTGCTTATTCTTTGCTTATGTCATCAATATCTTTGTTACTTCTGAGCAGGACTAAGAGCTCCACAAGCCACTCTACCTTACACACTCGTGTGACCCAGCTATGCTCATCCTCAGTGTATCACATGGTTAGGGGTTAACTCCTCTGGGAGCTGCAGTTTCTAGGCTTGCTATACCCACAGTCTGTGCTTGAGTCCACCACCCCCCATCTCCCCTCCCTGTTCCCCCACTAGTATGTCAAGGCTTGTTAGGTGGGAAGGCAGAGAAATCGCAGGGAAAGGGTGCAGGGCGCTATCACAAGGGGGATGCACAAAAGCCCCTGTGGAGTTCTAAGAAGAAACTGCAATTCTCTTTCTCGTTTCCTCCCTCAGGAGTATGGTAGACACTGAAAAGTCAAAAACTTAAAACAAAAAAGAAAAAGAAAAAAAATAGTTGTCTCTCTATTTGCCTCTTGAAGATCAGGTCGCTAAGTGTGTAAGATCAGAGTGATCCCGGTGAGCCGGCTGCATTCTCACAGCTAGCCATTTTACCCGGCTGTCGGCTGTCAGTATTGGGACACATCCACGGTGAGAGAAGGGCGGTGTTGCGGGAAAGGCCTCATTATTCTGAAGAAGCGAGACTACTACTCTGCATTTGACAGCATCATTTGTCAGTCCCGTCCTGCTGATCTATGTGCCCTGGCACAGACGTATCACCCCTCCCTTTCTCTTCAGACCGAGCTAATAGACCTGTCTACAGTGGATGTGATCCTCATCTCTAACTACCACTGCATGATGGCGCTGCCCTACATCACCGAGCATACAGGATTCACAGGCACAGTGTATGCCACAGAGCCCACCATGCAGATCGGCAGGTGAGAGGCGTGACTGCCAAGCTCCTTCAGCGGCCACTGATGGGTGTGATACCAGAAATGTATAATTTATTTCCCATGACAGATGAGTACACTGCTCTCTAGACACAGGAATGCTCATTGGAGATGCCCGTCTTTCTTTCAGCATAGCTAAAAGGAGTGTTCATAGGCAACTCCCCTGTAGATGGTACTGAGGAGGTCAGAGGCTTAGGAAGGCCACAAAGATCCAGAGCAGAGAGCCTCAGAGCAACACAACTGTGCTTATTTAAATGAAGAAGAAAAAGAAAAAACTTTATTACTTTGCTTCAGGACTATCTCCTTTTCTCATGATTTACTGAGAGCTATAAATAGAAACTTGTAGAAAACAAGGGAAGAAGAGTAATTAAGCAGTTAAGTTGTCCTTTCCCAGTGACAGAATGAAATATTGCACTCTTAAGGATTTAAGAGTCTTGTGCCTAGAGAGATGGCTCGGCAGTTACAATGCTTGCTATTTTTGCAGAGGACCCAGGTTCGGTTCCAAGCATCTACATCAGGCAGCTTGTAGCACCTGTAACTCCTATTCCTGGGATCTCGGTCCTGACTTCACAGGCACATGCTTACATGCATGCATATGGAGGCGTGCACACGCATATGCATATACACAGAGAAAATACATAATTTTTTAGATTATTCATTTTATTTTATGTGTATTTTTCCTACATATATGGCTGTGTACCACTCCTGTGATTGGTGCCTATGGCGCTCAGAAGGGGGTCTTGGATCCCCAGAACTAGAGTTACAGGTAGTTGTGAACCACCATGTGGGTGCTGGGCACTGAACCCAAGTCCTCTACAAAAGCAACAAGTGCTCTAAACCACTGGGTCATCTCTCCATCCACAAAAATAAATAAATCTTAAGATCAGAAATTACAATCTTCAGTCAACCCAGAAGGCTGTACTTTTCTAATTACCCAGCTAAGGTGTAGGTAGATAGTGTACATTATTATAGACTCAGTTACTGAGAGAAGAAAAGGAAAAAACTGTTAAGAAAATTATTACTAGGGAAAAAATTCATATATAATGTATTGCTTTGAAATACATATAAGGGAAAGCTTTCAGGATCCAATATACAGGGTCGATTGTACTATAAACTGTTAGATTGTATTCTAGTGTCTTCCAGATACCCAACAAGATGAGCTAGTCACTAAAAATAAAACAGAATCTTTAGTGTGGAAACATGATCTGAAACTTATACAAAAACAGGAAGGGATTCCAGGGACCAGAAATTGCCATTGTAGGAAAACAAGACAGCAGCGTGGCTGAGAGAAAGCATCGCAAGTGTTACGCTGTAGTCTGAGAACGATGGCACTCAAGGATCGTGAGCCTGGGCCTCAAATCTTGGGGTGCTGGGCTAGCACTGCCACCTCAAGGAGACGACAGTAGTTAGGGAAACATGGATGTGAAGTGCG
Organism: Apodemus agrarius; assembly: GCA_964023405.1. Lineage (NCBI taxonomy): Eukaryota > Metazoa > Chordata > Mammalia > Rodentia > Muridae > Apodemus > Apodemus agrarius. The sequence continues at coordinate 61,283,736 of OZ030013.1, read as the reverse complement.
CTTGTTTAGGTTTCTGTTGCCAATAAATTTGTATGTTGCTGTTGTCTCTATATTGATGCAGAGAGGACATTACCCTGTGTTGGGTATCTGTACTAGCATGAACTAGATTCAGATATTGAAAATGTATTTCAGCTGGGCAGTGGTGGCGCACGCCTGTAATACCAGCACTTGGGAGGCAGAGGCAGGCGGATTTCTGAGTTCGAGACCAGCCTGGTCTACAGAGTGAGTTCCAGGACAGCCAAGGCTACAGAGAAACCCTGTCTTGAAAAACCAAAAAAAAAAAAAAAAAAGAAAGGAAGGGAGGGAGAGGGAGAGAGAGAGAGAGAGAGAGAGAGAGAGAGAGAGAGAAAGAAAGAAAGAAAGAAAGAAAGAAAGAAAGAAAGAAAGAAAGAAAGAAAATGTATTTCTAGGTGGGTAGGAAGGTGGAAATATGGTTTTTTGGAGGACAGTCTCATTCTGCAACCCAGGCTAGCCTAGAACTCACTATGTAGCCTAGGCTATGCTAGCAATCTTCCTGCCTCTGCTTCCCAAGCAGTGAGATTACAGAGATGAGCTGCCAGCTCCAGCTCTATTTCTAGCTGTTTTTGTAGCCTCTAGTTTTCAGGGGTGCTGTTAGTGTCTGTAGCCGTGAGCTAGGCCTCCTGGACTCCCTTGGCTATATTCAGGCATTCTGTCTCAGAATGGCAGAGGTCTGTCTCACTGCAGATCTCTTGGGCAGATTTTAAACTGGTTCTTGATGTCTCCCTCTAAGCCAGTGGTTCTCAACCTTCCTACTGCTGCAGTCTTTTAATAAAGCTAGCTCCTCACGTTGTGGTGACCCCCGCCCCAACTCTAAAATTAATATAACTATAATTTTGCTACTGTTGTGAATTGTAATATAAATATATGTTATGTAGGATATCTGATATATGACCACTGTGAAGGGGTCGATCTCATATCCTGCCCCCTCCCCAATCCACCATTCCTGGCTATAGTGTTAGCAGCAAATTGTTCTTCAATGTTCTTTATGCTTTGTTTAAACTCAGACTTCTCATGGAAGAGCTGGTGAATTTCATCGAAAGAGTGCCAAAGGCCCAGTCTGCCTCCCTGTGGAAGAACAAGGATATACAGCGGTGAGAACAGCCCTCTCCTGTTGGCTGCAGTTTCTCAAGCCTCCTTTGTACTCCAGCACAGACCTTGTTAGAGTGGAAGGTGAACGGGCTTCCTTTAATTCACAGTCAGGCCCATGCAGGCTGTGGAGCCTCAGGAGCACATGGCTCCAAGGAGGGTCTGGGTGTAATAGTTCAGGTCTTGCGACGACTGTCATAAGAGTCTTCACCAGTGTTGTTGACACTCAGAAAGTAAAGAGCTAGGGATGGCAAGAGGGCTCTATGGGCAAGGGGCTTGCCACCAAGCCTGTAGACCCGAATTTGATCCCCAAGTCCCACGTGGTAGAAAAAGACCCACACCTTAAAAGTTGGCCTCTGACATGTACCTTGTCACATACTGCCCAAATACATACATCATATACACATACACAATAAATAATTTTTTTTAAAAAAAAGTAAGAAAACAATGTTTGCTGCTTAAGGAAGCTGAGGAGAACATTTCCTAGATGATGCAAATCACCCATAAGAAAAGATTTTCTTGTATAAAAGCTAGGGGCTGGAGAGGTAATTGGATGAATAAAGCATTTTCTCCACATTCATGAGAATTGGAGTTCCGATCCCCAGAACCCACATAGTAGTGAGCAGACAATGCCAACACGTGAAAGCAGAAACAGGCTCCCTGGAGCTAGCTGGCACCAGATTTGGGTCTCCACACATAGGCAATGTGCACTCATACATGTGTATGCTGTATGTCTACACATAACAGTTGCGTTGAAGAGGTATCTGTTTTCATGTCATGGGATGATGAGAAATTAAGTGTTGATCGTAGGAGGGGGGGTGAAGCAGGGTTGGGGGGCAGGTTGGAATGAGGTTATACAGTCTCCTACATGTGAGATTGAGGCTCACACCATTGAGTGTGTGCAGGTCATTAGTAGAGGCCTGTAAGGAGAACGAAATGACCACATTTGGTTTTGAAGGAAGGAACTCTGGAAGCAGCATGGGAGTGGGGAGGCATGCAGAGATGGGGGCAGGGGACCATTTCAGAACAGAAGACGAAGGTCTGAACTGGGGTGGAAGCCATGAGCATGAAGAAGACTGCAGCTCCAGAGAAGCTGCTGAATTGGGATTTAAAGGGATCAGTAAACATAAAGACAGACATAAAGTAGTAAAAACGTAGACACAAAGAGGAAGGTGAGGGGCAGCAGGGACATAGGAAGGTTCCAAGGCTTGTGGGAGGGGACATGTGCCTCTAATCGCAGCACTCTGGAAGACGGAAAGCTGGGTCAGCCTATACTGCATATGCAAGTTCTAAGTCCGTAAGAGCTACATGCTAGAAACTAAATGCAAAAAAACACTAAAGAAAACTAGCAAGTAAGACGGATATAAGGCCCTTGGATGTGGAGATTGGGAGGTCAGTGACCTTCCCCAGAGTTTAGGTCGAGTGTCATGCAAGGGCCAAGAGCCTGGCCTGCGGGAGGTAAGGTAAAGGATAAGTCCCATGGAGGGAGCGTGACCCCACACCCATGCACTCTGGCCTCCCTCCCCTGGCAGTAGAAGACACCAGTCAGCATGACCTGGCGTGTTTAACCCTAGCAATGGCTGCCTTCACACACACACACACACAAACACACAAACACACACACACACACACACACACACACACACACACACTGCCCCCGTCCCATCCTCTGCTCTTAGCATGGAGAGCCTGGGGGGTCAAACTGCTTTAGACTTCCTGGGATTCCTGATCCCACCCTTTCTCCAGTTGTCCTGTCCTTCACCCACTTCTCCCCAGATAATAATGATGATGATGATGGAAGTCACTGGGCTTCAGAATGTCAGTGTCTTAGATTTTGCCAGTCTTCCTATAAATGTATATGTGGGCCATCCCATTTTTGTGTTCCAGAATTTAGGCACATGTCTCCTCTAATTGTTCCTTGTACACACTGCTTTTTTAAACTATAGATTGCTTTTTCTGCCAGACATTGTTCTAAATGTGTTCCTACAGAAGGAACTAATGCTCTGATGACATGAGCAGTGGCATCATTGAGTTTACAGGAGAGAAGTGCCACAGAGAGGGTTGGTAACTTCCCCAGAGTCATCTGCTAGGGAATGACAGGTTTGGGCCTTTTAGGTGACTTAGGCTACAGAGTCCACACTCCCACCCTTTGCTCAGTCAGTCTTTGAGGGCATGTCCTGCAGTCCCCCTTATGTGGTGGTAAGGGAAGCCGGTGTTCTGTGCCCTTTTCTCCTGTCTTGTAGGGATCTTCTGGATGTCTCCTTGCTTGGCAGGATGGTGTGCCACAGCCAAGCTGTCCTGTCTCTGTTTGAATGACTTCCTTGATCTGGCCATTCCCAAACAGGGCATTCCCCTGCCCTGTTTATGTGGCATTCGCCATCTCAGCTGCCTTTTTCTCACCCCTTCCTGTGCCACTCTCTGCCTCAAGCATGCTGGACCACACGTGGCCTCAGGTCCTGACACCCGCCCTCCTCAGAAGCGTCTTGGGACTGTATTTTCTTTCCCTGTAGTGGACCACATATGCCGTGGCCTCCCTCGCCTATTTCCTCTTGTTTATTTATGTTCTTCTGTACTCAGCTGCAAATAGTTTTGGCACATCAGAAGTAGTATCCAAAGGTCAGTGTTCCTGATTTCCCAAGTCCTATGCCAAGTCTTAAGAAGTTCTGAGTCTTAATTTGCCTCTTCTGTGACCCTGAGCACAAAAAGAGGCATTTGTTTTCCCCTGGCTACATTCTTTTTAAAACATAACAAAATAACTGGCTCCCAGAGTAATGTCAGTATGTGTTAGGAAGAGTGCGGATGGAGCTTGAAAGAAGAGAGCAGAAGGTCAGGGGGCTGGGCATTGAGGGGCAGAAATACAGGACATTGCTGGAGACAACCAGCATGCATTCTGGCCATGGCCAGGGCTTTCATTTTGGCTTTAAGACTCACAATGGACTTTAGTTATTGATGGTGAAGGGGACAGCCTAATTATGCAGAAGTGATAAAGCAAAAGCCCCAGCTCTGTTTTCTTTCTATCCTGAATAAACTCATCACAAATATTAGGACAGGCACTAAGATGGAAGCACTCTGTGAGGCTGGTGATGGTTCCTTAAAGAAAGCCCCTGCCCTTCAAGCATGGTCTCTCACCTCAGCACCTTCCATAAAGCCGGGCACTCAGTGTCTATCCGTGATCCGGTGCTGCAAGAGAGGGAGGCAGGGAGAGGCACATCCCAGGAACCTACACCTCAAGCTCCAGGTTCAGTGAGATTTTGTCCCCAAAATAAGGTAGAAAATAATATAAGACATCTGGTATCAATCTGTGGCTCTACCCTCCCACACATGGTAAGCACATCTGTGTGTGCACACAGGAGAGCAGGATGCTGTTATACCCCAGGGGGAAAAATATTTTTTAGAAAAAGAAGTAGAATTTTTTTTTCAAAGTTCCTTATTTAATTGGCATCAGACATCAGAGCTCTAGAGTTTTGCCTTGGCCTAGGTACTAGAAGTGCTTCATTTGGTCAGCTGAAGGATGCCTGTTACTTTAGGTTCCTCTCATATACCACATTTCCCCAGGTGATGCAATCCATGACTTTTCTAGGATAGAAGCATGAGATGAGGCCTGGAGTGGTTGTCACACTCCTGTATTGAAGCAGCTGGAGCACACTGAATATGTCTTGGCTGTTTAGGAATGTGAACTGCCAAGTCTACTCTTTTTTGTTTTGTTTGTATGTATGTATGTATGTATATGTATATATATATATATATATATATATATATATATACACACACACACATACATACATACATACACACATACATATACATATGTATGTATGTATGTATGTATGTATATGAAGCTCAAATCTGTCTGCTTTATGAGTGATTTTTTTTTAACTTATTTTTAAGTGCTGGTTTACACATTAAAATAAAGTCCTGTGCGATTCAGTCAAATAACTGGGAGTCAGATTTGGAACTTGAAAATTTTACTTCAAACTACATAGGGATTCTCAAAATAGATCTTGGTCTGGTGCCTGAAATTAATGCATCTAAGTAGTTTGAGTTACTAATAAGGCCATCAAGTAAAGAAAACAATAAATTAAATATTTTCAAGGTCATTGGACAAAAAAAAAAAATCTGACAAATTCTCTTAAATTATTTGGAGTTGGTTTGAATTACCATTTGATTTATTATTAGGATGTATATTCAAAAATCCTATTACTCTTGCTTTTGACAGTTGTGCGACTTCTTTGCCTTAGGACATGTCCCTAAAATTTATGTTGAAGAAATTAAACATCCATCTTAATTTTGACACAACAGTTTACTCTTCCAGAAAGAAGATGCAATTTGGACGGGAACGAAAACCCATACAATAGAATTTTGCCAGATTCACCTTAAAATTCAGACTTTTTAAAAAGTTTTTATTTATTTATTATATGGAAGTACACTGTAGCTGTCTTTAGACACTCCAGAATAGGGCATCAGATCTCTTTACAGATGGTTGTGAGCCACCATGTGGTGGGATTTGAACTCAGGACCATCAGAAGAGCAGTCAGTGCTCTTAACCGCTGAGCCATCCCTCCAGCCCAAATTCAGACTTTTTTTAATAAGAAATATTAAAGCAATATATTCCACAAAAGAAACTGCTCTGAGCCGGGCGGTGGTGGCGCACGCCTGTAATCCCAGCACTTGGGAGGCAGAGGCAGGTGGATCTCTGAGTTCGAGGCCAGCCTGGTCTACAGAGTGAGTTCCAGGACAGCCAGGGCTATACAGAGAAACTCTGTCTCAAAAAACAAAACAAACAAACAAACAAAAAACCAAAAAAAAAAACAAAAAAAAAAAAAAAAGAAAGAAAGAAACTGCTCTGGTGTCTGGTATTTTTAATATAAAGGTTAGAATCTTTAGTCATAATTAATAATAAGTCATTATAAGACGGGGCTGGAGAGATGGCTCAGTGGTTAAGAGCACCAGCTGCTCTTCCAAAGGTTCTGAGTTCAAATCCCAGCACCCACATGGTGACTCACAACCATCTGTGACAAGATTTGACGCTCTCTTCTGAAGTGTCTGAAGACAGCTACAATGTACTTACATATAATAAATAAATAAATAAATAAATAAATAAATAAATAAATCTTTTTTAAAAAGTCATTATAAGGCATTTCAAGGCATGATGGCGCACACCTGTGGTTCTAACAGCTGAGAGACAAGGACCAGAGGCAAGAGAGAAGTTCAAGGACAGACAGAGCTGCTAGGGAGACTCTGCATTTAAAGAAAATGATAAAAATAATAAGATATCGTCATAATCATCTCTTAAGCATTAAGGAATTAAGAACAGAAAAAGGTTCACCTTATAGGAGATTTTAAAATACATGTTAAAGCTGTTATTCTTTTGCTCTGACATTCCTTGGCTATTTGCTGAGGAATTTATCAGGCCTAACTATATAATAGTAAGAATTTGAAAAGTATGGGCTTAGAGGTCACACAGACTAGAGTTTGAGTTTCATCTCTGTTTCTTGTAGCTGAATCAATTCATTTCTTCTGGGCTCAGTTTCCTCATTTGTAAAATTGAAAAGATTGTTAACCACCATGTGAGGTGTTGTGTGGACCAAATGAGTACTATGAGTGACATTTGTAAATAGTCTTTGCCTGTTTTAGCAAAACATTTGGTGTTGTAGTTTGAATGAAAAAATGTCCCTCACAGGCTCGTGTATTTGATCCATGGTTGTTTGGGTAGTTGTAGAACCTTTAGGAGGTGCAGTCTCCCTGGAGGAAGTACAGCACCATGGGGCAGACTCTTTAGAGAGTGCCATCTTGCAACTCACCTATGGGGGCTGACTTTGAAGGTTTATAGCCTCGCCCTACTCACTGCCTAGGCTGTCTGCTTCCTGTGTTTTGGCTTCCTGCTTCTGCTGCTATGCCCCTACAAACTCTGACCTCCAACCCTCTGGAACCAACCGTAAGCCAAAATAAACTTTTTTTCTTCCTAAAAAAAGTTGCTTTTAGCTGTGGTGTTTTATCACAGCAACTAATCCATTATAGCAACCAGAGCACACCTGCCTTCCAGCCCTAATTCATCTTAGATCCCACCTTTTTTATTGAGAGCAAGTGGACAAAGGAAACTGCTTCTAAGCCCACACTTGCCTCTGTTTAACTTTGTCAGCCATGCTTTTTGAGCCGTGATGATTTCTTCTGTAAAAGACATAGAAATTATCTCTAAGTACACATACATTACAGTTTTAGAAGTTAGCCATGGAAAGGGCCCACAGAATGGCTGTGCTTGATAGAGACACAGGCTGTTGAGCCTTGTGATCCCAGACCCATGGTTTCCTTTTAAGTCATTAAGATAGCCTTTGAGGGATCAGTTCGTGGTACCCAAACTCCAAGGGCGTTGATGGAAAAAATACCTTTCTATTACTTCCTACTGAGACTCAGAGTTAATTAGTTCATCTGTCTGTGAGTCTGTCCTGGTCAGCAAGTTTATTTAACAAGCCAAATTATAAAGAAGAGTTTTGTTTTCAAAGACTGTAGCATCGAAGCAGAGATCGGCCATTCTCGAATGGTGCTTGCTCAGGCTTTGCCAGAGTAATCACCTTTGTTCTTTCTAGAAATCATTTGATTTAACACAAGAATCAGGCTTATAGTGTTTCCGGTCAATATTGAGAAATGGGTGGTTTTGCGGCTTCGCATTTGATAAGCTCTGTCTATAGCATCAAGCCTACCTGCAAGCCATCCTGCAGCGGATGTCAGGTGGTCTTTACTGAGGGTAGACACAGTTTCTGCTTCTCCTGTTCTCTGTATTCTGCTCTTATATTCTGTCCATTTGTTCAGGGAACACTTAGAACCCGATCAATGTGTTCATTGTCTGCCTTTAAGTGATCCCTATAGGCCTAAAGTCTTAACTCTTTAACAAAAACCCATGGTCTTAGGTTGCTGCTTGTGCTTCTTAGATGCGGGAAGAGGCAGCAGAACTCGGCTCAATGTCAGTGGCCCAGGCACTCAAGTGCGATAAGAAAAGAATGAAATGAGGAAATCTTTTAGAAGTACTTATGAAAAATTTAGACTATGAAATTTTGACTTTGATAAATTAGAAAGCCAGAAACAGAACCAGTTCCCTCCGGGTTTCCTTATCCTACTTATCCTAAATCAGCTAATAATCCTAATGGCTTTAAGTGCGTCTGTAAGTGCCTTGCTGTAAGTGTGACCTCACATACACATAGGAGTTTTAGGGAAAGCTCAGTCCAAGGAGAGGTTAGGAGATAGATATATGACAGAGTGACCCAGTATCAAGGGACAGAAAAGAAAGTGCAAGCCAGGGTGGGCGTGGATAGCGGATCACACTTGATGGGTAACTACCAAGTACACAGCGTTAGGATACATCTGTGAAAAAGCTCTCCTCAAAGGTTAAGACATATGGCCCCTGGACTCAAGTTTACAGCCTAGGGGTAAGACTCTGTAGACCTCATTGATTCAAATGTAGCAAGAAACCATTCTAGAGCAAGTGATGGGGTGAACCAAACTAACTAGCTTGCTAAAATTCAGCCATTGTACACAAGAAAGAGACCAAAGGAGAATACATTTGACTGGCCCCTAATTTTAGACTTTTATCTAGCTAATAAAAAAATCCCAAGCTGGACGAGGTGGCATAAGCCTGTAGTCCCAACACTTGGGAGGCAGAGGCAGGTGGATTTCTGAGTTCGAGGCTAGCCTGGTCTACAGAGTGAGTTCCAGGACAGCCAGGACTACACAGAGAAACCCTGTCTCAAAAAAACAAAAACAAAAACAAAATCCCTAAATTATTTGTGAGAATGTAGTTGTCAATTTTTTATGAAAAGATAAACAATTCTAGGTAGTGAATGACAGGTACTTTGAGATCTACAAGACATAAACAGTACATAAGATTCTAGAATAAGCTACCCAAAAGAAATTAGGAGCTGTTGTGTGTATCTGTGTTATGCATACACACATGCCTACATGATATATGCACTGTGTGTGTGTGTGTGTGTGTGTGTTTCATAGAGTTGGTCTTGTGTGTCTGGGAGTTTGTATTCATGAATTCAACTGCTAATGGAAAGTATTCAGGAAAATATCACTTCTGTACTGAACATTATTCCCTGACAGGAAAGCCATCTACAGTGCATTTACAGTACACTGTTATATGGTCAGTAAGCTAGAGGTTACCTAAAGTGTAGTAGACTCTACTAAAGTGTAGTGTACTCTACTGAGACAGGAAAATTGCTTTATTGAGCTCTGGAATTGAGGCCTACTGTCAGTTATATGACAAGACTTCTCTCTGATTTTTTTAAAGAATAGTAAAGTATATTGGAGAATTTGCATATGACTATACAAGCACTATGCTGTTTTCTAGAAGTGCATCCACAGATTCTGGTATGTGCCAGAGGCTCCTGGAACTAGTCCCTTCTGATGCCTGAGGAAAATTAATTTGACTGGGTGGTAGTGGCACACACCTTTAATCCCAGCACTTGGGACGCAGTGACAGGTGGATTTCTGTGAGTTCAAGGCCAGCCTGATCTACAGAGCTAGTTCCAGAACAGCCTACACAGTAAAACCCTATCTTGAAAAGGAAGGAATGGAGGGAGAGAGGAAGGAAGAAGAAAGAGAAAGAAAAGAAAAAGAAATTTATATGTTCACTATGTGTCATTTATTTGCTGTTTGTAAGGAAGAAATTTTTCCTTCAATTTAAAGATAAAGAGAAGAGATGTGGTTAAGTAAAAGCTTAATATTTCAACTAAAGGAAGTAAAAGTTCATCTTAGATATAAAAGGCAATCTGTTCCAATTTAGTTGTTCTGTACAATTGGGCTTTATTAAAATGACCTTGGGGATGCCTGAGAAAAGCAGTGTGTAGTTTAGTATTATAATGCTGCCTCTATAGTAGAACACAAACCCAGCACTTTGTGTGTCGAGGAATGGATCTCACTATATTCCACAGGCCAGTCTCAAACTCAAGGACTCAAGTAGTTCTGCTTTAGTCTCCTGAATTGCTGGGACTTCAGATGTGTGACACCATCATGGTCCCAACACTATAGCTTCTCCATTTCTGCATCTCTGCCAGTAAACTCAGTCCAGCTGGAAAGGATCATTCCCAGGCTCACGGAATGTTGAACCAAGGCTCCTCAAGTCCTTCCCCTGTGTGCCCGTCAGGTGAACTTTTTACAGCATAGCAGCTGGTTTCCTGAGAGTACGCAAAAACAGAACCAGAGAAAGTGAGCATTCTGCAGTGCCTCTTTCTTAGACTTCCATCATTTTTTTCATTTTCTGTTGATGAGAAGCAAGCATGTGGTCCATGCTCAGGGAGGGGCCTGTATAGTGTAGCAAGTACAGGATAGCGGTGTCATGAAGAGCCCTGTCTAAAGTGACCAACCACAAAACCCTAATCCCCGAAGTCAGACCTGAAGCCAGAGTGCGTTGGACTGCTCAGTTTCTACACTTGATCTTAGCCAAAAGGCCGAGAAGCCATACTGCTCACTTTCTAGTTGTGCTCCCTTGAGCTGTGTCTGGTGTTTTCTGTGGTCCTCACTCTGTGTTAGAGTGACCTCTAACCTAGTTACTGCAGGTGGATTCAGACAGGATGCACTTAGGATTGCTGGTTTTCTCCTTCCCAGGGATAGCTATGGTATGTGTTTGTATGTGCGCGTGTCTGTGTTGTTTTATTCAGTACTAGGTGCACCATATACATGGGTGAGAAGGAACTTAACTCCATCTGTGACGTGACAGAATCAGGTAAAAGCTGCCTTGCTACTTCAGTATATATTAGTCAAACTAAAAGGAGCAGCATGCTTAGCAAACCTGCTTCCCTCATTGCAGTGCTCTGCTGAACGGTTGTCAGAAACGTGAAGAGGAGGTTTCTGTGTAGAGTGCTGTCTGCTGTTTCTCTAGATGCTGTTTGTAAGTTTATCCAACAATATGTCTGGGTTTTCACAAGCCTTTTAAACAACTTTAGTGGCTTGCTTTCCTACCTAAAAGACCCTAGTATATTCTCTAAAATTGGACCCTGGGTTACTAAAGACAAAAACAATAGATACTTCCCATCCTCATGCTTGAGATGTTGCCTTAAGATTCAGACCCTGTCTCCCACTGTCTACTGACATAGATTGTTTCATCTCCAGCAGAGTGGCCATGTTTACAAAGCTGCTGCAGCCTTCAGTCCTAGCAGGAAAGAAAGTTCATGCTGATTCCAGGTGGTGGAAGTGCCAGGTATCAAGTTGGTAAAGAGACACACACAGGGAAAGTAGTTGTGGGTCTTGCCTTGTGTGTGACTTCTTAGTCTCCTAGAGAAATGAGCCAGTTGCAGGAGAGCCATATATGGCACACTCACCTGAAAGAACCACCTTGGGCTGCACTCTGCTCTTCTAGCCATGCCCACTATAACCTTCCAGCTCTGGTCTGCAGTCGAGGAGTATGGCTCCCATGCAGCCCAAGGGAGAAATTGTTATTTTCTGGAAGGCGGCCCAGGGAGGCCCATGTACTGGACCTTGGTGGTAGGGATTTCAAGGAGGAACTGAGAGGTAGAAGCTTGGCTTCTTTCTCAAGACCCTGGAGAGAGCGTTCAGAGCCTTGCTGTAGGTTGAGGGGCAATGCATGTACTGCCTGGCCATGATTCCTGTCATTTGGCACATTTGGGTTGAAATCCAGGCATGTGTGGATGTCACTCCCATCTTTCCATCATCTAGTAGTACCTCTCGTATAAATCTAGGTAGAATATGACTAAGAGCCCGGAGTATAGGGAGAACCTTGAGAGTACAGATGAGGGTGTGTGTGTGTGTGTGTGTGTGTGTGTGTGTGTGTGTGAGAGAGAGAGAGAGAGAGAGAGAGAGAGAGAGAGACAGACAGACAGACAGACAGACAGACAGACAGAGAGCATGAAAGCTCTGCTGCTCAGTGTGTTTTGGGAGAAAACAGAGCCTAATGCACACATTCAATTCACCAGGAGTGTCTTAACTTAGATTTAACAGTCAGGCTCACACAGATTAGTCTTTTAGATAATCCCCTATGTATATTTCTAAGCAATATTTTTTCATCAAGGGATGTTTTTGATGATGGTGTTAAATGGCACACAGGTCATAGCTTATTCCTCTTTATGCCAAGCCTCACCAGTGTTAAATTCACTCTCTCTTTTTTTTTTTTCAGCCCCACTGATAAAGTTTTTTGGTTTTTTGTTTGTTTGTTTGTTTGTTTGTTTGTTTTGGTTTTGGTTTTTCGAGACAGGGTTTCTCTGTGTAGCCCTGGCTGTCCTGGAACTCACTCTGTAGACCAGGCTGGCCTCGAACTCAGAAATCCGCCTGCCTCTGCCTCCCAAGTGCTGGGATTAAAGGCGTGCACCACCACCGCCCGGCAAGTTTATTTTATTTATCTCTTGTTAATAGGAAAGGGAATGTGAGGTCTTAGGTAGAAATGCCTGGTCTGGAGTATAGCTCAGAGGCAGAGCATGATCCACAATGTGCAAGGGCCTGAGAATCCTAGCACTGTGTGTGTGTGTGTGTGTGTGTGTGTGTGTGTGTGGTGGGGGGGGGACAATCAAACAAATGGATATAGTTCAAGTAGAAATGTTCTGTGTTAGAGTGAGTATATGATTAAGGGCTGGAGAGACAGCTCAGTGGTTAAAAGAACCTGAAACTCTTGGAGAAGGCCTAGGTTTGGTTCCCCACCTCCACGTGGCAGATCATAGCTGCCTAAACTCCACTTTCAGGGATCTGGCTCCCCCTTCTGGTCATCTTGGTATCACCCACTCACATGATGCATGTACAATCAGTTATTCACACATACAGATGAAAAACAAAAATGAAATAAATCATTTTAAGTATTTATTATTGAACTTGAAAATAGGGGTGCACCTGGGACTGCCCAGCCTTTCCCTAAGTCAGGCTTTTAGGGAGCAGCCCCTGCCTTCCTCTTGAGCTCCCTTTTATCAGAGAGATAAGGTGTTCATGGAGAGGGTTGGCTGTTTCCATTGTTAAAATGGTGCAGTGGAAGGGAAGGAACTGGGAAGCAGCAAAGGGAAGGGAATCGGGAATGGGGTCCCCGAGTTTTGTAGTTTACCTAGATGTAAGGAACAGGAACTTACTCTTAATTACAGATAGAAACCTTAACTTGCAAGGACTTAACACAGGAACTTATTCTTTAACTACAAAGCGAAATTTCAACCTGCACAGGACAAAGGGAACTTATTCTTAACTGTCTTAGCTGCAAACAGAAACCTTAACCTGCAAGGTCTATTGTTCTTGTTTTTCTCTCACAATATGATAAACCTTCAAACACTGTTAATAAAATAACTTTAAAAATAATGAAAAAGAAATTTAAAAGCTACATCAGAAACTAGCCCAGAATAAAGTAGTAATGGAAAGACAGAAACGAAGAAGAGGTAAGACAAACAGCAAAAATCAAATTGGAAGATATAGTTTAACTTTATCAGTAATAAAAGTAAATGTGAAGCCAGGCAGTGGTGGCACATGCCTTTAATCCCACACTGGGAGGCAGAGGCAGACAGATCTCTGAGTTCAAGGACAGCCAGGACTACACAGGAAACCTTGTCTTTAAGAGCCAAAAATGGGAAGAAAGAAACAAAGAAAGGTGAATAACTGGACAGTCAAGTTGGACTGTAGGGATTATCAGTATAGATTTTAAAAATCATAACTGTATCCTGGTTAAATAAGATGGAAATATAAACATAATAGGAAAACAATCAACAAAATCAAAAAGGTTTAAAATTTGTGTGTGTGTGTGTGTTTTCATGTACACATCTGAAAATGTGGCTGTGTGCATGGTATGGTGCCCGACTGGTCAGAGGACAGCTTTTGGAGGTCAGGGGTCCCCTGTTTTTCTCCCACCGCTGCACACTCCCAGCTAGCTGGCCCGTAGGCTCCCTGCCCGTCCTCCTGTCTCCTTTCCCACCTCACGGTAAGAGTCCTGGGATTATGAATGCCTACCACCCCAACCAGACTTTTAAATAGATTCCAGGGATTGAATTCAGGTTATTAAGCTTGTTCAGCAAGTACTGTTACCCACTGAGCCACTCACTACACACACACTTTTTTCTTCATCAGTAAAATTGACAATCTTATTTTGGATTGGCAAAAAAAAAAGGAAAACCTCAAATTATTAGAATCAGAAAGAGACAACAATACTGGCCTTATATAATGATTATTAAATAATCCATGGACAGTCCTGTGCCAATAAATTGCCCAACTTAAGTAAAATGGTCATCTTACTAGAAACCTCTGTTAACTGATGGCACGCTCACCTAGTGATCGGCATTGTGGTGTGTTTGCAGGCTGCTGCCTTCGCCTCTCAAGGATGCAGTGGAAGTGTCAACCTGGAGAAGATGCTACACGATGCAGGAGGTGAACTCGGCCCTCAGTAAAATCCAGCTGGTGGGATATTCCCAGAAAATCGTAAGTGCTTCCAGGAGTGCTGTCAGTTTGTGTTGAGCCCCTGGGGGATCCTTGTAGCTCTCTTTCCAAGCCACCCTGTCACCTTCATGCAAGCTCCAGGGAAAGAATGCCAGCAGGTTTGCCACCCTCCAAGCTTTTCAGTACTACTCATTCATCACCCCCATTCCCTGGCGCCCCTAGAACTGGGGTGGTCAGCTGGTGAGTCTGGAGAAAGGCATCAGTTCCACCCTGTCACCTGAGAAACCAGACACAAGTTTACCCATCTGAGATGATGGCCGTCTGAAACAGAAAGGCGGTTTACCAAGGGGGGCTTGAGAGCTGATCTGATGATAAGGATTCCTGCTGCTGTTGACTGCAGCTGAGGCCGCCCAGAACTGGAACCTAGCCTAAGGTGGAAAGGGAAAACTGGTCTTTGAGTCTCCCTATGTTTTCTGACTTGCCTGGGCCCCTGTGCCTGGTGACAGTGTGAGAAGGAGCCGAGGTGGCCGACTGCAGGACTGTTTCCGTTACTGCACAGCTGCCATCTTTCCGTCTGTTCCCAGTTTGCTTTAAATCAGGACGTTTGTGTTGCTTTCCTCCTTTAAGCCGACTCGGCTTGCTGACTGCTGGCGTGTTCTCTGTGTGCTTCTTTCAGGAGCTGTTCGGTGCTGTCCAGGTGACCCCTCTGAGCTCTGGCTATGCCCTTGGAAGCTCCAACTGGATTATCCAGTCACATTATGAGAAAGTATCTTATGTCTCCGGATCCTCCTTGCTTACCACACACCCTCAGGTAAATTAACTTCTACTCACCACCAGTCTCTATGTATTTAATTCAGATTCAGAATGTCTCTAGTACTGTACTATGAATAGTTTTCAAACCTTCATAATCTTTTATGATACTCTAGATCTTAGATACTCTAGGAGAGTTAGTTAGACTCTTTAGGTCCCCATGTTTAGGATCTTCTTTCTTCAGAAGGAATTCTGATCTGGGTCAGGGCTGAGAATTTTGTCTTCAGTTGCGAGTGACTAGGACAAAGATAAGTAGAGGTGTGTGGCTCAGGCTGAGATAGAAATCCTGAGGGCAGCGCAGCGGCTTTGGTTGTAGAGGAGTGGAGATAGTTGCGATTGCACAGGCCACTTGAAACCGATTAAAGAGCCAGGTACGCCTGTGAGGCAAAGCCTGGCGAGATGGTTCCTGGGGTCCCCAGGGCAGAACAGGCAGGGCTTTGTTGAAGAGCAGAGGAAGCCCGTGTGGCTGCAGAGTACCTCACAGCCAGGGAAGGGGCGGGGCAGGTCACCACACACACCTTAGTCAATCAGAATCAGTTCAGATTGGATCTTTTTATTCATTCGTGTGTGTGTGTGTGTGTGTGTGTGTGTGTGTGTGTGTGTGTGTACGTACTTGTTAGCATGGGCATATGTGTACTTATGTATAAAGACAAGGGTCAAGGCCAGGTATCTCTGTGATCCATCTATCCCTGATTCCTTGAGATGTGGTTTCTCACGAACTTGGAGGACACCAATTTTGCTTGACTGACTAGCCAATGAGATTCAAGGGTCCACTGTCTCCACCCCAGCTCAGACAGGTTACAGGCGTGCGTCGTCAGACTCGGCTTTCTAAGTGGTTACTAGGGATCTGAGCGCAGGTCTTCATGCTTGTGCTGCAGGAGACACTTCCCAAGCCCCTGCCTGTTGTATGTTTTGTTTTCTTTTATTCAAATAGGGTCTTACCATGTAGATCTGGCTGGCTGGCTTGGAACTCATTGTCTAGACCAGGCTGGCTTCTAACTGAGAGACTGATCCACCTCTATCTCCCAGGTTCTAGGCTTAAAGGCATACAATAACTTAAAACCACTTCCCGTTGTATTTTAATGTAGAGGGGTCGCTACCAGGAGGTTTGAGTTAGTCATGCATTACAGTTATGTTTGACAAGATTTGATTGATAGATAGATAGATAGATAGATAGATAGATAGATAGAAAGAAATATATTTAATCCTCAGGTATTTGAAGAGAACTTACTCTTTATTTTTTTTAAAGATTTATTTATTTATTATATGTAAGTACACTATAGTTGTCTTCAGAGAGTCCAGAAGAGGACATCAGATCTCAGTACAGATGGTTGTAAGCCACCATGTGGTTGCTGGGATTTGAACTCAGGACCTTCAGAAGAGCAGTCAGTGTTCTTAACCCCTGAGCCATCTCTCCAGCCCTACTCTTTATTTTATATACCCTGGTTCTTTTGAATTTGTAAAGGAAGAGTAGTCAAGATTAAGTAGCCAGTTGCTAAATATATAGATAACTTGTGGGAGTCCTGATCACATTTTATCTTTGAAATTTGTTACTTTATGAGCATAATAACCTTAAGCTGTTGCTGTCTTCATAATAAAACAGAAGGCGAAGCTTGGGCACAGATCGCAACCCCTTCTGCGCAGTTCCGCCCCTTCCCTGACCTTTGCTTTGGTCCATACCACAGCCTCCTCGTTCTGTCACAAAATTGCTTTCCTGGGGTACATAGGAGTCCTTGTCCCTGTGCTCTGTCCCTTCATGGGATTGATGCTTGCCATACTTCATAAGAAAGTTCCCATGTTGTAGAAGTATTTGCTGTACTTGTGACAGATAAATGTATGATTTAAACATATTTGTTTGTATGTATACACATGCGTACACATACACCTTACAGAATGGCTAACTCAAGCTGGCCAGCATGCTCCATTTTCAAATAGGAAAAAGAACTCTTTGTTCTGTTTGAAATATCAGGTGCTACTGCCAATCTGCCATGTTTATGGCTCTCCCACCCCCAGGGAAGGTTGGCTTTAAGCTTGATATGAAGGCCTTGAACACTGTGATGCTATCTTTACAAACGTAGCACCACCCTGGCTCCTGCATTCTTTCACAACCAAGTTTTATCTCAGGGTCTGGAGGAGACAAGTCTCGTGTGTTTTCCTGTAGCTAGCAGAACTCAGGGCCCTTCCCGCTTACTGCGATCAAAATCCCATCAGTGTCATCATAGTCTGCCTCATTGAATCAAAATTTTTTATTGGCAGCTGCTTTCATTCTTGATGTATTCTGCCCTAAAAGACAGAAGGGTAACTTGGCTGCCAGCCGCTCTGATTTGTCCTGCTTAGATCAAAACCTTTACAGTACTGTTGACGTAATTTCCAGTCAATTGTCCTTCCAAGGGCCATAAATTTAAAGGGAAAATAAGGTCTTGAGAATAATGAGCAACATACCCAAATTGCTGGATTTAATCTCTAGTTGCTAACCTGTGCTGTATGTAACAAAGGAGGAAATAGATTTTTTTTCCTTTACCCACATTGTTGGGTTTGTATTGAATATGTAGGAATAAAGAAGTTTTAGTTTGAACAAAGCATGATGTTCTACAGTAGAAGCCAAGAAACTGTCGCTCTGGGGCTGTATCTGGCCCAGTACTTACTCTGAAAAAGTTTTATTGGGTTACAGACACACTTGTTTGTTTATGAGTTGCTTATACCTCAGTATATGCTATAATGGCAGGTTTAAAGGTACACTTCACAGAAAGTCTGTTGTCCTCTGGTCTGCCGGTTGGAGCCCCTTGAGCAGAGGAACACCACACAAGCTGGTGCAGTGATCTGTAAACACAGAGAAAGGGGCCTTTCCCTGAGCCAGAGGCAGCAAGAGGGGAGAGGTGGCTTTAAGAGAACATAGGCAAGGCTTTAGTTCAAGAAGCCTTTGTGTTGGGCCAGCAAGATGGCTCAGCAGGTAATGGTGCCTGTTTGCAACCCTGATGACCTGAGTTCAGTCCCTGGGACCCACATGATGATGAGAGGAGAGAACTGACCCACAGGTTGTCCTCTTACTAGGCCACAAGTGCACACACATGCTCACAGAATAAATACAGACCTCAATATGATTTTTAAAATGTAGTGAGTTTATTGATGGCCACTGTCTTCAGAGAAGAAAAAATGAAGTCAAAGATTCTGTGAGTGGACGGCATTGAGGATAGCAATAATAGGATAATGCATTTGACACTGAGTTGGCAAGGTGAAAGAAAGTGGGCTGTTGGTAATGATGGATTATCGTTATCAGCAGAGAGAATATTAGCTAGAAATACAGCCAGAACCTGGATTGACGACAAGTCTAGAAACAAACTGGAGAATCATCATACTTTCTTTAATTATATAAATAAAAGGCCAGAGGCCAGAGATCAATCTGCAGGAAAATATTTTCCAGTAGACTGTGAACGGGAAAAAAAAAACAATCTCGTGTAACTATGGCTAGAAAGAGAGAAGAAAATTGGGACCATAGCAGAGTGTCCTGAACAAGAAGGAAGGGCACGTGTTCTCAGTGTCTGCTCTGCTGGCGCTGCCACTCGGGCACCGTGCCCAGCCCTCCAACTGCAGTGCACCCTCCATGGCGGGCTGTTAACACAGTGATGGTGCTGCTGCCCTTGTGTGCCAAATTTTAAAGGGAAAGCTTTCACAGTCCCGTAGACGGTGCTTCTGCAGTCCCTTAGTCGGTGCTTCTGCAGTCTCTTAGATGCATTTTGCCATGATTTACACCTGTTTATCAAGCACTTTTTCTCCTCCAGTCTTCATTTTTGATGCTTTCACTGAGTCTGAGATATTCACATGATCTGTAGACTATTAATGAATTTTTGTTCTTTATTCTGCCCTGTATTTCCTTCCTTATATCTGATAGTTAACTCTTGCTTTACCCATTTTGTCTTTGAAAATCTGAAAAAGTCTCGTTTTGTTTTGCAGTGCTTTGTGGTTCATCTTAAATAGGTCATAATGTTCATTCCTTAAATAGCCCAATGATGTTACTAAGTTTTGTTTTGAGTCCATTCTGTCTGGATAGATTTGGTAGACAGGACTTTTTTTTTTTTAATTCTTGTTTTTTGTTGCTGTTAGCACAATTAATTGTACATACTAATGTATTTTCCTATGCTATTTCCACACATGCGTGCAGTGCATACTGATCATAGCCAGCCATTGTTCCTTCATTCTCAACACCTCCTCTTCCCGGTGCCTTATAATCACCGTCCTCTTTGGGTTGTGTGTGAGGGGCGGTAGGGATTATTTACTTCTCTATCTTGTTTTTTCTTTCAGCACATGAATGAGAACATGCAGTACTTTGCTGTCTGCATTTCTGTAGCTGGTAATTTCCTAATGTGCTGTTCCCAGTTTGTTCCCAGTCACATCCATCTTGCTGCACATGACAAGACTGGTTGTTCTAACTGAATGGGTTACATGATGTGGGTATCTGCCATGTTCTCTTTATCAGTTCCTGTCTTGCAAGCACCTAGACAGAGTTTATATCTTTGTCTCATTCATGCTCTTATAAATGTGTATTCCTCCCATAAATCTAAAGAAAATATTGTAAATTTAAAACTTGTTCAGATCTGGGGTGGCCACTTGGTTGGTTGGTTGCCTTGATTTTGTATTGTTGTTGATTTTTTTTAAAGATTTATTTATTTTATGTATGTGAGTACACTGCCACTGTCTTCAGACACAGCAGAAGAGGCCATTGGATCCCTTTACAGATGGTTATGAAGCACCATGTGGTTGCTGGGAACTGAACTCAGGACCTCCGGAAGAGCAGTCAGTGCTCTTAACTAACCTCTAAGCCATCTCTTCAGCCCTGACTTTGCATTGTTGACAATTTTCTTCTTCTGAATTTTCCCAAAAGTTTTGTTGCTGTTTGTTAGTACTTTGATGTGGATGTTCCACAGTGAAAGCTAAACATCATATAATTGGGACAAGGGCCACAAGAAAGCTGAGGTACAAAGTCCCTGAATCTTTGGTGCCTCTGGCTCAGTTACTGGGCTCCCAGAAGTCAGGAGAGGATCACAGCTGGCTGCCTCTGTGTGTCTTTCTCCATTGTTTGTCTCATTTGTATGGACACTGTCTCTCCTCAGAGTATTTCCTTCTCTCAAAAATAATGTGTGCTGCCTAAGTGCATTCCTGGGTGTGTTTGTATATTAATTTCCTCCTTGAGTCAAAGCTATTCCTTCAGCCCCACCCTTAGCAGTAGAGTGTCTACAGAGGCAAGAGAAGAATTGCTGCTGGTGTGACCTTTACAGAAGTTCTGATAGGGGAAGAGCTTTCCTCCACAGTGCAGCCGGACATCATTATTATAAGTCCGGGAGTCCAGGGCTAGGGAATGGGGGGCTCATCAGAGAGTGGGTTTGAATTGGTTTTGGAGGGCAGAGTTGTAGTTTATTGCTGGGGAAGTGTTTCTTCCTTTCCTAAGCAATAAATCCTTAACATTTCATTTGTAGGGCTTTTCCTTTTGTAAAGCACCTTGAGGTTTCCCTGTATTGTTGCTGACTATTTTCACTTTCTCTCAACCAGGCTGCCATTTCTCCCATATATTTCAATCTGTAGTCTTCTGCACACTGGCTTGCACCTGGCTGGATCCTGTCTCACACCCAAGAGTGGAATTAGTACCTCAGGGGCCTTGTTCTGCATTCCCCTCGCCCTCTTTGCCTTCATTGTCTTCTATAAGTATATTGTTATGACCAAAAGCAAATCCCTGTTTCAGGCTGCTGGCTTCTTATTGCCTGCCCTGTTCATAGACATCATTCTGACCTTGTTAGCCCTTTCCCAGTTATACTTTCTCCTTTTACTACTGGATTCTGCACATGCACACACAGGCATGCACACCGTCATCTGCACATGTGTGTACATACACACCACTGCACTTGTACATACAGAGACTGTTGGGAGAGAAGAGGGAGGGAAGGAGGGCAGAGGAGAAGTGAATCTGATCAACCTGTGGATTGTACACAAGAAGGAAAACGTCACAGTCAAACCTGTTATTTTATAAGTGAGTGTGTGCTTATAAAATTAAAGTTAGCTAGGTGGTGGTAGTACACGCCTTTGATCCCTGCACTGGGGAGGCAGAGGAAGGCAGATTTGTGAGTTCAAGGCCAGCCTGGTCTACAGAGAGTTCTAGGACTGGCAGGGCTACACAGAGAAACTGTCTCAAACAAACAAACAAAAAAATTAAAGTTAATTATTAGAGGACAAATTTAGTAAAGATAGTTTTCACTAGCCTTAGATATTTGTTTTAGTTTTTATTTTATGTATATACATGTTTTACCTGCATGTATGTATGTCTGCACACCACATACGGGCCTTGTACCTGCAGAAGTCAGAAGAGGGTATCAGATCTCCTAGAACTAGAGTTATGGATGATTTGGAGTCATCGTGTAGGTTATGGAAACTGAACTCCAGGCCTCTTCAAGAGCAGCAGGTGCTCTTAGCCCTGAACCATCTCTCCAGCCCCGTTAGCATAGAGGCTTTACCATTTCACTTCATCTGTTTATAGCCATCAGCAAGGTGCTTTTCATTATTGAGCTGAGCAAGATCAGTTTTTCTGTTTGTGTTTAAACATAGTGTCCCCTTCTATCACTCCTCAAGTGCCGCTGACACAGTAATGCCTGGATTGCCTTGGAGAAGCACAGACATTTGAAGTGTCACCTGGGATTGGAAAGTGTCACTAAAGTCTTTTCAGTCGGTATCTGTCCTGGAGCCCTGGGAGTCAGTGAGGCTGACTCTGCTCAGGGCTAAAATTAGAAACATCTGTAAACCGGAACACCAAGTATCTTGTAATGATTGCAGCTCAGTGGTACCCACACCAGAGCACTGCCCAGCATTTGTTTGTGGGTTTTTAATTTTCAAAAGATGGTGTTAATGACTGAGGCTCAGAGATAGTGTCCTTTCAGTGTGGTTTTGTCCCCATTGTGTTTTCTTCTAGATCAGTCATTCTTACACTTTTAGGTGTCATAGCCCTTTCTGACCACCCAGTTAAATCTGCAAAGGCATGCAGAATCACATACACCTTTTCAGGGAATTTTGGGGCCCTCTGAGGTCTACCTCCATCTCAGTATAGTCTAAGTATATATAAAACTGTTGCTGTCGTAAGCCAAATATGCCATTTACTGCACTGCTGGGTCCCCTTTGTCACCAGTTCAGTTTCCTTCTGTATACACAGGAAACAGTCCAAAGCTTATTGCATAGCTACTTTAAAAACCATTGTGCCCCCACCAACGCACACTTCCTTTTGTGGAAACAGTGGTATATAAGTATGGGCCTGAGACGTTCTGCCCAGGAAGGGAAAGGGCTGCTAGACACAGTAGTAAATATCTGAGGGGAGGAAACAAGCCAGCCACGCACTGCCTGCTCCATCCGAGCCCTCTGTGCCCTGGGAAGACGTTTCTTCCCAATTGTAAAGCAGGTTATAACAGGACCACACCTTGTTATTTAACAAAATAGTAAAGCCAGTGCCTCCATACTTTCATACTCAATGTTTAAGGAGACTCTCTGAAGAGTTACGGATAATCCAAGGTAACAATCTAGATTTGAAGCTTCGCTGGGCTGCTTGCTCTGTTTGGGTGTTCTTCCTTTGTTGGAGAGAATACTGTGGCATGGAAAGGAGGAATGAGACTTCTTCATAAAGCATGTGGCCCAGGGCTTTCAAGACAGAGAACCACAAGAAGAAAGCATTTGTGGACTCTTCGGCCTCTCAGTTCTTACAGCTTTGCTTCCAACCAAATCCTAGTTGATGCAGAAAAACAGAACGTTTTTAAGTGCTCTGGAAATAATCACAGTTTAAATCCAACAGTTTAAAGAACCCATTGCCATGTGCCAGTGGGGGTCACAGTTTACAAGCAGAGAGAGTGTATGAACCTCTAAGACTCAATGAAACTCAACTAAGTGATGTAGGTCAGGTCTGTTCCGTCTCATAGGAAACTTGGCTCAAAGCTTGCTCAAAGTATGAGGCTACTTGTGGAATTGGGAAGAGGACTAAGCTTCTAACTCAGTGTTCCTCTGGTTCCTCTACCCTGATACACAGGCGAATCACCCTGCCTCTGTCTTTCTGTAGCATGTGCTTCTCTCCATTGCTTCACAGCTATTCTGAGAAGGCAGCTACTCAGTTCAGATGTAATTCCCAGGCAAGCCGCGGGAGCATTCCCTAGGAACTTGCTAGACTCTCAGGCCCTACACTGGAAAGAACCAGAAACTATGTCTTGCACACTCTCTAGGTTGATCCGTACTGAAGTTTACAGACGTGTGCATGGCATTCTGAAGAGGGGAGCACTGTAGAAATAGGAAGCCTTAGTTATGATCGAAAACACATGGAGTTAGGGAAACAGTGATCTTAAATGTCTAGTTCTGTGCAGCTGGGCATGCTGCTGCCAGCCAGTCATGGCAGAACTCTTGCTCCCTGGGGGAGAACTTGCTGCTGGACTAGACAACAGCAAGAGCAGCATTTGCCCTGGTCCCTCCACTGTTCATAGTTCTAATTAGAGCTTTCTTTTGTCTTTCAGCCCATGGACCAAGCTTCTCTCAAGAACAGCGATGTTCTGATTCTCACAGGGCTGACACAGATCCCTACTGCAAACCCGGATGGCATGGTGGGCGAGTTCTGCAGCAACCTCGGTAAGGGGCCACTGCATGCAGGACTTGGGTACATTTCTCACTTGAGTCCTGCCCTCTGGTGTCTCTTCCAAGCCTCCCTGTTCCCATTTATTTCCACCTCAGAATGAATTGTTGTACACAGGAGCTGTTCTTAAGAAATGTAAGTCGGTAGGCTAGGAGTTGTACAGACACGCATCGGAAATGTTAGCAGTTTCTACAAGAGATACTGAGCATTCGCTCACAGACCATGTTAGTTAACCCCTCACCGTGGTAGGTTTGGCCAGGACATGTGCTCACAGGTAACAGCCGAAGAGTCACACCCCCTCACTCTGCTTTGCAAGTACTAAAATAGAAATGACTCTCACTTGAAATTCATAGCAGTAAAAAGATAGAAACATAGTATTGTTCCCACTAATATATTGTTGCTTTTATTTTTCTTCTTCTTTTGGGAAAATTTTAATTGAGAGCCCTCTAGGATGTTTTCTGTCTGGAAGACATTTATTTATTGTCTTATAGATTAAATGGTCAGTGAAATCACACAATCCTGTCCTTATTTTAAGAAAGTAGGATGGCTGCTGTCTTTGTGTGTGCAGGCTGCTATAACAAAATATCATCATTGGTGTATGAACTAACAACATTACTGCCCCATGGTTTGGTTAAGGGGAAAGTTTTATTGTAGATATAAGAGAATGAACAGCCAGAGACAGAGTCCAGAGGAGAGAAAGTAGACTGAGCATGGCCTGCAGACGGGGCCTGGCCAAAACTGTCTACGGGAGAGGAGAGAATAGCAGGAGATAGAGTAGAGAAAATATAGTAAGAGAATCGGGAGCAGATCAGAGCCAAGCCCAAAAGTGTATGTTGAGGGTAGAGGGAGGGAGGGAGGGTTATAAGGAGAATGTGTATCTGGAGGAGTTTGAGAAGGGCTAGGAGCTCGAATGAACTCTGAAAGGTCTAGCAGGTACTTGTGATGCTGAGGCCTGCATGAGCTTTGCTATGCTAATAGGTGGTGCCACGGGTAGCCATATGTCCCTTCTGCCAAAGTAAAATAAATGACTCTGGAGTAGATGGGAACCTGTTTCACAAGTTTCTGAGGAAGGCTGGCTTTTATCTAACCACGAGAAATCTTGCTGTAGTCCGAGTTGAGCTCATTTGTAGGTATATGCCTTTTGGAGTTTGGAAAACTGGACTTTCCTTTGGACTAACAGCGGCTTAGGCAGTGAGCATTTGTCTCACAGTATGGAGATTGGGAACTCTGAGACCCTTTTCCTGCATCTTCACATGGAGCAAAGGTCGCCTGTCTCCATTCCTCTTCTTACAGAGACACTACTCTCATCATGGGGTCTCTGCCTCCATGACCTAATCTAAACATGATTACCTCCCTCCTCAAGTCCCTGCTTCAGAACATCATCATATTGGCCAGCTGGCTGCCACATAAACTCGGTGGGGCAGGGGCCACAGAACATTAAGTCTGAGCTAGCTACCCAAGCCGAGCTGAGGGCTGACCCTCACCTCCCAGCAACCTTAAGTGGTATTACTCCGGCTGCAGGAAGAAGTGGCTGTCTTCTGTTTGCATGGAAAGCCTGTCCTTTGAAATCCCTTGAGCCTAGCTCTTTTGACTCTGCTGCTCTAAAGGCAAAGGTAATTTATTCTTACTGTAGATAAGTTTTCGGACTGGTCTCAGATAGAACCTGAGTTTTGTGTATTTATTAATAATCTAGAATCACTAACTCAAGAAACTAGATTTGGGGAAAACCCAACATCTAACACACTATGTCAAATGAGGGTCCACTAAGCACTTTCCTCAAGATCACCAAGAACATCCTATAAAAATCCAAACTTGACACCAGGCTTCAGACCCTCTCCAAACCACTTGCTACTGTTGTTTTGTAAATGAAGCAAAAGCCAACTTGACTTTACAGCTTTTCAGCCATTCATACTTTTAACCCATTATAGCCCATAATGTAACTATTCCCACATTCCATGGCTAGCTGTGTTTCAGATACTAGATCATCTCTTACAGACAAATGCTAGTGTGAGAACATGTGATGAAAAGGACTTAACGGAGACAGATTGTTTCCATCTGAATCACTCAGCCACAGTAAGAGGCTGAGAGAGACATCCTGAAAAATTGAAATAGGATTTAGCGAGAAGGAGTTGCCTGAAGCTCAGGCTCACTGGAGACATTAAAACCTACCAGGGGTTGGGCGTGGTGGCAGACGCCTGTAATCCCAGCACTTGGGAGGCAGAGGCAGGCACATTTCTGAGTTCGAGGCCAGCCTGGTCTACAGAGTGAGTTCCAGGACAGCCAGGGCTATACAGAGAAACCCTGTCTCAAAAAGAAAAAAAAAACCAAAAAACAAAAAAAACCAGGGGATTAAATTAGACAGTGGTGAGAACATCAGCCTTCAATCCTGCATTGCCAGTGTGCACTTCCCTACAGAAGAATAGACAACTAAGGTGTGTGGGTCCTAAGAACAGGCTGAGTCAGGAAGGGTTTGTGTGTGGAGGGGGTGGGGTAGAGAACACAGCAAGAATAGAAGGGTTGCCGGGCAGTGGTGGTGCACGCATTTAATCCCAGCACTTGGGATTACTTTACACACGCATGCATACTTCCATATGCATATGGAGCAAAGCACTAAGCGCCAGTGCAGAAAGACCTCACTCATTCTGGATGAAGCATGAGCTCCAATCTTTATTGCATAGAGAAAGAAAAAGCTCCCACCCTTTTAATGCTAAATGAATTAAACCATGTTCATAAGAAGAAAGCTTTGTTCCTTTTAATAAGACTAAGCCTGTCTTGTCCTTACCATGGGACTTGTCCAGTCTCGTGGTGAGGAGAAGCCTGCCTGCTCCTCTGCTCTCTGCAGCGTCTTCTTTTTCCCTGTTTCCCTCTACGTTCTGCACATTGCTCTCTTAGTTTTTTGTGTTAGCTACAGTTTCTAAGTTATTCCACTCTGCGTTCTCCGTCTAATCTTGTTCTCTTCTGACTAAAAGCTTCTCAGTTCAGTTCCTCTCTCAGCTCAGGTCTTCTGCCCTCTGCTCCTCTCACCTAAGTTGCTCAGTTCTCACTCTTCCCCTTGTCCTCAGCCCTTAAACATCTCTCAGAATACATGATCACAGGTTACAAAGTTCATCACAAGTTCACACAAAAATTCAAATCATAAATTGAAATTGAAGTTTACAACAGAGAATGTTTACATGCATATCCGTTAGGAGTAATTATCTAGCTAAACATCCATCACCTGTCTCAGCTTCCACAGGTTCACTTAAGATTTAAAACCATAACTAAGTTATTAGTGAAGTTTTGTATAGATAAACCCAGTCAATATTTTATCATCTGTCCTAGCACCTATAATAAATCCTAGTTCCCTTTTTATGATCTTGGGTTGTTTTACAACCTCTTGGAATGTGGTCTGAGTGGAGAAAGTCTGGTTGCCATCTAAGAGCAATTAACTTGTAACACTTGGGAGACTGGCAGAATTCTCATTGCAGTTTTGATTATCAGAAAGGACCTAATAGCAGTCCCACTATAAAAAAGCTTAATCACAGATATAATTTTAGGAATTCTTATAGGGTCATCATTAAAACTTAAGTCAGCTATTTGTCTTCATAGCATCACTATAAGACAGTACATCTTCGTGGATCTGCAGAGATCTGCTCCAAAGGGGTTTGCTATTACTATTTGATTATTACATATGTTTAATAACAGGAAAAGCATAATAATAGCAGGAATCTTTCCTAAAATGAGTTCCTCACAGCCTTGCTTAATGAGGGTTCACCTGTCACAGATTATATAATAATCTAAAGCAGGCCATTTCAGGATGACCACGTGCTGGTATTAGCTTCTCCCCTTATGGCTCCTGTCAGAAAAATAGAAGAAATGTAATTGTCATTTTAAAGGCTGTATTTGTCCTTTCTAACATTGTTCTTTTGGTATCGTCTTCTCTCTCAACTTTTCTAGCTCTGACAGTTCGGAATGGAGGAAATGTGTTGGTCCCCTGCTACCCTTCAGGTGTGATCTATGACCTCCTGGAGTGCTTGTATCAATACATTGACTCTGCCGGCCTCTCCAACATCCCCTTCTACTTCATCTCCCCAGTGGCCAACAGTTCTCTCGAGTTTTCCCAGATTTTTGCTGAGTGGTAAGTCCATGGAATCCTGTCTCTGAGTTCTGCTTAAGTATGTTCAGTCGGTAAAAATGAAAAGAATTGGGACGTGGTAAGAGTGCTTGGGACTTCATGTATGTGCATGTGTGTGAACTAGTGAAAGTCAAATCCCATATACTGCTAGTGTTTAGACGCATAGGTACCAAGAAAGGATAAGAAAGCCCCAAGATCATATTGTTATAATTAACTATATCTGATAAGAAAAGCTGGATTTTTATTTCCATAGCTCGTTTATCAAAGATTCATTTTACTATACCAAGAAGCTGACCAAATTCCTAGAACAGACACTTAGACATAGGTTACTAAGCTCTGACCATGTTTGAGGAGTTTGAGTCCAACTCCCCTGGTCAAAAAGAGGGAAGTGGAGGTAGATGTTATTTCTAATTCTCAGGAGCCACGCAGCACAGAATAGAATATGTCCGATCAGTTTTAGTAGTATGGTGGCCAAGTGGACACAGCATTTATTAAGTTTCTCACTGAAAACCGGGCCATGGTGGTGCACGCCTTAATCCCAGCACTTGGGAGGCAGAGGCAGGTGGATTTCTGAGTTTGAGGCTAGCCTGGTCTACAGAGTGAGTTCCAGGACAGCCAGGGCTAAACAGAGAAACCCTGTCTTGAAAAAACAAACAAACAAAAAAGTTCCTCACTGAAAATGGAATTTTTACACTGCCCCCTTACAAGATATCCCATTGCTATGCCCCTCACCCACTCCTGGTTTTGGTGTGTGGGTTTTTCCTTCCCACTGAGTTGTGGGCATCTCCCCGAGTTGCCTCTGCTCCTCTTGGTCAGTAGTCAGTCCTCTGCTCCTTCTCTTTAGTCCTCACTCGTTTTTATCCTCACACACCAGTGTCTTCCCCACATAGGATACCCTAAGCACTATTTGCAGATTAAATTAACATGTTAGAAAAGTGTTTTCATTCAGACCACCAATAAACACACGCAGCGCGCTCCTGGGTCCAGCCCTGTAGGCTGGGTAGACAGTGCCCCCGCCTTGTCGGGTCTGTGCCTACCAGTATGGCCGTCACCCACACACAGGGACGAGAGTGCTGCCGGGTCTAGCTGTGGTCTTGTTTTACAGGTGTGTGTTAGTTCATAAGTGGGCAATCCATGTTTGTGTAGAAAAAAATTTTCAGAAAATAATAGAGACCTAGAGCCCACACCACCGCTGACATAGAAATCGTGTTGAGTAGTTAACATCTTTAAACGTCACCTTACCAAGTTTCACTTAAGTTTAAATTCTGGTTTTGTTTTCCTAAAGGAGTTGCAGCTCAGTAGTGCAGTACAGTGTCACAGAAAACATTCAATAATATTAAACCATTATGAAACTTTGTGAAGATCAGAAAATACTTGCTTTCTTAGCACTTGGGAAGCTGAGGCAGGAGGAAAACAGGTTCAAGGCCAGACTGTTACAGCCCATACCTTGTCTCCAAAGAAAGAGCACACAGTGAGCATACAGAGAGCACAGAGAGCACACAGAGAACACTCAGAGGGCACACAGTGAGAATACAGAGCATATGGTGAGCACACAGTGGGCATACAAAGAGCACACAGCAAACAGTGAGCACACAGAGAGCACACAGTGAGCACACAGTGAGCACACAGAGAACACACAGTGAGCACACAGGGAGCACACAGAGAGCACACAGGGAGCACACAGGGAGCACAGAGAGCACACAGAGAACACTCAGAGGGCACACAGTGAGAATACAGAGTATACAGCATATGGTGAGCACACAGTGGGCATAAAAGAACGCACAGCAAACAGTGAGCACACCGAGAGCACACAGTGAGCACACAGAGAGCACACACAGTGAGTACACAGAGAGCACACAGTGAGCATACAGAGAGCACACAGAGAACACTCAGAGGGCACACAGTGAGAATACAGAGCACACAGGGAGCACATGGGGAGCACACAGAGAGCACACAGGGAACGCACAGAGAGTACACAGGGAGCACACAGGGAGCACACAGAGAGCACACAGAGAGCACACAGGGAGCACACAGAGAGCACACAGAGAACATACAGTGAGCACACAGAGAGCAAACATGGCTGCAGTATTGTCTCCACATCACTCCCATCTGTATAATTAGCTTACTATCTTCTCATTGGCTGGCAGGGCTTTTCCTTTTAGGAATAAATCATAAATTGATACTATTCATATGCTATATGATAATAGCATCTGCCTTAGGTAAGTTCCTAAAAGTGGAATTACTGGAATAAAGGGTAGGAATATTTTTAATGTTCATTATCTAATACTACTTGCCAAAAATATTTTTATGTAAATTATTCCTTTTTTTGCCCATTTACCTCTTAGAGGTTTTATATCTCTCTTACGTATTTGAACTCTGTGTATATATTAAAGATATTAACTTTTTGTTAACATACTTTAGCCATTTTTCTCATTTTGGTACTTTTTTTTAATTTTATCTTGGATTTTTTTTTTTTTTAAGTAATAAACCTTGTACTTTAGAATAATTTTAGATTTACGGAAAAGCATAATGATAATAGAGTTCCCGGACACCTTTCACCTGTTTTCCCCTGCTGTTAACGTCACTCAGGCAAACACGTTTATCAAAACTAGAAAAGGGTGTGGAGGAAGTCAGTGGTTCGGAGCGCTGAGTACTCTTCCAGAGGACCTGGAAGAGGCTTCCATTCCCAGGGCCCACGTGGCAGTTGACAACTGTGTGTGTGTGTGTGTGTGTGTGTGTGTGTGTGTGTGTAACTCCAGTTGACAACTGTGTGTGTGTGTGTGTGTGTGTGTGTGTAACTCCAGTCCCAAGGGATGCAAGGCCCTCTTCAGCCTCTGTAGGCCCTGCGCATGCGGTACACAAACACGTGCTAGCTGGGCACCCATACACATAAAGTCAAAAGAAGCAAATCTTCACAAAAGAGAGGTTGAGAGTGGAGGAGTAACAACAGAGCGGGGCGTCGGTGTATGCTCGCAATCTCAGCTGACAGAACCCTGGGGGAAGGAAAATCTAGAGCTCAGAGCTAGCCTCAGCTACCTAGTGAGTTTGAAGCCAGCCTCAGCAACATGAAACCCTGTTTCAAAGAAGTGGTGTGTGAGTCCGTGCAGCACCGCCAGCAGAGACCAGAAAGCCAGCGCAGGCGCCACAGCTTGGGATGTCCTTGGCACACAGACTGAGTGGGACTGCCTAGGGAGAGGAGGCACGCTCAGCCAGCTCCTCAAGAGGGCATGGGGACATCAGGAAAGAGGGAGAAGGAAAGGTGTAACGAGGAGAAAGATGGGGAGGTATGCTCTTCCCTCAGAGAGACTCAGCAGTCACGGCTGACCAAGAAGAGAGCACAATGTAAAAGTCCTGCTCTTCTCATGAGCTCTCTGGTGTTAGTCGCTGCCCTCCCTCCTCCTAGCCAACTGCCATTTTCCTCCTGAGCTACACTGGGAGTCCCCTAGGCAGCTGGTAGCATGTGAAAGCAGCAAGGGACTAAAAGTTTGAGTGTCACGAAGGCCATTCCAGTGTGGCCTGGAGCCCAGTGTAAGACCTTTTCCCAGTCAGGATTAGTCAGAGTCCCCACTGGCTTTAGACAGACGCCTGGTTTGCTTTGCTAGCCCTCTTTGTACAGCGGCCTGCAAAGCACTTGCTCCCTAATAGGAATGCAGTTGCTTAGATGAACACGTGCTAGCTCTGGAGCTCTAGACTGGAGAAGCTCAGCAAGGGATTGTGGTGGAGCCAAGTTAGGCCTGCTAACCCCGAGCCAGGACCACTAGCACTCCACTCCAGCTTGCTGCCTCCCCTCTTGCTTGCTTGAAGAGTGCTCCAGGGGGACATCTTCAGGCCCAGCTGCTTACTTGGGTCTGCTCAGAAGTACTCTGTGGTTCCTGATCTCAGGGGCATCTGCTGTGTCTGCAAAAGTCCCCCACTCCTTGCTGTACCCGGGTCAGCCCCAACTCCACACTAAGGACGCTTGCTTGCTTGCTTGCTTGCTTGTTAGGTTTGTTTTCTGCTTAGGGGGAAGGGTAGAAGGGAAAGTCCCAGAGCCTCTTCCTGATCCTTAGTACCCTCAGGAGTGCAGGCCTGCTGTAACTATAGCTTTGGGAGCAGAGCATCTTGGGATGTGGCTGCTGGGGGGCTGTATTACAGACTCACAGAGCTGAACTCCAGCAACTGCCGTCCCCAGGAGCAAACCCTTTATCTTCTCAGCAAGGCGGAAGTCCCTCTCTGTTGTGCCTACATGAAGATTCTAGAATTGAAGGACAACATATCTCTTAGCCAAACTGGCCACAAGTGCTTTCCTGTCACTTTCCAGTCACTAATCAGACTGTGGTCCCTTCTGCATCACCCTCTACTGTTCAGGGTACAGTACTAAGCTCTCCCCTTCCTGAATCAGAAATGCAGACACAGCTAGTGTCCAAGAGCTAGTAGTATTCATGTAGATATATAAAGTGATTCTCTAAAGGTGTCTGCCATGTTTTTACCTTTCCCAAAAGAGAGATTTTTAAAGAAAGGTGAAAGAAAATTATAGATAGGAAAAACTCAATACATTTTGGGGACTTAGTCTAAATTCTTACCTCTGAACCCCTTGTTTTTACAATATTTTGATAGGGTTCTTCAAAGAGTGTTCCCAAGCTAGGCATGGTGATGCACACATTGATCCCAGCACTCAGGAGGCAGAGGCAGTTGGGTCTCTGAGTTTGAGGCCAGCCTGGTCTATAGAGTGAGTTCCAGGACAGTCAGGGCTAGGGTTGGGGGGAGGGAGGGAAAGGGAGTAGAGAGTGGGTGGGTGGGACAGCAGAGCACAGGAGAAATCTGGCAGACGGAGCCCGCAGGGGCATAGGGGAACACTGGCTAGGCCCGCACACCACTCCAGGGTAGGGACAGCAGACGCCCGAGTACCAAGCACGAGACTGCCTGGCTAGCCGGGAGGGGTCCGTGCTGTTCTGGAATGGACCTCCCAGGTAGCTGTGGAGGATCCTGGCTTCTTAGCTGAGAGGAAGCTTGGTCCTTCCCTGGTGGCTGGAAATGCTGAGGCCTGCTCCATGCTTCTGTGTGGCGGGTTTTGATAAGAAGAGACGGTTTATAGTTTCAATGTTTTATGATTAGAAGAGTAGAAGAGAAAAGGAGATAGAGAAGTAAAGAGATAAAGAGAAGATAGAGGGATGAGGGATGGCCATGACCACGTGGAAAGGGGGAAAGAATAGAGAGGGGCAAGAGAGGGCAGCGAGAAGGGGCAAGAAGCCTTCTTTTATAGTAGGCTGGGTTACTTGGCAACAGGTACCGAGCGGCGGGGAAAGTCTGGCTGTAGCCAGGTGACTGTAGGCGGAGTCCAGCCAGAACGCTAGGGGCCTGGGACGTGGCCATACGTGACTGATGGCCACAGGATTATGGAGTTGAGGAGTCAGCCGTCTGGGATTATAGCTCACAGGTTCCATCCCTTGTAGAATGTTCTATTGGGTCTCCAGAGTGGCCTTGCTCAACCAGGCTAAAGAGAGAGAGAGATTGAGAGAGAATCCTAAAACATAGTAGCGTGCCTGTGTGCGTGCTGACCGACCTGGTCCCCGCCCATCGGCTGGCTGGTTGTTGAGTTTTTGGTCGTGTCACATTGCAGCTTTCTAGGCTCCTCTGCAGCCTTTGTTTGGGCCAAGTCTCTCTAGGTATGTAACCTGGTCCGGCCTCAGACTCTAATGCTCCCATGTCAGTCCCCTGCAACTGGTGTGAGTAAGGAGAGGGCGTGGGCGTCAGCAGGAAGCCACATCTCAGAAAAAGCAGGTGCTTTTCTCCCCCCAAACTGCTAAACATAACATGGTGTCTCAGGCTGGATCCTGAAACAGGAAAAGGACCAAAAGTGGAAAACGGCTCAGATCCAAATCAGGTCTGGGACACACTGCCAAGGCAGAGTTCTTGTCTAGGATGCACAAAGCAAAGCTCAAAACAGTTATAATAATGGTAGCTCCCAAACCTGAGTGTCTAGCGTGCTCACCTGTCACACCACCGCTTGTGAGTTCCAGGCCACCCTGGGCACAGAGGAGCTGGGTACAGGAGGATTACAGTTACATACATTGTTAACACCAGGAACACGAGAACTGCACTCGCCAACTTTTTGATAAACATAAGATCATTTTAAACAAGCAGGGGTTTTTTTTGTTGTTGGTTTGTTTGTTTGTTTGTTTGTTTAATAAAATCTGTATTTACAGGAGACAGCATCCTGCGTGAGCCGGGCCCAGCTTTTATTCAGTCAGTGCAGAGTGAAAGCATCAAAAGAGCTTGAGTATTCGGTGTCCGCTGCTGCCACTAGGTGGTAGTAGATCCCCAGTGCACTGCTAACCCCTGTGTCTTCCTCTTTACAGGCTTTGTCACAACAAACAGAGTAAAGTTTATCTCCCGGAACCACCTTTTCCGCATGCAGAGGTAAGAAATACCAAAAGGGCCCAAAAGAAATGTGGATGATGGTATGACATGGGGTAGGGGCAGTCTCCATGCCTAAAACGCCCCTATGTAGAGCCAGGTACAGTGACACACACCTGTAAACCCAGCACTGCAACACACACACACACACACACACACACACACAGAGAGAGACAGAGACAGAGACAGAGACACTAAGCATGGTAGTTCAGGCCTTTAATCCCAGCACTGGGGAGGCAGAGACAGGCCAGTCTGATTTACAAAGTGAGTTCTAGGCCAGCCAGGTTTACACGGTGAGACTATGATTCAAATAGTAAATAAATAAAAAGGTTAAAAAGTGCCCCAGCTCACAATTCACTTCACTCATTTGCTCCCTCTAATAAACACATTGTGTTACCATAAATCTGCACAGTTCACAGCCCTTCTGTTGTAGTCTGTGCAGGGGACTTTTATTCTGATAGCTACTCCCACCTTCTATAGGAGCAAATCTGTTACCAAAATGTTCTTTCTAGGGGCTGGAGAGATGGTACACTAGTCAAAAGCACTGGATACTCCTCCAGAGGACCCAGGTTCAATGCTCACCACCATGTGGTGGCTCACAAGCATCTGTAAACTCCAGTTCCAGGGGATCTGACTCCATATATGCAGGCAAAAATGCACACATAAAATGAAAGTAAATATTCTCTTTAAAATGTTCTTTCTAGACATGTCAATCACATATGTAAAATTTCTTTAATTTTCAAACTGTTTATATATGTGTCCATTTGTATGTGCAGGTGTGTGTGCATCAGTCATCAACCTTAATTCCGCCCTCCCCACCCCCCTTGAATTTTTGAGGCAAGTTCTCTCGCTGAACCTGAAGCTTATTAATCCAGGCTAGCAGGCTTTCAAGCCTCAGGAGTCCTCGGGACTCCATCCAGCACTGGACACACACGGGCACGCCAGCTTCATGTGGGTGTTGAGGGTCTGAGCTCAGGGCCTCACAGTTATACAGCAAGCACTTTCCAAGTGAGGATTCCCTGGACCGTATGGGACGGTTCATGGGGGAAGATAACATAGCAGTTAACAAGAGGGAAAGTCCTGTCCTCACAGACCTCGCGGCTGTAGCCGAGCCACTGTTTGATACCCATCACTGGTTTGCATCTCACGTGCATTTCTCTGTGTGACTCATGGTATTATTACTATGTTATTGCTGCCAATTACCAGTCCTATATCACAGATACACAACAGTGACTTAATATACTCTTAATAGTTCTCCTGTTATTCCTTGATTTTTGTTAAAAGATTTCTCATTTCAGATATCTCCATTTCAGAAATGGCAGTGTCTGGCACAACCATAAACACACTTGGAGCCTCTGTTCTGTATACCATAATACATGGGAATATTGCCAAAAATGCACAAGAACTCTGGGCGATAGCCCTACAATGTACTCAAAGGCCCATCCAGAGCCATGTGGGCTCTGTGGCTCAGCCTCTGCCTCCGCAGCATTGGCTTTCCCAGCATGCCGTATGGTTCAACTAAAGGAGTGCACGGCCTCTTCTGCTTAGTGATGCATTCATCTCCAGCTTATCATAGCTTTTTCAGCACTGAATTCTTAGTCCAGGGTCTTGTCTTGATGTGCCAGTTTATCCGCTTACCAACTGCAGGACATGTTGGTTGTTTTCAAGTGTTGGCAGTTATATTAAACTGCTGTAGATGCGGATCTTAAGCTTTCAGCTGCCTCGAGTCAAATATCAAAGGAGCATGATTACTGGGTCCTCTGGTCTAACAAACAGCAACAAAGTCTTCCACAGTGGCTGTGCCATTTCTCATCCCACCAGCAAGGAGGGAGGAGTCCTCTGCACCCCACTCTCGCCAGCATTTGGTGTGGGGTGTAACGTCGGCCTTTGTGCTGGATAAGGTGCAGCGCCTGCTGCTTTGATTGGCATTTCCCCGCTGGGGCCTGGGGTTGAATGTTGCTGTCCTGGTGAGTCATCTCTGCAGACCCTTGGCGTAAGCCAGGTCCTCCAGCAGGTGCGGCTTTTGTCATCCTCCTAGTCTCTGACTTGTCTTCAGTTGTTTTTTCAGTCATTTCCCCCGCACAGCTAGGTTCTTCCGCCAACAGCTCTTGCATTTTTCTGTGTTTTAGCTCATTCAGACCAATAAGCTGAAGCACTACCGCAGCATCCATGGCGACTTCAGCAATGACTTCAGACAGCCGTGCGTGCTGTTCACCGGACACCCTTCCCTCCGGTTCGGGGACGTTGTCCACTTCATGGAGCTCTGGGGGAAGTCCAGCCTCAACACTGTCATATTCACAGGTAAGTTTAAGAGTGAGCAAGGTTCCTGTCCTTTCCATTGGGCCGATAGCGCATGAGCATACGAGGTAGAGAGGAAAGTATAAATACAACCATCAGCCTCCCACACCCTGATCTCATCACTGGAGAAGCTGAGGCAGGAGGATCAAATTCCAAAGCGCCTTGTCTCCAAAAATAAATAGGAACAACACAGATACAAAGGAATAAAAGTAAAGCCATGTTGGGCAGCTATTTGTCAAGCGCAACTTTTATTTCTGTTCTTTTTTGGTTTGTTTTTGGGGTCTTTTTGTTGTTGTTGTTGTTGTTGTTTTCAATACTGAAATCTACATTGCTTTTAGATAGAATTTTATAAGGTGTTGAGAACCTCAAGGATTCCAACGTTGGTCTGGTTTCACCAATTAGGATTGTTTACTTGGCTGGATCTTGGATCTTTGACTATGATCTGCACTAGCCTACAGCTACCCTTCTGGAAACAGAGCCTGCTTCTGGAAGGAACAAAGCCTTCAGTGAGATGAGGCCAGGCAGAGGTGACTTCTGGATTCTCCCTGCTTTATCACTGTAAGGTCTTCACGCTGCCTTTAAGCTTAGAAATCTCATAGGCCGTGAAGTCAGAATCTTGAAAGCTTGGTATAGCCTCCGACATGCCCATCTGTATTAGGGTTCTCTAGGGTGTGGAATGAATCTGTGTGTGTGTGTGTGTGTGTGTGTGTGTGTGTGTGTGTGTGTGTGTGTGTGAGAGAGAGAGAGAGAGAGAGAGAGAGAGAGAGAGAGAGAGAAAGAGAAAGAGAAAGAGAGAGAGATTGAGATTTCTTAGTATGGCTGTGAATGGAAAGTCCAATAACCCAGTAGTTTGAATCTGTGTGTGTGTGTGTGTGTGTGTGTGTGTGTGTGTGTGTGTGATTTCTTAGTATGGCTGTGAATGGAAAGTCCAATAATCCAGTAGTTGCTCAGTCTCACAAGGCTGCATGTCCCAGCTGGTCTTTAGTATATGCTGTTACCTTGAAGAAATCGGCCAGTGGAGGGATGCTGTGCTAGCACGGTGAAGAAGCAGGCAGGCAGAGCAAAGGTTTCTTTCTTGTCCTCATGTCGGCTGCCAGCAGAAGGTGTGGCCCAGATCAAAGGTGTGTTTTCCCACTCCAAAGGTCTGAACTAGAAATGCATTCACCACTCAAACCAAGCAAAAACAATCTCTCACAGGTGCCTTCTATTTCTGGTCTGTAATTTGTTCCAGAAATAATCAAGTTGACATCCAAGAATAGCCATCACACCATCCCTGTCACCTTCTTCTCGGCAGGAATGGGGTGACAGATTCACAAATGTGGTGCTCATTCTCCTTTGGGTGCCATCACAAGAATTCCACAAGCAGTCATCTCAGTGTCCTGTGTAGAAGTAGTGAGAAGATACCCAGGCTAGGGTAATTACTCGTGCGAGGCTTGGAACAGTGTTAACTTGTGTTTGAGCTGGATTTCTGGAGAGGTTCTCATGTTTTTGTTATGGTCACTGAATAGCCCCGTCTCACCTTGGTGCTCTGTGAAGTGAAGAGGAAGACAGTGGCTCAGCTGCACCAGGAGCCCTGACCCTCAGGGAATGCTCATCGCACATTAATTCACAAAGCACAAAATTTGGCCTGCTCTCTGGTAAGCTCTGGCTGACATGACAGTAGTTACAGAGTCCCATGGGCACAGAGAGGTCAGCTAAGAAGCCAGAGGCTGTGAGTTGGCTCATGATAGTACTGGCAACGTGCTGACATTTCACAGGTGTGGTTTCTAATCCCTGCTCAGGGGAGGGGAAGCTTGTCTGCCTTTGCTGCTTGTGTTGACTGCTATAGAGTATTCCTTCCTGGCGGCCCAGTTACCAGAGGAAGCACAGCTCTGGCAGTCCTATAAGCTGAGCTCAGCCACCCACCCTAAGACGCCGAGTAAAGGGACAAGACAGTGAGAAGCAGAGGAAGACTCACTCGGCGTGGCCATATTAAGAACAAATAAAGGCTCCATCTTTGGGTGGAACATAGATTTACGTTTATATAGAGGTCTTACCGTATGCCTAATTAGTAGTCCTGGTCAGGATGAGGTTCCGCCCATCACTGACCCTTCAGCCTCTGTCTGCAGAGTGGCCCTGTAAGTTGCTGGACTGTGAAATCTCTTCATAGGTGGGGGTGGTGTCCTCCTCTGGCTGCTTTTAGCATTTTGGTCTTTTTCTACCCCAATGTGAGGTTCATGGGGAGACTTAAATTCTTTAAGGTCCACTGCCTCAGCTGGAAAGCTGAGAGGAGGGACTCGGGTCTTAGATGGCCTGTACCTGTCCCTTGGGAGTGAGCACATTTATCTCTCTCTGCTCTGCGGGCTGCTCATTTGGTATGAATAACCCCTGCCAAGCAAGCACTGGTCCCTGGTGAGAGAAAAACTGGGCAGCATGACACATGGCTCCTCTGGAGGCCTGGGCTCCTGGTGGGAGCGTGACAGCCTCAGCCAAAGCCTGTTGACAGGGACTAGATGTTAATTTTGAGCAGCTGATGTGGTATTCTTGCGGCTGTGCCAGGTCCTGCCACTGTAAACTTACTGTTTGTCGTGTGTGTGTGTGTGTGTGTGTGTGTGTGTGTGTGTGTGCGTGTGTGTGTGCGTGTGCGTGCGCTACATGTGTACACTTGCATGCCAGAAGAGGGCATCAGATCCCATTGTAGATGGCTGCGAGCCAGCGCATAGTTGTTGGGAATTGAACTCTAGACCTCTGGAAGAGGTCCTAACCGCTACACCACCTTTCCAACCCTACTGCTCAGCTCTTGCAGGGGCACAAAAGGATGTATATCCCATTCTTCCCCACTTTCAATCTAGAATGTTAGTACTGATTAATGATTCCAGTCTGAAGAAATGACCACTGTGGTGCTTGCCAAAGGGCAGCTTTCTATGCCTTTACTTTTTTCTTTTTTTTGGGATGGAGTCTTCACTATGTAGCCCAGAATGGCCTTAAGCTAGCAGTTCCCTGCCTCAGCCTCCAAAGTGCACAGCCACACACAGTTCCTTTTCCTCTCCATTTTGAGCTGACGGTTTGTTTAGAGAGAAGTCCACTTCCTTGTCTCTCCCGTATTTCTCTGTTTCATAGGCTCTGAGCCTCCTTATGGGACCCCTTCTTCCCATGGCCCGGACTGTTCCCTTGCGTATCCTTTCCTGACAAGGGCTGTCTGCTTGGCCCTGACCACATCAGCTGCAGCTGGCTCAATGTTGCCTCTTCCTGAATATTAAAGCTCCCTGTTTTCACTTCTCTAGAACCCGATTTCTCCTACCTGGAGGCCTTGGCTCCTTACCAGCCCCTGGCCATGAAGTGCATCTACTGCCCAATTGACACGCGACTGAATTTCATCCAGGTGTCAAAGCTGCTTAAAGAGGTGCAGGTAAACAAAGCACTGGCCTGGGTCTACACTGGCTGTTTCCTCTGTGGGCCAGAGTCTGAATGTGGCTCTTTGTGGACCAGGTCTACACAGCCATGCTCTGAAGATGCCTGTCTTCACAGAAGCCTGTCTTCAGTTCTGTAGGATGCTGCCTGTTGCCCTTCAAGCTTCAGGAGATGATCTTTATTCACTGAAAAAGTTCCCCCTCTAAAGAAATGGAAAGGGAGAGAAAGAAGGCATAAGTGGCTCCTTTAATGAGGACCAGTGTGGCCACAGAAAAGCATGTAGATGCCCTTCCCACTGTGCCTAAATCTGAGAGTTACATGGTAGGCTCATGGTTGTTCTGGTTTGCATTTTCTGCAAAAAAAAAAAAAAAAAAAAAAAAAAGTAAAAGTAAAAGTAATTAAAAGAAAGTGGGGGTTTCTGCAAGGGGTGCAGATGAGCCAAGGCACTGGGATGGAAACTGAGGGTGGGGACAATTCGAGCTGGCAAGGAAGACAGCCGAGACCCTGTGAGAGGAAGGGTCTGGCACCCTGCCCAGGATCTCCAGAGCCTGAGTCTCTGCCGAGAGGGACCCACTCCTTCACTCCGGCACTTGTGGGTCTGCTTGCTTCCCCACTCCTAACTTGAGCTCCTTCATCCTCCTCATAGACTGCCATCATGATAGTGTCCATATATAAAAAAAGGGTAGGGCAGGGTGACAAGAAACAGGAAGCTAACGAACCCGCAGAGAGGCAAGGAGGCGAGGAAGATTGATGCTGGAGTTCCAGCTTGTCACTTCGGATGGACAGTGTGCCCTGTGCTCGGCAGCGTGCAGAGGGAGTGGCCAGGGGCCGAGCTCTTTTCATCACTAAGCAAATGCAAGTCCAAGTCCCCAAGCCAGCTTCACAGCCCTCTGTCACATGCTTATGTTGATATCAGAAACTGAGCCCACTTGCAGTGAGTGACACTCTGGAGGAGGCTCAGGCTGAGGCAGGGACAGAGCTGTCAGACGGAGCCAGGTCAGGAAAACCACAAAGCCCTGAAAGAGCAAGCGTATTAGATCCAGCCAGGTCTAGCCACTGGAAACCTCCATTCAAAGGATTTGTAGTTTAATCCAAACTCTCAGGGCAGGGGCAATTCACTGCCCTGTGGGTTTCCAGCATTAGTGCTCAGCTGGGTGATATTTGCACAAATAGTTTCATCTCGGATTCACTGTCACACTCGGGAAGGTGTATGACCTGCCAGTTTCCACTGCTCTGAGAATAGCCAAAGATACACCAAACCCAGAATACTGGGCTAAACAAAACTGAAATTCTTGCTAGTTAGTCCAGGGCTTGTAATAGCTCAGAGGGCAGGTATCATAGGAAGACTGCACCCAAGGAGCTACTCAGCTTAGGAAGTAGACACAGTGGATGTCACCACAAAAGTTACTTAGATGCAGTAAAAAATGGACACAAGTACAGAGAGGTAGCAGGCCCTTCCCTCAACCACCTAGGTCCCTCGAGCGAACTGGTCTCCTCATGGGTTAGCCAGTGTGGAGAGAATGTGCTCTAGCAGCCTGATTGTGGGCCTGAACCTCCAGGATGCTACCACAGGGGTCAGGAAAAAGCCTGGGGCTGCCACTCTGCACCCAACCCTGTGCCTGACCTTTTCTGTGACCTCCTTGTCCCATTGCTCCTCAGCCCCTGCACGTGGTCTGTCCTGAGCAGTACACCCAGCCACCCCCAGCCCAGTCCCACAGGATGGACCTCATGATCGACTGCCAGCCACCAGCCATGTCCTATCGGCGGGCTGAGGTCCTCGCCCTGCCCTTCAAACGACGCTATGAGAAAATTGAAATCATGCCAGAGGTGAGCTGCTGCCCTTTCACCCTTAAAGCCTGGTTCCCACCAGAGTGCCCTCAGGGGCACGGTCAGTCTCAAAAATGGAGGAAGGGAAGAAACAGACCCTCAGGCAAGTTATGCTCCTTATGCTAGTCTTCACTGGTGTGGCCCAGCAGGTGACATCCTAAGTCTCCACCATGGGGGATGCTTGTGCCCTCGGGGTTTCTCATCCTTCCTGGAATTTGTATGAAAAACGAGAAATGTAAACTTGGTTGTATCCATGTCATGTTAAGGTTCCGTCTAAAAGTCCGAATGGCTTACATTCTAAGTGCTAGCTTGAATTCTCTCACAAGGAAATGTAAGAGGCACATCGTACGTGTGAAGCCACAGTCGAGTAGTGCTGTGCATAGGTGACTCGTTAGGGAAGAGAAGGAGGAAGAAGGGGTGACTAGAGCAATGGGGGGCTGCTGCCTGGGGCCCTCAGGTTTCTCTTACGGACGCTCTGCTCCCCCCTCTGCCCACCACCATCCTTTCAGCTTCTGAGAGGGCTTTCTCCAGGTGCTGCTGCATGTGGGGGCCAGGGCTGTCATGTAAGAGACGGCGTAGGACAGAATCAGTGTCACTTGACTACAGCCTTGGAAAGTGCGTATGGGAGATGAAAGGGTTAAAGTCTGCTGCAATTAGAGGAGTTCCACACTGGGGCCTCTTTGGTCTTCCAGGAAGGAGGATTTACAAACAGAGCTGTCAGTTCTTAGGCCTGTTCTCAGAGAAGATGGACTCCTGC
Source organism: Apodemus agrarius (assembly GCA_964023405.1). Classification (NCBI taxonomy): domain Eukaryota; kingdom Metazoa; phylum Chordata; class Mammalia; order Rodentia; family Muridae; genus Apodemus; species Apodemus agrarius. The sequence continues at coordinate 61,241,052 of OZ030013.1, read as the reverse complement.
CTCTACTTCATGTGGTGTGATGGTGTTGCCGTGGTGTCCCAGCTCCACCTTAGAGGCGTGGGGGAGTGTTGACCTCAGCTACATGGTGTGGGGCTCTAGACTGGCTCTCATGGAGCCAGAGGTGTCGCCGGTCACTTGTCCTCTCCGAAAAGCCCCACCTCGAGTCCTCAAAGTATCTTACAGCTGCCCAGGGAACCTCTCGCCAGCTTAGTCCCCAGGACGCTGTCCCCAAGCCTGCTACACCAACCTGAACTGCGCGGAGAACAGTCACTTCCGGGGCAGGCAGTTTGTGAACAGGGCTGAGTGACAGATGTGACCTGGCACCGTGAGGTGCCGGGTCACTGCCGCAGTGTAACTCCCCACCCCTCCTCCATGGAGTCGCCCTCACATCTTGGTTCATTGATGTTCAAATGCTGTAAGCTGCTTCTGCCCAACTGGCATTGAATAGCAATGCTGATGGAATGCAGCCTGGCTTGGTGGAAAGCTCTACATCTGAGGACAGCACATAGCCAGGCCTGAGCACCAGGACCCCAGAGCTCTGAGCTCACTGCAGTGTGTGCACTGCGGCTGCACAGGAAAAGACACCATCCAGCTCAGGTCACAGTAGGAGACACTTGTCCTGCCATTGACAGACACCAGACTGATGGGGATCAAAAAACACAAACATGCAGTCCATTTGCAGTGGCCACCTAGAGAAGGTAAAGGGTTAGTGCAAGAAAGAGTGAAAGGGACCTGCACCCGGTGTGTGTGCTGAAGAATCTGGTAGGTTCTGACAGGACTTCGGAGACCATGTGGAGCCCATGAGTGATGCCGTGAAGCTGAAGCGTTCAGGAGCATGCACCCGGCAGATGGTGCCGCTTTCATAGTTGCGATGTCCAGCACACACCGACTTGCAGCTGCCCTGATGGTCCCTGCTGCGGTACCAGGAGCTACCACGCAAAGCGCTTTGATGATGCCAGGGCCCTGTCCTAGCCAATGGTCTACCGCCTCCTTCTCTGTCCTAGCCAGCGGCCTACCGCCTCCTTCACTGTCCTAGCCAATGGTCTACCGCCTCCTTCTCTGTCCTAGCCAGCGGCCTACCTCCTCCTTCACTGTCCTAGCCGGCGGCCTACCTCCTCCTTCACTGTCCTAGCCAGCGGCCTACCGCCTCCTTCTCTGTCCTAGCCAGCGGCCTACCGCCTCCTTCTCTGTCCTAGCCGGCGGCCTACCGCCTCCTTCTCTGTCCTAGCCGGCGGCCTACCTCCTCCTTCTCTGTCCTAGCCGGTGGCCTACCGCCTCCTTCTCTGTCCTAGCTGGCGGCCTACCTCCTCCTTCTCTGTCCTAGCCGGCGGCCTACCGCCTCCTTCACTGTCCTAGCCGGCGGCCTACCGCCTCCTTCACTGTCCTAGCCGGCGGCCTACCGCCTCCTTCACTGTCCTAGCCGGCGGCCTACCTCCTCCTTCACTGTCCTAGCCAGCGGCCTACCTCCTCCTTCACTGTCCTAGCAGGCGGCCTACCGCCTCCTTCTCTGTCCTAGCCGGCGGCCTACCGCCTCCTTCTCTGTCCTAGCCAGCGGCCTACCGCCTCCTTCTCTGTCCTAGCCAGCGGCCTACCGCCTCCTTCTCTGTCCTAGCCGGCGGCCTACCTCCTCCTTCTCTGTCCTAGCCGGCGGCCTACCGCCTCCTTCACTGTCCTAGCCGGCGGCCTACCGCCTCCTTCACTGTCCTAGCCGGCGGCCTACCTCCTCCTTCACTGTCCTAGCCGGCGGCCTACCTCCTCCTTCACTGTCCTAGCCGGCAGCCTACCGCCTCCTTCACTGTCCTAGCCGGCGGCCTACCGCCTCCTTCTCTGTCCTAGCCAGCGGCCTACCGCCTCCTTCACTGTCCTAGCCGGCGGCCTACCTCCTCCTTCTCTGTCCTAGCCGGCGGCCTACCTCCTCCTTCTCTGTCCTAGCCAATGGCCTACCTCCTCCTTCTCTGTCCTAGCCGGCGGCCTACCGCCTCCTTCACTGTCCTAGCCGGCGGCCCACCGCCTCCTTCACTGTCCTAGCCAGCGGCCTACCTCCTCCTTCACTGTCCTAGCCAAAGGCCTACCTCCTCCTTCACTGTCCTAGCCGGCGGCCTACCTCCTCCTTCACTGTCCTAGCCGGCGGCCTACCTCCTCCTTCACTGTCCTAGCCGGCGGCCTACCTCCTCCTTCACTGTCCTAGCCAAAGGCCTACCTCCTCCTTCACTGTCCTAGCCGGCGGCCTACCTCCTCCTTCACTGTCCTAGCCAAAGGCCTACCTCCTCCTTCACTGTCCTAGCCGGCGGCCTACCTCCTCCTTCTCTGTCCTAGCCGGCGGCCTACCGCCTCCTTCACTGTCCTAGCCGGCGGCCTACCGCCTCCTTCACTGTCCTAGCCGGCGGCCTACCTCCTCCTTCTCTGTCCTAGCCGGCGGCCTACCTCCTCCTTCACTGTCCTAGCAGGCGGCCTACCTCCTCCTTCTCTGTCCTAGCCGGCGGCCTACCTCCTCCTTCACTGTCCTAGCCGGCGGCCTACCTCCTCCTTCTCTGTCCTAGCCAGCGGCCTACCGCCTCCTTCACTGTCCTAGCCAATGGCCTACCTCCTCCTTCACTGTCCTAGCCAATGGCCTACCACCTCCTTCACTGTCCTAGCTGGCGGCCTACCTCCTCCTTCACTGTCCTAGCCAGCAGCCTACTGCCTTTCTTCTCTTTTCTCCTTGCATCGCTGTGGTGGGCAGGAGACTTGCGGAATGTATACCTGATTCCTGCACTGAGTTATCTGGTCATTTTAGACTACAACAGTGTAAGTAAGACCCAAGAACAATATAATGGCCCTCCTTGGAGGCCTTTGCCAGCAGGGCACAGAATGCTAAGAGCTCAGTGCTGTGTTCCACTAAGTCCCGGGCCCCTCTCCGCCCTGGGATTCCTCCCTGCCCTCAGAGGGAGCCTGTGTGAAGCCCTGCCTTTTACTTTCAGCTGGCAGACTCCCTGGTGCCCATGGAGATCAAGCCTGGCATCTCCTTGGCGACCGTCTCGGCTGTGCTGCATACTAAGGATAACAAGCATGTGCTTCAGGTACCCAGGGCATGCGGGAGGCTGGGTATGGACCCCAGGGACCTTGGAAAGCCCTGCCCACCTAACAAGCCCCCATTTCGTCTCAGTCAGACACTGACGCTTAGGTTCAGTGAGACTTGTGTGTACTGAAACAAGGAAAGCACTTTGAGCAGATTCTTAGCCACCTCTTCCTCTGGCCACAGGCCTCAAAGAAACCACCTAAGCTGTCCCGAGTAGTTTCCTGTTCCCCAGCTCTTGAAGTAGCAGCATCACCCCAGCTTGTCATGGGCACGTTCCTCTCGACCCCCATTCCTGAGCAGTACAGGGTGAGACCTGAAAGCGGCAGACAGCACCCATCCCTTCTGGTGCCTAGAATACAAGCACAGCACAGAGCCAGGAAGGCGGGAAGCCTGGCACATGGGTGGGCAATGCTCACCTCAGAAGCATCCCCCACAGCTGCCGTGCTGCTGGTGTGCCCCTGTCTAGCACTCCGAGCACTAGGCACTGTGCGTACTGCCATGCATTGTCCGGGCTGATCCTCACAGAGCCCTGGGGTCCAGGAGTCCTCCGACCTCCTAATGCTTTTCTACCACTGCCTGGTGGCACGGCCAGACACGGCAGTCTGTTCTGAGTCAGCATGCGTGGCTCTGACTGCCAGTGACTATTAGAAGGGATTTCATCCGCAAGTAGTGGAATCCCTGGCAATGCAGACCTGGTTCTTGCTGGAAGGAGATATGATGCCGAGCATATGGTCGCATTAACTCGGCTGGAGCCCAGCTGCTGAGCCTGGTTTTCACGCCAGGCCAGCAGGTCCTGGCCACGGAGTCAGTGAAGAGCGCTCACTGAGAGGCACGCTCTCCTTCTGCCCCAGCCCCCTCCCAAGCCCACCCAGCCCACCAGCAGTAAGAAGAGGAAGCGGGTGAGCGAGGACGTTCCTGACTGCAAAGTGCTGAAGCCTCTGCTGAGCGGCTCCATTCCAGTAGAGCAGTTCGTGCAGACCCTGGAAAAGGTGAGCTGGGGCCGGCCCTGCCCCCAAGGCTGTGCTCGGGTGGATGGACAGAGCAAGGACAGGCTCAAAACGCACTAGGCCAAAGGACATCTGTCTGCGCACACCAGCCCTGTCCTTCAGTCTACAGCTAGGGAGCAGCAGGTATGGCACGGGACAGGCTGCCCGTCCTCTCTGGAGCCAGGCTGCCCACAGGAAGAGCACCACTGTCTGGGAGGGCTAGCACGCGTGACTAGGTAGGTCAGTGATTTAGTCAAGTGGGTTGAAGAGACAGGCAAGAAGGAAGACGTGCTATCCCAGTGGCTGCCCGTGGGCCCCAATGGCTGCTTCCTTCAAAGGAGAGATTTTTTTTGTGTGTAGAGGTGTTTGTTCTGTCTGCATATTTATCTGTGTATCCTGTATATGCCTGGTACCTGTGGAGGCCAGAAGAGGAAGTCAGATCCCCTGAAATGAGTTACAGACAAGTAGAGCTGCCATGTGAGTGCTAGCAATCACCCCATGGCCCTTTGGAAGAGCAGGCAGTGCTCTGACCCTGCAGCTAGCTCTCCAGCGCCTAAAGGGAAATGTCCAGACTGCAGTGGTGCAGGGAGGGTGCAGGGAGCACTACCTCAACGATCTTTATAAGTTTGTCTTTGTCACGATATTGTGACAGTTTTTGTTTCCACACTATCACCCTTACTGGAAAGAGAGGGATGGGGTGAAGATGGCTTGGGACGTGCTTTGAGAAAACTCCAGTTGGTGACGGCAGGGGGGGACATTCTCCAGCTAAGCTATATAACCAGTGTGGTTACTGTCCCAGCTGCTGACTTCTTTCAAGTTTCTAAAACAAAGCTTCCCGTTTCAGGCTTGGTTTTCTTTATCTTTTGATTTTCCCACAATCCTGTAGACGAGTAAAGGACCCATCTCCCTTGAGGCTTTATGGGCTCCTGAGAAGAGCCAGGAGTTTCAAGTTTCATCCTTTTAAATTATTATTCCTCACAATAACTCCCTTTTCCACAGTGGCCTTACCTCTTTCTCCTGCCTGGCGCTCCCTTTCTTACCTCCTTTCCAAGGTTGCACGGGTGTCCTGCAGCCCAGAGCAGGCCTCAGGCTCTTTCTGTGCTGTGGTCTCATCCAGGCCACTCTACTTTAGCTGTAGTTCTTTTTTTTTTTTTTTTTTTTTTTTTTTTTTTTTTCCCCAAGACAGGGTTTCTCTGTATAGTCCTGGCTGTCCTGGAACTCACTCTGTAGACCAGGCTGGCCTCGATTTCAGAAATCCGCCTGCCTCTGCCTCCCAAGTGCTGGGATTACAGGCGTGCGCCACCACCGCCCAGCACATAGTTCTCATTTTTAAGGAGATTCTACAGTTATCAGTAAAGGTGGCTGGGGAGATGCTGCCAGGCCCCAGGTTAGTGAGGAGTATGTGAGGAGTGGTGCTTTCCCTGGGGCTCAGAATTGCAGAGACCAAAAGTAGGCAGGTGCCAGGGTCAACAACCCAGCTCCTCCCTGAGAGTCTGAATGTACTCAAGTCCCTCAGAAAGGGCAGAGGAATCAGCTGTTTTCCTGAGACCTTTCATAAATATGATCCTTCTGGTTGGACTGTGGCCGATGTCGAGCTGTGCTGACTGTATCTACCAGCGTGGAGGTCTCAGAGAGGCCTCGCTCTCAGGAGCTGTCCTTTTCTTTTCTCTTGGAACAGCATGGCTTCAGTGACATTAAGGTGGAAGACACGGCCAAGGGCCATATTGTCCTGCTGCAGGAAGCCGAGACACTCATCCAGATTGAAGAGGACTCAACGCACATCATCTGTGACAATGACGAGACGCTGAGGGTACGATTGCGGGACCTCGTCCTCAGGTTCCTGCAGAAGTTCTGAGTGGGGCATCCGTGGAAACCTAGGCCCGTCACCCAGACAGTCTGGCAGTGTCCTGACTTCAGAGAGGAAAGGTCTCCAGCCAGGATCCGCCATTGTGACTTCCTTGTACCGCTGACCCCAAGAACTTTTAGAGCCCTGTTCTTCTCAGTTCTGGGCTCCTAGGCAGCTATGGGTGACAGCATGACAGACGTCCTTTCCTAAGGGAAGTGAAAAAATGCCTAGCCTGTGTTTTCAGGGCTCACAAGGATCGTTCTCGGATTTACCTGCCTACAGTGCTGCACCTAATAAAATTAGAAAGTGAGCCTATCTCGCTCTGTTCTGTGGCCCATTTTGCTAAAAATAAACATTATTTTTATAGAAGTGCCCAGTTCTATTGAATGATTTAGTATCTGGGGGGAAAGTCTGCGGCTACACCCAGCAGTGAAAACACCACAGCACGTCTCCCCTCTGCCCTAATCACTAACTGGCCTTGTCTGTAGAAATGCACCCAGGGCTGGAGGGTCATCCTCTGACACAGCAAGCTCATGGCCTCCCTGGGCTCGTAAGACCCTGCCTCAAGAAGCAGAAACAACCTGGCAGGACATGTCTTTAATCCTAGCACTTAGAGGCAGAGGCAGGCAGTTGGAGGCCAGCCTGGTCTACAGAGTAAGTTCCAGGACAGTCAGACCTACATAGAGAAACTCTGTCTCAAAAGCAGCAGAAATAGTAAATTCAGCTACATTTCAGTTCTGTGGAAAGGTACTTTGTACAGAAAGAACCCCCACTCAAGCCTAGAAGTAGAGGTGACTAAAGGGAGACTGAGGAGCCCCCTTTTGTCAGTTCTATTTTTTGTAGTCTTAGAGGGCACCCACTTGTGGTTCTGAGTTCTGCTTCCTCCCCCAGGTGTTAGAAACCAGGCAGCAGGATCCTGGGGCGGTGCTCCAAAGATGTCAGTGTGACTACAGTATAAAAAGAACAAAAGTAAAACCTACGAGGTAAAACGAAGTAATAACACAAATCAAAGGAGAGGAGTAACTCGGCCTGAGGCTGTCGGGAAGATCCGTGACACTGGCCCACCTTTCACTGGACCGACAGGGATAAGGGGACAGCTTGCTCCTCCCTCTCAGGAGTGAAAGAGCAGGTGTCACTACAGAGCCCACAGCCCTTAAAATATCAGTCAGCCACAAAAGGAGGGACTGCAGGTACTGAAGGGACAGACGATAAGGCGGGGCAACACTGGGGAAATACCAGGAAGTGCTTATGCCACCGCAAATGACTGTGGACCAGAGCCCACTCGGGAAGAGACAACCTGATCTTCAATTGAATCCAAGACTGGAGAGTCTGCTCAGTGGATTAGATCATTTGTTGCTCTTGCAGAGAACCCTGCCCTTGCCGAATAACAAAACACCTCCAAGCAGCATGAGTTAAAGTCTCCATTTATTTTGTTTTTGTTTTTGTTTTTGTACAAAAATCCAACATAAGACCTTTGTGCTCATGGTTTGAAAGGGGCAGACAGATGGACAAGATCTGTTATCAGGGCCCCAGGCGGCCCCACCCTCCAGCTCCATGTTCACTAACAAGGCCACCCCAGACAGGAACATTTTAGGTGGTCCACTGGCCTGCGGCACCCCGGGGGACTGTCACTCTGTGGGTGGCCCTTGACCTCAAGATAAAGAGCAACTGGAAAACAAAGCTGTCCTGGCCCTGGGACCTGAGACCAGGTAGCTGAGTGTGACCTATGTTAGGAATGTGCACTAGGAAGTCACCCCTGGTGAACGACATCACACACCACCCAGGCTCCCCATACTTGTAGTGGCACAATCATTTCCAAGCTGTCCCCCAACCCCGAAACCCAAATCACAACTGCTTTGTCTCTGCCTCTTGCCTCTGACAGAGTCCCTCAGGTACAGTCACTGTCCATGCTTGCTGCTGGGGTCCTTAAGTTAGTGTTCCCGCTGGGCCCAGAGGTGCTATCCCATAGGACACTCTGACATCACTATCCCCCAAACACATTTCAGGGATACCCATGAGTGACCCACAAAGGGAGTCCTACCACAGAGACTGACTTTCTTATCGGGCGCCACAGCACCATTTACAACCTCTCAGTGAAGAGAAAGGAGACGACAGAGACAGGGCTCAGGGCAGAGCGATTGTCGGGATGTCCACCCACGGCTCTGGCTTCCATCCCCAATACTGGGAAAGGAGAAAATAAAAATAGCAGCCACGTATTTAGCGCGAAACACCACACTCTTTGGCTCCCCTGAGGGAAGAGGGCTACTGCTGCAAGGGCTGGTGGGAGGACAGAAGGTTGGGGAAAAGTCGCCTTTTGCTGAGTTGCCAAGAACCAAATGTCCCAGGCAGCCGGCCCCCTTGGTGTCAGTCCCAGAAGAGCCATTGGAGGTTCTGCAGCAGCTGGTCCCGCTGGCCTGAGGGTCCCGGGGGCAGGAACGGTCTAGAGAGAAGTCAGGACAGCAGGCAGAGACCCCAAGCAGCAGGATACATGTCAGGGCCTAGGAAGACGGAACTGGCTTAAGGCAGGTTCACAACCAGGACAAAGGGAGCTCTGCTTCGGCTGCTGGGCTGGGGAGACAAGTCACAGCCACCCTGGCATGAGTGTCCCACTGCCACTGCACCCCAGCTAGCTTATTTCACTTTCAGCCCTGGGAAGAGAACCATCCACAGGACACGGAAAGTGGTAATGTGGGGTGGGTGCCTGTTATCGTCCGCGACAGACAGGGACTTGCCTAGCAAATCTCAGCCTCTGGGTTCTAGCACACTCCAGACTTTGAAGGTGGGGGCTTCCTACAGCCAGCACGGCATCAGGGGTGTAAACCCCACAGGTACAGGATGGACATCCAGACACAAGAGGGAAGGTGAATTTCACCTAGGTGGTCCTTCAAAGGCACATGCCTTGCAGTAAGACTACGGAGTCCTCGAAGGACAGGGGCTGATTCTACACCAGCTGAGCTCCCGGCCAGCCTGCTAAGTTCCTGTTGTCTCCTCGGGGAGAAACAGGTACTAGGGAACTGGCCACCAGCACCCTGCACCAGTGTCACCCTGGGGGTGGGCTAGGTATAGGTCTCATTTCCGCCTCACTGTTGGCCGCCTCCTTCTCTCTCAAACTCAAGAAAGAACGGAGAGCCCAGCGACCCACGAGCCGGCCTGGTTCCAGCCCTTCACAGCACCCGGGGCGAGGCGTCCCCACTGTACGGTCTTCAGCAGGAGAAGCTGTGGGAGCAGCACTGAGGTGTCGGAGAGGGGTCAGAAGAGGTCAGGAGACCCTGCGCAGGCCAGGTCCTTCCTGCTCGTTTCTGCAGCCAGTGTCCCTGGAAGGGCGGCGTCACAAATGACTGTATAGGTAACACAGGGCCAGGACCCTCTCCACAGGGGTCTCCAGCTGGGTAGGACCCCTCCCTTGGAGAGATTGGCAGAAATTTCAGGTGTACTCCAACCCACCAAAATATATATATATATATGTGTGTATGTGTATGTGTGTGTGCATATATATGTATATACACATATGTGTGTACATATATGCACACATATAAATAAGCCTTGAATGGCAGATGTAAAATTCTCTCTTTAAATAATAATAGCTGTTACTGAATTTAAAAACCATGAACCAGCTGTCCTGGGCTTATGTTCGCCATCAGTCAGTGCCCTGTGCAGACGCCCTGAGTCTGCTGACCAGGATTCCAGGCCCAGTGTGGCTGACTTCAAAATAAAAGACAGCTATCCCTTCCCACTCTTCCTGCTGCCTCTCCCAGCAAAGGGTCTTGGCCCTGCCCCACAGATGTCCCCAAGGACCTTTGACACCTCGGGAACCTTGGGGGTGACTCCCCTCGCTCTGCTCACGGTCTCCTCAGAACTGGCAAGGCCCTAGATGAACTTGAAGCACTTGGTCTTGTCATGGGGCAGGCGGGTCTTGAAGAGCACAGAGTCCACCCTAAACTGTGTGTACAAGAGAGGCATATAGCCGTACACCTTGACAAAGAAGTTTATACACTTGTGCCGCTCGTGAAAGTGAGAGTCATCGTGGGACAGGGCCTGAGGGCACCCTGGGCATCGAAAAGTCCACCTCGACGTCACCTGCAAATGGAGAAAAAAAGGTAGGGTGAGAACACAGGGTGTCTGCGGACAGAATCTTACAACATGGACAAGCCAGCACCATGTCCAGAGTGAAGCTGCTTGCCCGTCAAGGAGCACACCTACAAACCCAGCATGTATGCGTCTAAAGCAGTGACCCGGGCCTTTGTGTCACTGCACTGAACAGACAGCAGAACAGTGCTTCCAGTCCAAACAAGTCGACCTCCAGTATTTATCTTGGTGGTACAGTATGCTGTTGAGAGACAGTTGTTTGTTTCAGCCATGTTTTTCATAGCAAAACACTGGAAAACTAGCCAAAACAGAAACAAAATAATTCTAAAATTGCATATCTATTAAAAAAAGATGTTTAGCCGGGCGGTGGTGGCGCACGCCTGTAATCCCAGCACTTGGGATGCAGAGGCAGGCAGATTTCTGAGTTCGAGGCCAGCCTGGTCTACAGAGTGAGTTCCAGGACAGCCAGGACTATACAGAGAAACCCTGTCTCGAAAAAACAAAAACAAAAAACAAAACAAAACAAAACAAAATCAAAAAAGATGTTTAAGAAAATTACAGGCTGGAGAGATGGCTCAGCAGTTAAGAGCCCCAACTGTTCTTCCGAAGGTCCTGAGTTCAAATCCCAGCAACCACATGGTGGCTCACAACCATCCATAATGAAATCTGATGCCCTCTTCTGGTGTGTCTGAAGACAGCTACAGTGTACTCATATATAATAACTAAATAAGTCTTTGGGGGGAAAAAAAAGGAAGAAAATTACATTTTAAAACATAAGAAAATGGTCAGGCTATTATTAAGATTTTCCAGGACTGGAGAGATGGCTCAGTGGTTAAGAGCACTGACTACTCTTCCGGAGGTCCTGAGTTCAATTCCCAGCAACCACATGGTGGCTCGCAATCATCTGTAATGGGATCTGATGCGCTCTTCTGGTGTGTCTGAAGACAGGAACAGTGAACTCACATACATAAAATAAATAAATCTTTAAAAAAATTTTAAAAAGATTTCCAACAACTAGAAAAACATAAGTAACATGATGGTGTTGTTACACGGGACCGAACGTTAACTTGGCGACCCTCCCTTCGCAAGTTCTGCTGCAGACCTGAGCACGCGGCTCAGCAGGATGGGGCCTGGCAGGGGGGACAGACCAAGACAGTGGACAAAGGTTTTCTTCTCAAGCCCAGCTCTAAGCCAGAGGGGACTGCACACCTCTGGTCGTGTCAGAGGACATCATCATACGTGAGACTGAGGTAGGAATTTAAGTCACGTGTGTGCCTGTACGAGATGCTCATGGAGCCTAGGCTGGTCTCTATCAGGCAGCAATCCCAGCATCCAGAGAAGGGACAAAGCCCTTTGCAGCACTGCAACGAGTCGGACCCAGGAGCGAGGGCAGGGGAAGGGCCTGCAGAGACATAGGACAGCACCAGGAGCACTCAGAGCAGCAGGATGCGGTGGCTGTGACCAGTGTGTACACACTTTCTGGAGGAACTTTCCAGAGTTACTCAGACACTGTACAGACATTCAACCTATGAGCATGAAGAGGAACCCCAGCAAGTGTAAAGCTCTAAAACCAGAACCCAGCATGGGAAGCGCGGACAGGAAGGCAGGCAGAACTACGTAAGCAAGATGACTAGAAGGCATGGGAACGGCAGAGGGTCACTCATGGAAACTCAAAACAGGCAACCCCAGTCCTGGGTCCTGGAACAGAGACGGGACAGAACAAAGCCGGGACACCGGAGGGCTCCCGGTATATGATGTTATCAGTGCAGGTTCGCGCTGACGTGCACAATGGAGTGTGACAGGCGTTATACCATCTCACAACCCTTAATTAAATCTGTTTTCACAGAGTGTGTTCAGAGAGGGTCAACTTGACGAGCCGGCAGCACTGCTCAGGGCGCACACTCGGCACAAAGCCTTGGCCGTCTCTCCATCCCGCTGCTCGCCCACCGGCTCAGCACAGCTACACCCACGGCAAAAGCCTGCACTCTGTAACCGCTGCTGTCAGAGCAGTCCCTCTGCAGGGCTTCTCATTTCTATTTTTGAGGGGGGCCTGAGCCCAGTGCTTGCAGAGTCCAGAAGGGAGGGAGCATCAGACCCCCTGGAACCAGAGTTACAGGATGTGGTGAGCCACCCAGCATGCATGCTGGGAACTGAACTGGGACACGGAGGAAGGCTGAGGGCCACTTCACAGCAGTAACCAGCAACACTACTGTGATATGCTGCAGCTACCATAGCGTAACAAGAAGGCAGCTGTGATTTCTTTAACAAATCAGTTAGAGCATCTACCCTTAGAAACCACTGCCTGATTCAGAAAGGAGGGCGAGGCGGGGAATAAAGCCGCCCCACCCCTCCCCTCCCGCCCAAGTCCCAGCTCCCTCAGCTTTTCCAATGGCCTTGGTGCACAGGCCCTGTCTTATAGCCATACTCCAGTCCTATGTATATGCTATGGTGTTCTTGAGCACCTTACAGAAAAGCCTCTGAGCTGTGGCTTTGACACAAGCTGCACTAAGGCAAAATGGAAGAAGGAAGTGTGTATGCACACACCTTCCCACAGGTAACGGGACGTACCTTGATGGGGGGCTTCCGTGTGATGTGGGAGACAAGGAAGTTCATGGCGATATCCTCACAGTTGATGTATTCGTCCACCATGTCTCGGATTGCCTGGGGCATCACATAAGAATACAGGTAGGCATAATACTGTCAGGAAAGAAAGGATTAGAACACGGTTAAAACTTCTTTCCCTTTCAGCAAAAAATATGCATGGCTCTAGGGGCTGTCGGGATATGAGGGACGGTGCCGGGGTGGTCCCAGGGGGACACAGTACTAGCTTTTAGGGACTGGGACAGGAACGAGGAGCAACGTTGATGCAGATCTTCACTGTGAAACATGTCCCGGGTCAGCTTGCTATCTTCAGTATACAAGAAAGCACCAGGAGGCCACGCCTTCACAAAAGCCAGCTCAGTGGGTTGCGAAGCTGGCAAAGGTGCTCTGTGAGGGGCAGTGGCGTGACCTGCTCATCTCAGAAGAGGATTCTGTGGTGCTGGGAATGGAACCCAGGCCTCTGGCACACTAAGCAATGCTCTACCATGTATGTGCCTCCACAGTCAGAACGGAGAACTCTTCAGAGCCCACTTGAACATTTCAAAGAGAAAGATTGGCCAGCATCAGTCACAAGAAATGTGAATCCAGGGGCGGAGACAACAACCCCATGGTTAAAAGTGCTTCTTTTGCAAGGCTAAGAAGTAGAGTCTGGTTCCCCAGAACCCACATAAATGCCATGTGGGGGTGCTAATCTACCTGTAAGGGCAGTCTGGCATGGTGGAGGAGACAGAGGGTCTTCAGAACATGCTGGCTACCAAGACAAACATATCTGCAAGGTCTGGGTTTCACTGAGATCCTACTCAATGAATAAGGTGGAAAGTGGTCAGGGATGGTTCCTGACACAAACTCCGGGCTGCATACACATGCGTGCACATGCACTTGCATATACATACATACCACATACACATCTGGAAAATTAAAAACAATGTAATATGAGCCTTGTGGCATTTTAAGTGTCTATAATCATGTTCTTCACTCAAGAAGAGCTGGAGCCGCCACGGCAGCAGAGCACTTAGCATGCCCTAGCTTAGCTCGAGGCCGGGCACCGCCACAAAAGGGCTGAGCGCGCCTGTGCACATTTAGTCCTAGCACTTGGGTGGCAGAGACAGGCAGTTCTCCGACTTCAGGTCGGGGCTACCCTGGTCTTTGAGTGAATTCCAGGATAGCCAGAGCTATGTAAAGAGACCTTGTCTCAAAACAAACATATAAACAAATACATGGAAAGTGAGTGTGGAATTAATGCCTTACTTGCCCCATTTATCCAAAACAACCGCACTTCAAAAAGTAATGAGCATAAAACCCTGAGGTATTTCGTGATTCTCCTCACGCATGTTCCACACTTTGGTGTTCCTTATACATCCCAGCATGCTCGGCTCTGAGCAGGCAGCACCAAGAGCTCAGGTGCCACCGAGGACAAGGGCTATGTTACAGGTCAGAAGAGACGGAGGAGGAGGGGGAGCCAGGAGCAAAAAGCAGGAAAAGTTGTGCTGGCCAAAGGTGCCTGCACTGGGAACCTAACGTGAAACACCTCTGGGCAAAGGTGGCAGAGCTCGTGGACAGTCCCACAGCGGACCCGTACAGTGGCAACTGGTCTGAGCGAGAGGAGAGCCAGGCTCTGGCCTGCCTGAGCCGTATCTGGGTGGCAGTGCTGAAAGTGGACACTATGCAACAGGTCTTTGATCAGGTTCCCTCAGCTGTCCAGAGTGAGAGTCAATGGTCGACAGGCAGTCCTCCTGGCTGACAGGCAGTCCTCCTGGCCGACAGGCATCCTCCTGGTCGACAGGCAGTCCTCCTGGCTGACAGGCAGTCCTCCTGGCCGACAGGCAGTCCTCCTGGCCGACAGGCAGTCCTCCTGGCCGACAGGCAGTCCTCCTGGTCGACAGGCAGTCCTCCTGGTCGACAGGCAGTCCTCCTGGCCGACAGGCAGTCCTCCTGGCTGACAGGCAGTCCTCCTGGCTGACAGGCAGTTCTCCTGGCCGACAGGCATCCTCCTGGCCGACAGGCATCCTCCTGGCCGACAGGCAGTCCTCCTGGCTGACAGGCAGTCCTCCTGGCTGACAGGCAGTCCTCCTGGCTGACAGGCATCCTCCTGGTCGACAGGCAGTTCTCCTGGCCGACAGGCAGTCCTCCTGGCTGACAGGCAGTCCTCCTGGTCGACAGGCAGTCCTCCTGGCTGACAGGCAGTCCTCCTGGTCGACAGGCAGTCCTCCTGGCCGACAGGCAGTCCTCCTGGCCGACAGGCATCCTCCTGGTCGACAGGCAGTCCTCCTGGCCGACAGGCAGTCCTCCTGGCCGACAGGCAGTTCTCCTGGTCGACAGGCAGTCCTCCTGGCCGACAGGCAGTTCTCCTGGTCGACAGGCAGTCCTCCTGGTCGACAGACAGTCCTCCTGGCCAACAGGCATCCTCCTGGTCGACAGACAGTCCTCCTAGTCTATAGGAAGACCCAGTCTTGACTTTATTTCAGTTTCTGTATGTATGCTTTTGATGTTTTCTTGTCTCTGCAATGTGTTTCACTGCACGTCCTCACCTATCTTGGAACCTGTGATCCTCCTTATTTAGCTACAGACCACTGGGATTCCAGCTGTGGGCCATCATGTTTGCCTTTCTTCTTCAAATGCAGGGATAGCTTGTTTCTGGCACAGAAAGGCCACAGAAGCAGAAAGGCTGATTCGAAGGCAGTGTCCACTCCCACAGAAGCTAGCCTCTGCTAAGCTCGGGGCACTAACAGCCTGGTTTCTTACCTTGTGAAAGAAGGCAGCGCCCGTCAGCACCATGGACAGCTCACAGGAGTAGTTGGAGTTGTAGAGCCAGGACTGGTGAGGGATGTCCCACGCATGGTACCGGCCAGGGAAACCCACAATGCGATCACGTGCCTCTCTCCACACTCTGAAAACACACACACTTAAAATGAGCACTTTTACCTGGCCTGCCTGACCCTTAAGGACTTTTGTGGTCACAAGCAAAAAACATTTTTAAAAAATTTATAAGCCGGGCGGTGGTGGCACACGCCTGTAATCCCAGCACTTGGGAGGCAGAGGCAGGCGGATTTCTGAGTTCAAGGCCAGTCTGGTCTACAGAGTGAGTTCCAGGACAGCCAGGGCTATACAGAGAAACCCTGTCTCGGAAAAACCACAAAAAAAAAAAAAAAGTATAGTGTCATCAATAATGTGCTTATCACCCCACAAGTTTCTAGTAGTAAGGTCACATGGTAAGAAACCCTAGAAACCTTAGTTAGGCATGCATAACAATCTCCTAAGAAGCAGAAGACACCAATTACTGTTTTGGTTCTTTAAAGGTTTGTTTTTAACAATCATGACAGCTTAGTTCCACAGAACATGTATGGAATTTCTCTATCCCAAGTCCCTGTTCTTCCTGCTTGAGAGGGCACACATGAGAAGCACTCAGAAACCACAGGCAATCACTGTGGTGGAGTGCACTCATTTCCTAAACTGGGCAGGACCGGGGAGAAACCTAACGTGTAAAACTGTCCACAAACCATCAAATTCATCTGTTAAATGAGAGGGAGGGAGGGAAGAAGGAAGGGAGGGAAGAAGGGAGAGAGGAAGTGAGAGAGAGGGGGGGAGGGAGGGAGAGAGAACCCCAGCCCAGCTCTCAGGAACCTGAAGAAACCTTCGGTTTTCATCTTATTAGAGTGCGTGCACGTGTCCATGCTCATGACGTACACGCAGAGGTCCCAGCACTGGCCTTCCTTTTCCAGCTTTCTGTGGGTTCTGGGACCCTCCAGACCACCGGGCACGGAGGGGAAAGACCTTTTACCTGCTCAGCCATCGGGCCGGCTCAGAGAAACTTTTACATCATTTCCAAACTTAGAGCTCAGTCAAAACAAATCGAATGGCGTCCCAGTCTCACCGGCTGAACGTGGAGCAAAGCTGGCAGGCGCTAGAAGGCGGCAGAGACCGCAGCTGCCTGGAGCCCCCGAGCTGCCTCAGGGCACGTCAGTCCCTGAAACATCTCATTTCAGAGTGTGTGAGCAACATCTCACAGCTTCCAGCACAAGACACAGCCTGACCAGATTTCTTCTTTAAAAGCTGGAGTTTTTTATTGTGGCAAAATATCATTTTAATCTTTTTTTTTTTTTTTAAGGATATACTGTTCAGTGGCATTAAAGATACACAGCTGTGCTGCGTTCCCACATCTGCCTCCAGGCCCTGCCAACCTTGCGCGGTGGGAATCTAAACTGCTGCTGAGACAGGGACTCCTGCCTTGTCTTCCTCAGCCTGGCCCACTCCATTCTCACTTTCCCTATGAACCTGACTTCCAGGGCCTCGCGAGAGTGGACTACGCAATGGCCCTCCTGTTTACACTTCTGACTGTTACAAGTGCTTCTGATTCCAACAAAAAAAAGCATCTGCATGAAGGAACCAGCAGAGTGAAGAGACAGAATGGGACCGGAAGCCCTGCCTGGCCCACACCCAACACAGGGCAAATGTAAAGAGCTCAAAAAATTATACATCAGAGATTGGAGAGATCACTCAGAAGTCAAAATAAAAGCACTGGTTTCTTTTCCAGAGGTCCTGAGTTCAATTCCCAGCCACATGGTGGCTCACAACCATCCATAATGAGATCTGACGCCCTCTTCTGGGGTACATGGAGGCAGAGCACTCGTGTACATAAAGTAAATAAATAAATCTTTAAAAATACACACACACACACACACACACACACACACACACACCAAAAATGAGCAGAGAAAATAACTGATCAATAAATAAAAGGAAAAATGCAATCAAAATTACCTTGCGATTACATGTTACCCAGCTGGAATGGCTATCATCACGAAAAGTTCTATAGTAAGGAGGTGTGGACAGACACCCAGAGTGAGTGATTCTGGACACACAAGCAGCAGTGAAAACCAGCCCGGGCACTCACGGAAGCAGCACAGAAGCTCCCGGAGAGGTAAAGTACAAGCCCTGGCCAGACCACTTCCTGACCTCAGGTCAGCTTCTTCCAGACACACGTTTCCTGTGGCGTGTCACAGCAGCCTGGGTACCCATGCCTGAGCAGCACAGTGTGGCGCACACACACAGTGTAGTGTTCCTTCTGGAACAAAGAATGAACTCCTGGATGGAGCCGAAGGTCACCATGTGTCATGGAATAAGCTGGACTGAGACAGATGCCTTCCAATCATGCTGAAGCCGAGGGAAGGACACGGAATGACAAGGACAGCAGGGGGGAAGGGGGGAGGACAAACACGGAGATCACATCAAGGACAGCAGGGGGGAAGGGGGGAGGACAAATACGAAGATCACATCAAGGACAGCAGGGGGGAAGGCAGGGGGGGGAGAGGAGAACACGGAGAGCACATCAAGGACCGCAGGGATGAAGGCGCGCGGGGGGGGGGGGAGGGGGGGGGAGGACAAACACAGAGAGCACATCAAGGACTGCAGGGATGAAGGCGGGGAGGGGGGAAAGGACAAACACAGAGAGCACATCAAGGACAGCAGGGGGGAAGGCAGAGGAGGGGAAGAGGACGAACACGGAGAGCACATCCTGTGGAGGCACAGAAATGAGCCTCGTACAACTGACACGACCTAATAAAGTACACCAAGGCAGGCTGTGTTGGGAGCACGTGTCTATGTGCTGCCCTTTCTGGCCTACAGGACCTGATTGGGACCCAGCCTTAGAGAGAATGTCGGGTTCAGTTCTTGAAAGCTAAACCCCACGTTCTGAACGACCTCTAGGACGCACACAGAAAGGGCTCCCCTTCTCTCTCACCATTCAAGAAAGGTCAAAAGCCCAAGATGACGAAGGAGGCCAGCACCTTCATAGATTCAATCAACCTCCTCGGAGCATGGGCCCCTCTGTCAGTCATTCCTGGGAGGGAACCCAGGAGTGGCTAAAAGTCTCTTAACGCCCCAGGGTGGCATCTGCAGTCCCCAGCCCCTCAGCAGGCCTTAAGTGTGTCTTGCCACGTCGAGCTGCAGCCCACTTCCCACCACTGACACCTGCAGCGGCAGAAACCATTCCTGAAGCTCTTCACAGCGTCTCTCCTTTTATACCAGGGGCAGCGGCAGCTGCTTATCACCACGGCCAACACAGCCCCGTTTACAGGACTTAGCTTTTCAACCTCAGCTAGCAACAGACTTGCTTCAGTAATCCACCACACACAGACTGTGGTGGGAGCTGTGAGGAGAGGAGAGATCTTGAGATTGGGGAAGAAAGAATGAGAGAAGGGTCGGTGGGGGTTGGGCAGATCTGTCAGAAGTGTCCACGCAGTCTCCAGAAGTAAAGACTATTTCTGTCACCTATGCCTCTGTGTTCATGAAGGAAGTTTTACATTTTTCAGAGCCCACAATAGAGGTAGCAGAGCAGGATAGGCCTGGGCGGCAGGCCTGAAATAAGGCTGCTGAATTATTCTGGGAACTAACTGGCCATGAAGGATAAGGGACGTGCCTAGATCTCCACTCTACACTGAGTCATGGGCTATATGGACTGGGCCCCCTGGTCTCCCCCCTCGATGCAGTTTGAGGTTAACCCGACCTCTTGCTAACCAAATTAAGCCGTCTTCCCACGTTGCTAAAATGCCAATCTGCACGTACTGTTTGCTGATGTAACTGCACGCCAATTCTCCCTGTTAATGTTTAAATCAGCCAATTATGTGTAACCATGCCAACCCCCCTACTTTTCCTATATAAACTCCTAACTTCTGAGCCTCGGGGTTGACTCCTCTGTCTCCTGCATGAGATACGAGTCGTCCCGGAGCTCTGATATTAAAACTGCCTCATGCAATTGCATCAAGCTGGTCTCTCGAGTTTCTTGGGGAAGCACCATCCCGAGATTAGAGTAGGGGTCCCCAAAAGGGGGTCCAACATTTTCAGACCTGAGCCAAGGAAGCCCAAGAGCCAGGCCATGACGTACAGAACAGAAGGCTGAAGGACTCCATCACAGCGACTCCTGTGACTTGCCTAAGATGAACAACTATTGTCCCTCCAATTTATATGGACAAAAACTGACCAAATACAATAAAAATGGTTTCATAAATGCTACTAAAAGCACAAAGTAGATACAGATAAATTAGAATTCATCACAATGTAAAACTGCACTCCAGAGAATGCCACAAGGAGATGCAGAGAGAGCCCAGAGGGGGAGGCGCCCTGCTCGCTCTCTGACATGGAATGCATGCACTTACAGCTAGAATAGAACCCTGGGGCTGGGACACGGCTCAGCGGTAAGAGCAATGGCTGCTCTCCCAGAGTCCTGAGTTCAAATCCCAGCAACCTCATGGTGGCTCACAACCATCTGTAATGGGATCTGATGTCCTGGCATGCAAGTGTAAATGCACAGAGTACTCTGCCCTCACACACATACACAGAGAGTACTCTTATCTTAAATAAATAAATAAATAATCTTTTATTAAAAAAAGCACCCTGAAAATACAGCAATAAGATGATAAACAGGGGCTGGAGAGGTGGCTCAGTGGTTAAGAGCACTGTCTGTTCTTCCAGAGGTCCTGAATTCAATTCCCAGCAAGCACATGGTGGCTCTCGACCATCTGTAATGGGATCCGATGCTCTCTTAGGGCATGCAGTTGTACATATACATTACACAAACAAGCAAGCAAGCGATCTGTGCTGCCCACCCTTCTCTCTCTACTTGACTATACCTGGAATTAAGTAAAAATCCAAAAAGTGGAGGGGCACGCTTGTGAGGGACTTTTCCTTAATTTGAAGTAGGAAGAACCTCTTCTGATCTGGGTCTTTGAGATATAGTGGCACACCTTTAAAATGGGTCTTTCGAGTTAGGAAGACCTGCCTCTTAGCTAGGCCACACCTTCTGCTGGAAGTCTATACAAGGACCCGGAAGAAGGAAGTGTTTGCTCCGGCCTGCCTGCCTGCCCTCACCTTGCTAGCACAGTCATCCCTTCACTGGTATTAGAGCCTACTTCTATGGGATTCCAGTATATACTGAAGACCAGCTGGGACAGCCAGCCTTGAAGACTGAACTACTGAAGGCTTAGACCTTTGATAGTCATCTATTGCTAGATTAGCTGGACCACAGCCTATAAACCATTCTGATAAATCCCTTTTACATATAAAGAGACATCCTCTATATAAGTTGTTACTCTAAAGAACCCTGAATAATATACAATCCAAACAAAAATAGGCAAAATATGTGAATCAATGTTTCTCCAATGAAGGCATACAAATAGCCAGATAATTCATAACCACGCGGAAGATGCTCAGCATCACAGCCATTACAGAACAGATCAGAGCTGTGAAGGGGAGGGAGCCGGCAGTCCACAGAGTCAGAGCTGGCTTCTGACCCCCATACATGCTCACACACCTGCATGTGAACATATACAGATCTAGCGTGGACTGTACCACGTCATACCCACTTACAACAGCCATAAAATAAAAATCAGTAAATGTATGCACTGAAAAGATATGGGTAAGTGGCATGATAACATATACAGATCTAGCGTGGACTGTACCACGTCACACCCACTTACAACAGCCATAAAATAAAAATCAGTAAATGTATGCACTGAAAAGATATGGGTAACTGGCATGTGAAACAGTGAAAAGCAGTTTACTAAGTCCTCAAAACATCCACCCCACAGCTAGGTAAAGAGAAGTGCTCCTGTCCAGCATATGATGGGCATAGTACACCACTGTGTATCACAGTCAAATAGAAAGGACCCAACCATCCACTAGTGCAACCAAGAAAGACAGCACAGGCCTGCTGCTGTGCACCTTTAATCCCCGCACTCAGAAGGCAGAGGACTCAGGACTGAGTGTGAACTCAGGACCAGTGTGATCTGCATTGCATGTTCCAGGCCAATCAGAGCTAAATAGTGAGACTTAACTTTTCATAAATGAAGACAGAAACGTGGCACACCCATACAAAGGGAATGAAACTTGCATGCTAGGAGACAGACGGCCCTAGAAATACAAGGCTGAGTGGAGAAAGCTGTTGGGTTTTGGACCCAGGACAAGTGACTGAGGTGTATATTTTATATACCAAAGCAGACCTGGCCTCCAGGTTCTTCCAGCATCCCCCAGTCCCTACCCGCCCCCAACCTTGAACTTTCCAGCCCAGGGGCCTCAGAGGCTCCTCCCCATATAATCCAGACATTTCGCTTCTCGCTTCTCGCTCCTCTCCTCTCCTGTCCTCTCCTCTCCTCTCCTGTCCTCTCCTCTCTTCTCTCTCCCCCCCTCTCTCCTTCCTCCCCCTCCTTTTCTTCTCACTCAGGCTCACGCCACACCCCTTCCTCCTTCCTCTACCCCGCCCCCTTTCCTATGGTGACTGCCCTGGCCTTGGTCCTTGGGGTCAGTGAACTCATCTGTCCAAGAGCAGCTTCCAAATACACCTGCCTTTAATCTAATCTAATCTGGCTTGAACTGGCTCATTTCACCAGTGGCTGAGACATTACTTCTCAGAGGCCACTTATAGGAGGTCTCTTACATCCACAAAAGGTAATTCAGAGACATGACGTTTCATGGTTGCTTAGAACTTAGAGGAGTTGGAAGCTGACAGAGTCACTGCTGACGGATTCAGTTTCTGGGTGCTGGGATTAAGTGTGTACCACCATCTCCAGGCAACGATGTTTTCTAAAATGGACTGCACAAAAATCTACCAAACCCTAACACCTGGATGTGTGAACGGGACTATATATAAGTCATGTTCAGTACGTGCCGCCAGAACTTAATGTCAAGCAAAATGGTTACTGGGTGTTACCCCTGAGGCAACTCTAACGCAGCGCCCAACCAATGCAGCACCCCAACTAACCTGCTAATTTACGTTTGTAACTGACTTCATTTTCTGTGATGAACAGAAATGAATAATGTATCTTCCACAGCGCCCCTGGGGAGCCACTGAAGAGGTTCTAAATGCTCACCCTCTGGTGACCTCACTGCGCATGGTCCACACACTGACCTGAGCCCCCCCAGTGATGACCCACTCACAACCCCTAACCATCTCATTCTCTTACACAGGGTGCCTCACCAGGACGCCTAAGGCCCAGAGCACCTGCACTGTGAACCCGAGAGAGCAGCCCAGCGCAGTGGGGAGACAGTCTAGCAAACACGCACGTCCACCCCAGCTGTCTGCCACTGCTTACACTGTTCTCTGGTGTCTAACCTCACTCCTATAGATCACACACAGCTACAGCTTCCACATCAGGACTGCACTGGATCATCTTGTTCGTTAATTCAATCAGACACAGCTCTGAGTCATCAGGATCCTCATCCCTTACTGGATCTGTATTACGAGGGCTTTATTGGATGGTGGAAGCCTAGGTGAAACAGCAACGTACTGGGGGCGTGTCCCTGGGCAGGTCCTGCCCTGGTCCCTTCCCATAACCGTCCATTTCTCTGCCTCCTGTCTGCCATGACACAGAGTACCTCATAGGTTCTCATCACCATGCTTTTATGGTCACAGCACCCACTGACAGGATGCTTCAAAACCCAAGTCAATGACTCTTCCCTTAAGTGGTTTCTGTCAGATATTTGACACAGAGATAATTAACTAATACAAGGAGAGAAGCCAAGGTTCCCGGGTAGTTCTCAGCACCCAGTGTGGATGTCAATGTCATCACCACCACCACTGCTGCCACCACCTCCTCCTCCCCCTTTCCCATCGGACCTTGCTTCTCCACCCCACCTGCATCCCGGGGACAGTACTCAGCACTGCGCCATCCCTCACCAATAGCCTCTGTTCCTTCCATCCATCTAGGGGTCAGTTCCCACTCCTACAACACAACCCTGACTTCCTCACCTCCATTCTCAGCCAAGGAGATTGGGTTTAAGGATGCAGGTCGAGGAGAGGCAGTAACCCCGCAGCCCGCTGCAGACTCTCACCGACCTGAGCCCACGAGAAGAGCCTTCTGGGATGAGAGCAGCGCTGGAGAGCGGCTTGGGCACAACCAGCCCCACCCTGCGATGAGAGCTGGGACCAGCCCGACCCTGCGATGCCCTCACAGCCTCAGAGTTTCTCCTCGGATGGCAGCTGGGACGTTCGAGCTGGTTACTGCTTGTTTGTATCACTTCAGTGTTTGAAAGAAGGCCCTTACCGAAACCCAAACATGATCTCATCGTGGCGGAGGTGGGCGTCGTCATCGATGGACAGAATGGCCTCGGTCTCAATCTCATTCCAGGGCAAAAACCGATTGTTCAAACTGTTCTTCTCAGTACGGACGACCTGAAAGGAAGGAGAAAAACACAAGCAATTCAATGTGACATCAAAGAGGTCTCAAAGTGACTTTTAATCTTACCAACAACTGGCCTGGTGGCTTGTGATGTCTAGCATGTGCCTCCATCCAGCACACACAGGGGTCTCACACTCACCAGCAGTCCCTTTGAGACCTCTTTGACCTTGCTCTTTGACCCTGCTCTTCATGCTCTCAGTCTTCAACCCAAAGCCACCATTGAAGGTGTATTATTAATCCCCGTTCCATCACAGACAATGTCAATTACAAATGTATGTGAAGCCGTTCCAGCCCCTTCAACACTGAGAAGGATCTACACTATTCCAGATGTCGGAGCCCAGCAAGACTCAGAAATCCACCTTGCTCCAAGAATATTTAACAGAGAAAGGAAGGAAGGAAGGAAGGAAGGAAGGAAGGAAGGAAGGAAGGAAGGAAGGAAGAAAGAAAGAAAGAAAGAAAGAAAGAAAGAAAGAAAGAAAGAAAAGAAAGCGAACCAGCCTGGGTCTGTAGCCAGGGCCTCCTAAGCTCAGATCCAGTGCTGAAAGAACAAGAGGCCAAGTGTGCTCAGGAAAGAGGGGTCACTTAACAAGCAGAGATTGTCAAACTGGGTTAAAGGAAAGCAAAAGAGACAGTACTACACCAGAGGGAGAGAACAGTGCACACAAGGTACTGCTAGGTGGCAGAAGGCTCACTTAGAGTGTGAGGTCCTGGATTGCATCCTCAGTGACATCACCAGGGATGGTTGGACAGGGACAGACACATCCCCCCCACAGAGCAGCATACACACATACACACACACAAACACACACACACAAACACATCCAACAGAGCAGCATACACCCCCCAGAGCAGCACACACACACACACACACACACACACACACACACATACACAAACACATCCCACAGAGCAGTATACACACCCCCCAGAGCAGCACACACACACACACACACACACACACACACACACCAGAGCAGCATATATATACATAGACACATACCCCACAGGGCAGCGCGCGCGCGCACACACACACACACACACTCCCCAGAGCAGCATATATACACACACAGCTAGGAAGGGAGCCACGAAGCCCTTATTTTCAGCAGCCTTTGCTCCCCAGTGAGTGGGAAAGTGGCCAGAAGTGGCAAGCCCCAAAAGCAAGTTTAGTCGCCCAAAGGCAATTCCTATCCATTTTAAGATGCACCCGCTTCAGAGATGTTATCAAGTAAGATCGTGTGGCCTCCTGAGACAGGATGGGGCCGGGTGACGGCTCACTCAAAAGGCCCATCACTCACTCACTTTCCCAGCATGCCCTATGTCCACACATAGCACTATATCCAGGCAGTTCTGCAGAACAGCCCCTCCTCAGCCTCAGCAGATATATAGAGAAATTCAATTCCTCAAGCTTCTCTTTAAGATTACCAGTTCTGTGAATTAATTTCCAGCAAGATTAGCAACAGAGCCTGAGCACTTAGTGACTCAAAGCCAAGCAGCAAGGACATTGCCTGGGCCGCCAAGCCACCAGCCAAAGCTGCATTTCCCAAGCGCCCCAGCAGATGGCTCTGCTCCGGTGTAAAGAGAGCAGCATGGCTGTGGAGCCTGTAGGAAAAGCAGTACAAATTCCACCCGACCTCTAATAGTGTGAACTGGCGGTTCCTCGGCTGAACGATACAGCACTGTGTAGTCTGCAGAATATGGAGTCAGTTACCAGTCAAACAGCCCAACTCCGAATCCGAAACAAGGAAAGCTGAAGTGAAGACAATAATGTGGGCCCACACTGAACAGGACTCGCTCACAAACTGCAGTTCACCGGCTCCAAGTCACGGGCCTCCGTGTTCTCCCCATGCCACCACCACTTGAGACAGTCTCTCTACATTATCCTGGCTGTCTTGGAGCTCATTATGTAGACCAGGCTGGCCTCAACTCACAGAGATCCTCCTGCCTCACCTCACAACTGTTGGGATTAAAGGTGTGTGCCACCACACCTGGCTCCCTTATTCTTTAAAAGACCGGAGTAGGTCACACCGAAAAGCTGGGAATCTCAAGCTCTGGACTGGACTCGCAAGCAGGTTTGTGCATAAGTTCGCTGAAGCCCATCCCTGAGATGATGCCAAGGAGCCTGAGAGGGAAGATGGGGGGAGAGTTCTGATTCAGGAGCCAAATGGGTACAGGCTTCGCCTTTATCCCAGCACGAGGAGGAGGGATCTAATTAGTTCAAGGCTCCATACGACAGAGCAGGTCCCAGGCCAGCCCGGGTTATGTGGACTCTGCCTCTCAACAAAAACAGTTCCAGTTTCAAAGCTACAGTGCTCAATCACTAGACGGAAGCGTGGCAGCTAACCATGGTGGGCTTCAGCAACAAAATCCTGACAGAGAGACCCAGCCACCCCGAAATGCACAGCACACAGCTCCGAACCCGTCTCCAGGAGCTTGCAAAAAGCACAGCAGATGTAAAAGACCCGAATCAGCCGAAAGGAACTTAAAAAACCATGCTCATTTTTGTGTTGTTTTGTTTCAAATTACAGCAGTAATCCTCCACCCCAGCCCACAGGACTGGCTGTGTCTTTACATTGTGCCAGGAAGGTGTACCAGACTTTGTGTTACACTTTGGTAACTCAGAAGACTAGCTTTCATATTACTGCTTCAATTCAGAGGCTGGCATCGACCAGAAGGAATGGCACGCGTACTGCCTGCCTGCAGCAGAGATGCCCAACACACATCAAATAAGCGTGTGGATGAGCAACGGGTAAACGGAAACAGAACCAGTCAGCTCTGCAGCGACAGACGCTCAACGCAACGGGTAATAGGAATGATGAGGTGGGTCAGGGACCCCTTAGTATTTGCTCCTATTTATATTTTCTTCTTGCTGTGCTGTTCAGACAGGCCCTGAACTCGGTGTGTAGTCCAGGCCGGCCTTTAACAGGCAGTCTTCCTGCTTTCACCTATGTAGCCCAGGCTGGCTCTTAACTTGCAGTTCTCCCAGCTCTAGTCCCGGTTGCTGTGATTACTTGTATGTGCCACAGCCTCTGACTTCTAGTCTTGCTTTCTAATGCAAAAAGATCTCTTGGCCTCCATCACTCCTGTTGGAGGAAGTCTCGGTAACACGTGCTTGCTTCACACAGCACATTCCCAGGGCAGCTGGCCTTCTGCTACTATCCTTCAGAGAAGCCCTGCCTCCTGTCACACCTTTCTTCCCAGCACAAGCAGTGGCCAGGACAGCAATCCTGACCTAGAACTGACTTGACAGGCTGTCCTTCACGCCACTAAGTTCACCCCAACCGGCTCAGCCCAGCCTAACATCCTCCAGCCTCTAATGTAGCACACTACAGAGCCAGCCTTGTCATCACACAGGTGACAGACAGCCACACAGGAAACAGCAGCTACTTCCTCTAACTTAAAGCAGACCAGAGCACAGGAATGAAGAGCCTGAGGCCCAGAAAAGCTGCAACTATCTGGTCTCTAACACACCAGCATCAACATCAAAGCGCTTGAGGCGGGAGTCGCCTACTCACTGAATGAGTGGGAGGGGCCAAGGGGAAGCAATCAAGGGGGCGGGAGTTAGAGTAACACTGTGAACTCATTTTCATTCATAACTCAGGCTAATGCAGCACAAAAACAGTACCTGTCTACTTACGAGACAGGTTTATTTGAAATTTTGAAAGCAGTGCTGATGAGACCTGTGAAAGCATTACTAAGGCAGCACAAAGCAGAGGGGCTCCTCCAGGGAGAAGACGCACAAAAAGACCTTGCTCAGCACGGAGAGACCCCTGAGACACTTCCCAAGCTCAGCACTGAGAGACCCCTGAGACACTTCCCAAGCTCAGCACCGAGAGACCCCTGAGACACTTCCCAAGCTCAGCACTGAGAGACAGACCCCTGAGACACTTCCCAAGCTCAGCACTGAGAGACAGACCCCTGAGACACTTCCCAAGCTCAGCACTGAGAGACCCCTGAGTCACTTCCCAAGTGGGGCTTGGCACGCACCCCTGCCGAGGAGTGAGGCAGGAAGACCAGGAGCTCAGGACCCGCTGGATTCCAAAGCTCCAGCCCTAAGAGCAAGCCTCTGCTCTCCACACAGCGCTACTGCCTAAAGCCACTGCATCTTTAGACTAGCGAGGCCCTTCTAGCTTTCCTCACACTTTGCACAGTTCCTTTACAGTCTTAGTTTTATACACGATGTATCTATATTATTTATTCATAAGCAATCTTACGCCTTTCCGGGCAATCTGTGCTTGGCACAAAGGGAAAGCATTAGATTACTTCATGTTAAATGGTCTGCTCTCACGTGGTGAAGAGCGGCCGTGAGAACTAAGGAGACCGTGTCTAAGGGACTGTCTGGCTACGGCTGGTAAGTCACTATGCAGCCTGACTTTCCAACCATCCCTCTAAACATCCACAATTCCTGCTTATTACACTCGTGACTCCTGGCAGCTTTAGACTCTTCCTGTGCAGCCACGCAGCTCATTCTCGAATAGTAACACCGACAAAGGGAAACCGGCGAGCCACCCAAGCCGGCAAACCGCCGATACACTCTGGAGAAGCTGTGAGGTTTGTCCTGACAGAGTCACCATCTGGTTTACATGTGATATTTCAAAGAGTAGAGTGCAAAGAGATTAAGAAGATAATGCATACTGCATCTCTGAGGAGGGAGCCTTTGCTTTGCCATGGCCTCTCGGCTTCCAGGATGTCCCACGGAGAAAGCCAGGCTGTGACAAAGGAAGGCGGCTCCAGAGGCAGTTCCTGCCCAGCTCTCTTCTCTGCACCCATAGGCCATGAAGGAAACAGTGTTAAAGTTAGCCTGTAGGCAAAGCATGCTGTTCCCCGAACAGAAGTCTCCACGTTCAATCCCAGCACCAGCCGGGACAGCAGAGGACATTGGAAGCCAGCCTGGAATCACTAATGTTTTCTTGGACTTGCCAAGAAACAGAAGTGTTCCTTCCACTCAGCCCAAGCCTTGAAACATCACGGGGCATCTGAGAGTCTGAAGAGTGTTCTAAAAGGGTCATCTTACTATTTTCTACAATCTAAAATAAAGTGACTAAGGAAGACAGGTAAACAGGAATAACTGAGACCAAAATTTTTGGTGTGTCAAAAGATTATCTAGAGCAGGGCTTCTCAGCCTTCCTAATGCTGTGACCCTTCAATACAGTTCCTATGTTGCGATAACCCCCAACCATAAAATTACTTTCATTGCTACTTCATAACTGTAATTTTGCTACTGTTAGAAAAAAATCATAATGTAGGCACTTTTGGAGACACAAGCTTGCCAAAGGGGCCGGGACCCATAGGTTGAGAACTGCTAATCTAGAGGTTTCTGCTTCTGGGAGGGCTCCTGACAAAATCAATCCCTATACATAACAACTATAAACTCTGGACAAACTTTAAAGACTCCACAAAGAGAGGCTGGAGGGATGGCTCAGTGGTTAAGAGCACTAGCTATTCTCCCAAAGTACCCAGGTTCAATTCCCAACACCCACATGGCAGCTCACAACTGTCTGCAATTCTAGGTCCAAGATCTCTCTCTCTCTCTCTCTCTCTCTCTCTCTCTCTCTCTCACACACACACACACACACACACACACACACACACACAGAGGCAAGCAGAACATCAATGTACATAAAATACAAGTAAATTATTTTAAAAACAAAAAAACTCCTCAAAAGAAAAGGAATGACGGATGACAGGGAGCTGAGAATCAGGCAGGGTCAGTGGCTGAGAATGCTTTGCTCTAAGGTGAGGTCAGACCTGGCTCCAAAGGGCATCTGGGGCACTGGGGAAAACCTACAGTCTTTCTGTCTTGAGTATCAGGAGGTTTTGTGGATCCCTGAAAGGAAAAGATTATGAAATACAGAGAAGGAAGGGAGCTCGGTGTGTGGAGTCTAAACTACCCGGCCCTTGCCCATTCCTACCCCAGGCTACCCTGACCCCTGCTCTCACAGAACAGGCAAACATAAACTCAGCCAATCCCGGGGCAACCATCCAACAGCCAAAACCTCTCCCTTTGTGTCCCACCTGAAAAAACCCAAAAGTATCTGTACTTTCAAAAAAAAAAAAAAAAAAAAAATCCAGGAGAACTAAGCCATGGCCTAAGATAAACTACAGAAAACCAAACATGAAGGGACACCTTGGAAGCAGCTAGAGGATACCGTAACTTACACCCAGGGCAACGGTCTGAGCCGCCAACGATGCACATCCAGGTGCAGTGGAACAGCTGGACAGTGGTGTCCCCTAACTACTGGGAGCTCTGCAGGAGACTGGACACCCAGTTCCTTGGGTGTGGATGCTCTCCTTTTAAAAAATTTTTTGTAAAGATTTCCTCATTTTATTTTATGCGTGCTGTGCCTGAACGTATGTTGGTGTACCACGTGTGTCCCAGTTGCCTGCAGCAGTCAGAAGGGGTATGGGAAGCCCTGGAAATGGAGTTGATAGTTGTGAGCCACCACGTGGGTACTAGGAACAGAACACAGGTCTTCTGCAAGAGCAACAAGTGCTCCTGTTTGCTGAGCCATCTCTCCAACCCCCTTTGACTGGCATTAGGCATCTCTCCATCACCACCTCTCAGTCTTCCTACACTCATATGGAGCGCCTCTCTCAGTAGCCCGATAGCTCTGGACCTGAAATCCTCTTTACAGAGTGTGGAACTAGCTCCATGGACAGAGGCCATGAAGGTCACCTTCACTCCATCATGATGTAATAAAGAGTGGAGATTTTAAAATGGAAGACCTACCACATGTCCCCCACTATGATAATCCCCATCCACTCAAGTATCTACGGCTCACGGGAGTCCACAGCCGACAGATGTCAGCCTGATGCCTGCCTGGACCCTGGGCACAATCAAAACACAAAGTGCCCAGCATTCTCTGCAGCTGCATGGATGCTCCTGGGCTGATCCATTAGCCAGTATGGTGACTTGAGTCATCTTCCCTGGGGGTGGAGTCTACTAGCGTGGGGAAGCGGGGCAGCTAATATTATAAAGGACCTGATAACTGTAGCACAAAGAATGGGTTGTGCTGACACTGAGGTGGAAACTGCTTTGAGGAGCATTCTGGACAAAGCCTTGATGGCACTGACACCTGCCTTCACCGAGAGGGCAGCACTTTCAACTGCAGCTCTAAACACCTGCTTCCCTTAAGCAGAAAACACAGTCAAAATATTTAATGACTAGACTGAAATTCTCTAACTTGAAACTCTTTCCTTTTAAAAATAACTAGAAAAGACTGCATGCTAATACAGAAAGTGTGATAGGACAGCCTGTTTGGAGAATTTCTGGCATTTCCAGCTAAGTATCGTATTACTGCAATGGGCTGCCCAGAAATCACAGGAACTACTTATTTCCCAACAGATTAAAGAAAGGATTGGTTCTGGCAAGTTCGCTGGTGGATTTCGGCCATTGCTTACTGGAAGAAGGAACCCAACACTGCTCCACCGTCCACTATATGAGCAAGTATGTCCCTCACAAAACAGCATACTTTAAAACAACTCAACAACACCTATGTCTCGGTCACTGTCCTACCGCTGTGAAAAGCCACCATGACCAAAGCAACTGTTGTAAGAGAAAGCATTTAGCTGGGATCTTGTTTATAGTTTCAGAGGGACAGTCACTACCGTCAGGGTGGGGAGCACAGGCAGGTGGGCACGGTACTGGGTAAGTGGCTGAGAGCTGTGCAGAGAGCCAGACGGACCTGGTATAGGCTTTGAAACCTCAAAGCCCAGCCCAGTGACACATCTCCTCCAATAAGGTTTCACTTCTAATCCTCTCCAAACAGTTTGCATTCATGGGGAAAGATGCCACTGCATGGGTTTATAAATAACTAGATAAATATGCTAAAGCAGCATGCAAAAGCCCTGGGCTCAATCCCCAGCACCAGGAGTGCATACACGCACACACATGTACACGTGCACACATACACAGAGGTACATGTACATTCACCTCTACTACATAAAAGTGATAAAAACGAGAGAAGGCACTAAGAGTGGGGCACTCCTCCGCACAGTAAAACGCACTGCCCGTTTTATTACCATGATGGGGACACCAATGTCTGGCCACAAAAGGTCCTCCGAGGGCAGCTTGGGAGAGTTCCACACCACCACTACCTTGTTCAGGTAGGGGAGGCCGTTGAGCCTCTCCAGGGAGTTCATGAGCACTTCCTCCCGCTCATAGGTCAGCATCACAACTGTGAACTGCTCCCGCTGGACATTGCCTCCCAGCGCTGCCTGGAACTCCTTGCCAGAGCCCCCAGCCCCACCACCGATGGGCCGAAATCCAGTCCCTGAGCCCAGGAATTTGGCCTCAGAGGGCAACACAGGATCAAAGGGTGTGTGTGGGAAAAGATGGAAGGGTCCGGGTGCAGAGTTCCAGCCACGGTAACAGTCTGTGACAGTCAGAGTGAAATTGCGGAGGTATTTAGGTGAGGCATAGGGCGGTTCTGTCTCTACCGGCCCCAGGTCCAGGTCCCCATTGTCAGCCATGTTGGGGTCAGTTCCAGCTGCTTTTCCTGAACGATGGGGGATCTCAGCTGCTACCTCTTCCCGGATGGGAGCAGCTGGGATCTGAATTCGAGTCCTAATCATGGCCAGCACGGTATTAAAAATACTGTCAGCGGTGGAGAAGTACGTCTCCCAGAAAAATCGTCCTTGCCGCCTCATAGCCAACAGATCACTGTCTGAAAGACTTCGTAACAGGAAATGGACCTCTGTCACGCGAGGCTTGGGCACCACCAGGGCAGCCTCGTTCCACTGCAGCATGTCGTGGTACGGGAGCTGCACATGCTCCCCAAGCACCACCGGCACGGCTCCCACTTCCAGGGCTTCAAAGAGCCGCGTTGCACACCCAGCTGAAATGAGCAGGCGCGGGTCCCCAGGTGTGATGATGAGGGCGAAGGTGGAGAGCTTGAGGAGCTCCAGACGATCTTCCCGCTCCCCACACAGGGCCCACTCAGTCGGCAGGCTGGGCTTCGGCTGGTTTTTGCAAGTAAATTCTACCAGCACCTGATCTAGCTTGCTGTCCTGTACGGCCTTTAGGGTGGCAATGATCCGATCATCATAGTCGGCCGGAGGGTCGCCCTCCATTTCTTCCTCAAAGGAACGGGCCTCCTGCAGGCTCGATCTCAGAGACTCGATCTTCTCGCCCTGAAAAGTGAAGAGATATTTCCGCTTAACTGGCACCTGAGGCGGGATTTCCATGAAGTTGGGTTCAGACATGGCGTGGACAAGTGGTGACACGACCAAGTCAAAGCCAGCTCTGTACTGGGCAGCATAGAAGGTGGACTGGGCCACCATGGCCCGGCCTGTACTGACATTGTACAGTAAATTCTGTGTGTCTGACTTCCGGGACAGGTTGATGATGACATGGTTGTGACCATCTGTCCTCCAGTGTGGCAGAGAAAACAGCTGCTTTTCAAGGTCGGCAGGCTGCAGCACGGGGGGCTCTTGCATTTCTCCCACTAACACCACATACAGGCAGGCGATGGCTGCGTTTTCTGTAACATAAACATTGGCTCTCACTGTAGCCTGAAAAGCCTGCTTGACCAAAGGGTCCAGGTAGCTCCCAAAGGCGAACTGGTCACTGTCATAGACGTAGACGGGAAAGCCAGACGTCAGAGGGCAACGAGAGTAATCAAAGCAGTTGTGTAGCCGGCAGCCCCGCGTGACCTTGGGCGGTGGCAGGCCAGGATCGTCCTTGTCAGGGAGCAGTCGAATGGGCAGGGACAGCTTGGGCTGGTTCTGGGCCATCAGCTCCTTGTAGGAGTGCTCCGTCTGGCTGATGACATTCTTGAGCTGCAGCAGGTCCTGCTTGGCGTTCTCTATGCTCTTCTTACAGGCTTCAATCTTGAGGTTGAGCTTGGCGATTTCGCTGTTCAGCTCCTGCCGCTTGGCTTCCAGCTGTAGAAGCTCTTCGCTCACAGACTCACGGATCCGACAAAGATCCAGAACGTGCTTTACCTCACAGAGCTCGTTGCCAGCCCGAGGGCCGAAGATGCGCTTGCCGGCCTCATCCGCCTCGTCCAGAGTGGTGAGGTAATAGTGAGCGATGAGGGGGAAGAAGACCAGGATGACGAACAGCGTGAAACTCAGCCATGTCAGCCGGATGCGATTGGACCAGCGCAGCATACAGGTCTGACCGCCATTCCCCACTCCCCCATTCCGCAACATGGTATAGCCTGTCATGAGTTCACTGTGGCTCTCGCCCGCTCTGATCACGTCGGGTCACTCGCCATAACCACGAGTCTGTTTGACAAAACTCAACCTCTCTTTCACACACAAGTTTCTGGAAGAATCAGTGTGCTCCCTGCACAAGGCACCAAATAAAATGGAAATTTCATCGTCCTCGCTGTGATTCAGGTCTCTAACCCTAGTCAGGCAAATCCCAAGTATCCGCTGTTGTCGTCAAATAGAAGAAGGTACTGCATTGCTGATGGAATGGAAAGGAAGAAATCCATGGTGCCAAAATCCAGGGAAAGAGCCCTGGACCCAAAGGGACCAGTTTAACTGCCATAGCTTTTGTTCCTTGGCTTTGCTGGCCAGCCAATAGGCATAGCTTCCATTCAAGTTATGCAGTGACTGGTAAAAACCGCTGGCAGTTTGAAAGGCCAGCCCTGTCCTCCATGTCACTACCAATCAGGCCTGCAAGAGAAGGAAAATCTTGTCAGTTTCGAAAAGCTTCTGTGCAAAGCTCCATTGCCGCCCCTGGCCCTGCTCCAGCCCCAGCACAGCTGTTTCTACCTGAGAGCCGGGCACCACAACAGGTGAGAGAAGCAACTCGCATAGTCCTCGGTCCTCCGAACATGAAAGTCTCCTTTTGAACTACTTAGCAAAAGCAACTCCAAGAAGCCCAATTTGTTAAATTTAGAGTTGAAAAGAGTTAAGAGAACTCTTTTGAACTTCACCCAGGAGTAGATAAAAGGTATTTTCCGGCTTGCCTCTATTTATCTTCCATTAGCAGACGTCAGGCACTCCTTCTTAAAATAGTAACAGTAACTTAGCCTTTCAGAGAGAAGACTATACTTAGAAATGAGAGGCGTCCGCCTGTATCCTTCAGGGACAGTCCTGCGGGCCGGCCCTTATCCTCAGTGACCTAATCTTGTAAAACAGATATAAATGCATGCAGACAACAAGGTGTTGTTTATTGTGATATGAAAACAAGCAGAGGACGTGCAGTACCGAGACACAGTACTGACACAGCTTCCCAGGCCTGTTCCCTCACCACACTCTACACTCCCAACATACAGAAGCGTCCTGCCTCCATTCCCCTCAAACCAGACACAGCTACAAGTCAAACTCGCATAGAATACGTACATATATGCATACACACATACATACATATATGCATACATACATACATAGAGTCCACACTAATCTATGCCAACAAGATACTCCAATTTCATCTTCACACACACAAAATACATTCACAGCTAGGTAGGGTGACAGACACACCCATTCTAACTGGGACTCTGGAGGCCTAAGCAGGAAAGTCTTGAGTTCAAGGCCAGCCAGTGCTACACACAAGGCCCACCTCAAAAAATGAAACAAACGTGTGTGTGTGTGTGTGTGTGTGTGTGTGTGTGTGTACGTGTACATGTACTTTTGATAGTCTAGCATATGTCCAAAAAAATTCTACCCTGTTAATAACCTTGACCTCATTACACTTTACAAAGTCTAAGAGACAAGCTGTAACCCCACTGAGGAGAGCTCGTCCATCTCCTACAAACCTGCCAATTCAATACCAGCAGGGAGAAGGGGAGGGGAAGGCAAAAGCCACCTGCAGGAGCAGCCCTTCAACAACTGTCTCACACGAAGGCTCAGCCACTCCCAGCCTCCATCTTTGCCACAGATGTGCAACAGTTAAAGTCTCATAAGGTCTCTTCTGTCCTAAAGTGAAAACAAAAGCTGATGGCAATTTTACTAAGGGTTAATCAGGGCGACGGGAGGCAAAACAAATTTTGTCCTTGAAATACTAAATGTGGATAATCTAAACTTGTTAAGTAGAGGCTCGGCAGTTCAGAGTGCTTACAGCTCTTACACCTGACCCAGGGTTCCTTCCCAGCCCTCACAGGGTGGCTCCTGCAACCACCTGCAACTCCAGCTCCAGGGACTGCGAAGCTCTGGCCTCCACATACTTGTGTGTACAAATACACACACACACACACTCTCTCTCTCTCTCTCTCTCTCTCTCTCTCTCTCACACACACACACACACACACACACACACACACACACTTAAATTAGTGGCAATCCCAGAATTCATGAGGCAAAGGGAAACAGATGATCTCTATGAATTAATTTGAAACCACCCTGGTCTACATAGTGAGTTTTAGGCCAGTTAGAATTATATAAGACCCTGCCTCAAAAAATAAAAATAAATCTTCAAACTCAGATAAAAAACTTCTATTCAAACATTCTACATCAAGACCTGGATTTCATCCTTTGGTAGATTGTTTTGTTTTCGATACAGGGTCTCACTATGTAGCCCTGACTGTCCTGGACTCACTATATAGACCAGGCTGGCCTAAAACTCATAGAGATCCACCTGCCTCTGTCTCCCAAGTACTGGGATTAAAGGCGTGGCCACTGCCCGGTTCATGACCTAGATTTCTAAAGCATTCATATTATCTTTTTTTTTCAAATATCTATGCTTCTACTGTCCCACTGAATATAAAGAATGAACAGAACAAAGGGAAGAAAAGACAGATTCCAAGCCACGAAGCCAGGGCCTTGCCGCTCACCCACCTGACGGCGCTCTTCCTTTCTCTGGTGTATGTAGTAGCATTATGCTTCAACACAGGATTTCTTGAACTAGTGGACACCAGATTCTCCTAGTTTAAAGAGAAAAGAGAGAGTGATGCTTTGGAGAGTGCTCGCTAGGAAGGTGCTGCGAAGGACTTTAGTTAGTCATTCTGAAAAGGCTTCCCTTGCAGATTCAGCCATCAGAGCGGTCTGGAGTCAGTGGGTACTACTGACAAGCACGAGGACGATGGGAGTTTTTCCCAGGCAAACTACTTGGGCAGTTGTTGCTGCTAATGGGCTTGACAGTGTGAAACAGGATGCCGTAAGATGCAGACAGTGTACACGGACTTCAGAAGTACACAGGAGCTCTTTGTAGGTGAGGTGATGCTTATAGCTAGAACGGAGCTCGGGATAAACAGAAGGCAGGTGAGGAGCATCTGGAGCACAAATGAAGCAGCATCAGCGTGAGCCAGCTGTGCAGCACACCTGTAATCCCACACGAGGAAGCAAAGGCGGGAGGAGCTCGGGTTCAATGCATCTGGGCAACAGTACTCCCAGTGCACCCAACAGACAAACAGAGTTGACAACAGAAATAAATGTTCTAATGAAACCAACACTGATTCTAAGGAATTTCACCCAACTAAGTTCTATCTCATTCACCAACACAAGCCAAAGAGCAACCAATGGCCAATAGTGTGGATCTTGCCTCCTAAACAGCTACTTACAGTTTGCAAGATTAAAAAGAGAAACCCTCAAACTCTCTTCTGTAATTCTCCCATCTAGAAATAAATGCCCCCACAACACTTACACAATGTGATCCCGTGTGGTTTTCAGGGCAAGTGCACTGCGCACCTTGTAATCCTCACCAGCCACAGCATGAGTGCCTGCCGACCTGCCTACAATGCATCCTTCACACTGCCAACTAGGCAGCTTCTCTTCGCCTTAGGATCCAGTGCTTTCTAGATGCACTGTCCCCCCACACCACCGCCACTGCTCACAGCTGCCTTTCAGCTCACCCACACCAAGCTCTGTACTACCACATACTTGCTGTTCTGTAGGAAATATTCCGCTTTTCCTGACTCTTGAGCTTCAGGTCCAGTTTCTTTTGCTTTTTTTGTTTGTTTTTCTGAGACAGGGTTTCTCTGTGTAGCCCAGGCTGTTCCCTCACCCCACCCCCCAGCTCAGACTCTTAATGCTCTCACTTTACAGTCGTCTTTTGTAGTCCCTGACGCTTTCTGACTTTCTGGTATTAACCTACTGACTTTCTTCTGTTTCTTCCTTTGTTCCTTCGCCCTTTCCTCTCCACCCCTCCCTCCACCCCCCTCCCCTGCCTTCGCATTTTTTTCTTGACCATTTTCCACGCTAAGCCCTATTTCCTGAGAGCAGGGCCCTTTTACTCCGGCCTTGCTATGTCATCACCATGTCCACTGTGAGTTATGGAATGAGCTGTGTCACTGATGGCCGTCCCAGGCTCTTCCCGTGGTTTTATGGTAGGGCATTTTTAGTACCCACCCACATCTTTGACTCATGTTCTTTTTCTGTCTTGGGGACATCCAGTCTTCCTCCTACCTCATACTTAAAAAGGATTCTGGAAGGCTCTCAGCATCATGTTAATGAATCCATCTGCTTCCACGATGTCAAGCATCACCTATGCTCAGATCTAGACGCTGCGACCCTCAATGCTTGTCAGGCTGCTCTGCGCCACAGTGAGGTCTCCTGGCTCCGGATGGACCTGCCTCTCCTGAGGTGTACCAGTCACTTCAAGGAATTCATTTTCCAAACAACTTTTAGTTCTACCCATGATTCCACATTCCTCCAGTCAGAAACAATGCTACTCAGCTACTCAGGAAAGGGACCTCAGAGCAGCCAGGTCTGGATGGCACCCCAATGACAGATGTTCATTTTATCATCAGAAAAGCAACAGTAACTTTGCTTGGAAGCATTATAAAACTCAGAGACTGCATGTAAGCATACACTTCTGAGTATGTCACATAAAAAACTACAGACTGGCTACAAGCCTTGGTTATTTTTCAATCTCCAGCTCCTACATCTGTGTCTAGTCTCGTGGCAAATAGTGCCATTTTTATTGCGATCATAATCCCAATAACATACTTGTAATAATGGTTTAGAATTTTGACACTTACCCCTGTTTAATTAATATTCTGCCTTCGCCCTAGTCCTAGCCCATAACAAGAATACTACTTAACCCCAGATTCTCCACCAGCTTAGCCTCTGGATTACTGAGATCGGTCTGTGCTCCAGCTTCAATGTCTTGCTGGCCCATCCTTCAGGTCTCCAGGCCACTCCTCTACTGCACAGTCTGCCGATGCCCACAGCCCATCTCACACTCTCCCCACCTCTCTGTCCTCCCTAGTATTTAGTGAGAATTAATCTGCTAACCTGGGATGATGGCAAATGACTGCTAGAGAGGCAGAGGCACGAGGACCACTTGATTAGGGGTTCAAGACTAGCATGGACAATGTATGGAGACTCTTATTTTAAAAAATTAAAATAATTAAAATTTTAATATGATTATACCAATAAGTAAACTACCTGTGGTCTTCATTTCCACCAGGCTATCATCCACGACAAGTGTGACACAGCCCAGGGGGGGGGGGGCATCTGCCAAAGCCAGCACTATGCTTTGTGAATGTTCAACCTCAAAAACTCTGAGCAAGCTCAAGCTGTTCAGAACTTCAGGAGGACGAGGACAGCCATCACGAAGCCCGCCCGCCTCCAGCAGAGGGGCTTGAGCAACTGAAGCTGCTAGGGTAGAGATCAGGAAAAGGGCCTTGTCAAGTTGCTCGTGCTCTGGTGATGGCCCTATACCCATGCACAGGACATACTGACTGGACTCGGGTTATAAAAGGGCAGCATGAAGCTGGAAAGTGGAGGTGGGGGGGGGGGGCACCTGGATGGGTAGTAGTGGCTAAGATCAAAACACACTGTACATATGTATGAAATTACCAATGGGTAAAAAACTGAGCCTGATAAACCTCCTTATTGTCTACATTACATAGTCTCAAGTGTTTTGTGACAATAGAAGACAGACTAATACGGTATTATAAGTAATCTAGAGATGGCTTAAAGCACATAGCACAGGGGTTCTTTTCTGTCTGTGGGTTGCTAACCCTTTGAGGGGTTAAACAATCCTTTCACGGGGGCCACCTAAGACCATCAGAAAACATGGATAGTTATATTACAATCTGTAGCAGTTGTGAAATTACAGTTATGAAATAGTAATGAGGGACCGGGCGCATGCCTTTAATCCCAGCACATGGGAGACAGAGGCAGGAGGATTTCTGAGTTCGAGGCCAAACTGGTCTATAGAGTGAGTTCCAGGACTGCCAGGGCTATTCAAAGAAACCTTGAAACCTTGTCCGGAAAAAAAAAAGAAGTAGTAATGAAAATAATCGTATGGTTGGGGTCACCATAACATGTATTAAGGTTCCTCATAGCAGGAAGTACAAACACTATACATAAGGAACTTGAGTATCTGCAGTTTTTTTAATCAACAAACCTAACACAGTCCCTCTCTCATACTAAGGAGAACTATATTTTATCTGTCTTCTTTAATGGCTACCTGTAAAATACAAAGTGTAACACTGGTTTATCCAATCCAAAGGTTTAGTAGTATTTCTGATGGCTCCCTCTGCTTGGAGCACAGAACGGTAACCTGCATCAAATTGCCTTACACATACAGATGTCCTGGAACTCTCTCTGCACACCAGGCTGGCCTCCAACTCAGAGATCCACTGCCTCGGCTTTTGAGGGCTGGGATTAAAGGCGTGTGCTACCACTGCAGGGTTCCAATCTTTAAGAGAAGGTCTCTGGCCAAGCCTGGAGCTTACCTGCTCGCACCACTGCCT
Source organism: Apodemus agrarius (assembly GCA_964023405.1). Classification (NCBI taxonomy): domain Eukaryota; kingdom Metazoa; phylum Chordata; class Mammalia; order Rodentia; family Muridae; genus Apodemus; species Apodemus agrarius. Next base: position 61,200,715 of record OZ030013.1, on the reverse strand, counting down.
CCCCAGCACAAGTGCATGCCACTGCATGTGGAGTTTATGAGTGCTGGGATTCAAACACAGGCCCTCCTGTTTGTGTGGAAAGCACAATTGAACAGTCTCCCCAGGCCCACCCTCTGCTGTTTGAAAAAATCTTTTTGTATTTACTTGTAGGGTTTTTATTTGGAAGGAGCCACTGAACGTTCTGAATCTCAGGACTCATGTCACTAACCTAGAAGTTTATACACAGTCTCTGGATACAGTCCGCCTGTCCCCCTTGGGTCTCTGGTGCCTGTCAGAGCCATTCCAGACTCCAAACCATTTCATCTCCTTCATAACTTACGCTTTGCCCTTTGTGCTGCCTTCGGGCAATTTCTTCCTATCTGTCTAATTTCAGAGTTGGGAAACTTTCAGCAAAGGGTCAGGCAACTCATATTTTAGTATGCATAGAGGTCACATAAAATGCCTGCAGCATATTTTAGTCTTTAAAAAGGGGGGAAGGATCTGGAGAAATAGCTCAATGGTTAAGAGCATTTGTTGCTCTTGCAGTAGACCCAGGTTCAGTTCCCAGCAACCACGTGGTGGCTTGGAACCCAGTTCCAAGGGATCTGATGCCCTCTTTTAACCTCTATGACTCCAGGCATGCGTGTGGCACACACATAAACACATAGAGGCAAAATACTTATACACATAAAGTAAAACAAATATTTTTAAAAAATTAAAACAACACTTTTAAAATGTTGTTCGTTCTTAGACTGAAAACTATAAAAAGCAAGACATTCACTGGGCACAGTGACATACACCTTTAATCCCAGCAGCACCTAGGAGACTGAGGTAAGTGGACCTCTGTGAGTTAAAGGCCAGCCTGGTCTACACAGTAACACACACACACACACAGGCCAGAAGCCAGAGGCCGCCCACAGGCATGATAGTCAGCTCTCTCCTCTGACTATATCACTCCTCAGCCTAGCACTGGGCTTTAACTCTGACAACTATTTCAAGTCTCCAGAAGCTCCAAAAGACAAGCATGGCCTCCTTGTCTTCCCTGGCTCACCTTACCGTAGCTGCAGATTCTTGTTAATCGATGGTAGATTGCTGCCTTTGTAATCCCGTATCACTCACTCCTTGGGGTTGTTTATTCCTGAGAACCCCAGGGGCACCCATCCAGAACGGTCTGTCAGACAGCTAGCCCAGCCTTATTATCAGCCTTCTGTTTCACGTCAATTTCTCAACCTAAGATTCTCAACACCACACAGCAATGATAAATGTGAACCCAGAATCCACAGACAGGAAACCACAGCCATGCTTTCTTGGCGGCCATTTCCTCCTCCTGACAACCCACAGTCCAGGGTAAGAGCGGCATCCGTGTGCCAGTGGCAGATACTCTCTGTCCCCTACTGCTTCCCTGAAGATCTATACTCTCAGCATGGCGTCCCAATCCCACTGCTCACAGACTCCAGGGCTTTTCCGCATCTTTGAGAAGATACAAACAAGCACAGGTCACTAACACTGACCACCCCCCATCCCCACGCCCCAACGCCCCCACCCCCCCACCCCCTAGCCCCCACCCCCCACCCCCAGTGCAGTCACCCCAGCCCTCCGAGCAGATCCTGCTTTAAAGAGAAGTTACCTCTTTCTTGATACATAATATGGCTTCTGACGGGGAAACACATATGCTATTTTGCCAAAGGCAGAGGCTTCCCTTACCCACACAGACATGCTTACAAAACTAGGACACCGTATGTTCTCTTTTGCAACCTGATTTTTCTTTTCACTTATGGTAAGAGCTGTTAAGTCAGACATGGTGGTTCGTGCCTGTGCCTGTGATCCCGGAGGAGAGGTGGAAGCAGCAGAATCAAGACTTCAAGGTCAGGGCTGAAATCAGAGCTACTGAAGGACCCAAGCTTGGTTCCCGTGTCAGTGGCTCACGATGGACTATATAACTCTAGGACCAGAGGGTCCAAGTGCCTCTTCTTGGATTCTGAAGGCACTGTATTCACAGGCACACAGATACACACACACATGCACACAATTTTTAAAAATAATTTAAAAAATTTAAAAATAGTTCAAGCTTGGCTGGAGAGATGGCTTATTGGTTAAGAGCACTGACTGCTCTTCCAGAGGTCAGAGGTCGTGAGTTCAATTCCCATAACCACATGGTAGCTCACGAGCATCTGCAATGGGATCCGATACCCTCTTCTGGTGTGTCAGAAGAGAGCAAAAGTGTACTCATATACATAAAATAAATAGATCTTTAAAAAAAAAAAAAGTTCAAGGTCACCCTTAGCTTAGGGTTACAGCCAGTTTAAGGTCAGTCAGAGTTTAAAAAGAGAAAACAAAAGCCCTGTTCTCCTACCTGGAGGCGTGCTACCTACCACAAAGGCACTAGCAGTTCAAACCCTGTCCCCACACAGGCATTAGTAGTTGAATACCATCCATACAAAAAGGCCTTGCAGTAGTGTCAGCCCTTTTGTGTGCTAGGTAAGCACTAGGCAGATGCTTCTAGTTTCCATAACGATCAAGGCCTTCCTGAGCATTTCTGCAGAGAGTCATCGCGCGTTTGCATGGGACGCTGCTCAGTTGGAAAGAATGCCATGCTATTTTTCAAATCCTTGTTTACCTGGAAGCCCATAATACATTCCCAAGGAACAGACTCAAAGCTTCCGTTTGCCAGCACTCACTGGTCATGGTGACAGGTGGGTAGAACTCAGTTATCTCTTAGCTCACTACATCTCCTATTCTTCTATCTGGGCAAAGAGAAAGGGACCCAGAGACATTTGTCCTTCATAGTAAATGGTAGTTAAGAGTAGGTAACAGGGAAGCTGGGCGTGGTGGCGCACGCCTGTAATCCCAGCACTTGGGAGGCAGAGGCAGGTGGATTTCTGAGTTCGAGGCCAGCCTGGTCTACAGAGTGAGTTCCAGGACAGCCAGGACTACACAGAGAAACCCTGTCTGGGGGGGGGGGGGGGGGAGAGGTGGCTCAGTGGTTAAGAGCACTGACTGCTCTTCCAGAGGTCTTGAGTTCAATTCCCAGCAACCACATGGAGGATCACAACCATCTGTAATGGGATCAGATGACCTCTTCCGGTGTGTCTGAAGACAGCAACAGTGGAAAGAAAGAAAGAAAGAAAGAAAGAAAGAAAGAAAGAAGGAAGGAAGGAAGGAAGGAAGGAAGGAAGGAAGGAGAAGGAAAGAAGGAAGGAAGGAAGGAAGGAAGGAAGGAAGGAAGAAAGGAAGAAAGGAAGGAAGGAAGGAAGGAAGGGAGCAAGTGAGAATTCTCTCTCATTCTCCCAGAGAATGGTAGGGATACATACTCTGCCACTAAAAGAGCCTCACCAAACAGGTGTAAAGAAGAAGGACTCCACATACAAGCCACTTTAAGTCTTACGGATCCCATAAAGTTCCTCAAGTACAAAGGACTGCCAAATCCCCAGACTCCTGTTGGGCTGAAGTAAGTATTATTTTGGTTCAAAACTTCGGTCATCACTTCAACTGATTCTTCAACCCGGTCAGAAACTCCTTAGAGAAAACTTAGCTTTTTTCCTCTCTAGTTTTTAAATCTCCCTTAGAGAGATGGCAGCTATCACTAAAATATCAAACTCTTAGCTGACACTGTCATCTCTCCGCAATTTTGAAATTCACAGTCTGTTCCCCTGTCACCTCCACCCATTACCTATTTCTACCCCTATTTCACCTCCTACTTCCTCCTCCCCTGTCACCTCCCCCATCACATCACCTCCTTTTCATTGTCTCCATCTTCTCTTTGTCTCTTTTCTGTCACCCCATCACCTCCTCCTCCTTTCCTCTGTCATCTCTCCCCCCCTCCTTCCCCCCTCACACTCACACACACACACACACACACACACACACTGCCCCCATCACCTCCTCCTCCTTTCCTCTGTCATCTCTCCCCCCTCCTTCCCCCCCCCTCTCTCTCACACACACATACACACACACTGCCCCCATCACCTCCTCCTAGCTACCTTCTCCTCTAGCATTCCTTAGCATTCAGTCAGCTCCAGAATTGGCAGGAATATTATTCTGCTCTGTCAGTACCTTGCTTTTAAGAGTTTATTGACATATTCATATCACAACCATTCTACTTGACTTTTCTTCTTATAAAGCTCTAGGAAAAAAAAAAAAGAAAGAAAGACTAAAGCTCTGAAGCGAAGCCGGGCATAGGGCTCATGCCTTTAATCCCAGCACTTGGGAGGCAGAAGTAGGTGAGTCTCTGTGAATTCAAGGCCAGCCTGGTCTACATAGCAAGTTCCAGAACAGCCAGGGAGGGCTACACAGAGAAACCCTGTCTCGAAAAACAAACAAACAAAAAAGAATAAAGCTCTTGTTTACTAGGAAACTTTGGGACATCTGTTTACTTAGATCTGTGTTAGTGTCCTTCAACAGTTATATCCTAAAAGGCTGGAGAGAGTGAAGAAAGAGACGAAGAGGAAGTGGAGGAAATTATGCCAAGACACTCACCAGATGTGCCGGTTCCATGTGGGTTGCCCTTCCAGGTGTTGCCAAGTGAAACCTTGCATGTGCTTGATATGGCTCTCAGGGATTGTGAGCCCACACCTCCTGCATGCTCTGTGTGCCAGCCTAAGTCTACGCATCCCTCAGTACACACCTTAATCATCCAATAACCAGACAGGTCTCTGCCACTGCAGCGTGTACACAAGGAAGCCACAGCGCAGTGCAGCACTTACCCAGGCAGCCTGCCTGCTTCAGGTCCCAACCACTGTGTGAAACGGCTCGAGACACTCATCTAAGGCAGAGGGTCCCATGTCCCATAAGCACACACACAGGATGATTTCTACATCCTCTATGTGCTAATGCACTACAACCACAACAATGAAAGCCACGACGCTCTTCAGATTTATAGTGTTTCTTTACTAAAAGAGAAAATGATATACCAGTGTGTCTTTATCTGTGCACCCAAGACCTACCTACCTATTTATACATACAGTACTATTTTCTTTTTCCCATTTCAGGCAAAATTGCCTCAACAAGCAGGAGAATTCTATCAAAACCCAACATGGGTTCTCTACACATCGTGCCCATGGCCTTAATACGTTTTTTTATTTTTTATTTTTTTTAAGGCTGGTGGCAAGTGAATCAATGTAATTAAGTCCAACTAAGTCAACCCCACCTAGATTGAAGCAGGAAGCCAGCAACAACACTGCACCCACGAGTTCCTTCACCTCTGTGGCGCCAGGCACAGCGCCGCTCCAGACAACACAACCCCCACTAACGATTGTTTCAGAAGCCACTTGGGGGCTCCTCTTATTTCTGCCTTACAGACAGAGACATGGTAAACCGTGGAGGTTAGGAGAGTTGCTAAAGACAATATTTAAAAAAAAAAAAAAAAACTGAGGAGCCAGACACAACCCAGATCTGTGTGGCCTACACCCTGTGCACAGCTTCTCACTTGTCTACGGTCTGTTTACTGGCAAGAAATACTTTGTTGCTATTCCTTCTACTTGGTAAGTATGTATCATTTTTGTAATTAAAAACAAACAAACAGAAAACTAGGCCGGCAATGGACTCCTGTAGTCCTAGCACTCCTGAGGCTCAAGCAAAGGACAGCAAGTTGGAGGCCAGCCTGTGCACCACAACAAACAAAGGAAAGGTTTTGTTGCGGGCTTTTAAAGTTCAACATGCTTGACAGCCCATTAAATAATGTGATAATTGCCTATTTGGGGGGTGGGTTAAGATTTCTATGACTAACCAGACTGAAAAAGTCCCAGATGAATTTAAAAAAAAAAAAAAAAAAAAAACTGTCACAAATGAACCATAAGAAAAGGAAAACATGCGTGTCACATTAGCTCAAATGAAACATGGCTACTTTCCTAGGAATCCAAGCAAGCACACGGTAGTGCGCCCACAGAAGTTAAACACACCTGACCACCTGTCAATCAATGGACTGTGTTGGGGGAAGGGTAAACAAAAGGCTGATCTGCTACCTGACCAGAGTTTAAAAGGGAAAAACATTAAAAGTGGCCAAAGAATGAAGACAAGAAGTTACTAATATAAAGGGCTGAGGGAAGTCAAGCCAGCGTTCCAGCCAAACAAACTTTCCCCCGGTGACTCAGCAAAGAATTGTACAATATCTAGTACTTCTCAGAATCCGGTCCCATACCTTTCTGGAATACAGTTTGGCAAACTGAGGCTGTCCTAACCCCCAACTCCACTTCCTTGACTAGGAAGAAAATGACCTGCAAGAAATGCTCAAACACTAAGGAGACGTTCAGAACACCAAGGTCCACGCAGACAGCAGGTATGGTAGGTATTAGTTACCTGTGACTGGGTAGGTAACCAGAGGTCATTGGTGATGAAAGTCCTAACTTTTCCTAACTTTGACTTAATAATTTCACTTTCTAGGAATAGATTCTAGGTGATAAAGACCTATACACAAGATGTAAATGCCTCAGCATTTTTTTTTACAATATATACAATAAAACACCCAAGAAGCTGAATACAGCTAAATGTAAATATGTTACTTCTATAGACATCAGACTGCAAACTTCTCAATAATTTTCAGTAAGATGGAAACACATTTACAATGCTCTATTAGTGGTAAAATAACATTCAAACCCATGTATCTGAATGGAAAAACACACAGATGCAAACCAACCGTAGCTCTTTTATATTACAAAGTTATACAGGATTTTTGCTTCCTTCCTATTTCCCTCCCTCTTTTCCCCACCCTCAAAATCCCAGCACTTGAGTTTGAGGTCTACATAGTGAATTCCAAGGCAACCAGAGTTATACAGACAGACATTACCCCCACCTCACCCCCGCTGCAAAAATAAATAAATGAAGGAAGGCAGGAAGGAAAGAAGGAAGCAAGCAAGCAAGGAAGAATTTTCTTTTTTTGGTTTGTTTTTTTTTTTTTTTTTTTGGTTTGTTGTTGTTTTGTTGTTTTGTTTGTTTTGTTTTGTTTTTGTTTTGTTTTGTTTTGTTTCAAGGCAGGGTTTCTCTGTGTAGCCCTGACTGTCCTGGAACTCACTCTGTAGACCAGGATAGCCTCCGAACTCAGAAATCCACCTGCCTCTGCCTCCCAAGTGTTGGGATTAAAGGCGTGTGCCACCAACACCCCAACTTTTTTTTTTTCAAGGAAGAATTAAAAAAAAAAAAAAGCCATGTGAAGCAAGCTAGCCCCAAACTTGTGACAACCCTCCTGCCTCAGCCTTTATCTCCTGAATGGTGGAATCACAGACCTCTTATGTCTTTTTTCCTAAGCATATTTCTGAAAGTGAGAGACATGTAGGAAGCAGTCTAATAAGGTCTCCAGGTGTACTTCTGTGACATGACAGAGACTGAACTGATCTAGGGTTTCCATTTCTCAAGAACAGGACTTTTCCTTTCTTCTGTGGCCCCATAATGGATATCACCATGAGACACAGAGCTGAAGCAAAAGCTGGCTCGGCCATTTGTAAACCCGCTTGTGACTCTGGAGAACAGAATTCTACCCTTGCTTTATCACTGCCATCTGATTCACCAGCCCTTCGCAATGCCTCCTCCTGACTCCTAAGCTCTAGGCACCTTTTGGTTTGGGGGCAGAATCTATATGTAGCCCAGGCTAACCTCAAACTCCTGATGATCCAGGCAGGGATCACAGTCACCACACCCCTCTTAATCCTTTTCAACTCCCAAAGGAACAGTCAGGTTAGATCAGCTGGCCTCAAAGTTCCTCCAGACACTAGGACTTACAAGCACCTTGCCCATGAACTGCCCAGCTGGTCATGTGTTTTTATTGGAAGAACAGACACCATGGTGTCAGTTGGCGGCGGCAAGGCTTCAGACCTCCTTCCCACCTCTCTTTCCTTTAAGCACCCCTCCCCCCACCCTGCCCCTATTTTCCACGGAGTCCATTAATAACAAGTTTGAGGCCTTATCTACTGTTTTCTTCCTTCAAAGCCCTGGGGCTTTTGGTAATTTACAACTAAGAAATAAAGGAAGTCATGCTGGGAGGGGTCAGTCTCGCCTGGGAGAAAATCCAAGATACAAAAAGCTATCAGCTGGATTTCTGCAGAGGAAATCCAATATAGATAAAGACAAAGCACACACTTTGATCTCAAACTGCACAGGAATGACTGCATTTAACTGAGCCTGGCCGAGGCCCTCGCAGGTCTGACTCTGGCTACAGCGATCAGTACAGCAAGGAAAGCCAACCATTTAGGAAAAGCCCATCACCTTGAATTTGGCTTTCCTTCTTTAAAAAACAAAACCAAAGTGGAGGCTGAAAAGGCAAGGCGGCCGTGTCCTCAGAACTGGTGCTGAATTCCGTGATCTGCGCTGAGAGGCATGCTGGAAGAAGGCCTTAAAACAGTAACTGGAGGGCGAGGGATTTAAACCTTCAAATAAGAAGCAGCAGGTGGAAATGGAATGCTCTGGGTATAGCAGAGGCCTTACAGACAGAGAGACAACTGAAGTTGGCCAGGAAAGATGGCAAAACACAGAGTCTGTCGACACCTATGCAATTGGCTGTATCATATTAAGTAATGCAGCACAAACCCCTCAACATTTTCCTCAAAACAAGACAAAAACTGATTTTTAACACGAAATCTGCCTGTTTCTAAATGCTGGAGTCTGGCTTAAGTTTCTGTGTAAGTTGCAAGCCTTACTTGATTCAAACAAACACAAGCATGCAGCCTGTGTCAAAGCGAAGATGCAGACATGGTGACTGGCTCCTAACATCTGCAATTTTTCTGCAGTCCAAAACGAAGACATTTGGAAACAAAATACACAGCTGGATCTAAGAGAATACCTTCCGACCTCAGTCACAAGCTGGGACGGTGACATCGCTGTAAGAGTTCAGATGCAGACAGGTCAGTAAGTACTTCTGACAGTTTAAGAAGAGCCTTACCACTTCCCATGTGTAGCTTCAGTCAAGGCTCCTGGGCTCTCAGTCCTCCACCACCTGCCACTCCTCAGCCCACCCCACACGTCAGCCTGTTAGCAGTTAGCCTCCTATCTCTCAGTGTCTTGGTTTTTACATTTATTTTACTTTTTTATTGTATGAGTATTTTTGCCTCAAAGTATGTCTATGTACCACATACATTCCTGGTACTTGTAGAGCTCAGAGGAGGGTGGGCATCAGATCCTCTAAAACAGGAGTTACAGATGGTTGTGAGCCACCAAGGGGAAGCCAGAAACTAAATCTGAATTTAGGAATTCAGCATCAAGGAATTCTTCTCAGCTGAAACACCTCTCCAGCCCCTCAATGACTCTAAAGAATAAATTCATTAATTTTTTTAAATGATTTTTGCTTACTTTTATTTTATGTGCATTGGTGTTTTGCCTGCATGTATATCTGTGTGAGGGCCTCAGATCCCCTGAAGCTGGAGTTTCAAATAGTTGGGAGCTGCCATGTGGGTGCTGGGAATTGAACCCGGATCCTCTGAAAGGGCAGCCACTGTGCTTAACAGCTGAGCCATCTTACCATCCCCTAAAGAATAAATTCTATGGAAGAAAAAAAACCTACAAAAACAGCAATTAAAAACACTATTATAATCCTTCACATTGTATTTATATTTTTGAATTTTGAGCCATTTCTCCAGTCCCGTATGCTTACATGTTTTAGCTGTCTCATATTCCCAACCTATTTCTGCTTTAAATTCCTCCCTCGGATTATAAAATATTTTGTAGAGAAAAATATTTAAAAGAAGTTGGGAGGGCTGGAGAGATGGCTAAGCGGTTAAGAGCACTGACTGCTCTCCCAGAGGTCCTGAGTTCAAATCCCAGCAGCCACATGGTGGCTCACAACCATCTGTAATGGGATCTGATGCCCTCTGCTGGTGTGTGTCTGAAGACAGCTGCAGTGTACGCATATACATAAAATAAATAAATAAATCTTTAAAAAAAAAAGAAATAAAAGAAAATAAAGAAGTTGGGAACACTTAAGATAACACATGAGAAGACAGGATTACAGGGTAAAGTGTCCACAAAGCAACCAGTGGGGTGTTAATTATTAACATCATGGCCAGTAGTCCCGAAGTTCCTGGGCCCAGCTGAATAGAAGAATATACAAACAGTGAGCAAATGAGAGCTGACACTTCAGGGCAGACACGGGGCTTTCTGGACCACCTTACCACATGGTACTGCAAACACAGACTTGTTCTCTGGGATGCAGGCAGGCAGGTATTAAGTACTGTGTCTATTAGATTCTACCCTGCATTATGCATGCACGGGTCTCCTTTGTATGGCTCCATGCCTGGGATTTTACCGGGTCCTTTGGATGCCTCTGAGCAATTCTCTACACTGCAGGCTATGTGCATAGAGGAGCCACACCACTAAATGAGTCTCTCGGTCCCTCTGCACCTCAAGGCTACATTTTTTTTTTAAGAAGATGGCTCAGCGGTTAAGAGCACTGACTGCTCTTCCAGAGGGCCTGAGTTCAATCCCAGCAACCACATGGTGGTTCACAACCATCTGCAATGGGATCTGATGCCCTCTTCTGGAGTGTGTCTGAAGACAGCTACAGTATATTCGTATAAATAAAAATAAAATTTAAAAAAAAAAAAAAGCTTTCTTTAAAAAAAAAATCCTGCTTTTTTTCCACCTACTTACATCACCCAAGACACCTGAAAGACTAAAATCACAAAAGTTCATACAAATGGTTCAGGCAGGAGAGGGCAGCGCTCACAGGTTAGCCTACCTCTGCACTCACAGGTTAGCCTGCCTCTGTCCTTGAGTTCTCGATTTCATCTGCACACAATCTGCTATTTCATGGAACCTACAACATGTGAAAAATCTTTCCGTTTGTTCAGCTGTCCCGTTATCACAGATTCTCAAAGGGAACAGATACCAACAGTAAAAGGAAACGATACAAATAAAATTTTTGTTGGTTGGCTTATTTTTTGACATAGGCCTCATGTAGCCCAGGTTGGCCCCAAACCTTCTTCTGTACCTAATGATGACCTTGGACTCCTGGTGCACCTAGCAAGCGCTGGTTTCAGGTGTGTGCTACTAGAACCTGCCTGGAAAGAAACAACTCATCAAATAACTTTCTCAACTCAACTTAGTTCTCCAGCAAATAATATGGAATAATAAATAATATATAATAATAAATGATAAATAATATGAAGATCCTTGGTTTTTAGTCCTTGCTTCACACTGAACTATGTACAGAGACAGATACAGCCGCACCAGGACTACATCTGGTGAGACACTCTCATTTCTAATACCTTATTCTACTTTAAACAATACCTTTAACCCCTCTCCAGTCTCCTCCAAAGCAAAGGCTGTGTAGCTCATTGGTAAAGGGCTTGACAGTATAACATGTGTGAAGCCCTGGGTTCTACAGGTGAAAAAGCAAACAAACTCAGTCACTCGACTGACAGGGCGCACCTCACTGCCTAACTTCTTCTCCACTAGGCTGGAGATCATGACATGTAGCAGGCTGGCCTGGAACTCATGGTGAGCCTCTTGCCTGCCTACAGGTGACATTATAGGTGCAAACCACCACACCCTGGCTTAGCGCCTTCACACAGCACAGCCTTTCCCAACTAGCACACTTCCTAATGAAAGCTGCTAGCGGATTTTAGACCTTCCCCTCTCTCCTAGAATCCATTTTTCTCTCCCACCTGGTTACTGAGGTCTTTTCACACACAGGGAAAAAAAGAAAGCTCTCAGACACTGAGAGATTCCAACAGACACCATGTACTTAATAACGGTTTTTCTTCTAGAAAAGTGAGGGGGAGAGAATAAACACACACACACCCCACAAGCTTTTATGTTAGTTCTAATGTCACCTTTGGTGACCAAACCCATGTCTCAAGAGTTCTGATGCTAGGTCTGGATTTGGCGGCTCCAGCCTATAATCCCAACACTACACAGGCTGAAGCAACAGGCTCACCAAGAACTCCAGGTCAGCCTGGGCTACAGGGTGACCCTATCCCAGACAACCAAACAAAACAAAAAAACCTACACACAAATTCTGAATAGCCACACTTCTAGGTCTCCTCCAGAAAGCATTTAGACTCCAGAAAACATTTAGACTAATCTCAACTCTTCAGGCTCTTCACAGGCAAAGTTCTGGAAGTCCTCACAGGAAACGGTTATGTTTAACACACCAAGTACGAGTTTAAGAAAGTGGCTTTTCTTTCATTACAAATTATGTAAAAGTCCTCTGCTGGAATAAGTTGTTGAGAAAGTCTAGTTTCACTCAAGATTATCAATGCCCCAGGGAGGAACCACCATCCCAGACTCTACAGAGTTATAATCACTGAGCCAGAGGGGAAAGCTAACTGTTGAGCAATAGACAGGAACCTCTATGCCTGCTGGGATGAATGGTTGGATGGATGGATGGACGGACGGACGGATGGATGGAGAGGGTAGAGAAGGGATCAAGAAGTCCAGCCTTGACATGCCAGACTCTATAAGTGGAAGAACAAAAGTGAAGAACCACTAACGCCACCTCTTAAATCACATATTGACTTTCCTCTTCCCCAAAAGAAGAGGACCAGATAAAGGCCTTGAGAATTTAAAGAGCAGCAGTCTAGGCTGGGGGCTGGCACCCATTGAATCTCAGTGGGCGAAGGGCCATGGATAGCTCAACAGAAGCTAAGCAGCTGCTCACTGGGGACTAGGGCAAGCACTCCGTCTGCCCGGCTCCTCAGGCTCTGATCTGGAGCTGTGGCCCACAGAGTAGTAGCTCCATTTGGGGCGTCACCGGGACCCCCATCCCTCAGCTGTGGCACACCCAGGCCCCGGGCGGGCGGGCACAGAGCACAGCAGCACCTGGACCCCTGGCAGGAAGTGGCCACCTGGAGAGAAGAGCCCGAAGGGCAGCGGCGCGCAGCTGTGCCGAGAGAAGCGGCCAGATGTGGGAGTGATCATGGGGAGCTGAAGGCTGCGCTTCCATAGGAGATGTTCCCGTGGGCCGATAGTGCCCGGCCCCAGCGGAGCGAGGCCCCCGCGCGGGGCAGGCCTAGCCGGCTGCGCCGCCGCAGCAGCTCCCAGGCACCGCCGCTTGCGCCCCCGCCCGCCACGGCCGCAAGCTCAAGGCTGCCCGGTCCTTCCTACCAGCCTTTCCTGCCCTGCTCGGGTCCTCGGGCTTCCATGCCACCCGGACTCCTACCGGCTTCCAGTCAGGGACGAGGCACCGCCGTTGCCTGCGTGAAAGTCCGCTTCCCACAAGCCGCTCTGGCGGCCGGCTGCGCGCCTCCCAGGCCGCGCCGGATCCTCCGCTCCCCCTGCCGGCCGGCGGCCATTTCCGACCGGCGCCGACGGAACTTGCCGAAGATGGGCCGGAAATGGCCGAGCCTGCGTTTGCCAGCGATAGGAAAGCAGAGAGGTGTTCGTGACTTTCCGGACGCGTCCGAAGGCACAGGCGGAGGGGGCGGTGGGCTCTACCCCCCCAGGATCCCGGGCGCAGGCTGGGTGCCAGTGATTGTGGGAAGGGCCAGGAGCCTTGAGGAGGGGCCCCACTAACCTGGGTAACCCTCAACCTAAAAATAAGCCCATGCCCAGATAGGGTAGATACCCCGTGCTAGCAATGACCCACAGTTCTGAAACACTTTTTAAATATTTAGTTGCAAATAAAGGGCGGGACTGAATGGATGCTTAGGGGGGAAAATCCTTGGCTTTACAAAACAACAGATTAATCAAACTTGCAAGTTGTGGGCTTAAAGGAATATCTTTTAAATACATTAAAGCCGCGCCGCTGTGGTTTGGGAATTGGCAAGACCCTTTGACTACCGAGAGAAAATACAACAAACCGAGAATAGAGAGAGAGTACTGGGGGAGTCAGGAGAGGGGTAGGGGGAGAAGGGAGGGAGAGAGTTTAAACTAAACTCTCTAAACTAAACTAATTTAGTTTTGTTAATTTAGTTAACAGTTCAAAATCATCTTTTAAAATTAACAATTGTAGTATAGTCTAAAGTCAGATTGCTTCAATGTATTTATGTTAGTCCCTCAGAACAAGACTCTTACCCCAGGGCTTCCTCCCCGCAGAGTCCAGACACACCCTGCCTGATTGGCTCATTTCCATCCCTGTGCTTGGGTGGTCTGTTACTTTAAGGAGAACTGTGCCGCAGAGATGGTTTCACAGCTGCTGACCCTTCCACCTGCCCTTCTCCGGAGCACCCAGACCCAGCGCTCAGGACAGGGAGGCTGAGAAAACAGGATTCCACTCCCACAGCAGACAGTTTGCGTTAACCATTCCCTCTGCAAAACAAAACTTTTTAAAAAACGCTGACAACCTATTTTCTGGAGCAGTCTCCTTATCTCCTGGTCTCTCCATCCGTCTCCAAGTCAGGCTCTGCTCTTTCCCCCATCTGTCCTACTTTACTCTCCTGTAAGTGTGATAAAACACCATGACCAAAAGCAACGTGGGGAGGAAAGGGTTTATTAAGCTTACATATCCCGATCATAGTTTATTATTGAAAGGAGCCAAAGCAGGAACTTTAAAACAGGGCAGGGCCCCTGGAGGCAGAAATTGAAACAGAGGCCATCGAGTCAGGTTGTTCACTGGCTGGTTCCCCAAGGCTGGCTCCGTTTTCTTTTTTATACACTAAAGACCACCTGCCCGAGGGTAGCTCTGTCCACAATGGGCTGGGTCTGCTGCTATATCAATCATTAATCAAGAGAATGCCCCCAGAGACTTGCCCACAGGCCAATCTGAGCTTCGCCCTTTCTCCCCATTCCCTCCCCCCCCCTCCCTGCTCCCTCTCTCTCCACTTGGGAGAGGACATTTTGAGATCTCCTTCTACATCTCTCTGGCTATTCTGGAACTCTGTAGACCAGGCTAGTCTGAAACTCACGAAGATCTGCCTGCCTCTGCTGGGATTAAAGGCACGTGCCACCCACCCACATTTGAGCTTCCCTCTTGTAAGAAGACCCTAGCTTGTGTCAAGTTGACAAAAAAAAAAAAAAAACCTAACCATTGCACCATCCTTCCTCCTTCCCTTTCTGGGGACATGTAACTCTCCTCTCTCCTACTGATGAGAACAAGAGGTAGAAGTTGACTAGTTGAGTTGGGACACAGGGGGTGACCAGACATTTCTTGGAAATGCCTTTGGAAATGTCCATAACTTTGTCTTTGCCAGAGGTCAAGGATGCCATAAGAGCCTACGCCAAGTGCCACCAGTGCCTCCGGTTTTGCCATGGCTGGAGATGCCAGGAAGGAGGTCTTCATCTCTTCCCCCCCAGAGGAATAGCCCTTTCCTGGAAACCATCCTGAGGCTGTGGACCAAACTTCAAGGACCTCAACATTTCTGATGTCGAGCTCATCCACCTTCCTCCCCCTATGGCTAAAGCCCTGTTAACTTACAGGCAGAGAAGCTTCGTGGAGCCCCAGTCCCTGGGGGGAGGGGGACCCTTCCCACTGTGCGGGAGCTCCACCTTCTTTCTCTTCCTACAGTAGTTTTTTGGGGTTTTCCACCTAAATCTCACCTCCTCTGTGGTACATGAATTTCATTCTTTGAATTTGGGAAAGAACCTGGAAGCCTCTGGCTTGGAGTGGTTTTGACAGCCCTTGAGTTTCCAAGACAACCCCCCTCCCCCCACCCCCCCACCCCCAGCTACGCACCAAAGAGCTGAGAACGAGTCCGCGGCCATCAAAGATGCCAAGCTATCCCTGTATCACTATTTTCTTTGCCGTTAACACCAGCCTCTTCCTCTCCCTTTAAGGAGAGGACAAAAACACACCCAAATCTCTACTCTCACCACTGACCTATTGAAATGGAACTCCTTCCTATTTTTTGAGAATGTCAGTGAAGTCGAAACTAACTTTATAAACTGGAGAACTGAAAAATGGAGAAAGCTTTGTCTGCTTGGCCTCAACCTTCCTTCAGCAGGTCTCCTACTTGGCTGTTGTCCAGAGATGTGTAGCGGCGGCGGCGGCGGCGGCGGCCAGCAGGAAGAGCCCGGCAATGGGACAGGATAGAGGCAAGGTAAGAATTTCCAGGGGTTGGTTCATCTCCATATTGGCAAGAGGAGACTTGCAGATAACAGCTGCCTGGAGGACTTAGTCATCCTGTGGACCCAAGTAACACAACACACTGTTGCTTCTGACTTACTTGATTTTAACTGTACCTAAGAGAGAAAAAGGACAGAGATTTCCGTGAAACTTACTGGACATTACACTTGGCTGCTGCTCTCTGGCTGTCACCCAGCACCTCTCATCCTCATCAGTCTCCTGCCCTAGCTCCTTCTAAACGGTGTGCCAAACTGGCAGTGTGACTCTGTCTTTTCCTAACACTTCTCGCCACTTTGAGCGGTTGCTGAGCACCAGCTCGTCACCGTCCCCTCCTCGCTGCAGGACTCCGCTCCTTGTTTTGCAGCGGTGCCCTAGATACCATCACAGCGGCAACAGCCCGTGAATGCATATTTTATGAATACTTAATTGCCAGGCAGTAGGCTACACCCTTTACATGCCTGCTGCCTCATTTTCGTCTGGCTAGGAATTACCACCCGAGAGAGAGGAAAGTGAAACTTTACAAAGTTCCGGGAAGACCACAGAGTACACGGCAGAGTCCAGGACTCAAAACCATCCTGACCTGGAACCCCACACACTAGACCAGAACAATCTAGGAATTCCACCCGGATGGTAAATTTACTGTTTCCCACAGTGGGTTCATTTCTATCCCTTTCTCCTTGCTCTCTCAGAATGTCTTTCCCAAGACAGAGACTCCAAACCTGGCATAACCTTCACTGTTTCTCTTTACGCTCACATTCAGACACCAAGACCTAAAGCCTTGACCTCAGGGTCTCCACTACCCATCTTTCAAAATTCTAATACCTACCCTGGATCAAGTCCCCTTTATTCTTCCCATGGACTTACCTCTTCACCAAAATTCCTGACTCAAAAAAGCTTTATCGTATTCACAGTGTTTTCTTTCTTCCAGAAAAGAGCTTAAGTTACATACAAAAAGCCCACTCCCAGGGACCTCACCACACGGTTTACAGTGCTTATTGTCTCTACCTTGCATTTCAGAACTTAATCAGAAATAGGTTGTCATTGGTGGTAACCCAGAGGCAGGGGGATCTCCGTGAGTTCAAAGACAGTCTGGCTGGTATACAGAGCCAGTTCCAGGACAGCTAAGACTGCACAGAGAAACCCTGTCTCAGAAAACAAGGAAGGGCTGGGCGGTGGTGGCGCACGCTTTTAATCCCAACACTTGGGAGGCAGAGGCAGGTGAATTTCTGAGTTCAAGGCCAGCCTGGTCTACAGAGTGAGTTCCAGGACAGCCAGGGCTACACAGAGAAACCCTGTCTCAAAAAACCAAAACAACAACAACAACAACAACAACAAAACAAACAGAAAACAAAGAAGGAAGGAAAAGAAATAGGTTTGCATTGTAATTTAACAATCACATAAAGAGATTCCTTCTGTCCTAAGGAATTAGGATAGGAAATTAGGAAACAGAGGCTCCTTTATGCCACTAGCCCCTAGTGACCCAGTGTCTGCCAATAATGCTCTGCCCACAACGGCTCCTAATTTTAAATTTCAAGAAGACAAGTGTGACTGCTTTGATTTGGATCACATGTCTACCCCTCGATCACTCAGCCTAAGCAACAGGTCACCCCAAACCCACCTATAAATAGAACTTAATGTCCAAAGGACAGAGACACATACCCAGGGTTGCCAGCATGCCTGTGCCCTCACACCATGACAGTCACCTGAAGAAAAGACACTCCCAGATAAAGTCTAACAGCACTTGTAGGAGATCAATTCAGCCATACAGAGTGAAGATAATTCGACACATATTCTATAAGTCTCTGGTGGGAAACTGTCAACATCACCCAGTACAACAGCAAGCTCAACAGAAGTTCACAGTCTCGCC
Source organism: Apodemus agrarius (assembly GCA_964023405.1). Classification (NCBI taxonomy): domain Eukaryota; kingdom Metazoa; phylum Chordata; class Mammalia; order Rodentia; family Muridae; genus Apodemus; species Apodemus agrarius. The sequence continues at coordinate 61,182,947 of OZ030013.1, read as the reverse complement.
ATAAAGAGCGGACACAACAGGGCTTATGTGGTAGAGCTCTTGCCTAGCAGGCCTGTGATCTCTCAGTGGAGAGGTGGAGGCAGGAGGATCCAAAGTTAAAGGGCTTCCTCAGCTATAACCCTGTACATGTGAGATCTTGTTGTGTTTTGTTTTGTTTTTTAAAGATTTAGCAAAAACAGAAAACTACCCAAATGGCCAGTAGCAACAGATCACATAAAGCATGACCTATTCATACAGCACTAGGAATGAACACTCTGACGATCTGCAGCAGGTGCTGGCATAAAGTCTCTGAGTCACACAATGCTAAGGAAAAGAACTGGGGCTGGAGAGATGGCTCAGTGGCCAAAAGCACCAGCTGCTCTTGCAGAGGACCTGGGTTCGGCTCCCAGCAGCCTGTATGGGGAGTTACAACCATCCCTGTGTAACTGCATTTCCAAAGAATCCCCCACTCTCCCGACCCCCTGAGACACTAGGCACAAACATGGTGTGTGTATATATATATGTGTGTGTGTGTGTGTGTGTGTGTATACATATATATACACACACATATATATACATATATGTATGTATATATACATACATATACATATATGTATGTATATATATACACATATATACATATATATATATATACACACATGCAGGTAAGACACTCATACATGTAAAGTAAGAGTTGATTTTTTTACAAGAAGAAAAGAAAGAGGATCCAGGGACAAAATAAGTATAAAGTATATGATTCCCGAATTGAAGCAGAAAACCATGCAAAATTAATCCATTCATTCCGAGTGGAGACGGAGAAGGCAGACAGCCACATTTTGGTTTTCAGGCTGCCCTCTAGGCATATGTATGTTCAATTTGTCAAAATTCATCCAGCTAGTCACTTACCACATGTACCTTTTTTTTTTTAAAGATTTATTTATTACTATATGTAAGTATACTGTAGCTGTCTTCAGACACACCAGAAGAGGGTGTTAGATCTCATTACGGATGGTTGTGAGCCACCGTGTGGTTGCTGGGATTGGAACTCAGGACCTTCGGTAAAGCACTCAGTACTCTTACCCACTGAGCCATCTCACCAGTCCCACATGTACCTTTTTACCAATATATATAGCACCGCTGAGTGAAAAGATTTTTAATATATAACTGGGGTGCTGTCAGATGGTCGCCCCAGAGCTTCCAGTTGTTGTCAGCCTATTCCCACAGCCCAGGGAAAAGCCCACCATACTGCACTGCCCCACCAGCTCTGGCTTGGAAATGTGGTGACAGCATGCTGGGATGTAGTCACAAGTCAGCTCACAGCGTAAGTAGACTTGGGGGTATTTCTAGACACATGTACAGTGGTTCACCGAGAAAGCTGGTCCACAGAAAGCAGAATAGAGCCAACCCTTGGAGGAAGTGGACAGCCCCGTGAGAGTTGGAGGGAAGCGCCTCTGAGGCTGTTAACGTTCCCTTCCTTCAGTTCCAGGACCCGCCATGTGTCCCAGCTGTCACAGCAGTGGGATGCAATGGCTTGAGTTATTACCAAGAAAACCTTTAAGTCATTTACATTAACAGGAAGAGCCTTGTGTTCCTGGCAACCAAGCACACCTTGACTACAGTCATTCACACACTTTCCTGAGAATGACTGAGTGGTAGTTGCATGCTGACATGCCTCTGAGCGCTTGTCGGTAGTCATCTGATTTCACACGGTGATTATTCCCACTTCCCAGGTGAGTGGTAGAGCCCGGTATCGAAGCCTCTGAAGTGCCTGGCATCTCAGTGAGGAAGAAGGCAGCTCTGTGGCTCGTCTGTGGACTAGGCCAAGTCGTCCGGTTTATTAAGTTAGTTCAAATGCAAAAAGGTTAAGAAGTCAGTAAACATCTCTCTCCTTCACAAGGGACTGGCAGTTTGAGTTAGAGAAATTTGAAAGCCCAGGATATGAAACAAAAACTGGATGCCAGGGGACTGGGTGGTGATGCACGCTTTTAATCCCAGCATTCTGGAGGCAGAGGCAGGTGGATATATGAGTTTGTGGCCAGCCTGGTCTACAGAGCAAGTTCCAAGATGTCCAAGACTACACAGAGAAACTCTGTCTTGTAAAAACAAAAACCAAAACAAAACAAAGGTGGAGGCCAGACGGATCCTCTTGCAAAGGACCTGGATTCATTTCCCAGCACCCACATGTCAGCTCAGAGCCATCCATAATTCCAGTTACAGAAGATCCAGTGCCCTTTTCTGACCGCCCAGGGCAGCAGACAAACACATGATGCATATACACACATGGAGACAAAACATTTGTACACATAAAAAATCCTGAAAACTTAAAAAAAAAAAAAAAACTTAAGCCACAAAAGCTGTGTTCTTTCACCAGGAAAAGTATTTACAGAGCATAAAAAAATGTTCTCTTAGGGAGGAGTCCCTGCTGGTGACTTATTCTTCCCCAAATGGTGACTACCCACGAGAATCCTGGATGTCAGCCCCATTGATGAGAAATTGATACCAGAAGGTCTCAAGTTTTAGGGAAGGAGGCGCCTGTAGTCACTTCCCCCAAGGACAGCAGCCAGACCCACAAGACGCTCAACAAAGATGTCATCAGTGACTTCACCAACCTTCAAAAAGTAAGACTCAGGGGTTGTCCGTGAGATTAAGTCAGATGAGCGCTGCTTCTCTGTAATACTCAGATTTAAAAAAAAAAAAAAAAAAATGCTGAAAGCCGCCCTTGCAGATCTTTTCTATACATAAATGACTGGGCAGTTTTGTGGCTTGTAATTAGAACAATGCATGACAATGGTTAGGGCTCCAAGGTGACTCTTCTCTTCCCGACTGTCAGTGCTGAGGAGAAGGCTGGCCTCCCCGCTCCGAGCAGCACTTGCCAACCACACTGCTAAAGGGCTCCCTCTCAAAGTCTAAGCTTTGATGTTACCTTTTTTTTCTAAGTGGCTGGCTTTTGTCTGCCAAAACTGGTGGAGCATTTGGAGTGGTGAGCAGATAATTTATGGCAAGAACATCAAGTTAACATCAGCTTCAAGCCAAAGTACATTTTATTGTTTAAAGACAAAAACAAGCCTATTTGTAGATTAGGGTGTGGCATGGCTAGTCAAATATTTTGCCAAGGGAAGTTGGAGACCCTGGTCTTTTGTCCTCAATACTCCAAAACACACACACACACAACCCAAAACAAAAGCACTATTCTGTTAAGTAATTAACACCATATCACAGTATTGCCTATGACATGAAATGTAAGTTTTGTACTAGTTTCCTTCCAGGAACCTTAGCCAAATTTGAGCCTGTTAACTGCATTAAGACATCTAACCTGAATTAAAAAAATAATAGTCACAGTAGTGGGGCTGGACCTGGAGCTTAGCAGTAGACAGTTTGCCTAAGTTTTATCCCCAGCATCTCAGAAAAAAAAAAAGAAAAATGAAAAATCACATCACCGAATAGATATCAAAATGCCACTGAATTTTCTAGGCTTGACCCTGGGAGCTCTGTCTGATGATAGCCTTCACCCTAAAGCAAACACAAAGACACTAAAAGCTCATCCTAAATTAAATCATTAAGTGGCAGAGCTGCTCAGATAAAGCACACCACAGCTCTGTCCGTTTGAAGAACTTAGTGTAATGAGAGCCATAACCAGAGGAAAGTAAAGTCAGGCAGGGTGGTGGCTGCACTCCAGTGTCACATTTGTATGCAGCCCCAAGCCTGTCCTTACCCCAGGAAGTCACCCACAGACTTAAAAAGTCAACTGCTAGATACCTTTCATCTACAAACCATCTTGTGGGGAAAAGGCCTCCCAGCTAGCAAACCGTTACAGAGGTTTGGTTTTGTTTCTTAATTAAATTTTTCCCCCCGCCCAATATATTCTGATCACATGTTTTCCCCTCTCCTAATTCCTGCCAGATCCTGCCCATCTACCCAACTCCACATTCTCTCTTTAACAAACCACAAAAAGGAAGCAAAATTCACGCATGTGGGCACACCTGCTCACACATGAAGGTATACACACACACACACACACACACACACACACACACACAATAAAAATATACAACAAATCAATAAGACAAAACATGTCCAAAAAAAAGCAATCCGAGACAAAACGCCTACAGAACTCCACTGAGTTCATTTTGTGTTAGCCATCTACTGCCCGACATGGGTCTCCCCTGAAGTGTGGTTAATTTACTCAGTGAGATTCCACTGAAGAAAACTAAGTTTTCCTTTACAAGTATCGGTTGCAGACACGTTCTTGGTTGGGGGTGGAAGCTTGCCGGAACCTGTGTAGGCTCCTCGACAGCCCTTGGGGGTTCCTGTGGGCGTCAGTCCTGCTCTGTGGGGAGGACCGCCCCCTTGGTGTTCTCCATCCACTCCTCCAGCTCTTACAATCTTTCTGCCTCCTTCATAGCTCCCTGAGCAGTGAGGGGAAGGTTTAATGATGACATCCCATCTAGGACTAATTGCTCCTACAAAGAGGTTCTTAAGGAACATCAATGAAGCTGGACCTGGTGGCATACACCTGTAATCCCAGCACTTGAGGGTAGAGGCAGGAGGATCAGAAATTCACGGCTATCCCCAGCTACATTTGCAAATTTGAAGCCAACACGAAACCTTGTCTCTAACAAGCAAATACATATACCAATAAATTTAGTTAACTTTTATGTGTGTATAAGCATATGCCACGTGTGTGTGCAGATGCCCATGGATGCCGGAAAAAGGGTATAGGATTTCTGGAGTTGGAGTTACAGGTGGTCGTGAGCCACTTGATATGGATGCTGGGAATTGTCCTCAGGTCCTCTGCAAGAGCAGCAAGGACTCTTAACCATAGGGCATCTCTCCAGCCATGCCAATGATTTTCTTAACCAATGTGGCTATACAATCCAAGTTTAATGTACAATTTCCAAGAGTTATCACACTGTACATGTCCAAAAGATGAGCCACTTGTTAACATCTGGATCTTCTACTGGGGGGCAAAAACCAATAGTTTCTACCACCCAGAATTTCCAAAAGATAGAAAAATGCAAAGGTTTTAAACTAGTTCATAGAGGCTTCCAGCAAGATTTTGTTGGAGAAAGTTTCTATTTTCTTTAATATTACTCGAACTCAGAAATCTGCCTGCCTCTGCCTCCCAAGTGCTGGGATTAAAGGCATGCACCACCACTGCCCAGCTAATATTACTAATATTAATTCTCAGTCTCAGTGGTGGGAACATGACGATATAAGAGCAAAGGAACCATTAGAACATGATCATCACCGTCCCTCTCCCAACCAAAACCATCAGCCAGAAATACGGTCACATTTGCATGGCTACATCTGGGCCAATATAACCATATTTTTACAAATCCATCAGTTTGAACAACAAAAATATAATTATCCAAAGTTCATCTCTAACAGAGAATATTCTTAGATGTGCATGATTACATGTTATAGACATGCATAATTACATCATGTCATTGAGAGAAGCTTACACTAAGGTGATGCAGTAACCACTCAGAAACAAAACCCTTGACAGAAATGATGCAATAAGGGCAGGAATACATCAGTTTCCTGGGATATGTACAGTACATATGGAAACTGTTAAAGCCACACACGCACGTGTATTGTTCATATGTATTATATATAATGTATTATGTGTCATACATGTGTTATATATACATATATATATGTATATATATATATATGTGATGCATGTTAATTTGACAGAATCTAGAATCACGCAGAGAATGGGCATCTGAGCATGCCTGTGAATGGTTATCTTGGTTAAATTTACTGTCACAGGAAGACTCACCTCAGTGTGAGCAGGACAGTTCCCTGAGCAGGGATCCTGGACTGCTGTAAGTGGAGAGAGGACTGAGCTGAGGCATGCAGGCATTCATTGCTCCTGATCCCTGACTGGAGTCAACATCGGCTGCTTAATGCTTCCACTGTCGGGACTTTTCTGTACCTTGAACTGTGAGCTGAAGTCAGTCTTTTCACCATTAAGGTGCTTTTGCCAGAGTATTTTCTCACAGTAACGGGAAAGGTAAATATGCTGAAACGGTGATATATCTTTCTTTATTCATGTTTAGTTAGTGTTTCCAGGTCTTGGGTGTCTGTTTCTTGCTATGTCTATACACCAAGCACCTCACAGAGTGAGTTCCAGGACAGCCAGGGCTACACAGAGAGACTCTTGGTTTTTTGTTTTTTTAAGGTGGTGGTATGTCATCTTCAGGTTCCCCCTTGACTGTTCTTTCTTGTATCACTTAGTTCATAAAACCTCACCATCAGGGGCTGGAAAGATAACTCAACAAGTAAAGGCACCTTGCCCAAGCCTGATGACTTGAGGTCAATCTCCAGGACCCAAACAGTAGATAGCTGACTCCCACAAGTCGCCCTCCAATTATGCACTCAACATAGACACAAAATCTAAATTTTTTATTTTTATTTATTTATTTATTTATTTATTTATTTAGGTTTTTTTGAAACAGGGTTTCCCTGTGTAGCCCTGGCTGTCCTGGAACTTACACCATAGACCAGGCTGGCCTCCAACTCAGAAATCCGCCTGCCTCTGCCTCCCAAGTGCTAGGATTAAAGGCGTGCGCCACCACTGCCTGGCTCTAAAATGTTTTAAGAAAACAAACAGATCTTACATTAAGGCCAAAAGCATCCGCAGAGAGACCCTTGTAGAGAGGAATCAAGGCTTCCTCCTGGGAACCAGAGCGGAAGGCGCAGCCCGAGTGCAGCCTGTAGATGCTATAAGCCTCATCAGAGACCCAAACCACATCATTCCTGAGTCGCTAACCTTCTAAAAGTCTGAGATAATGAACACTGGCATTTTAAAGCCCCGACTTTGGTGTAATCTGTTAGGGAGCAATGGGAAATCATCATAACTCCTTTATCCCCAGCACCGTCGCCCTCAGAAGCTCCTGGCAGGCTCCGTGCCTGTGCTGGAGGAGAAGAGATCAAAGGGGGCTCATTTCCACGACCCAGGCCTCAGCTTGCTGAATCCCACTCCTTTGTCTTCCGCTTCTTCAATTTCTCCTGTTGACCTTTGTGCTCAGTAAACGAGACCTTCCATCTCCCGCAGCAAATCCGTTCCACGAGTTACAGGCTTTGTGAGAGGAGTCAGTCTGTGTAAACACGACATCTTGTGAAGTTTTAGAAACCTGGTACATTTCTGTTGACTGGCTCTCTGACCCCAGCTGTGACATCATCACTGGGTCCATATTTAGCCCCGCAGGGAAAACAAACCTCTGTATGCTTCACGAGGAAAACAGAAGGCAGCAGATGTGATCTCTTTTAAATACTGCCCTTCACCTTTACAGTCTGCACAAGTTCCAGAATAAAAATAATAGTATTATGGCTAGTGCCAGAGTTGCTCTGAGGGATGCAAAGACGTCTTTTTAGGGAACTGTGGTAGGCCACTCAGAGTATGGATAGAAAGAGAGACCATGACTTAGAAAGAAAATTGAAAGGGAGATGAATAAAAGGGCACACTAGAAAGGGTCCACGGGTGGATCCGGATCCTGGAGGTAAAGTGAGGTGGAGCTCAGATAACAGGGAGGAAAGGTTACAGCTTGGGTTAGAGTCCCGGCGACGGCTGTTTAAAATAGCAACAGCTATTTTTGGACTTCAAGTTATTTGTGTTGCTAAGGATATAAAATCGCCCACATCTTCATTAATATCTGTCACAAGTACACATGCTGTGTGTGAGGAACTTGGGAGAAGACCAAGGGAAAGGAGAACAGAGGCTAGATGGCTCAGGGGTTCCCAGCACCACTGGCTGCTCTTGCCGAGGACTCAGTTTCCATTCCCAGCACCCACGTGGTGGCTCACAACCATCTGTAACTCCAGCTCCAGGGGGATCCCATGTCCCTTTCTGGCCTCTCTGAGCACCGGGACACATATGCAGATCTACATGCAGGCAAAACTCCCACACACATAAAATCAATAGTTTTTACAATTTAAGAGAAAGGGGTTGGGAGCTGAGCTGACAGCTGGGTCAGTGTGGAACCAAGGAATAAAAGCATCCATAAGGCAGGTACAGTGGGGCACACACAGGGGCAGAGGCAGGCGGATCTCTGAGGTTAAGGCCAGCCTGGTCTACATGGCAAATCCCAGGCCTGAGAAAAGGGTTCACTATAGTGTAGCCAAGGATGTCCTCAGGGTCATTCCTCCTGCCTCAGCCTCCCATGTGCTGGGACTACAGGTGTGTGTCACCATGCCTGGCCTCCCATTTCTACGGAGCCATCCCCGAATTTTGCCCTGGATAGATGAATATAACCGTGATACCAGCAGTCAGATGTCTTTTCTGGACCCTTCCTCAGAGATCTTGAGCCACAATGCCCACTAAGTATCTTATCCTGTTTTGCACAAATCAGTTGTTCAAATCAACTGTATAGAGATCACAAACGAAATCCTTCTCTCCACCTGCCCTTCTCCAGGTACCACAACCTCAGTCCACACCGTCACCACCCAGGTTGTAGCCCAAGGTGGAAACACAGGCTGTTACGTGCCTGTGGTCTTCATCCACCCCATCCAACTTGCTATCGGAGCCTGACAAGGATGCTTCTACAAACTGACGTCACTGCTCCTTAAACTCCACTGGATTTCAGAGTGGGTCTGCATGTTAATGATGTCATAAATTTATTATGATGGTTCCTGGCCAAGTAACTCACTGCTATTGCTTCTGTGATAATTAAACAAGGCATCAGAAATAAAATGGGTAGCACACAACAGGGACTCAGAAGCATTCCCTCGACCTCCCTTTTCCAGCCTTCACAAGTCGGCAGGCCAGGATTTCTACCACAGGGCTTGCCTTGTCCTCCTCTCCTGAGCTCCGCTCGGTCCCACAGCCCTGTCTCATAAAACCTTCCCACACCGTGTTTTCTCCTCTGTGTGACTCATTTGCACTTTGTTTTCATTCTCCCATCCCCCAGATCTGCACACAGTACAGGCTGCCCTCACACTCACTTTTCACCAGAGGATCCTCCTGCCTCCCCCCCCCCCCACTCCCGAGTGCTGGGGTCACAGGCAGGTACCACAGCCCGCTGTGGTTTTGCCAGTGGAACTAAGTCCCAATACTTACACATTATAAGTGGTGAGCTAACTGGCCTTCATTTCCCTGAGTCTAATTAGTGCAAACTCTGAGCTCCCCACAGGGCACTTCCTGTCTGCAGTGGCTTCCTGTCTGCACATGCTGACTCTCTGGTGGTTAGCTCCTGACCCACAGAATCTTCTCCAGAATTGTGACCTAAGGGTAATTCCCTTTCACTCAGTTGTTCAAAACAGAAAACTGGAATAAGAAGTGGAGGGGGTTACAGGAAAAGGGAAAGAGAACAAGAAAAGAGGGGATAGAGGAGAGAGGAGGACAGGAGAGAGAAAGAATGCAAATGAAAATGAATTTGGATATAGGCAAAGGGTCAAAAACTGGTAAATCTGGTTAAGAATAAGTTCAAACTTACAAAAAAAGAACAAAGTGCCATATAACCCTGAAAACTTTTGTTAAGTTTAAAATTACTTCAAAAGACAAGATTAAAAATAAAAAAACATTATGCAATCCAGCCATAAGGAAACAATAACAAAGTCAAGTTGAACATTTTCCCAAACTGACCTACATTCCCAGAATGCCAGAGTTCTAGAGAGGACCGGGAGGAGAAAGCAAGAGGAGGAGGAGGGTGGGGGAGAAAGGGATGTGGGGAAAGAAGGGAAGGGAGGAAGCAGAAGGGGGAGGGACATCTGAAGGAGGGAGGTTAGGGGTCAAAGATGAACAGTGCAATGGGTCAGACTGACGAAAAGGTTCTGGCATGTATGTCTGGCACAATGATGACATATGAAAACAGACTCCATTATTTAATAGCATTACAGCAGTTTGAATTTCCTGTGGTTAGGTACAATAATGTCACTGTGCTTAAGAAATGCATGCTACAGCCTGGGGTGTGGCTCGGTGGTGCAGCAGTTACCTAGGATGCTCAGGGCCCTGGATTCCCACCCACACACCACCAGAAGTGAAAAGAGCAAGGAAAGAAGGGAGGGATGAGGCTGGAGAGATGGCTGTGTGGCTAAGAGCATCAACTGTTCTTCTGGAGGTCCAGAGTTCAACTCCCAGCAAGCACATGGTGGCTCACAACCACCTGTAAAGGGATCCAATGGCCTCTTCTGGAGTGTCTGAGGATATCTACAGTGTACTCATATTAAAATAAGTAAATAAATAAATATTTATAAAAATAAAAAAAGAAGGGAGGGATGGTGGAAGGGAAGGACACAGGGTGGAGAGAGGAGTTCACGGTGAAATATTTACGACATTTAAGAAGATTATATTTCAATGTATAGTAGTATCTCCCCCCTTTCTCTCTCTCTCTCTCTCTCTCTCTCTCTCTCTCTCTCTCTCTCTCTCGTGTGTGTGTGTGTGTGTGTGTGTGTGTGTGTGTGTGTTAGCACTAATGTGCTTTGTATCACCAAAGAAGAAACATCACTTCCTGTCTCCTGTGAAAGCTTCCCCTATCCACTGAGACAGACCATGCCGCCTTCCAATGACTATAAATGTTGATGACCAACACTGAAGATGACACAGAAAGATTTTCTGTGCTTGTGGGATCAATGATTATTGTTAAAATGCCCATACTATTCAACCCCCTAACAAAATGCCAATGACAGTTTTCACAGAAAAAAAAAAAAAAAGCAATCCTGAAATTCATAGGAAACCACAAGACCCTAAATAAATAACACAATCTGGGGCAAAAAATAAATAGCCAGAGGTATTACATTACCTGAATTTATACTGTACTACAAATATAATGCCTCCAGCTATTTTTCTTTTTAAACATTCCTTTACATTTCATTATTAATAATGATAATATTAATAATATTAATATAATATTAATAATATTAATATTTTTAAATTTTTGTGAGAAAGGATCTCAGTATGTAGTCCTGGTAGGCCTGGAAATTGCCATGCAGACGTGGCTGGCCTTGAACCTACAGACATCCACCCTTCTGCCTCCCCAGTGCGAGGACTAAAGGTTTGTGCCACATGCCCAGCTTCTTTGCCTTTTTTAAATGATTTTTTCCATGTAATTACCTTCCCTATAGAGCTTGCTTCTATTGCGATGAGTTATCTCTTCATTCTGTTGGTCATGTCTTTTACTGTGTGGAAACTTTTTAAATCTAATATAATCTCGTGTGTGTGTGTGTGTGTGTGTGTGTGTGTGTTTTCTTATGTAATTTGGGTCATATCCCAAACTTAAATTCCCAAGCCAGTGTCAAGAAACCTGTATTTCTTCTGTATTTTACATTGTATTTTCTTCTACTAGTTTTAACCATCAAAGTCTTATATTTAAGTCTTACTCCATTTGAATAACCTTTTTGTTTGATTGGTTTTTGTCTTTTAGAAACAGGTTTTCATTGTGTCACTGCCCTGGCTGTCCTGGAACTCACTCTGTAGACTAGGTTGACCTTGAACTCACAGCGATCTATCTGCCTCTGCCTCCTGAGTGCTGGGATCAAAGGTGTGCACCAACCACTGCTGAGTAGCTTTTTGTGTATGATGTGATAGGTGTCCAGTTTCATTCTCGCACCCATGGATTTCAGTCTCAGCCAGCCATGAACAGACAGATGTCCTTCCTCACTATTTGACCTTGTTATTTTGGTTTAGTTGTCTATAAATGTGTGAATTTATTTCTGCATCCTCTGTTTTGTTCCATTGGTCTTTGTGTTTTTATGTCAGTACTCTGCTGAAGAGATGACTCAGTAGTTGAGAACATTGGTTGCTATTCCAAAGGACGCTGGTTCAATTCCCAGCACCCACCTGGCAGCTTACATACCTATCTGTAAATCCAGTTCCAGGGGATCTGATGCCCTCACGCAGATATACTTTGTTTGTTGTTTACAGTGGGTCTGGGGAATCAAACCTAGAATGTAGCACATGCTAGGCAAGAGTTCTACCACTGAGCTATGTCCCCAATCCAGTCACTCTTTAAAAAAAAACTGTATGTGCATGAGTTCCTTCATACATGTACGTGACTCACCTGTAACTGAAGTTACAGGTGGTTGTAAGCTACCAAGTATGTGCTGGGAATTGAACCCCGGTCCTCTGCAAAAGCACTGAGCCATTACTCCAGCTACCAAAATGTGAAGCACGTAGCTAGCTTTTCAAAACATAAAAAGGGAATCAGTGTTGCAGTCTCTACACTGCTGTGAATGTTTTTAATCTTATTATAAAATGCCCCAGTTGGGTTGTTAGGATTGATTTTTGTCTTATCTGTTTAGACCTAAGGGTTCTGGAGACAAGAATCTAAGTTGTCTTCTGGGACGGAACAGCAGGCGTAGGGTCTAACCCAGGACAGTCTTAATTGCTGCTATGGTGTTGCTGGGCAAATTTATGCTACAATCTGGGCTCCTGTGAAACACAGCTGGATTTTTTTTTTTTTTTTGATTTTTCGAGACAGGGTTTCTCTGTGTAGCCCTGGCTGTCCTGGAACTCGCTCTGTAGACCAGGCTGGCCTCGAACTCAGAAATCTGCCTGCCTCTGCCTCCCAAGTGCTGGGATTACAGGTGTGTGCCACCACGCCTAGCTGGATATTCTTGAGATGAGAACTGGTACAGAAAATGAACCCTTGGTTGAACTCAGCATGGCGCTGTCATTAACATAACCATTGTGTGCTCCTGTCTCTTATGGATCCTCGGGTGAGCAACGTTGGAATGGCCACAGCTGGTTCCAGGTGGACATTAGAGGAAGCTGCAGCTGGTGTATGTGAGGCAGCGAGGTGGAGTGTGTGAGAGTTCCTGCCTCTCTCTCAGACTCTGGCATTTGCATGTTCTGGTACCACTGCAGGAGGTGATCTCAAGATAAAATCCCTCCAGAGAACCTGGGTTCAAGTCCCAGCACCCACATGGTAGTTCACAATTTCCTCTGTAACTCCAGCCCCAGGGGATCCAGTGCCTTCTTCTGGCCTTAGTGGGTACACAGACATATATGCAGCCAAAGCACCCATAAACATAAATTTTTTTTTTTTTGTTTTTGTTTTTTTTTTTTTTTTCCCGAGACAGGGTTTCTCTGTGTAGCCCTAGCTGTCCTGGAACTCACTCTGTAGACCAGGCTGGCCTCGAACTCAGAAATCCGCCTGCCTCTGCCTCCCAAGTGCTGGGATTAAAGGCGTGCGCCACCACCGCCCAGCTTTACAACATAAAATTTAAAAAAGAAATACTTTTAAAGCCCTGGGATTGACCCTCAGAAAGAGAAAGAAAGAGAGAGAGAGAGAGAGAGAGAGAGAGAGAGAGATCGACCCTCTGAATAATACAGAGATGCCATGTTCCCCCCCTCTCTTTTGCTTGCTGTCATTGGCTCTCTTTTCTCTGTAGCATCTGCCCTTCACTCTGCCCATGCCATGTTGTGGTTTGGAGTGGAACTATTCAGAGGTACTATGAAAAAAAATTTTTCACTTTCCAAGACAGGGTTTCTCTACCCAAGTGGTGCAGGGAGGCAGCTTAACCACCCAGGAGTGTGGAGAGGCCTGCCTGCACAGGTAGAACCACACCCCCACCCCACCCCCGCCGCTTAGAGGATCACGCCCAGAACCCTCTGGTGGAAGCCCTCTGTCTTGGGCTTGGGACCACCCTCTGCCACTGACACACCGTATCCAAGTGACACACGGAGGTAGCTAACCACTTAGGGGTGCAGAGAGGCCAGACAGGGCAGGTAGGACCACCCCTGCTGCTCAGAGGAAACCCTGAGGACACAAGAGCCTAGGAGCAGCCTGGGGCAGGAGTCTTCCAAGTCTGCACTCAGAGTTGATCAGGGCCATAGAGCTACATACTCAAATACAAACACAAGAGAGTGGGTCTCGCAGGAGTACCTACATACCTGTGTACACAGAGAGAACAGGTCTCCCAGGAACACAGATACAGAGGCTTGCATGACAAATAAGCCACAGTCAGAAACAGCAACACCAGCTAACATCAGAGATAACCAGATGGCAAAAGGCAAACACAATAGCATTACCAACAGAAACCAAGGCAACATGACACCATCTGAACCAAGTTCTCTCACAACAGCAAGTCCTGGATATCCCAACATACCAGAAAAAACAAGGTCTGGATTTAAAATCATATCTCATGATGCAGACAGAGGATTTCAAGAAGGACATAAATAACTCCCTTGAAGTAGTACAGGAGAACATGAGTCAACAGGTAGAAGCCCTTAAAAAGGAAACACAAAAATCACTTAAAGAAATACAGGAGAACCTGGGTCAACAGGTAGAAGCCCATAAAGAAGAAACACAAAAATCACTTAAAGAAATATAGGAAAACATGGGTCAACAGGCAGAAGCCCTTAAAAAGGAAAGGCAAAAATCCCTTAAAGAATTACAGGAAAACACAAACAAACAAGTGAAGGAACTGAACAAAACCATTCAGGATCTAAAAACAGAAGTAGAAACAACTAAGAAATCACAAAGGGAGGCAACTCTGGAGATAGAAAACCTTGGAAAGAAATCAGGAGTCATAGATGCAAACATCAACAACAGAATGCAAAAGATCGAAGAAAGAATCTCAGGTGCTGAAGATACCATAGAAAGCATTGACTAAACAGTCAAAGAAAATGCAAAATGCAAAAAGCTTGTAACCCAAAACAGACAAAATCTAGGACTCAATGAGAAGACCAAACCTAAGGATTATAGGTACAGAAGAAGAGCAAAGATTTACAACTTAAAGAGCCAGTAAATATCTTCAACAAAATTATAGAAGTTTTCTTAAAAACTTACAGAGAGCCGGGCAGTGGTGGCACATGCCTTTAATCCCAGCACTTGGGAGGCAGAGGCAGGCGGATTTTTGAGTTCGAGGCCAGCCTGTTCTACAGAGTGAGTTCCAGGACAGCCAGGGCTATACAGAGAAAACCTGTCTCAAAAAAACCAAAACAAAACAAAACAAAAAAAACAAAAACTTAGAGAGATGCCCATGAACATACAAGAAACCTACAGAACTTCAAACAGACTTGAGCAGAACTGAAAGTCCTCCCGTCACATAAAAATCAAAACACCAAGTGTACTAAACAAAGAAAGAATATTAAAAACAGTAAGAGAAGCCGGGGGGCGTGGTGGCGCACGCCTTTAATCCCAGCACTTGGGAGGCAGAGGCAGGTGGATTTCTGAGTTCAAGGCCAGCCTGGTCTACTGAGTGAGTTCCAGGACAGCCAGGGCTACACAGAAAAACCCTGTCTCGAAAAAAACAAAACAAAACAAAACAAAACAAAAAAAAACAGTAAGAGAAAATGGCCAAGTAATATATAAAAGAACACCTATCAGAGCCGGGCTTGGTGGCGCATGCCTGTAATCCCAGCACTTGGGAGGCAGAGGCAGGTGGATTTCTGAGTTCGAGGCCAGCCTGGTCTACAGAGTGAGTTCCAGGACAGCCAGGACTACACAGAGAAACCCTGTCTCGGGGAAAAAAAAAAAAAAAAAAGAACACCTATCAGAATTATGCCAGACTTCTCACCAGAGACCATGAAAGCAAGAAGATCCTGGGCAGATTTCATACAGACTCTAAGAGAACACAAATGCCAGTCCAGACTACTATACCCAACAAAATTCTCAATCACCGTAGATGATTGATATTCCATAGAAACCAAGATATTCCATGATAAAAACCAAATTTACACAATATATTTCCACAAATACAGCCCTACAAAGGATAATAGATGGAAAATGCCAATATAAGGAGGGCAACTACACCATAGAAAAAGCAAGATAATAATTTTCTTTCAATAAACCCAAAAGAAGATAACCACACAAACATAAAAATTACAACAAAAATAACAGGAAGTAACAATCATTATTCCTTAATATCTGTTAACATCAATGGACTCAATTCCCCATAGACATAGACTAACTGACTAGATACATAAACAGGACCCAGCATTTTGCTGCATACAGAAAATGCACCTCAATGTCAAAGACAAACACTATCTCAGAGTAAAAGGCTGGAAAACAATTTTCCAAGCAGATGGTCCCAGGAAACAAGCTGGAGTAGCCATTCTAATATTAGATAAAATTGACTTTTAACCAAAAGTCATCAAAAAAGACACGGAAGGACATGCCATACTCAAAGGAAAAACCTACCAAGAAGAACTCTCAATTCTGAACATCTATGCTCCAAATGCAAGGGCATCCTCATTTGTAAAAACAAACAAACAAACAAAAACCTTACTAAAGCTCAAAGCACACATTGCACCTCACACAATAATTATGGGTGACTTCAACACCCCACTCTCTTCAATGGACCTATCAGGGAAACACAAACTAAAGAGAAACACGGTGAAACTAACTGAAGTTTTAGACCAAAAGTATTTAACAGATATATAGAGAACATTTCATCCTAAGTCAAAAGAATATACCTTCTTCTCAGCACATCATGGTACCTTCTCCAAAATTCACCATATAATTGGTCACAAAACAGACCTCAACAGATACAAGAAGATCGAACTAATCCCATGCCTCCTATCAGATCACTATGGAGTAAGGGTGGTCTTCAATAGCAGCAAAAACAGAAAGCCCACATACACATGAAAGCTGAACAATGCTCTACTCAATATGGAAAGAAATCATAGACTTTTTAGAATTTAATGAAAATGAAGGCACAACATACCCAAATTTATGGGACACAATGAAAGCAGTGCTAAGAGGAAAACTCATAGCTCTGAGTGCCTCCAAAAAGAAGCTGGAGAGAGCAAACACTAGCAGCTTAACAGCACACCTGAAAGCTTTAGAACAAAAAGAAGCTAATACAACCAAGAGGAGTAGACAGCAAGAAATCAAACTCAGGGCTGAAATCAACCAAGTAGAAACAAAAAGAACTATACAAAGAATCAACAAAACTAAGAGCTGGTTCTTTGAGAAAATAAACAAGACAGATAAACCCTTAGCCAGACTAACCAGAGGGCACAGAGACAGTATCCAAATTAACAAAATCAGAAATGAAAAAGGAGATATAACAACAGAAACTGAGGAAATTAAAAAAAAAATGATTGGATCCTACTACAAAAGCCTATACTCAACACAACTGGAAAATGTGGATGAAATGGACAATTTCCTAGACAGATACCAAATACCAAAGTTAAATCAGGATCACATAGACCATCTAAACAGTCCCATAACCCCTAAAGACATAGAAACAGTCATTGAAAGTTTCCCAACCAAAAAAAGCACAGGATCAGATGGTTTTGGAGCAGAATTCTATCAGATCTTCAAAGAAGACTTAACACCAATACTCTTCAAACTATTCCACAAAATAGAAACAGAAGGAACACTACTATGATGCCACAATTACGCTGATACCAAGACCACACAAAGATCCAACAAAGAAAGAGAACTTCAGACCAATTTCCCTTATGAATATCAATGCAAAAATACTCAATAACAATCCAAGAATACATCAAAACGATCATTCACCACAATCAAGTAGGCTTCATCCCAGGGAAGGTTCAATATACAGAAATCCATCAATGTAATCCACTACATAAACAAACTCAAAGAAAAAAAAAAAACACATGGTCATTTCATTAGATGCTGAAAAAGCATTTGACACAATTCAGCATCCTTTCATGTTAAAAGTCTTGGAAAGATTAGGAATTCAAGGCCCATACCTAAACATAGTAAAAGCAATATACAACAAACCAGTAGTCAACATCAAACTAAATGGAGAGAAACTTGAAGCAATCCCACTAAAATCAGGGACTAGATAAGGCTGCCCTCCCTCTCCATGTCTATTCAATATAGTACTTGAAGTTCTAGCTAGAGCAATTAGACAACAAAAGGAGGTCAAAGGGATACAAATTGGAAAGGAAGAAGTCAAATTATCACTATTTGCAGATGATATGATAGTATACTTAAGTGACCCCCCCCAAAAAAAAACTCCACCAGAGAATTCCTATAGCTGATAAACAACTTCAGCAAAGTGACCAGATATAAAATTAACTCAAACAAATCAGTAGCCTTCCTATACTCAAAGGATAAACAGGCTGAGAAAGAAATTAGGGAAACAACACCCTTCACAATAGTCACAAACAATATAAAGTATCTTGGTATGACTCTAATCAAACAAGTGAAAGATCTGTATGACAAGAACTTCAAGCCTCTGAAGAAAGAAATCCAAGAAGATCTCAGAAGATGGAAAGATCTCCCATGCTCATGGATTGGCAGGATTAAAATAGTAAAAATGGCCACCTTGCCAAAAGCAATCTACAGATTCAATGCAATCCCCATCAAAATTCAAAATCAATTCTTCATAGAGTTAGAAAGAGCAATTCTCAAATTCATCTGGAATAACAAAAGACCCAGGAGAGCTAAAACTATTCTCAACAGTAAAAGAACTGGGAGAATCAGTATCCTAGACCTCAAGCAGTACTACAGAGCTATAGTGTTAAAAACTGCATGGTATTGGTACAGTGACAGGCAGGAAGATCAATGGAATAGAATTGAAGACCCAGAAATGAACCCACACACCTATGGTCACTTGATCTTTGACAAAGGAGCTAAAACCATCCAGTGGAAAAAAGATGGCCTTTTCAACAAATGGTGCTGGGTCAACTGGCAGCTAGCAGGCAGAAGAATGCGAATTGACCCATTCTTATCTCCTTGTACTAAGCTCAAGTCTAAGTGGATCAAAGACCTCCACATAAAACCAGACACACTGAAACTAATAGAAAAGAAACTGGGGAAGAGCCTTGAGTACATGGACACAGGGGGAAAGTTCCTGAACAGAACACCAATAGCTTATGCTCTAAGATCAAGAATTGACAAATGGGATCTCATAAAATTACAAAGTTTCTGTAAGGCAAAGCACACTGTGAATAGGACAAAACCGCAACCAACAAATTGGGAAAAGAGCTTTACCAACCCTACATCCGACAGAGGGCTTATGTCCAAGATATACAAAGAACTCAAGAAGTAGACTCCAGAGAACCAAATAACCCTATTAAAAATGGGGTACAGAGCTAATCAAAGAATTTCCACCTGAGGAATATCGAATGCCTAAGAAGCACCTAAAGAAATGTTCAACATCCTTAGTCATCAGGGAAATGCAAATCAAAACAACCCTGAGATTCCACCTCACACCAGTCAGAATGGATAAGATCAAAAACTCAGGAGACAACAGGTACTGGCAAGGATGTGGAGAAAGAGGAACACTCCTCCACTGCTAGTGGGATTGCAAGATGGTAAAACCGCTCTGGAAACCAGTTTGGCAGTTCCTCAGAACACTGGGCATAATACTACCAGAGGACCCTGTTATACCACTCCTGGGCATATACCCAGAGGATCTCCAGCATGTAATAAGGACACATTCTCTGCTATATTCACAGAAGCCCTATTTATAATGGCCAGAAGCTGGAAAAAACCCAGATGTCCCTCAGTGGAGGAATGGATACAGAAAATGTGGTGTATTTACACTATGAAACACTACTCAGCTATTACAAACAATGAATTCATGAAACTCTTAGGCAAATGGATGGGACTAGAAAATATCATCCTGAGTGAAGTGACCCAGTCACAAAAGAACACACATGGTATGTGCTCACTGATAAGTGGATATTAGTCCAGAAGCTTGGAATATCCACGACATATTTCACATATCAAATGATGCCCAAGAAGGAGGAAGAACAAAGTATGGATACTCTGGTCCTTCTTAGAAGGGGGGACAAAATACCCACAGAAGGAGATACAGAGACAAAGTGTGGAGCAGAGTCTGAAGGAAAGACCATCCAGAGACTACCCCACCCAGGGATCCATCCCATATAAAGTTACAAAACCCAAACACTATTCTCGATGCCCACAAGTACTTGCTGACTAGAACTGGATATAGTTGTCACCTGGGAGGCTCTGCTAGTGCATGACAAATACAGAGGGGGACACTCTCAGCCCGTCATTGAACTGAGCACAGAGTCCCCAATGGAGGAGCTAGAGAAAGGACCCAAGTAGCTGAAGGGGTTTGCAGCACCATAGGAGGAACAACAATATGAGCCACCCAGTACCTCCCAGAGCTCCCAGGGACTAAACATCAACCAAAGAGTTCACGTGGAGTTACCCATGGCTCCAGATGCATAGGCAGCAGAGGATGGCCTTGTTAGACAGCAAAGGGAGGAGAGGCCTTTGGTCCTGGAAGACTCGATGCCGCAGTGTAGAGGAATACCAGGACAGGGAAGCGGGAGAGGGCTGATTGGGGAACAGGGGGAGAGAAGATGGCTTATGGGATTTTCGGGGGGGGGGGGGGGAGGGTCAGGAAAGGGGACCATATTTGAAATGTAAATAAAGAATATATCTAATTAAAATTTTTTTTAAAAGTCAGGGTTTCTCTGTGTGTAGCCCTGAAACGTTCTCTGTAAGACCAGGCTGGCCTTGAACTCATGGAAATCTGCCTGCCTCGATTTATGGGATTAAAGACATGTGCCCCCATTGCCTGGCTGGTACTATGAACCTTTATTAAGAGATTTTGGGACTGGAGAAATGGCTCAGTAGTTAAGTAGTTAAGACTGCTTACTGCTCCTCCAAAAGACTCAAATTTAGTTCCTAGCACCCATATAGAGCCGCTCACAATCACCTGTAACTCCATTTTTAACATATCCAAAACCCTCTTCTGGCCTCCAAGGGCACCCATATACACATGGCACATAGACATATACACATGATTAAAATAAAAATAAGCTGGGCACTTGTGGCTCACGCTTTAATCCCAGCACTTGGTAGGCAAAGGCAGGCAGATTTCTGAATTCAAGGCCAGCCTGGTCTACAAAGTGAGTTCCAGGATGGCCAGGATTATACAGAAAAACCCTGTCTTGAAAAACCAAAAAGAAAAAGAAAAGAAAAGAAAAGAAAGGAAGGAAGAAAAAAAAGAAAAAAGAAACCTTGAAAGACAAGAGTATGCTTGTGGGGGCGGGGCCCTTAAATCCCTGGGGTTTATGCCTGTGAAGTGAGGTGTATGGTCCTGGTCCCTTCCTTTCTCTCTTTGGCTGTTGGATCATGAAGTGGGCAGCTTGCTCCTTACAATGACCTTCAAAGCCCTAAGCTTGACCTGGTCATGGGCTAGAACTGTAAAAACTGTGAACGAAAATAAAACTTTCCTCCCTCTAAGTTAGTTATCTCATGCGTTTCATCACGGTAGCAGAAAGTCGAGGGCCACACTGGCCAAGTGACTCCTGTTCCTCACACGAGCACACTACCATCTCTGGAACTGACAATACTCGGTACATGGTCACATCACACTAGGGGCCCAGGCCCCTTTGAATTGCTCTTGGGAAGGCACCTGCCTCACACCTCTCTTCGTGCAGGGTCAGGTCAAGCCGTCTCCAGATTCCTGTCCAAGGGAAAAGCTCAGTGCCTGGAGAAAGAAACAAGACTCTTGTGGTCTTGAGTCCAAGCCCCGTCTCCAGGGTAGCTTAAGCAGCAACAGGATATTTCCCAGCCATAATATCCGATTCCATCACAAGAGTCCTGAAAGGATCCCACCCCAGACCCACGGCTGTTTTTACTGACTGCAAAGCGCCTGCTCTCACAAGCCCTCCGGAGGTTTCTATTGTCTTGAGTGTGTGCAACACCGACATTCAGCCGCTCGTCTATTCTCAGGGTTGTTTTTGCTCTGTAAGGACACAAAGTGGTTTTTTGAAGCTTCTCTGGTTTGTCAGAGGGTTCTGCAGCTCCGATGGAGCAGGCTTTGGTGAGCAGAGGAGAGAAAGCTGTGCCTTTGTGCTTTCCTGTGATCGCCCTGCCAGAGAGTGACATCCCGGGGGAGCTGTCTAATGGCAGACAGCACGGCTAACAGGAAGCGGGCAGCAACACGGTTTTTAGCAATAATGATCAAACATTCTTTGAATTTCCCCCTTTATCCTTGAAATGCCTCGTGTTGCCTCGGATCTATTCATTCCCGCTTATTCATCTGAAGCGAGTCATCTCTGCGGATCTGTACACAGAAGTCACGGGGCTCTGAGGACATTGCTGGAGACAAAAGCTCCTAGGCTCAGAGGGAGGGCCGGGAAGATAAACAGTCACTCCAAAGACTGAGGAGCTCTTTAAAAACCAATAAAGGAGGAAGAGCCAAGAAAACATCTCCAAAGGGCCCTCGGGTTTTGAAGACAGCCCCTACAACCTTTAAACATTTTTTACCCTGCCATCTCTGACTTCTCTGTTCTTTGGTCCACTCCTATTACCCTCTGGCATGGATTTCTTCCATTAATTATCTATTCTCCCTGTGGGACATTCTTCATCTCCTGTCTCCACTGCTTCCTTCCCCATCCCCATCCTCATCCCCAGAAACACGCCCTAGGACGCCCTGTTCTTGGAGGTCCTTTCCCACGCTGCCTGAGCATGGACTGAAGACCAGCAGCTCCAACGCCATCTTGAATTTAGAAATCCAAATTTCAGTGGTTAGGACTGGATCTGCACTCTAGAACCGGGTGCAGTGGCCCTAAAATCCCAGCACTTATGAGGCAAAGACAGGAGGATGCCCCGGAGTCTGAAGTCATCAGAGCTATATAGAAAGACCTTGTCTCCAAGTGAGGGGTGGTGGATCGGAGGCAGAAGATGAGTGGGGGTGAGGGACATGGCTCAACAGTTAGAGAGCTTATTGGGCAAGGGTTAGGACCCGAGTTCCAATCCCCAGCAACCCCATGAACCACATTCTAGGGGTTCATGGACCAGCCTGTCCAGCAGAAACAAGTGAGCTGCAGGCTCAGTGAGAGACAGACTCAACAAACCCAGGTAGGGGGCAGCAGATGAAGACACCATCAACCTCTGGCCTCTATACGCACAGGCACAGGCGTGGGCTCAAGCAGCCTACCCCAGCTCTAACAGACGCCTGGGTGATCTGTGTGCTCCCTAGAGACTGGAAATCACTGGGGCCTCCAGTTGTCCCTCTCTCACGGATTATCTTCCTCTGTCTGTTCACTAAATCATCCTCTAGGGCTCTGTCCTGGGCCTCAGATTTCCACGTGTTCTTTTCTCTAAGTGAACTCAGTCACCAAGCGCCAGGCTAGTGTTTTGTTTTCATATAGATAAGTCTACACCAGATATTCTCAAGTGTGGGTCTCCAAGTCTGGCCTTCGTTCTGAGCCCATGGGATACCCAGTTGCTTTCTGGATCTTTCTAGCAAAATATTGCATGGCTTTCTAAGCTCAGTTCGTCTGAAATGAACTCAACACCTCCTAACCCACTCTGCATTTGTGATGACAGTCTGGGCTACATGGTGCGGTTCTGGCAGCCACCTGGCCCCTGCCATCCCAGGAGCCAAAAACTCCCACCACTTAGGAATTCTGAAAGCCAGAGCCTGCAGCTCCTGGTCTGAAGCCCGATTCTCAGATGAGAGCCATCACTGGCCTTTTTAGGGATGTAGAACTCCCTCACAAACTTATTTCTCACAGTCTTTGTGAAAGATCAATCTTTTTAGACAGTCCCGGTGTGGGTGAGCCAGTCCAAGCCTGCTCTTATTCCCGGGTCTCGCTGAGCCTCTGATCCCCTCCCTCCACACTACAGTCACCTGTCATGTCCTATCTGCTGGGGTGAACCCTTCAGCCAAACAAGCCGAGCCCCTTCCAGCTCTCTCAGCCGTAACACGAAATAAGGACCTTTCAACTCACTAAACCCGGCCATCGAGCCCAACCGGATCCAACGTTATCTTCCTCTCTCCATCACCTCATCACCCCACACCCTGGGAGTCTGCTCTCACACGAGTTCTCAGAGTTTCTTCTGCCTGTGTAAATCACAGAATCCCATAGCTCTTGAGATACTGTGGATGATCCACAGTCACAGGCTAAACCTTGTGTGGTATGAGACTATCCTCTGAGCCAAACTGCATAACATCCTTCAAAGTGTGACTCAGCTCACCAGAGGTCATCAGTTAGGCTTGCTGAGACAGGTGCAGGGAGGGTCATGGACAGCCAGCCACATGCCCGCCCAGGTGTATGCAATTCTTCCCTATTTGTACAGGGATGGTCTCCGGTCTCTGGGAAGGGGCTAGAGGATATAGGTGAGGAAGGAGGAGGTGAAGGGACTCTATACACACAGCTATGGGAGAATCATCATGCATGCTGGGTACAGACTTTCCACTGTGATTGCTGTAGTGTCTCTCATGCTCCTGTCTGTCCCTTCACCCTCAGCCCTGTAAGTAAGCTTAATACACACACTAGTCCCCCAGAGCAAACTTTGGTGGAATTTCATACTGGGAAGAGGAGTGGGTAAACATTGTTTACATCTCACCAAAGGAAGGGATTTTAGAAACACCTTCTGATGGTTTATATCTACTTGGCCCAGGAAGTGGCACTATTAGGAGGTGTGGCCTTGTTGGAGTAAGTTTGTCACTGTGGGCATAGGCTTTAAAACCCTACTCCTAGCTGCCTGGAAGCCAGTTTTCTCCTAGCAGCCTTCAGAGGAAGATGTAGAACCCTCAGCTCCTCCTGCACCATGCCTGCCTGGATGCTGCCATGTTCCCACCTTGATAATGGACTGAATCTCTGAACCTGTAAGCCAGCCCCAATTAAATGGTATCCTTTATGAAAGACACGGTATCTGTTCACAGCAGCAAAACCCTACCTAAGACACACCTTGTATCTCAGTTTCGGGGCCTGCTGAGATCTGAGTCCAGTGGTTAGCAGCAAAGAGGGTTTGTGTGGAGGCACCTGGGGAGAGTCAGCATTGGCAGTAACTGCTTCAGTGGAGACAGTGGCAATTTCTTTGGGCAATACAGGGTTAATCTCCAAGATGTAAAACCCCCACAGTGTTGAGGGTAGAGAGCCATTCCCACTTGAGCAAAGGGGTCAAATTCACTGAGGGTAAAAAATGAGTTTTCCTACTGGTAAAGAAAACACCGAGCCGGGCGTGGTGGCGCACACCTTTAATCCCAGCACTTGGGAGGCAGAGGCAGGCGGATTTCTGAGTTCGAGGCTAGCCTGGTTTACAGAGTGAGTTCCAGGACAGCCAGGGCTATACAGAGAAACCCTGTCTCGAAAAAAAAAAAAAAAAAAGAAAACACCAGAATGTAGAGTTCTACAGCCACCCCAACTTTCAGATCTCATTCAGCCCCAATTATCATTGTCACTTTAATAACAGACAGCAAGGCAATTTACAATGTAATCTGGACAGTTGCAGGGGTTCTATATTCAGTTTTCATCTTAGGCAACAAAGGATACTTCCTCTTCAAGGTGTACATGAAAAGTCCTAGGACTTATAGGTCTTGTAAGTGCTTGTCCCTGGGCCCATGTTTTTCCAACATCAAGACCAACTGACAATCATGATTATGTTAATATGTAAAAATATTTGAAAGTTGGGAACATAGTTTCTTGGTTCCTCTGCTTTGTGTGCATGTGTGTGTGTGTACGTGTGTGTGTGTGTGTGTGTACGTGCGTGAGTGCATGTGTGTGTGTGTGTGTGTGTGTGTGTGTGTGTACATATATGTGGATGAAGTGTTGTCTGTACATGAGTGCACATGAAGGTCAGAGGTTGACTGGATATTTCCTCTAGATGTACATTCATTCATTCAATCAACTCAAAAGTGAATGGAAGGGCGGAGAAGAACCACTTCAGCCTCACTAAGACATTGGCTCTTTGTTATCTTGAGGCTCAGATGGAAATCTTGGCCGCTCTGAGTCTTGAGCCTGCCAGCTTTCTGACTGGAATAGATACTGCTCTCCTAGGCCTCTCGCAGGCCAACTGCAGACCTCTGGGCCTCTCAGCTCCCCCTTATCACATGAGCCAAACCGTTAGACTCTCTTTGCTTATCTGTCTGTTTCACTGTGTAGCATGCGCATATGTGTTCAGTGTGTATGTGTGTGCTGCTTCTGTGTCTCTGAAGGAGCCTAACAATGAGCAAATATTCTCCTCTAAATGCTCTTACTTCTGCCTTAACTCTCACATCACTAAGAATCAGCACCATTGCTAGCGATCTCTGCCCAAGACCCTTTGGAGGACATCTTGTCAGTAACTTGGTATCTCAAACAAAGAGATCTTGATCTGATGACTCAATGTTGACATCAGCCCTCTTTTGCGATTAGCCCTGGAAGGGAAGTTAGGGTTGAGATGTGCTAGGAGTGTATATGCTCACCGAGACACCGAGCACCACCTGGATAACACGTCCTCTGCAGCTTTCTGAAGGTCGAGAGGTTGAGAGATAATGTGTACTCCTCCTAAACTGCTATAAAATCCCATCTTCCTACTTTAAGATGCATTGATTTATCTGTATAAAAGTTTTGTTGTGTGTATGTCTATGTACCATGTGCACGCAGGAGCCCATGGAGTCAGAGGAAGGAGTCAGAGCTCCTGGAACTGAAGTTAAAGGTGTTTTGATCTGCCATGAGGGTGCTGGGAAATAATGTTGGATTCTCTGAAGAACAACTAGTGTTCTGAACTGCTGAGCCATCTCTCTAGCTTCTGACCTTGGTGTTGACTGTTCTGTATAAGTTACTAGAAAAATGAGAATACTTTCTCCTCTCCATCTTCCCTTAATTGTGTAACACACACACACACACACACACACACACACACACACCTTCTCAAACTGCTGAGAGCTCTTAGACATACTTCAGACAGTGAAAAGGCTATGGGGGACCCATCCATTAATAAGATTGACAGTGTTAATGCAGACGATAGCTTTAAAAAAAAACATTTGATTGACAAGAAAGACCAGATAAGCTGTGTAGCTAACACTTTATGTTAAGTACTCAAGTAGAGAGGGAGCTGCTCCAGTAATTATGCCATTAAAAAAGAGTGTTCCGGGAGGGGCTGTGGGGGGTGGGGGCTGGGAGGAGAGGAGGGGGTTGCGATCGAAATGTAAAGTGAATAAATACATAAATAAGGAAAAGAAAAGTGTTCCAGGGCCAGTGAGACAGCTCAGAAAGTAAAGGCATTTGCCACCCGAGCCTAACGACCAGAGTTCAATCCCCAGAGCCCAAACTTGAAGGAGAAAACCAACTCCTGAAAGTTATCCTCAGATCTCAATATGCATATTCCTGCAGACACATCATCAAAGAGTGTTCCCAGGGCCAGTGAGATGGCTCAGTAATTAGGAGAGCTTCCTGTTCTTCCAAAGGACCCAAGTTCAGATCCCAGCACCCACATGGCAGCTCGTAACCATCTTTAACTCCAGTTCCAGGAGATCCAACACCCTCTCTTCTGGCCTTCGAAAGTACCAGTATTCACATGCACATACACATACGTGCATATGCATAATTTAAAACTAAAATAAATATTTTAAAGTGTTCCAAAAAGCTAAGAACATTATCAGATGGCATCTGAGACCTATAGCAGAGCTCGCTCTACTTTGATGCAACCCCTCTACCTGCTGGCCCTACCCCCTCCCTCCTTTCTAAGTGAAGGAGCCAATACAATCTGAAAAAGATATCATAACAAAAATAATGAAATGACCATGTTAAAAAAATGTGAATGGCCGTGCCTCCACAGTCTAGGCCATCTTAATGAAGAGTGCCTACCATCAGAAAGCTTTAGGATGGGAATGACAAGATCAACTGACTCCTCCAGCTAGCCTCCAGTCCAGGGCTCTCTGGCCACATCACAGCATGGCAGAAGTAGCCTTGTAAGAAGGAGTGACTCATGACATGACAAGATGCTGGAGAAATTCTTAAATCAGGCTAGCTCTATGTAACAGCTGCTGTTGGGGAACTAATCAGAGTTCTGCGAGAACCCCACTCCCCTCGTCTGAGTGGGGTGCCCCAATGGCCCTCCACTGCACCCCCTCTTCAGGGCCTCATGCCACCTCTCACACCGCCACACTGGAAGCAAGCTTCCAACACACAAGCTCGGAAACACACTGAACCCATCTTCAGAACACAGCAGGTGGCATTCCAGAAGATGGCATGATGGCCTCACATAATAGGTGTATTTAATCTGTGAATTATACAGGAAACCTGTAAAGGTTGGTCTCAAACAAAAGGCTGGTCTCATATTTACTATGTAGCTCAGGCTAGCCTTGAACACATGGCTATCTTCCTGAATCTGCCTCTCAAGTACTGGGATTGCAGTCGTTTGCCTCCATGCTCAGTCCTACATGGTAAACTTTCTGCTGCATGTATTTTAACATAAAACCATAAGAACTGACTGCTTAAAACCATTGGCTCCATTTTTGAGAGAGTCTCCAGGCCTGCTGTTAGTGCAGCTTCAAACTCCCTGTTCAAAGTCAAGGATGACCTTGAACCCCTGATCCTTCTGTCCTGCCCCCCTCGACCGCTGAGACTGTAGGTATGTACAACTACCCCTATTTTATGTGGTGCTGGAAATGCAAGCAATGTAACTGAGCTGTACCTGCAGCCCTGGCCATACACTTGAAAAGGAAAATGTTAAGTTTATGCATGTTTTACTACTATAAAAATAATCTACATTTTTAACTGGGGAAATATACATATTGTGTGCACCTTCATAGAAGGTATCAATCAACATTCGAATATCCAGCCTTATTTTCTAGAGTCAATATTGATACCATTTGTGGGATAAACCCTTTGTAAACTTCTTCAAACTCACACTTTCTGTGTTGGTGGTTGATATGCAAGGGGCACTCCCTTTTATGAGCTAGGGAAAAGCCTGCAGGATGACTGCGGAGGCCGACCTATGAGGTCATGGAGCATCACGGAAACCAAGACCGCAAAGCAACAATGAGCTCATTTTGCTACTGGGATGCAAGCAAAGTGACCTGGAATGATGTAATGCTCACATACATAGCACAGAAGAAAAGCACTTCAAAGGCTCTTTGTTCTGCAGCTGACGCTGGGGCAGGTGCTGACGCGTGCTGAGGAAGGTGAGGGACAGGCTGGGGCTCCAGGGCAGACGGTCGGCCCAACCGGGTCTCACCTCAGTGACCATTCCATGAGGAGAGTGAATTCAAAATGGAGAAAGAATTCTTGGAGAAGGAATTCAAAATATCTTCAGAGAGAGAAAGAGCGAGAGAGAGAGAGCTCTGCTTAACTATCCACATGTGAGACTCCTCTCCTCCAGGCATGGCTGGCTGTTCTCCCAAATTACACACTGGAAACAAAAATATTTATTGTGCTCCTGGGGTGTGGCATAATTTATGAATGCAGAAAATTCAAGAGCAGGAAGATCTATATCTTGATCCTTATTTTCCACACATCTGCCCTCTAGTTGGGAGGACAATAGCTCAGTGGGGAAAAGTGACAAGGACACAGGGCCATGTGTGAGAAACAAACACTCATCCTTACAGAAGTGTAGATTCCCTTCCTCTGTGGAAGGAACCTGGTCTTAGGGATCAAAACTGCAATTGAGAATCACCTTTGACTCTAACTTGTCTCCTAGGAATCTATCCTTAGGCTGTAATATTTAAGGAATCGCATATATTTAAGTGGATTCATTGTGCCGGGCAGTGGTGGCGCACGCCTTTAATCCCAGCACTTGGGAGGCAGAGGCAGGTGGATTTCTGAGTTCAAGGCCAGCCTGATCTACAGAGTGAGTTCCAGTACAGTCATGGCTACACAGAGAAACCCTGTCTCGAAAAACAAACAAACAAACAAACAAACAAAAAAGTGGATTCATTGTAGCATTGCTCTGAATAATGAGAAATAGGAAGAATTCAAATCCTTTGACAAGGGGACTGATAAACCACATTGTGCCAAGTACCTACAACATAAGACTTTGAAGGCATAAAAATACATGAGGAAGCTTTCAGTGTGCAGGTATTTTAAAAGTCTCCCAATATAGCATGTGACCAAAAAGCCCAGCAAGGTGCAAAAATGTATGATGCCTCCATTTATTTTCAAGAAGGGAAAACCAAGAACATGAACTATTTGCACGTATTTAATATTCATAAGCTATATGAATACACATACCCACAGGCTCACTGGCTACTGGAGAGCATTGCTGGAGGGTGCTGTGGTTTGAATACAGTTTATTCTCTCTACAGCTCAAGCTGAAAGCCAATATCCATTGTGAGCTATAAGAGGTAGGACCAGATGATCAGAGAGCTCTGCCTTCATGAGTGGATTAACAAATTCTCCTTACTAATGAGCTAACAGGCTATCTTGAAAATGGGTCTGCGGGACTGGAGGCACTGGAGGCTGCTCTTGAAGAGCACCTGAGTGGATCAGTTCCAGAGCCCAGCATCCATGTCGGATGGTGCATAGCAGCCTGTAGCTCCAGATCAGTGGGGATCTGATGCCTCAGCCTCCGGGGTACCTGAATTCACATGTACAACCCACATGCATATTCATAATCTAGAACAATAAAACACATTTTTCTTTAAAAGAAAGAAAGAGGGTCTCTGATTTTGCTTTTCTGAGACAGGTTTTCTCTCTAGCAGTGGCTGTCCTGAGACTTTGCTCTGTAGACCAGGCTGGCTGGCCTTGAATTCACTTTTCAGCCTGCCTCTGCCTCCTGAGTGCTGGGACTGAAGACATGCACTGCTGGAAAGAGACTCTCCTACAAAGACCAACAGATCTTGGTCTCTCCCATGTCTCTGTCTCTAGCTTATGAGCTGCACTGTGCCAGGTGAGGATTTTGTACAACAGATGTGGCCCCCTTGACCTTGGATGAGAACTGTACCCACTCTGGGATAGGATGATTAGCACAGAAAACCAGCTCAGGCAGAGTGAAAATAGAGTGGACAGGCAGAAAGACCTCTGCTCTATGAACCTCAGAAGCCTTCTCACTCAGAGCGGGTAAGGCAAGAAGAGACTGAAGAGGCCGGCCCTCTGCAGTCTGGTGTGCTGAGGAGACAGCTGGCTGGCACTATGAAGCGAGTGCCCTGCGGAACAGTGAGACTATGACAGCAGCAAGCAGGCTGCCTCTGTCCCGAGCCTCGGGCCGCAGCCCTGCCCAGCTGCTGGGCTCCTCTGCAGAGCTCCTGCCTCAGCCAGGCTGTGGAGTGCCTCAGACGACCACTGCCCCACCCCTGATGCTTGTGATCAGCTCTCCTCGCCAGTTACCAGAATCCATCCCCCAGCCTCCTCAGCTTGGATCCTTATTAAGTAGGATAGAAACGGGGCAGGGAGGGTCGAGTAAGTAAGTGCTATTAACAGAGGACCCAAGCCTGGGCGGTCAAAGAGACTCGGGTGGAGGATGGCTGCCAGCCAGGCCAAACTCGGAACACCCCTCGCAGATACCAGAGACATGTGCCCGGTGCCAAGGCTGCTGGCTCCGGGCTGGGGAAGAACGGGTGGGTGCTTTTCTCTGATGAGCCTTCCAGTTGCTCTTATGAGTAGGGACCATTCTTATAAACTAAAGACGTACAGTGTAAGACAGGAAAACAACAGGGATGGATGCATGGAGGACAAAGCCACACCCAGAGTCTTATGTCATCTGAAGCCTGTAAAGATGAAGAAGGCTGCATGTGGTGGCGCACGCCTTTAACCCCGGCACTAGGGAGGCAGAGGCAGGTGGATCTCTGTGATCTGGAGGCTGGTCTACACAGTGAGTTCCAGGAGCGGGGGCGGGGGTGGGGGAGTGGAGTTTAGTTGGCAGTGTTCTTTCCTAGTATGTGTGAAGCTCTGGGGTTGATCTCCAGTACTGCATACAGCAGGGTGGGGTGCACACTGGGGAGATGGGGAGGCAGGGGGATTGGGAGTTCACAGTCATCTTTAGTCACAGTGAACCCAAGACAAGCTTGAGCGACTGTGAGATCTTATCTCAAGTAGGAAGAAGGTGGGGGAGGAGAGGGGGGGAGAGGGAGAGAGAGGGAGAAGGGGAAAGGAAGAGAAGGGGAAGAAGGGGAGAGGAAGGAAGGAAAGGAAGGAAGGAAGGAAAGGAAGGAAGGAAGGAAGGAAGGAAGGAAGGAAGGAAGGAAGGAAAGAAGGAAGGAAGGAGAGAGAAAGAAAAGTCAGGCAGCATAACTGTCACCAGGTTGTAGCCCAGTGGTGAACCGCCGCCCTTGCATGTATGAGGTCCTGGGCTCAGCTCCCAGCTGGTGTCAAAGACACCAACGGGCTGTAGCTGTAAGACCCGAAAGAAAAACGGGGGCACCCCAGCACCCCACGCCTCGGAAACCGGCATCCCAATCACTCATGAGAAACAGTCTTGATGCAAATTGCAAGAGGGATTTTAATTCCAGAGCTCTGGGGGTCACAGTCTTACCATGCAGGGTAAAAGAGCGAGCCACGCGGGCAGAATCGGATTGGCTTTTATAGGCTTATAACAGAACCCGCCTACCACAAGCTTCTAAGCCAATCAGTTCAAACCATCCAAGCCCACGCTCTCTGAGAACAAATCAGCCTCCCACAGAGGCCGGATGGGACCTGGTTAAGTCATTTCCGCTTACGTGGCCGCCACGCACAGGGTTGCGCCAGGGTTACATATTCAAAGCCCACCCTCCCCCACTGGCAGAAGGTGTTGGGGACCTAAGCACCCCCAGGCATGAGCTCCGAAGCCCCCGAGGTGATTCTGCCAGCCCCCAGCCGCACTTGTCCTTGCCATAGCCGCTCCTCGGAGGGGGATGGGAAAAGATGCCAGGGACACTCCCAGCCCGAGGCTCGCAGCCGGACCCTGGAGGAAAGAATGGGCCAAACCTCTGCTCCTTTGGGGTCACCCAAGACTCAGGCACGGGGGATTCCTAGCTTGCAACCTTATCCTTTCATAGCCACTGTGACCCAGCTGACCTGAAGGCAGGGTAGGCCTGTCCGAGATGAGGAAGTGCAGCAAGGAACGGATGCTTTAAGGCCAGCAGCTCACTCCTCCTGCAGGCTCTCTCCTCACTGGCTTGAAACTCAGTAGCCCTCCAAGCCATCTTCCTCACTCGACTCTAAACCCAAGCGATGCTGATGTCATATTCCTCCCCCATCTTAACACTATATTCAACCATCGCCATTTTCCAGCCTCAGCCCTTCACGATTATGTAAAGTCAACTAATATTCAAATCAGTGGGTTGGTTCTTGGCATGTAAAGTATAAAAGTCTCTCACCCATTTAACACCAAAGCTTTGTACTAATTAATTAAATTGTTGCAAATACCAAACCCCTCAGAACCTGAACACCTCCAAGGTTTCTGAGCACCATGGGTTTTACTAAACAAAGCCTTCCTGAATCTCAAACTTGGAAGCAGCATAACGGTCAACAGCCTGCCCTGCTTTAGTCAGAACTCTTGATGGTGAGTGACAGGAACCCAGGTGTAGCACAGGGCACAGTGCAAATAAGAGTTGAGCCAAGCCGGGGCCCAACCCAGACTTGAGCAGCGCCGTGTCCTTCGCTGCCGCCTCTCACACCGAGACACTTTCACAGGACAGAAAACATGGACACCTGGAGGCCAAGAGTTCCCATCTCAGCCCTCGAGCTTTTATTAGGTCTATGTTCAAAGATCCTAAGAGGAATCTCCAGTCAGCTCGGGTCAGATCAGTGGGATGGAGGAATGCTGGAAGAGTGACTGCCAGCATCGAATGGCCCGACAGGGAGGGACCAACCAGTACCGCAAAAGCAAGTAGAAACTGCTGTCAATGGAACCACCACCTCGGCCCCTGAGGCTCTTATGTGGTCCTCGGAGCACATCAGTATTGAGATGTAGGGCCTAGTGGAATGTGTTTGGGTCCCGGGAAGGAAGCCCTCAGGCATGGCCTGATGCTTTCTGGAGGAGCTCTTGAGGAGAGCTGAAGAGGTCGCCATTAGAGCGGGTGGCTACGCACTGCCTGTGTGGAAGGACACTCGCCTTTCTGCTTTCTGCCATGAGTTGAAACAATTCAAAGCTTTCACCGCACACTGTTAAACACCACGCTGTGATACCCAAACCCAGTTATGAACCAAAACAAGCCTCTACCAGCTACCCACTCTGTGGTATATTGCATTAGAACAGCTAAAGGCAGGCTAAGGCATTATTACACTCCAATAAAAAGGAATGCTATGGCCGGGCGGTGGTGGCGCACGCCTGTAATCCCAGCACTTGGGAGGCAGAGGCAGGTGGATTTCTGAGTTCGAGGCCAGCCTGGTCTACAGAGTGAGTTCCAGGACAGCCAGGGCTACACAGAGAAACCCTGTCTCAAAAAACAAAAATAAATAAATAAATAAATAAATAAATAAATAAAAGGAATGCTATAACGTGACATTTCAGACTTCTTTGAAGGTACATTTTATGCAGCAAAGCTGAAGAGACTGGGGGTGGGGCCAGGGGTCTCCTGGGAGCAGGCACTTCCTTTCCGATGTAGCCTCACCCTCCACTCAGAACTGAAAACTCCCCACCTTAGCAAAACCCCAACTGTTATGTGTCACCAGCCTCCCAATTGCTCACAGATGGTAAATTATAAATGGCAGCAGTACTACATGCCTCAGAAAGAACTGTCTTTAATGGCAGGTGCTTCTCTCAAGTGAATAGAGTTATTGTAAAAAAAGAGAATGGTTTCCATGTCCTGACTCATCCTGAGGCCACCTGCTCTTCCCCATCCACATGACCTACTAATCCTACTGTTTCTGCATCATCAATAGCAAGCAACTGTCCAATCAGTCCTGAGCTCCGGTTCCATTGTTATCCTGGCTGAGGCCCCCTCATGACCATGCTGGGTCATTCTATAGACATCAGAGTGGGGAAATAGATAGCCTAGCCCTTATTAACCAAGGACATATTTAAAAGGAATGATTGAGACCTGGGGATGGAGCTCAGTGGTGCAGTACTTGCTTATAAAGTGTAAAGGGCCCTGGATTCAGTATCTAGTGCACACAAAAAGACACGGAGGCTGGGGAGATGGCTGGTGGGTAAAGTGTTTGCTGTGCGAGTGTGGGGACCAGAGTACGAGTCCACAGCAGGTACGGTGGCTCACTGCAGTGCAGACAGGGGTCCACGGCTAACTAGACAGACGAGCAAAGTCCCAACATCAACTCTGAGCCTCCATCAGCACAAATACACATGTACATGTACACCTGTACACATATTTGCCCACATGTAACTATGCACATACACATGCATACTACACAACACACACAAAAAACACGGAACTTCAAAATTAGTAAAACATGCTCCACAGCTTATCTCTGGGTAATCACAGAAAATCCATCAATTCATCTGAGATGCTTTATTTTTAAACGAAAAGCATAATATTTAAAATTTTTTATTTAGTTTTATTTTAATGTACATTTGTGTTTGGCCTGTATGTATGTCTGTGTGAGGGTGTCAGATCCCCTGAAACTTGAGCGACAGGCAGTTGTGAGGCACCGTGTGGGTGCTGGGGATTGAACCCAGATCCTATGGAAGAACAGCCAGTGCTCTAAACCTCTGAGCCACCTCTCTAGTCCAAGACACAGTATAGTATGAAACCATGAAAACTACTGAATTTGGGGATGAGAAAGGAGACAGGGGTCCAATCGATGGAGAATTTTAAACTGTATCAGTATATGATGGTTCTGAAATGGTCCCAAATATGCAGATGCAGGCAGAACATGGAGCTAAAGATGTGATAATTCATACTGGTTCAACAACAGAGTCCCACCAGATGTGATGATGGCACACATCTGTAACCTCACACAGGAGGCTGAGGCAGCAAGGTTGCAAGTTTTAGGCTAGCCCTCACCACATATACACACTCAAACAAGCAAAAAGCACTTAGTGGTTATCTCACTGAGAATTATTTTATATATCTTTTTTTTTTTTTTTTTTTTTTTTTTTTTTTTTTTGGTTTTTTGAGACAGGGTTTCTCTATATGTAGCCCCGGCTGTCCTGGAACTCACTCTGTAGACCAGGCTGGCCTCGAACTCAGAAATCTGCCTGCCTCTGCCTCCCAAGTGCTGGGATTACAGGCGTGCGCCACCTCCGCCCGGCTTATATCTTTTTTTTTTTTTTTAAGACAAGATCTCCCCTGTGTAGCCTTGGTTGGCCTGAACTTTGTCGGTCAAGCTGGCCTCCAACTCAGAGAGCTACTGACCTCTGCCTCCTGAGTGCTGGAATTACAGGTATGCACCTCCAAACCCAGTTAACTTTTCATATATATATATTGAACACAGGTAACCTGATCTCACTGTGAACTCTGCCTCAGCCTCCTGTATGTGTGTAGTCACATCTGGTGGGGAGACAGCGTTGGTAAGTCAGTCTCCAATACATCTCTCTCTGCTTGTATCTACACATTAGGGGATTGAAACCATTTTATACTAATATAGTGTAAAATCCTCCACAGATTGGAGCCCTCTCCCCTTTCTCATACAACAAACTCTCCCAAGACAGTTTTTTTGTTTTTTTGTTTGTTTGTTTTTCGAGACAGGGTTTCTCTGTATAGCCCTGGCTGTCCTGGAACTCACTCTGTAGACCAGGCTGGCCTCGAACTCAGAAATCCGCCTGCCTCTGCCTCCCAAGTGTTGGGATTGCAGGCGTGCGCCACCACCGCCCAGCCCAATACAATTTTTATTTTATTTGTTAACCTCATTCAAGAGCCCTCAGAGATCATAAAGAGAGAGAGCAAGTTTAGTGCTAAAAATAAATATCTGTCTCCTCCCTAGACAATTAAATTTGTAAGACTCTATCTCAGAAAACCAAACAATCCTCCACCCCCCACACACACACCAACATGGGCCTGGAGAAATGGCTTCTCAGGAAAGTACGTGTTGCTCTTTTAGAGGACCAGGGCTTATCTCCCAGCACCCACAAGGCAGCTCAACTCACTGCCATCTGTAACTCCAGTTCCAGGAGATCTATCGCCCTCTTCTGGCTTCCACCAGCACTGCATGCATGTGGCACACAACCAACTTATAGGTAAAAAAATACCCAAACACATTTTTTTTAAAGCATTTTTTGGAAACAATGAAAATTCTCTTTATGTTCTGCTTAATTTTACTTGGAACCTTAAAGCACTCTAAAAGAATTAAATAAAGTGGGGGAAGGGATTTGAATAAACATTTCTCCAAGAAGATCCATAAATGACCCATAAGCAAACAAAAGATGTTTAGTATCATTAATCACCAGGGAAACGCAAGCCGGAATCCTGGTGATACATAACATATCACACTCACAACTGTGGCTGCATTAAAAGAAAGACTGAGGAGAAGCTGGAAGCTTTGATCCTTGGACACTGCTGATGGGATATAAAGTGGTTTGGCCACTATAGAAAATAGCTTGATAGCCCCCTCCCCCGCCCCGGAGAAGTTGGCATGGGATACCGTACGGCCCCGCACGGGAGACCGCAAGACCCCGCTGCTCCATTCCTGAGTAAAGAGCCCAAAGAACGGCATGTGAACAGATATGAGCGAGCAGAGCGGCTCAGTGGCGGTAGCGAGAAGATGCGAGGGACCTGAACGCGAGATGCGTGGATGCCTGGATGCCGTATACAGCAGCGTCCTGCTCGGCCGTGAAGGGCAGCTAATGCCTGGAGCATAGAGCTTTACCACGGAGGCAATGCCGGAGAACTAGACCAACAGAACCAGCGCTTCCAAGT
This sequence comes from Apodemus agrarius, assembly GCA_964023405.1. Lineage (NCBI taxonomy): Eukaryota > Metazoa > Chordata > Mammalia > Rodentia > Muridae > Apodemus > Apodemus agrarius. The sequence goes on along the minus strand of OZ030013.1, from coordinate 61,145,675 downwards.
TCCACACGGGGGAGGAAATGGCCAAGGTAATGATTCTATAAATTATATCAATCACAAGATAAATCTTTAAATTTAAGGGAGATGCAGAGGGGACTTCAAATAGTGTGTGTGTGTGTGTGTGTGAGGGTGTGTGTGTGTTTGTGTATGTGTGTATGTGTGTGTGTTTGTGTATGTGTGTATGTGTGTGTGTTGAACTGTTCACACTGAGCATGTGAAAAATAAAAACTTTAATGTTTAATAAGAAAGAAACTGTAGCACAGGATAATATACATATGGTTGGTAATGGAGGAAACATTTTAAAATGAGACTTGAGAGCACAAATTGTAAATATGTGATTATGGAATAGCTGACATCATTAAACTTGAGCTCATCTATTCATCCAAATAAACTATAAACTGAACATGATTAAAATATACTGTATGGTATATGAATGATCAAAGGATAAAATCGTTTGTTTTAACAAGTAAATTATAAAGCGAAACAATAAGCATGAAGCTGGGCATGGCGACTCCCTGGTTGTTGTTGTTGTTGTTGTTGTTGATGATGATGATGTTGTTGTTGTTGAGGATGTTGTTTTTGGCTTTCTGAGACAGTGTTTCTCTGTGTAGACCTGGCTGTCCAGGCACTTGCTCTGTAGAGCAGGCTGGTCTCAAACTCAAGAGATCCACTCTACCTCTGCCTCCCGAGTGCTGCAACTGAAGCCATGGGCCAACACTGCCCTGCAACTCACACCTTTAACCCCACCACTGAAGGTAAGAGAGGTTTGAGGAGAAGGGTCACGAGTTCAAGACCAGCAGAGGCCACATAGGGAGTTCTAGGCCAGCAAGGCTCCTTCTCAAGACAACTGAAGAAATGGCTCAGCAGTTAAGAGCACTGGCTGCTCTTCCACAGGACCCAGGCTTGAGTCCCAGCATGCACCTGGCGCTCCAGTTCTAGAGGATCTGATGCGCACTCCTGTCCTCCACAGGCACCAGGCACACATGTGACACACAGTCATCTGTGCAGACAAAACACCTATACACATAATAGAGTAAATATTGAGACCCTGGAATATGCACAGGAGGCATCAACTGTTTGCATCAAGGGATGGCCCTGACCATCTCCCCACTCCCATGCTGTGAGCTCTCCAGCTGCAGCATGGCTTCTCCTCTCCCCACTAGGAGACCTCTTTTCTACAGACTGGAGAGGCAGCTGCAATGCTTCCTGGGTAGGAAGACTCACTCCAAGCTGAGCCATCACTTAGCCCTCCTCCCCCTCCGCTCCCGCAGAGATAATGAAGTATTTTCTGTATCCAATGAAGAGCTCTCCAACCTCTTTCCTCCACTGCACCTACTACATGGCAAGAATGTCAAGGAGCCAGCGACAATGACAGTGACAGCTTCCCATGGGATGGGGCTGAGGGGAGCTCAAAAGCAAGGCTCGCCAGGGAAGGGGGTGGGGAGGAGGCAGAGGGCCTGGCCTAAACCTTCCCAGCCCTTCGGAGTCAACTGAGGCATGACTTAAGACGCACTTACAATACAGTGTGGTACAGTGTGGAAAGAGTCCCCTCTCCCCATCCCCGTTTCTCTCCCTTTCACTCTCTCTCCATCCATCTTTCTCCACCTCTTCGCCTCTCTTCCTTTCTCTTCCCCACTTCTCCCTCTCCAGTGTGTGTGCATGGGTGAGTGGGCAAGTGTACATGTCTCCACACCCGTGCGCCTGTGTGTGTGTGTGTGTGTGTGTGTGTGTGTGTGTGTGTGTATGTGTGTGTATGAGAGAGAGAGAGAGAGAGAGATACAGACAGAAAGAGAGAGAGAGAGATTTCATATTGAATCCAAGTCCTCATACATGCCAGACAAGCACTGTGCCCCTGAGATACACGCCCCCAGCTCTCTTTTCCCTTTTCATTCTCTGTAGACCAGGCTAGCCTCAAACTCACAGATATCAGCCGCTTTTGCCTTCCAAGTGATGGGATTAAAGGCATGTGCCACCACTGCCTGGCTTCTTTTCATTTTTTTAAGACAAGGTACACTCCTCCTGCCTTAGCCTCCAGAGCAGTTGGGCTGACAGGCCTGCAGCACCAGGCCTGGCCAGAGGTAGAGTCTCCACAGAGGAGGCACATATGCATAACAGGCACAGAGGCCCCCCCAGGGGAAGCGGCCTCTAACCTAAAGGACCAGCAGCAGTGTGTCAGTAGCACAGGGTTGTGAGGGGGGGGGGGTACCATGAGGGAAGAATTGAGAGTTTCCCCCACCTGGCATCTGTGGGTGAGAGCTGAAGGGAACGGAGAGGGAGGGAAAGGGGAACCTGAGGAACAAGGCACCCATCAGACAGGGTGTCTCGGGACAAGGGGGACGTCATCTTCCTATAATGGGAGTTTGCTTATGAGAAAGGTGGGATCTGGTGATCATTTTTTCAAAAAATGCTCCTGACCACGATGTGGGGCATAAATGGGCTAGGTGTCCAGACAGAGTGAGAACCACTAGGAGTCAGCAGCGGGGTCAGATGGAGGCTCAGGAGCCAAGTGGGCATGTGGGCACACAGGCCGGAGATGGGGGAGCTGGCCCTGGCACGGCGAGGAAGCAGGTGTGAGGAGACAGCCTCCAGAGCTACCTCAGACTCCAGCATCCGCTTCAGCCCATGTCCTTGGCTGGGGGCGTTTGAGTGTCTGGGTGTTTAGTCCTCCAGTCTGTCCCTTAGAACTAGAGAGTTCCAGGAAGATGGGGTCCACTAGAGTGGGGAGCCCAGGGAAGGGCCTAGGGGCAAAACAGCGGCAGGCTGAGGAGTGAAGCACAACATGGTGACTGCGGGGGAGCCTGGGCCAGCAGCCTCTGAGCGGTGCTCAACGTGCTGAGCGGCAAGGGCAGCACTGGCGACTTCTGTGAGGACACTATCTCAGTGGCGAGAAGAGGAGGAGAGATGGGGGGGCGGAGTCAGCGAGCAGAGGCAAGTCTAAAGCCAACACTGTTGTGTGGGGAGGAGGGTGGCTGGGAAAGGTGGCTTTGACAGTGAGACGGGAGTGCAGACAAAGGCTATGAGACAGATGTGGAGGTTAGAGGATAAGGCTAGAACACAAGTCACCCCACCCGGGAACGCACATCTGTAAGCCATCCCTCGGGAAATGGAGGCAAGAGGTTGTAGTCTATGTAATAAGATCCTACTTTCAGAGGAGAACAAAAACAAAAACAAAACCCTGGTTCTACTTCAAGGGCTAGGCACCCCAAGCTAGAAAGGGACAGGAAAAGAACAGGACATGTGGGGGCTGGAGAGATGGCTCAGAGGTTAAGAGCAATGGCTGTTCTTCCAGAGGTCCTGAGTTCAATTCCCAGCAACCACATGGTGGCTCACAACCATCTGTAATGAGATCTGACACCCTCTTCTGGCCTACAGGCATACATGCAGGCAGAATGTTGTATACATAATACAGAATAAAGAAAAAAAAAGAACAAAAAAAGGAACAGGGCACTTGCGAAGTTAATCGATGGGCTTGACAGCCTTGGTTGAGTGAGGGGAGCATGGGTCCTTTAATGATCTGAAAGAGGGAATTTTAATTGTGTGCACTTAATTCTTCGTTTGCTGTAAAGCGCCAAGCTGATGGAGATGACCCACTGGAAGGCATCACAAAAGAACGTGACAGAGTGGCTGGTGAGAGACACTGGACTGACTGCTTACGGTGGCTCAGGTCACAACGCTGATGCAGGAACACTGCTGCATGGGGACAGCTTGAGCTGCTCAGCAAGCTCCAGACCAGCCTGACAAAGAGGCAAAGTCAGCAGGCTAAAGGGAGACAGTGCATCTGTATGTGTTTAGGTGCTGGGAAGACGGCTCGGTGGTCAGGAAGGGGCTCCTCTTGCAAACATAAAGGACCTGAGTTCAATCCCCAGAGTCCACATAACAAAAGCCAAGAGTGGTGGCAAGGGCATGTCCTTCCACACACCAGGGAGGTGGAGGTGGAAACAAAGGGATTCTGGGGTGTTTTAGTGGACACAGGAGACCCCCCCCAGGCTAGTGAGAAAACTTGTCTGTCTGTTCTGTCCTCTCTCTCTCTCTCTCTCTCTCTCTCTCTCTCTCTCTCGCACACGCACACACCCTCTCCTTCATCTATACCTAAAAAATAAAGGTGCCATGTCTTAAGAGCAGACATAATACTTGGCCGGAGCAGACACCAGGTGATGCTGGATACGGCCCTTCCATATGAGGACAAAGGTTCGGCCGAGATGAGAGGTGATGTGAGGCGCTACAGTACAGACAGCTGCCGAGCATGGCTGCCTGCACTCCGCAGATGCTATCCTTGTTTTTGCACTGTCTTGCTCCACCCATCCTGAAATAGCCACAAGAATATGTGAATCAAAGACGACTTGATTCAAACATTGTTTGATTTTTGTCTGTCTGTAGCCCAGGGATCCTTTCCTACCCAAGGCTCTCCCCCTCGGCCCACCTCTATCACCCTCACAGCCCCATACTCTGAACCCTTGGGATCCACACACTCAAACCACTTCTAAACCACAGCAAGTGGGAGGCAGACTTAGCACAGCAAAAGCAGATTTTTTTTTTTTCTTTTTTTGAGACAGGGTTTCTTTAATGTAACTCTGGTGTCCTGGAGCTTGCTATGTAGACCAGGTTGGCCTCACACTCAGCGCTGTTCCTGCTTCTACCTCCTAGGTGCAGGAATTAAAAGCATCCATTCCAAAGCCCCACCTCCGTGTATGCTTTAAACCATCTCTCCAGCATCGCATCTTTGATGATGCTCTCGCCTTTTCCCTCCCTTGTGTTTTTCGTGTGTTGTTGTTGTGTTAGGACAGGCTCTCTCACGAACCTCAGGCTGATCTTGAGTTCATTTTATCGCTGAGGCTGGCCTGGAACTGGAACTACTTCTACCACATTAAGTGCTGGGGTTACAAGCAGGCACCACTACGCCTGGCTGCACGTCACCACCTCGATACCTAGAGGAACCAGAAGACAAACATACAATTCTAACCACACGGTCTCCTTTGTCAATTGTTTTTTTTATTTAACTTGCTTCCTCAAGGCTAACAAGACAAAAGGCATGGTTAGCATGGTTAGCTTCCTGTTGGACAGATGGAGAGAGCAGCTTCGTCGGCTCAGAGCCTTCGTTGGTACCAGGACTAGTATGGCCATGGAGAATGGATTGTGGCTTCACATTCTCACTGCGCCTGCACCGCTTGGTAACCCTGGGCTAGCCTCTTCTCATCTGCAAGCAGAGCAGGCTGAAGAGCACTAGCCATACCTCTGGCTGTCTCATAGCCTGGTCTCTGGGGATCTCTCATCTAAGAATCTGGTTGGGTTCTACAAAATGCCTTTTTCCAGCCGGGCGGTGGTGGCGCACGCCTGTAATCCCAGCACTTGGGAGGCAGAGGCAGGCGGATTTCTGAGTTCGAGGCCAGCCTGGTCTACAGAGTGAGTTCCAGGACAGCCAGGACTATACAGAGAAACCCTGTCTTGTAGAAACCAAATCCAAAAAAACTAACTAAATAAATAAAATGCCTTTTACCTTTTTACCCTGTGAAATTGCATTTTTGATCTTCCTTATCTCAAATTTGTCACAAGCTCCTAGACAATATGACAGCCAATGGGACTTTTTTCTGTATATGATAAAATATAGAGAGACATGCAATGTCTCTCTATGCAGGGCGGTGGTGGCGCACACCTGTAATCCCAGCACTTGGGAGGCAGAGGCAGGCGGATTTCTGAGTTCGAGGCCAGCCTGGTCTACAGAGTGAGTTCAGGACAGCCAGGGCTACACAGAGAAACCCTGTCTCGAAAACAAACAAACAAAAACAAACAAACAAACAATGTCTCTCTATATTTAGCCAATTTTTTTTTTTGAGTTAAGTTTTCACTAAGTCACCTTTGGCTAGCATGTAACTCTCTGTGCAGACAAGACTAGCCTTGAATCCACAGACATCCACCTATCTGTTTTGCCAGTGCTCAGATTCAAGGTGTGCATGTGTCTTAGTTAGGGTTTCCATTGCCGTGAAGAGACATCATGACCACAGCAACTCTTATAAAGGGAAACATTTAATGGGGTCTGGCTTACAGTTTCAGTCCATTACCATCATGGTGGGAACATGGCAGCTCGCAGACAGGCCTGGTGCTTGAGGAGACAAGAGTTCTCCACCCTGATCGGAAGGCAGCCAGGAAGAGACTATCTTCTCTAGGCAGCTAGGAGCAGGGTCTCTTCCACACTGGGTGGAGTCTGAGCATAGGGAGTCTCAAAGCCACCCCCACAGTGACACACTTCCTCCAGGAAGGCCACACCCACTCTAACAAGGCCACACCTCCCAACAGTATCCCTTCCCACGGGCCAGGCATCTTAAAACCACCACAGCATGGATACTCGGCTCTATTTCTTTACGGCCAGAGGTTGGCAGGAGGAGAATCTTCATGTTGATAGGAAACAGCAGAAATGAGATTAACCACATACACACACGTGGTAAGTATGTATTCAGAGGAGTGTGCGGTACATATGAGGCCGGAGGAAGATGCTGGGGGCCCTGTTCTGTCACCATTCCTCGAGACATAGCCTCTCTCACTGAACCTAGAACTAGACTGGTAAACAGCAGCTCTTCTCTGCGCCCCGCCTCCTGAGCCCTGGGTTACAGGCGTTTACGGAGCCACACAAAGCTTTTGCTGTAGATGTTGGAGTTTTGAGTTCAGATGGTCATGCTCACCAGTGAGCCATCTCCCCAGCCCTGAGATTAGCCAATGTAAGGACGCAGCTCTTCCTCACCGGTATGTTTTCCTCGGCTGTATAACCATCGCATGCTTTTTTTTCCTAGGACCTCATCTCCTCAAATCCTTATCCATTTGACACTAACTGTATCTCTTCTCCCACAGCTCCTGGCAACCAGCATTCAGTCTTCTATCTCCATCAACCTATTTACTCTAAGGACCTTGTTCAAGTAGAGACATACATTATTTATCCTTCGGATTGGCTCAGATCACTCAGCATGGTCTCTATCTTACTCCTCATCTGTCGGGGTTCTCCCCATTTCCTTCCTTGCCCACTGTGATTTTGTTATTGCTTGACCCCCTCTCCCCAGGCACCCTTATTATTTCTTTCAGGTGCCAGCCTTCCCAGAAGTCTTTTCCCGGCAACTGACAAAAAGCCCTGGCACCGTGAGCTGGCCCATCACCACGCCCGCCCATCCCCGTGGCAAATATGTGCTGCAGTACCGTGCTGTCTGGGTTGATTTAGCCTCAGAAGCTGAAGTTTAAATTAAATTAAAGTCTCTGCATTTCCAACCTAGCACTATAGGATGTCAATGAACAAGATCTGCGTATGAATAACTAGGGTGGTCTGCCTTTACAAAACAGGCTGGAATAATCCCCATGTAATGGAGTCATTCAGAATAATCATTAAGGTAGGTTCCAGCTTTACAAAGATATAGAACCCAAACTGTTAGTCACCTCCTCTCCTTGAGTAGAGGTAATGCAGTAGCCATTTAAAAGCACTGGGAGTGGGCGGGGCATGGTAACGCCCACACTTTGAATCCCAGTACTTGGGAGTAAGTTCCTGGACAGCCAGGGCTACATAAAGAGACATTCTGAAGAAGGAGAGGAGGAGGAGGAGGAGGAGGAAGAGGAGGAGAAGGAGGAGAAGGAGGAGGAGGAGGAGGAGGAGGAGGAGGAGGAGAAAGAAAGGAAGGAAGGAAGGAAGGAAGGAAGGAAGGAAGAAAGAAAGAAAGAAAGAAAGAAAGAAAGAAAGAAAGAAAGAAAAAAGAAATAAATAATTTAAAAAAAAGATTTTTTTGTTTTGATTATCAAGTCAAGAATTCTGGCAACCAAAAAAAGGCATGTGTGTTCATTATTTACATTTTAGGTTTGGAAGACACAGTAAAGATGGTTTGCATACTTCAACCTTCTGGGTGGCAGAAGTGTCTGAGAGCCAAGCTTGCCTGATTGCCACAGCCTCCCACCACCAGGCTCATTTGCTGGTTAGGACTGTATTCACTGGATTATCACCTTTTTGCTATGGTTTTTCTAATTATAAACATTACTAAACATAAGAAATTTCTTGGAGTTTAAGTAAAAGATCAATTGGCTTATGAAAATGGATATATTAAGGATGAAACAAGCCTTTCAATTACGATTTATGGAGCTGGAGAGATGGGTCGGGGGTTAAGAGCACTTTTTATTCTCAAAGAGGACAGAGTTCTAGAAGTTCCTAGCATATCCACAGTGGCTCAATACCATCCCCAACTCTAGTTCTGGGGATCCGATTCCCTCTTCTGGCTTCTAGACACACATGCAGTGAATGTACACACATATACACAGGCTCATACACTCATACACATAAAATAAATCTAAAAAAAACAAAAAACAAAATATGATTGGGAACGGGGATCCGAGGAGAAAACCTTGCGGGCATTATGACCTGAAGCTTCCAGGCAGTGACATTCCCACGGGAACGGGGTAACAGGAAATGAGACTTGAAGGACTGAACTCCAAGAGAAGCAGAAACAGGCTGAGGGGGCAGACACGCTCAAGCCCAAGCCACCAGGCATTTCAGTGTTTGCTAGCTACCGAACAGTACTTTTTCCAAAGTTCTAACTATGAACTCGCAAACTAAGACACTCCGACCGATCGATGAGGAGCTGGGTATGGCATCAAGGAGCCCCCAGGGGCCGTTCCGAGTGGCATTTAGGGCTTCTGGGACATCAGGGCCCCACCGGCTCGACTTGGCTCAGTTCAATGGACAGCACCTCCTGAGAGGAGTGGCAGCTGCCACTCATCCCTGGCCGCAGTGCGCGCCCTTGAATCCACGATCCTAATTTCCCACCAGCCACCTGCGCCCGAAAGTCACATCCATTCCCACTAGAGGGACAGCTTGGAGCGGAACAAAACACCACAACGGATTCCAGACGCCCCTGAGTCCGTGTCCGGAGACCTTGGAAATGCAGTGCCAGGGATACAGGCAAAGCTTTGCTACAGATCCCGCGGTCACGCCCGCACCACTCCCGAACTTCCCGCCCTCAAAGGATGAGCCTCCAGAGCTCCTACCTCGCTACAGCACCAGGAGCCGAGGTCTGCAACACCCGCGGACCTCCACGTTCGCAAAACACTTGGCCCGGCCCCGCCCCCGAGAGCTAGACCACGCCCCTCAATGCCTTTATCAGTCGGGCCCCGCCCCGAAATCCAGGTCCCGCCCCCACAGCCAAGTCCCACCTCGCAAACTCGTCCAAACCCTCAGTAGACCACGCCCAACACAAATACGCCCCGCCCAAACGTTCAGGTCGCCCCGGTGATGAGGATGCCCCGCCCCACCGCCTGAGGTTCTGCTGCACAGGCGCACCAGCAGCTCTGACTGCTCCACCCCGCTTGCTTGAAGCCCGGTGCATTGTGGGACACTCAGGCCAATGTCGGGCCTGTGCTGACTCCTGGCGGGCGCTTCTGTAACAGCAGCCGGAGTGCGGCTGCGGGCGCGGACCCTAGAGGGCCGGCTGGCTGCCAGTTGTTCATTATAATACCAAAATAAAATGGAAACCTGTAAAACAACTGGAGCCCTTCCCTCAGAGAAACACAAACGAAAACTAAAGCATCTACGACAATAGAAAATCTACTGAAACCAGGGAAAAGCAATTGAAAACGTGAAAGGATGTCAAGATGTCAAAGAAACACATAGTGTCTATCCGATGAAAGCACAGACCAGCAGAGTCTCTCTCTCTCTCTCTCTCTCTCTCTCTCTCTCTCTCTCTCTCTCTCTCTCTCTCTCTCTCTCTCTCTGTCTCTCCCGCTCCAGCTCTCGCTCTCGCTCTCTTTCTGTCTGCCTTTTTCTTTCTTCCTTTTTCCTGGCTTTTTGAGACAGGGATCTCTTTATATAACCTAAGCTAATCTTGAACCACCCTCTCAAAGACCTGGGATTCCAGGAGCATGGCGCTATATCCATCTATTCTTTAATGTATATTAAATAATTTCTAAATGTTCCTAGGATATTGGAACTGGTTCTGATTTCCTGCAGCACAGCAGGAATTTCAGTTTCTCCACACAGTGGGGTTCTATTGTAGTTGTTTGTTTTGTTTTGAAACATGGTCTCTCTGGGTAGCCTTGGCTGTCCTAGAACTCACTATGTAGACCAGGTGGCTTCGAGCTCTCCCTGCCTCTGCCTCTAAGTGCTGGGATCAAAGGCATGTACCACCAGGCCCAGCTCATCCAAGTGATTTTTTTTTTTTTTTTGGTTTTTTCGAGACAGGGTTTCTCTGTGTAGCCCTGGCTGTCCTGGAACTCACTCTGTAGACCAGGCTGGCCTCGAACTCAGAAATCCGCCTGCCTCTGCCTCCCAAGTGCTGGGATTACAAGCGTGTGCCACCACCGCCCGGCCCAAGTGATTTTTAAAAGATATTGATACACAAAAATGTTTCTGAGGTCTTCAAGAACTGTAACAATTTGCTTGTCTGCAAATCATGGCAGGGTACCAGAAGGAAACTATTTCTTTGGGAGTGTGTTAGTTTAGTAGGCTTCTCAAAGAACTCAGACAGGAGCACACTCCAAAGACCAGCAGTCTGTGAGTAAAGATGAGCTAAGCTAGCCCTGGAGACTTGGGAAACCTGCACGGTGTGCATTTGATGCCCCCGGACACTGTCCAAATGCTGGTCTGGGGGAAGGACCCATTCCTTGCATTTGAACCTCGGGGTTTGGGGCAGAGAACATGGTAAGACCTCCTACTAAAGAATTCCAAGTTCAGGGGTGGTGGGTTGACCAAGGCCCCCAGGTTGGGGAGGATGCCTCACACGCACAAAATTTCTTTCACAGCTGAGCCATGTCCCTCAGGTGGCCCAACTATACAAACACACCACGGTAAGACGCTTTCAACAGTCTGCAAGAAACGAAGCCTTGGGTAGCGTGCCAGAGCTGTGTTTTCTTGCGAGAATCCGGGAAAACCCAGCATGTAGAAGCTCCAGTTTTCAGTGTGCATGGACACCTACGCCATAGACATTCCCGGGGGATTTCAGCCTACCCACAAGAGGACACCGAGCACAGTGTCGGGGACTTCAGCACACCATTGAGACGACGGGGTGAGTGACTTACCAGTGATCCTCTAAGCATCAGCCACATTTGGGAGCCCTGCAGGCAAGAGCAGAAGCCACTGCTCTCCTTAGGCACAGAGTTCAACTGGGCAGCGGTGCTGGGGCCTGGGGCAGGAGAGCGGTGAACGGTGGGCAGCCAGTGAGAAGCAGGTCTCAGTGACACGGAACAGCAGGACGGGGGTGGGGGTGGGGCGTCTGCAAGGAGCCTGAGAGCAGCTACAGGAGGCAGTGCCTGCTTCCACAACTCACTCTAGGACTTACACTGCTGGCCAACTGCAATCAATAGTGAGGTAATTCAGATTTTCCCAGATTGAGGGCAGCGCTCTCCTTCAGCTTCCTTTAATAGGGCCCAGTCCCTGAGGAGGAAGTGGCCGGAAACAGAGGTGGCTAGGACAGCAGGCCCCGTGCTCACACAGGTGACTGTCATCACTGAGCTCATGACTGCCTCGTGGCTTTTTCCTGTTTCTTCCCCTGGACCTAAGAGCACACACATGGGCTCCTTTACAGCAGATTGTACTTGTGCTACACGGGTTCCCAAGACCTAGAATTGGGTGGATCTCCTCTTACTTAGTGACTCCTACAGAGGCCCCATGGGACCCAAGAACTAAGGACCCCTGGTCTAGCCCAGTCCTTGAACATTCAGCCTCTCACAGTACTGTTAGACTGTCTCAAGTGCATGTGTGCATCTGTCACGTGCACGTGTGATTGTCCCCACAGACTTGATCCTGAGATGTTTCTTCCTGTTTGGAACCTTTCCTGGGCGAGCAGGTGCCCACTGCGTTCTCCAGCTGTGTTTGCTGTGCTGCCTGTCCCCTGTCCCGTCCCCTGTCCCGTCCCTCCCCACTCTTGGGACTTCACCTCCTATTTTCCTCGCTTCCCTATTTGGATACCAATATCAGGAGTCTTGAGATCCACCACCGTGGGCCTGGGTGACTCCCACATGACTTTCAGAACTCTTTGTAAAGCTCAGTATGGGGCACACGTAAAATCCCTGCACTTGGGAGGCAGAGGTAGGAAGATCAGGGGTTCAAGATTTGTCTAAGTCACATGAGATTCTGTCAAAACAAAAGGAAAGAAATAAAGAAAGAGAGGAAGAAAGGGGAGAGAAGAATAGAGAAAGAACGAAGGAAGGAAAGAGAATTTTGGAAAAGAAAAAAACTTTTCATAAATAGCCAGGTATGGTATTACATGCTTTTTAATCCCAGCACTCAGGAGATAGAGACAGGCAGATCTTTGTGAATTTGAGGCCAGCCTGGTCTATATAGTGAGTTCCAGACCAGCTAGTGCTACACAATGTGACTCTGTCTCAAGAAAAATAAATCTTCATAAATAGTAAACAGAATGTGGTAAAATAGGAGCCCCGGGCCTATACCTCCTGACTGAGCCCACGAGTACTGTCATGCTGCTCCCTGCTCTGCAGGCTCGTGGCTGTCTTGTGACAGCAGGAAGAGCGATGGTAACAGAGCCTGAAGCCACCGATTCGGAGGACCAGAAACTGGGAAGTGACAGAAAGTTACATTCAGCACAAGGGTAGTAAAACTAGATCTATACTTTACATACAAATACACGTGCCCATGGGGGCATCCTCAGGAGGTAGCTCAGTGCCCAGCTGGCTGTGGGGTTACACATGGATCTCTTGGTAGGAAAGAGTTGAAAAGGCTGGGAGACAGCCAGCTGGGTAGATGAGAGGCTAGAGTGAATGGCCAGCCAGAGCTTGCTTGCCAGTCACCAACTGAGCACTCGGCAGGACTTTGCCAAAGCCATTAAATCACTGCATTAAGTCCTAGTAATAAACTTGTTTCAAGAATGATGAGATGAGGGGGCTGGGGAGATGGTTCAGAGGTTGAGAGCACTGGCTGCTCTTCCAGAGGTCCCCAGTTCAATTCCCAGCACCCACATGGTGGCTCACAACCATCTGTAATGGGATCCAGTGCCCTGTATCTGAAGACAGCAACAGTATACTCATATACATGAAAGGAGAGAGAGAGAGAGAGAGAGAGAGAGAGAGAGAGAGAGAGAGAGAGATGGCTGAGGGCTGAGGAGATGCCTCATTGAGTGTGACATGAAAGCAAGATGACCTGAGCTCAAATCCTCAGTATCACACACACACACACACACACACACACACACACACACACACAGCTGAGCATGGCCAAACATGCCAGTAACACCAGCACTGAAAGGCAGAGAAGGACATCCTGGGGCTCGATGGCCAGGTAGTCCAGCCGAGCTGGCGAGCTTTGGGTTCAGTGAGAAATGATCTACAAATGCACAGGGCAGAGAGCAATAGGAGAGCGGACGTCATCCCCTGGCCTCCACGCGCGCACACATGGGCGCACCCCCACCCCGTGTGGACACCCTCCTCACATCCACAAAGATGAAACAGTGAGATGCCAGCATGCAGCTCCATTTCGTGCTTCACAAGAACATAAATAGACTATAGAACACCAACAAGGACCCCATTGAGCGCAGAGAAATGCCATGACCTAACCTGAATTCGCTCAGAACCAGCTTGTCGCTGTGAGTCTGCCCCCAAGATCAGTTCCTTGAAAGCCTTCTTTGATTTCCTTTCCCTGTGCTAAAGTCCCAAGGCCCTGAACTGGATTTTGTCACTTTGTCTGGGTGGTGACATTCAGTTTGTAGGCTCACAAGTTCCCCTACGACCCTAATCATAGACCATTCCCAAGCAGAATTCAAAAGTTAGTTTCTGGGGGTTAAGGACATAGCCCGGTTAATGCAGTGCTTGCCCAATATGCACAAAACTCTGGGTTTGGTCTCCAGCACCTCATAAACTAGGCATGGTGGTTTATACTTCTAATCCAGCTCTGAGGAGGGAGGTGGAGGCAGGAGGATCAGATGTTCAAAATGATCTTCAGCTAGAGTAAGTTTGAGCACAACCTAAGTCACACAAGACTCTGTCTTTCAAGCAGTGCCCACATGCATGCCTGGGTCACCCTCCAGTATCCAAGTTTACACTCAGTGCCCAAGTGCTAACTGAAGTTACCTAGAAAGGAGAGTTGTCTGCTGGATACAGTGTAATCCCAGCATGTGGGGTGCTGACGTAGGAGGATCACAAGTGTGAGACCAGCCTGTGGAAGACTCACTGTTAAGGAGGACCAGGCAGCAGTGCTGGGAGGAAGCTCTCAGCCTTCAGGCAGTATCTGCACTGCAGACTTTCTGACTTTCCCATCTGTCTCCCTCTCCTTTCTGTTGTATGGCTGCTGTCACTCAGCTCTACCTACTGACTCCCAATCTCACAGCGCCCCTTTACTCGTGCCCTGAAAGAATCATCCATACTGATTTACATTCAAGAATAAATAGCTTATTAAATTGTTTTTTTATTACATGTATATGTTTCGCCTGCGTGTATATATGTGTACCACATGCATGCCTGGTGCTCATAGGAGGTCACAAGAAAATGTTGGAACCCCTGGAACTGGAGTGACAGATGGTTACAAGCCACCATATTTGTGCTAGGCATCAGATTGGGTCCTCTGGAGGAGCAGCCAGTGCTCTTGGGCACAGAGCCATCTCTCCAGACCCTACTCTTGCTTTTTGCAAGAGTAAGTATATTCCAAACTAACAATTTTATTTTATTATTTTGAGGGTGGCTGTTTTGCCTGTATGGATGTCTGTGCACCACATGCATTCTGGCCCTAGAGGCCAGAAGAAGACATTGGATCGCCTGAAACTGGACTATGGATGGACGGCTGTGAACTACCATGTGGGTGCTGGGAATGAACACTGGGTCTTGACTGCACAATTGCTCCAGCCCCCAAAGTAACAATTTTACCAGAATATATTTTATGAAAAATTTAAAAGTCCAAAGCCAGATGTAGTGGCATATCCCTGTAATCCCCAAAATTAGGAGGCAGAACTGGGAGGATCCCAAGTTCCAAGACAGCCTGAGCTACATAGTAAGTTCAAGGCTAGGCTGGGTTATATATCAAGACCATGTCTCAAAACAAAACTAACCCCACTCCACCAACTCATGTAACCATCCTCCAACAGGTCAAGGCTGTGAACCATGTATATGCC
This sequence comes from Apodemus agrarius, assembly GCA_964023405.1. Taxonomy (NCBI): domain Eukaryota; kingdom Metazoa; phylum Chordata; class Mammalia; order Rodentia; family Muridae; genus Apodemus; species Apodemus agrarius. The sequence continues at coordinate 61,130,610 of OZ030013.1, read as the reverse complement.
TTTAGTCTGTGGAACCCCTCCCCCCAAAAAGGCCATCGAATCCCTGGGAGCTGAAGTTACAAATGTTTGTGAGCCCTTGTGTTAATGTGTTGATGGTGGAAATCTAACCTGGGCGACTGGCAGTCTCTTTATTTTTGTTTTTTGTTTTTTTGTTTTTGTTTTGTTTTTGAGGACAGAGTTTCTTTGTATAGTTGCTGGGTATCCTGGAACTCTGTAGACCAGGCTGATCTCAGATTCAGAGATCCACCTGCCTCTGCTGGGATAAGGTGTGCACCACCACTGCCCAACACTCTTAACCACTGAGTCATCTCTCCAGCCCAAGAATACTTATCTAATACTTATGTAAATCCAACATCCATTCAATACTTTTTAAAAAAATCACATGTATGTGTGGGTTTATGCACATGAGTACAGCCACCATGGAGGCCAAAGATCTGGGATTTTCCTTGGAGCTGGTATGACACAGATAGTTGTGAACCCCTCAACCTGGGTGCTGGGAGCTGAACCTGGGTCCTCTGTAATAACTCCGAGTCACCTCTCCATTGCCCGGTTCATGATTTTTTTTTCCCCTAAAAATCCATGTTGATAAGGAAATGAGAACTCGCTCAGTGGTAAAGCACATCTCTAGCCTGGATGAAGTTCTGAATTCCTGCCCCAGCACTGAAAGCAGCTGGGTGGCTGTGCTAATCAGGTCGTTCTGTACTGTATACATGTAGTAAAAAGCCAACCTGTGCTCCATGTTTGTGTGCAAGGCAGCTACTATATGTCAGCTAAAAATAAATCCATTTCTTAAAATTTAGGTTGGGCCTGTCATAAAATTAACAAGATGAATAAGATAATAAATTTTATCTTTGATAATTAGTCAAGAATACTGAGAATCCCGGAGGTGTGGTGTGTCTATTCAATCTTCCTTCACTTGGGAAGCAGGGCAGGAGGATTACCTGGAATTCAAAGCTAACCTTGGCTTCCACAGTGGCCAGAATGACACGGAGAGACCCTATATCAAAAGGTGAGATTGACTTCCTCATGTGTGTGCACACACACACATACACAAACATACACACGCGCAACACAGAAATACGGTATGAAATAAGAGTCCCCAAATCATTTGCACCCGGATGGGTTGTGACTGAAACAGCCCACTGCTACCGCTAATCTGGGGCTGTGTTTTCTCTCCACCATCAAGGTGCACTTGAGGATCTAGGTGAGCAGACGTCCATCAGCAAAGAGCCTCTCGCCCCGCGCTCTCAGCAAAGCTAGAAGCAAAGAGACACAGAGCCTCTGCTTCTATCGCAGAGTCAGAGACGTTCTGCAGTGGCTGCTGGGGCTGGGGCCGGGGCTGGCAGCGAACAGGCTGGGCTCTGTAGTTAACCTCAAGTCCCCTTTGACCCTCCCCTGCACCCTGAATCAAAGCAGAAGGATTTAAAAAATGAGAAGTATTTTCCAGAAAGGAAAGAGCTGTGGACAAAGAAGCCATAGCCGTGTCCTCTCTTCTTCGACCTTTCTTTCCCCTTGAGGTCAGAGTCAGGATAAGTCCCTTAAGGCAGGAAGCAGCTCCACCAGCAAGGTCATTCTCCTGCCTTCCCATGGAGGTGAAAAGCATTCTCTTACAGTAGAACTCAAAACTCTCATTTAGAAAACAAAACAAAAAGAAGAGGAGGAAGAGGAGGAGTCAAAGGAAGAAGAAAGAAAAGAAACAGAAAAGGGCTGGGGATGTGGCTCAGTAGGTAGAGTCCTCGCCTGGCACACACAAAGCCCAGGGTTGGATTCCGGCACTGCATAAACCAGCTGTGCTGTGTACATCTGTAATCCTAGCACTGGGGAGGTCGGGGCAGGAGGATTGGAGCTTAAAGGTAGTCCTCAGCCACATGGACTGAGGGCTACATGAGCCCCTCTTAAAAATAAATAATGCTTGGGAGGCAGAGGCAGGCGGATTTCTGAGTTCCAGGCCAGCCTGGTCTACAGAGTGAGTTCCAGGACAGCCAGGGCTACACAGAGAAACCCTGTCTCGAAGAAAGAAAGAAAGAAAGAAAGAAAGAAAGAAAGAAAGAAAGAAAGAAAGAAAGAAAGAAAGAAAGAAAGAAAGAAAGAGAAAGAAAGAAGGGAAGAAGGGAAGAAGGGAAGAAGGAAAGAAGGAAAGAATGCATAAACATTTGCATTCAGAATCCAGAATATAAGACTAGATTTGTACATCACACAGATCAATTCTTTCCAGGGTCTTATATAGCCCAGGCTGGTCTTGCACTCATTGTGTAGCTCAGGCTGGTCATGAATTCCTGATCCTCCTGCCTCTACTTCTCCAGTAGATCATAGGTATGTGCCGCCATGCACAGCTTCCTTGATGCCCTTCCGTGACATTTTTCCAATTGAAATGCTTATAGAAGAAGGCTTGGGGGCATAACTCAGTTGCTACTTCCCTAGCATGTGTTTAGCCCTGGGTTTGGTCCCCGTTTACTGGATGTGACTGTCTAGGAGTGGAGGTACAAAAGTCAGAAGCTCAAGGTCATCCTCAGCTCTACAGTAAGTTCAAGGCAGCTTGAGCTACTCTATCTGACTAAGTAAAGGAACAGAGAGAAGGACAGGAAAAGGGGAAGGAGGGAGAGAAGGAGGGAAGGAAGGAGGGAAGGAGGGGGGAAAGACCAAGGGAAGAAGGAGAGATGAGGCTTGAGTTCAGAGACAAGAAGACTGTCACAGGGTCACACAACAGGAAATGCCTCGATGGTGTCAAGCAGACAGGCCCCTCTCCCCTTGCAGTTTGCAGGCAGACCTGATGTCAGGCTTCCGGTGTACAGGAACGAGGCCCACGACTTAACATAAACTATGCACTGTGTGACCGGAGAGATGGCTCAGTGGTTAAGAGCACTGGCCACTCACCCTGAGGACCGAGGTCAGTGCCCTGCACTCATAGGGCAGCTCACACCATCTACTCCAGTTCAGGGGATTAGACATCTTCCAACTGTGGTACACACAGACATGCGCGTGGCATAGGGTGGGCGAAGTCCAGTAAGCAGGAAGGTTGAAGAGAGATTTTAAAAAATATATTTGGGACTGGGCTACACAGTTCAGTGATACACATGTGTGCATCGAAACATGGGTGAAGTGAGATATGAACATTTGGAGCTTGACCGAGACAGTGTCCAATTTACATTAGTATTTGCTTGTAAGGTTGTTCTTTTTCTGTGTGTGTATGTGGTGTGCACCTGTGCACATGTGTGTTGTGGGCATTTGTGAACTTGTGGGAGACGGATGTAGACCTGGAGCGCCTTCCTTTGTTTCTCTCTACACCTCATTGTTTGAGACAGGGCCTCCCACTGAACTTGGAACTCATTAATCCGCTAGATGGACTAGACAGCAGGCCCCTGTACCCACAGTTTCTAGACACCCCCAAATGCCATGCACTGTCACACCTGGCTTTCACATGGGTTCTGGGGATCCGAACTTCATGTTTGCACAGCAAGTATAAGAGACCCCTGAGCCATCTCTCCAGCTTGTTTGTTTCGTTTTTTGAGACAGGGCCTCATGTGACCCAGGCTAGCCTCAAACACATTAGATAGCCAAGGTTGGTCTTGAACTCTCCATCCTCTTGATCCCATTTCCCTAGTGCTGGGATTAGAGGTGTGTACCACCACTGGGTTCAGTAAAGCTTCCCTATGGGCTGCCATCTTTTTTTTTTTTTTTTTTAAAGATTTATTTATTTTATTATATGTAAGTACACTGTAGCTGTCTTGTGACACACCAGAAGAGGGCATCAGATCTCATTACAGATGGTTGTGAGCCACCATGTGGTTGCTGGGAATTGAACTCAGGACCTCCGGAAGAACAGTCAATGCTCTTAACTGCTGAGCCATCTCTCCAGCCCTGGGCTGCCATCTTAACAGGACCGATTAAAACCATTTCAATGAAGATGACTGCTCAGGGTGGCACGGCCCTTGCCTGCTTGGGAATGTTACTTTTTGAGGTATGTGGTGAAGACCCCACTGTTGTTGCATGTTGAGGTATGTGGTGAAGACCCCACTGTTGTTGCATGTTGAGGTATGTGATGAAGACCCCACTGTTGTTGTATGGAGACAACAGGAGAACATTCCAGGGGTGCGTTTGCTTTTTATTTTTGTCACAGGGAAAATTAATTTGCTAAATTTTACATGCAAAAAGCATCATTAGGAAAGATTTTAATTTCTAATAGAAACTTTATTACCTCTCCTTTGTTTCTCTTTTGTGATGAACAGAGACTGTTCAGTCCTGAGGAAGTCTCTGGAAATGGCCTGCGTGCAGCCTCCTTTCCTGCCTGCTGCCTGGGACCTCCTGACCCTCCTGCTTCACTCCCGCGCTCCATCCCTGGCCCCTCCTCCTCCCCCTGCCTTTCACACTCTCTGTAAGAGCCTCACCATATCACACCCTCTGGCAGTGACCACTGAGACTATCCAGGGCATTTTGGGAGAGTCAATACCCACTAAGGCTGAACCCTTCTGTCCCAACTTAGGAATTCCACTCCTTTATAGTAGATACAAGGCCTGTGTCCTCTACAGACCATGTATGATCATTCACAGCAACTTTAATTAGATTAAAATTTTTTTAAAGTTATTTATTTTTATTTTATGTGTGTGGGTATTTTGCCTGTATACATATATATGTGCTGTGTGCTTGGATATGCCCATGGATATCAGAAGAGGTTGCCAGATCCCTGGAACTGGAGTTATAAATGGTTGTGAGTTTCAGTGTAGGTTGTAGGAACTGAACCTGGGTCCTCTCCAAGATTAGTGAGAAGACTGGAGAAGATTGGGACAGTAGAACCCTTTCCTCTGGGGAGAGGTAAACATCTACCCTTCATTCTCCTCCTGTAACAAATAAGGTTCACTCTGGGGAACCAGTGAGTTTATTAGAATTACTTACAGAGTAGTGGAGGAGGGACTATAGCTATGATCATGGATGCCCCTAAGGCAGCCACACTGGACAGTCTGCAGCTAGCATGCACGGTGTGTAGCTGGAGCCCTTCTCCCTCTCCTTCTTCATCTATATCCTTTAACCCTTCCCAGAGACCCCTTCCCCCCTCTCCCCCCCCCCCCCCGCCTGTAATTAGGGCAGAATTGCCTATAGCTGGGAGGGAGGGAGGGCACTCAGGGGAGGGTCCCATTACCCCCTCTGCTCCCTCCTTCCAAAAGGGAATGTCAGCAGCCAACAAGCCCCACTGAGATAATCTTTGGTGAACATGCCCAGTCAAACTCCGGAAGATGGTGGCAGTTCGGCTCAGAGGACATTGCCACAACATGGGTATATGAAAAAAGCGTATCAGGGAAACAGTCCCAAGAACTTACTGAACACATTGAGAGAGATTAGCCACAGTCCCCAGCTCCGTGGGTCACGGAGCACCCAGTGTCAGGACTGTCCCTGGAGCTTCAGCCTAATCTGGCCCCACTGCTGACGTGGCCACTCGGATTTCTATGCATCCATTCATCCACGTATCCATGCAGGTCCGGCGTGTCCTCAACCTCGCCTCTGCAATTCAACTCAACCCAGAGGCCTGGCTCAACCTTGTGACCCTGCAGCTCTGCTCTGGGGAGACTACCTGCCTTCCAGTTGGGTTCCTTAATATCTTTATCACTTTTTTTTAAATTTTACTTATTTGTATTGTATGTATATGGTATACCGCATGTATGTCCACAGAAGGCACAAGAGGGCATCAGATCCTCTGGGATTGGAGTTATAGATGGCCACGGTGGGTGCTGGGAGTTAAACCCGAGTCTCCCGGAAGAGCACCCGGGACTCTTAACTGCTGAGCCGGCTCTCCAGCTCCATTCTTAATATCTCATCTAAACATTACAGCGACTCTGCCTCTGTATCAGCCACCTCCCCCTTCACTAAGGCGTCTTTGAACTCTTCAAAGTCTGCTAAGTCTTTGATTCTTGCCGCCACTCTGTGACCTACATATATTCATATTTATAGATTAATTACCATATGGTGTGTGGTGTGTGATCTGAGAGTTCACATTAGTAATTAAGACTGGGATAAAAAAAGGACCTGTGTTCGCCAATAGCCAGCTATCAAGGGATATCAAGACTACTTGGCAAACTGCAGCCAAATGGACTCATGTAGTTTGTGAACTTGGTGTTATGAAACAGTTCTGACATTGTGGAAGACACAGAGGCACGGGCGTCCATCTGTGCTTCTGACACAGCATCCTCCAGACTGCACCTTAGTGGTCCCATGAACTCAGGGCAGCTGGAAAGGTACAGAACAACCCGACAGCCTGGCAGGCGGAGTCCCCCTGCACCTTGGGAGAGGAGGCATCTGCCCCTGCCTTCTGCAGTGTCCTTGGCTGTAAACGTGGGAGACAAGGCTCCCCTTGGGACGCCGTAGAACACTGGCTTCTCTGTGTCTGCACACTCGCATCCACCTCAGGTGGACATTACCGGTGCCAATGCCCCTGGGCTGATTCAAGGCCTTAAATCTCCACAGTCACCCATCCTGTCATTGTCCTTCCTGTCATTATAGATTTTTATCCCATTTCCTCCAGGCTTCTCTCCACAGCCACTCTGTCCTCTTCTATCTCCCCACCCCGTCTTTCCAACTCCGTGAGTCCCTCCAACCCAGTCTCCCACCCCTCTCGTCCTCTAGGCTTGCCCTGAAGGAAGACTTCGCTCTTTTCTACAGCATTCCGCATGAATTCACTATAGAAAGAGACTGGGGAAGTGTTTCATTTCATTTTGCAACACACCTCAACATAGGTTCGTGTGCTATGGCGTCATACAGAAAATTAATTTTTAAACTATGTAGTTGTCGCTGTAAAAGTTTTTTGTTTTTTTTTTTAAAGCCAATGCCAGATGATTTTGCAGGATGGCTGGTTTGTTGTTTTCTCCCAAGGAAAATAATTTACAGTACCAGTGATATTGAGCTCTGAGAAGATTTACTCAAAGACAAGGTCACATGAAAGCTGGAAACGACTTCCATTTGGACATAGTCAAAATGCTTGGAGGTAGAAAGGCTGCAGGGCAGATGTGAAGCTCACACAGAGAGGGTGGGGACCCCCTGGGAGACCGGGCTGGGGAAAGGTCCCTGGCCAGCCAGGGGCAGGTGTATTGCTGAGAGCAAATGTTCCTCTGGGAGATGCTGATGGAGCCTCAGAGGCTGATGTGTCCCCTTCTCTCAAGCCAACGGTGTCTAACTATCTGCTCAGTGTTTGGCAGGGAGGCCAGGTGTTACATGGAGTGGAGGAAGGAGGGCTGCAAGCAGAAGAGAAGAGGACCCTGTGTTGCTTAGCAACCGCCTAGCCTTTCCAGAGGTCCAGAAGGAGCCGGTTCTCCACCCATCAGTACAAAGCCCACATTAGTCAGGCGCTTCCTGGTCACCTCTGAACCAGGGGTTTAGATCCCACCCCTGACCCTGCTCGCAGCCACTCACCCTGCTCTCTGTGGGAGACGTCTTGGGATGGAATGACCTCTGCTTCATTATAGTTACAGCAGGGTTGCAGCATTCCTGAGAGACTGACCACAGCCAGCTCAGCCTTTGTTCAGCTCTGCTCCAAGCTATAGCTGAGCCACTTATGAAATCCACATTTTAAAACTCACTGGGCAATGTATAAAACTCACTGAATTCTCTGCTTCTGCTGCTTCAGACTGAGGCCCGTCCTAGCCAGCACACAGGCTTGCCTTGATGCGCTGCCTCACGCGTATTAAGAGGACGGTAGACGTTGGTTCCTTTCCCTCGCCACCCTCTTCATCCATCTCATGCCCCTCACAAGGAGGGGGTGGGACTTACTTCTGCCAGACAGCTCAGGCTGCAACTAAGATACCCATCCCCAGTGAGGGCAGGGTCACTAGGCCCCTCCCGGCTGGTGCATCTGTAGGTTGGTGGCAGTACCTGCAGCTGTTCTGATGCAGGAGCATTTGGATACATCCCAAATGTCACTGTGTTTTTATCTTCAGCAGGGATAGAGCTGGGTGGTGATGGAACATGCCTTTTGTCCCAGCACTTGGGAGGTAGAGGCATGTAGATCTCTGAGTTTGAAGCCATCCTGATCTACAGAATGAGTTCTAGGATAGCTAGAGCTATACAGAGGAACCTGTCTCAAAAAAAGAAAGAAAGAAAGAAAGAAAGAAAGAAAGAAAGAAAGAAAGAAAGAGAGAGAGAGAAAGAAAGAGAGAAAGGAAGAGAAAGGAAGGAAGGAAGGAAGGAAGGAAGGAAGGAAGAAAGAAAGAAAGAAAGAAAGAAAGAAAGAAAGAAAGAAAGAAAAATGGATGAAGTGGTGTTTTCTGGTAGGGCTTAGCTGGTACTGGGTTTGAAAACCTTAGCTAGCCGGGCGTGGTGGCGCACACAGAGAAACCCTGTCTCGAAAAACAAAAAAACAAACAAAAAAAAAAAAAAAAAAAAAAAAACAAAAAAAAGAAAAGAAAACCTTAGCTATAGAATTTGTGACTTGGACAGAGATAGAAGTCACAATAGGTCCAGAAACTGATGCCTAATTCTCTCTCTCTCTCTCTCTCTCTCTCTCTCTCTCTCTCTCTCTCTCTCCTCTCTCTCTCTCTCTCTCTCTCTCTCTCTCTCTCTTTCCCTCTCCTTTGATACAGGGTTTCTCTGTGTAGCCCTGGCTGTCCTGGAATTCACTCTGTAGACCCGGCTGGTCTCGAATTCAGAAATCCGCCTGCCTCTGCCTCCCAAGTGCTGGGATTAAAGGCGTGCGCCACCACTGCCCAGCCCTGATGCCTTTCTCATTCACCAGTATTAAAAGACATTTCTATCCATACTCTCCTAGATAGAATGAATTATGTACTAGCCACATATGAAGACCATCACGTTGATGGTCTTATACTTTAGATTCAGGTTTAAAAACACTCCAGCCATGAAAGCAACACAACTGGATTCTAAAATACCAGACCTTGCCTATTAAGTCTCATGCCTAGAGAAGCTAATGTCCGCTCATCATGCAATATTCTATTTGAGCAATAAATTAGCTTTTCCTTGTGGGTAAATTGGCTGACTTTCTAAAGAAGCAACACAGGAAAGTAAGGCTGTTCGGGGTTAAGTATTCAACCACTGAGGGATTTTTCTTTTGTATTTGGATCATAAGTATGTTTCATTTGATTTAAGAAAATTCCTGTAACTGACAAATTATAAACCCAGAAGAAGAAAAGAGACATCACAAGATCCCTAGAGGACAGTCCCTGGAGCCTGGCTCACCCACCTGGCAGGTACCAGGTTTCTGTCTGCAAGAGAGAACTGCAAACGTCTGAGATTGTGGAGATGCAAGAGAAGTGATACTGGACAAGAAAGCTGGTTGTCCAAAAACATGGATGCCTTGTGAGAGTCTTGTGAGCCTTCTCTGCCCCTTCCCCAACTTGCCTTAATTACTGTTCTATTGCTGTGAAGAGACACCATAACCAAAGCAACTTATGAAAGGAAGCCTTTATCTGGGGTCTTGCTTACGGTTTCCTGGTGAGTCCATGACCATCACGGCAACTTGCATGGTGGCAGGCAGGCAGGCAGGCACACAGGCAGACAGGCAGCAGGCAGGCAGGCAGGCAGGCAGCAGGCAGGCAGGCAGCAGGCAGCAGGCAGCAGGCAGGCAGGCAGGCAGGCAGCAGGCAGGCACACAGGCAGACAGACAGTAGGCAGGCAGGCAGCAGGCAGCAGGCAGGCAGGCAGCAGGCAGGCACACAGGCACACAGGCAGTAGGCAGGCAGGCAGCAGGCAGGCAGCAGGTAGGCAGGCAGGCAGGCACACAGGCAGGCAGGTAGGTAGGCAGGCAGGCAGGCAGGCAAGGTGCTGGAGCAGTAGCTGAGAGCTCACATCTGACCATCAAGCAGGAGGCAGAAAGAGAGAGTGCCAATTGGAGTGGTGTGAGCTTTTGAAATCCCAAAGCCTACCCAAAGCCAGCAACACCGCCAAGGCCACCTTCTAATCCTCAAATACAGAAGCCTGTGGGGGCCATTCTCATTCAAACCACCACACTGCTCCGGCTGGGAGACAGTGTTAATGGGCTCCTTCTCCTGAGGGTTTTGCTCCAAGACAGCAACTCTTTAGTCCAAACCACAAGAGCTGCGAGGCTGCAATCTCCAGGCTCAGCGATTTGCTCTGGAAATATTAGAGAGAAGAGGTTGTGTAACGTTAAGTTCAAGCTATCAGCCGCTTTGAGTGTATCCCCAAGCTGTGTGCATTTTGTATTTGTATTGACACAGGGACTTTTGATACCACAAAGCCTTGTTCCTGGCAGCGTGGCTGAGAAGAGAAAGCAAACTGTGAAATCTCCCCAGGGTGATAGACTGAGAGGCTTTTCCCCTTCTAATAACCTCGTGCGATCAGACTAAGGAGCGGTTGCTAAGTGAATTCAGGGAAGGATTTGAACCTTTTGAAGAGCTGCCGACACCCAAGCTGGGCACTGGAGGCAGATCTGGGAACAGTACAAGCAACACTAGTTAGTTAGTTAGTTAGTTAGTTAGTTAGTTAGTTAGCTAGTTAGTTAGTTTTGTTTTTGAGATAGGGTTTCTCTGTGTGTCCTGGAACTCACTCTGTAGACCAGGCTGGCCTTGAACTCAGAAATCCACCTGTTTCTGCCTCCCAAGTGCTGGGATTACAGGCGTGCACCACAACTGCCTGGCTTGGTTTAGTTTTAAGGTGAACTGGCAGTGTAGCTCAGTAGTCCAGCTTGAACAATGCTCTGGCTTCAGTCTTCTCTCTTTCTCCTCTCTCCCTCCCTGCCCCCCTCTCTCTTACACACACACACACACACACACACACACACACACACACACACAAGGCTTCTCTTTGTGGGTAAATTGGCTGACTTTCTAAAGAAGCGACACAGGAAAGTAAGGCTGTTCGGGGTTAAGAAATCAACCACTGAGGGATTTTTCTTTTGCATTTGGATCCTAAGTATGTTTCATTTGATTTAAGAAAATTCCTGTAACTGCCAAATATTTTTTTTTAAAAATTAAGGTAGTAAATAAATATAAATAATGCAAGAAAAAAGCCCCCCCCCTTCCCTGAGAGTTCCCTCGAGTTGCTGCTGACAGTCCTTAGACTTTATTGTCTGTAATACTGCAATGTTGATATTTTAGTTAGGGAAGGTTCAGGGCGCCGCAGGGTTTAAAAGGATGCATTCTGAACTCAGACTGCACACAGTAACTGCTTAGTCTGCCCCAGGCCAGCCGCATGACAGTTAGTCTTCACCGTGACCGTTGTTTCCTGTGAGGTCACTGCGTGAAAGGTTTCATCAAGCAGAAACCCCACCTGTATGTGGGCTTAGCATCCTGCGTGTTGGGGTCTTGGGCTGAATATAACGGGGGAGTGGGCTGAGCACCCACAGTCACCTCTCTCTGCTTCCTGGCTCTGGACGCAGTGTGAGCAGCCACTGCACACTCCCAGCGCCTTGACTTTCCCGCCATGGCGGACTATACCCTCAAGCAGAGAGCCAGATAAACTCTTCCTCCCTTCTGTTGCCTTTGCAGGTTCTTTGTTACACTAATAAGAAAGTAACTAAGTGATAGTATAAGCTTGGAAAACATGCCGAATCTTCCTGTATTTTCCCATCTGTGAAATGGAGGCCTTCTTCGTCAGACTTTTCATTGCTGTGACTCATGCGTGGGAGAACTATGGGCCATCAGGAAAAATTTATTTTGGCCCAAATGTACTTGAAAGTTGTGAGGCAGAGCTCCACGGCAGGGAGCATGTGTGCAGCAAAAATTGGGAACTTAGGAAGGAGAGAGATGGGAGAGGGAGAAGAGGGATGGGGAAAGACAGAGAGGGAGAGAGGCAGAGAGAGACAAAAGAGAGGGAGAGAGAGGGAGAGAGAGAGAAGGAAAGAGAGACAAGAGAGAGGGAGAGAGAGAGTGCTTGTGATACCAAGTTCCCCCTCGTTCCCCTTTAGTCCATGTGGACCCTCAGCCTGTTGATGGTGTGGCCCACATTTAGAGCACGCGCCTCCTCAGTCAGTCTTCCCCGGAAGCACCCTACAGACACCCCAGAGTATGCGTGCTCATCTGCTGGCTTCTCCTCCTCCTATCAGGGTGAACCATCCCAGAGTCAATCACAGCCTCGTGAGGATCACGTGAATCGACCCATCCGGAGCATCTGAGATACGACTTAGAAGATGCTATTAACTTTGGAAACTTCTGCGTTTCCAAATGTGTTAACTTGAACAGTTACATAGAAGCTTAATGCTCTTGACGTTAAAAATCATAAACACTTAAAGCCATCAAGGTGCTGAGAAAGCCTTTTCTAACTCTGTGGGAATGGTGGGAAAATGGGAAATCCCCTTCTGAACATCTTCTGGTTCCATTTCAAATCTAAGGGCTTTGCTTGAACCTTCTTTGTGCTTCCTTTCCTAGGCACTGTGGTTGTTGGCATCAGGAGCTGGCTTAACAGTTGCAGGTGGCTTCCAAATCCAGCGATGACGGTGATGTCACCCATAGGCGACAGGGACCCACACATCTGTTGCCATGGCAATCGCCATACATTCTCAACGTCCATCTGGTTTACCTCCCACATCTACCTGTGAGAAGTTATATCACAGCCTAAATAAAAGGCAGACTCTCTTGACCTTTGTGCTCTCTCTCTCTCTCCTCCCATTATCTCCATCACCTCCTTTTGCCCTCTTCTCCCCTCCCCCACAATAAGCCTCTCTCATGTGGAACCGCATTGGCCTGGTGTGGTCTGTCCAGACACAAGCCGAGATTCTATCCCAACAGCGGTCATGTTGCTGACTCCATTAGAGCGTCTCCTCTCCTGGTTGTTTGTATCCTCTTTGCTTCTGATGTATCTAGGTCTTTGGCTGTGGTGCTGAGGCTTGAAGCCACAGTCCTGTGCAAGTGCTCTGCCCTGGGCTGCATCCCCGACATCTCCTCCACTGTTGTCACAGTGGAGAGCCCAACAGTCACAGCCAGTCACAGCACTGCCACCCTCCTCCAAGACTTTCTCCTTTCAAGCATCTCAGAATCGTGAGCTGTGACTTCCCGTACCCTTTGTCCACTTGAAATTTAAAGTGGTGTCCAGCCCTCTAAGAACAATTTCATATGTAAATGTTCAGGTTTTCTAAATACCACAATGAGAGCATTGTGCCAGTAAATGCCAAGAGGCTTGACACTGGGAAGGTAACTCAGCACACTGGAATATTAATACCACAAAACAGGGGTTGCAATCCACGTTCCAGAGCGCCAAAGGTGCAGTTGCTGGGGTGAATCGTGGGGTGCTTCGTTGCTCACAGGACACCCTGTGAGTCCTTCCTTGTTGTCTAGGCAGCCACCCGACAGCCCAGCAACCTGCTGAGTCTGTTCCTGGACTCCCAACCCTGTAGCATCCATCCTTGTCTTTCTCCCTCAGTCGACCAGCATGCAATCTAAAGATGGGTCACAAGGGGGCGCTTATGCTCCAGTTGCCTAACTAGACCCGCCTTTGGGCCATTACCACGTACAGCAGGAGAGGGATCTGTCAGAGAGAAGTATGGCTACCCATCACGGGAAAGCACACACTGCATAGCTAAACAACCTCACTGTTTAGCTGTGAGTAGTTTCTGTGCAAATTTCCTCATATCATGAATCCAATTAAGTAGCCTTGAAAATTAGAAGCTTTGTTTACTGAATACTCATGTAACTCATCCAACACGTAACAGTTATTAATATTCGGTTTCACGTTGTGACTAATTGGCCATAGAGAAAAGGAGTAGAACAAGGGGCAGAAAGCCAAGGATGGGAGGAAAAGAGAAGACGTGGAAGAACAGAAGGGGAAGGGGAGCGCTGTAAGCAAGCAGGGAGTCAGTGGCGGTGTCAGGCAGGGAGTCAAAGGCGGGCCGAGCCAAGAGCAATGGCCTCCACCTGTGCCTCCGCCGGTCCCCGCAGGGATCTGAGAGGCAGTGGGTCCTCACCCACACAGTAGCTCTGCTTCCATACTCAAGCGGGCTATGTGCCACCAATCCAAACACCACTCACTGCAAAGCAAGTGGGAAGAGACATGAGGCTCGAGGTGGAGAGACAGCAGAAAGACCCACAAAGGACGACAGCAAGCAGCAGAGAAAGGTCACAGCAGTTCCCACCCAACCCCATCCCCAAGGTCCATCTAAGGGCAATCCTGGCCTAAACCAAAGACGCTCTCTCTGTGCCTTTCCACTGCTCTGTGCCTGTCCTCTCTCATCGCACATACCGGTAAGTTAGAATTTCCTGTAGAGACGCCTCTTCTCTTGGAGTCCACCCGGCATACTCCTCTGGCCTAGGTTAGCAAAGCCCTTGGTTTTCATTTGTATGACGAAGAGCCTTAAATAGATGGAAATGGACATTTTTAAATGAATATACTATTGGCTCAGAACTTGTTCAGGAGGCAGTAGAAGTCCCCCATCACAGAGTGACAACAGGAGGGGCCACCATCAGGACAGTGCTTGTAAGCTGCAGGAATAGCCACAGTGAAAACTGCACTGTGGGAGGGTAGCTCTCACCCTGACCACCTGGGCCAGATCTCAGCCAGGCTCCTCCCTTCCCTGGGAGGGAGAGTCGACAACCCAGGAAAGCATGCCAGTGTTGAATTCCACTGTGTTTGTTTGGCTATGAGACAGTTCTCAGGAAGCCTAGGCTGGACTTGAACTCAGTGCCAGCCAAGAATGAGCTGGGGTCCTCTCGTTTCTCCCTCCCTCCCTCCCACATGCTGTGCGTGGAGCTAGCAGCAGTGGGGGCTCCTTGTATGCGCTAGGCCAGCACTTTCCACTTTAATCCATTCCCCGCCTAAGTTTCCTGACTTCAGCTCTTTAACAGAATAAACATGACTCCGGGGTTCGTCTGAGGGTTTTTGTGTGAGATAAAGAGGAAAAAGCAAAGGATACTGTTGGGTCTGAAGCCAGCCTCATGTAAGGAATGGCGTTTCTGGATTAGGCTGGCCCCTTTACAGGAACCCGGGCTCCTAATGTTTCTTAAATCCGTGTTGTTTTCTTAGGGGTTATATTTCTTAAGAATCTGGAGGTGGGGGGCAGGGTTCCTCAGTGCACAGAGGCCTCGCTTTGGATGACTTAGAACAGACAATGTCCACATTCAGGAGATCAAGGTGGGCTGGGCAGGGGTAACTAACTAAGCAGAAAGGAACAGTTCAAGTGTGAAAGTTCTGGGCCAAATAACAAGCTTCCTTCCAGCTGGCCTGACCCTTGTCAGAGAGATGTGTGGCCTGGGCTGTGGCTGGGGGGCGGGGCTTTTCCATTGAGGTGAACCTGAAGCTGGTGGCGCTGGCTCTCTGACAAGCCTAGAGGAGAAGGCTCCTGGCCAGGGGCCTGGAATGAGCACCTCCCCTCAGTCAGTCAGCAAGACACGCTCATTAGCAGGCTCCAGCCACGGCTGGCTGCAGGTGCCTGCATACTTTCTGCTCGCCCACCATGTAGAGGCAAGCTGATGCCCTCTGAGGGTTTCTGCAACAAAGAAGACAAGAAAACAAATCTGGGAAGTTTCCTCAGCACCTGCTTATCTGTCCAGCTGTGAAACAGGGTTCATTTGTTGCCTGGAAAACTTAAGAACACATGGCACTTGGCGAAGGACCACATGTGCACATTTTAGACTCCCACAGACTCACGTGCGCATCTAGAATCCCAATTCTCACTCCAGATTACCTGAACCGAGAGTCTCCAACCTGCTTTTCTCTAACGCCTCCACTCCAGGCGATTTTTAGGCAGGTAAAATAGGAGACCCTGTTGTAGTGAAAGCAGTGTTTCTCTGAGACTCAAGGCAGGTGTTTCTCTAGTTCTATTTTCTTTTGACCTACAAGCCTCAGTTCTATCATCTGTTGGTGGACTGGTGTGTGTGTGTGTGTGTGTGTGTGTGTGTGTGTGTGTGTGTGTGTGATGACATTACAGTCCTAGAACTAAATCTGGTCCATTGCTTGTTTTTTTTTTTTTTTTTTTTTTTTTTTTTTTGGTTTTTCGAGACAGGGTTTCTCTGTGTAGCCCTGGCTGTCCTGGAACTCACTCTGTAGACCAGGCTGGCCTCGAACTCAGAAATCCGCCTGCCTCTGCCTCCCAAGTGCTGGGATTAAAGGCGTGCGCCACCACCACCCGGCTTCCATTACTTGTTTTTTAAATAAAGTTTTATTGGTTCCAGCCCCACCCATTTGTTATGTATTACTATAAATGAAATATATATAGGTAGTTTGTGGGCTACAAGGACAGAGTTGAGGAGCTGTGAGGTACTGCAGGGTCTTTGGAAGTTCCCCCTTGTGGTTTAATAGTAAAGACACAGACATCTGCATAGTATGCGGTCATTGGCCTGTTTGCTGGGGCAGTCCCTCAGCTAGCCCATCTAACTCAACCTAACTCCCCGCCATTGCGTCTGTCTCTTCACACGGCTCTTTCTCTGCTCTACCTCCCTGCCCTGTTCCTGTTCTGCTTATTAGTTCTGCCCCAGCTCCAGCCACCAGCTTTAGTGTGTAAAAGAGCAACTCTCCTTACTCATCCAGTCTGACCCAGTCAGCAGACAGGGCCCAGACCACATCTTGGGGTTACCTTTTGGCATTGAGGGCCTCCCGCAGGCAGCTTGCCTTTTCTTTTTGAGCAGGTGATGAAGTGACATTTACACACCCAGTTAGCCTGGTCTCCTTCCCCTCCCACCACTAGGCCAGGATTCACTCAACTCTCCACATGCAGACACGTTGACAATCAAGAAAAACAAATTTATTTTTCTGGACCTATAATATACTGTGAACTTGACCTAGCTTCTCCACTCCCTATTCCAAGGCTAAAGAGACCTGCAGCCACGACTAGAGCATGAGGGCTACAGAAGGCGGTGACAACCTAGTTCCTGGTTACCACTGTCAGTTCCAGGGAAGACACGGAAGTCCCTCCCCTTTGTTAGCCCATCTCTATCCCTCATGATTCCTATGCTCTACCTGAAACACCTCAACCCTTGGAGTGGAAGGCCTGCCCCTCTGAGGTTGGGTCACTGGACACAGCTCCAGCACCTGCGCTCAGTGGTGTGAGGACTTGGCCGGTCTGGGGTCTCTCAGACACTTACTCGGGTGCTGCAGCTGCGTTGGTCGTTTCTTTGGCTGTGGGGCTGACGAGGGCGAGGGAAGGGAACAAGTGTTGATGTTTGTGGATGGAGAACTAAGAGACCGGAGCTGGTACCACGGGAAACCAAACCGAAGCGGCAAGGGAGAGAGGGCAGGATTCCGAGAGACACAGGTTCAGTCTGTGCTTAGTTGAGGGATCTCTAGCCTCAAACTCAGGCAGACTAAGCACCTTATCGAGACATTGCCCCATTTCAAGCTCCCAGGCTATAAACTGTATTCATCTGCATTACAAAATGCCCCGTCTCTTCCTCAGCCACTAAGAAACTCAGATGCTGATCTGAGAATTAGTCCATGCTGATGTGCTAATGGAGAAGAGGAGAAAAGGGCTCTTCTCAAGTAGAAAGGGGCACTTTACCTGCACCTCTTATAATAATAGAAGGTCTTTAATGCGCTGGACTCTCCAATACTGAGAATTTTAATCAAATAAATTCCTGAACATCTAAGCGGCCGAGTGCCCAGGCCACGCACGCGCCCTGCTTCCCACACGGTTCTCGAGCATTTTACCTTCTTCCTGTTGCATCCGCATTCCTTACTACTCGGCCATCCTCCTTCGCTCACTGGAGACTGTAGCACCCGGTTCTGCTCTTTTCTACAAACCTGTGTCCCACGCTCTTCAGGATGTACACCGACAGCCTTATCTTCAATGTCAGTCTCCTCTGCTCTGCCTTGAACTGTCTGTCTCACATTTGGATCTAGGAGGGACCCAGCATCTCTAGAAAGAGTGTCCCCTTACTGACCTCTATCCCCAATCCACACCCCACGCTTTCCGAAACTGTTGCAAACTCTCCCAAGGACAACAGCTTGTTACAGTTACCAGCCCGGGAGACCCGGAGCCTAAAGACTGTGGATCACAACATAAGCTAAGATAGTCCCAGCATCATCAAACGACGACAGAGTCTGCAGCATGGGAACTCTTGGGGTGTCAGGAAGGTGTTTCAGTTTGCTGCCCTGTTGTAATCAGTGACCAAATGCAACTTAGGGGAGCAAAGGGTTTACTTCACCTTACTCTTTATAGCCCGTATTCAAGGGAAGCCAGCACATGGTCTTGAGATAGGAACTGATGCAAAGACCATGGAGGAATGCTGCTTACTGGCTTGCTCCCCTGATCCTGCTCAGTCAGCTTTGGGGTGGTCTGAACCACAGTGGGCTGGGCCCTCTTATACCAATGGTCAATCATGTCCACAGATTGGGACAATCTGATGGAGGAAATTCTTCAACTCAGGTTCTGTCTTTTCAGGCCAAGCTCACCATGGAGACTGACCACCACGTGTGAGTTTATTTTGGCTCACCAGTTCAGGTCACAGCTCACTGAGGGAGGTGATAGGACCTTGATGCAGCCGGTGGCATGGTGTCTATGGTCAGGAAGCAGAGAGATGAATGCGTGTGCTCAACCCGATTTCCCCCTTTTTATCCAGCCTACGATCCCAGTCCACTTCATGGTGGGTCTTCCCTCCTCAGTGAGACCTCCTGGAGACACTGTCATAGACATGTCCAGAGGTGCGTGGATTCTAAACTGTGACTACAGGAGGTCACTGGTGGGGGTGGGAGGTGGGGGTGATTGGGTACTAAATGAGTATCACTAGCAAAAAGTATTTGTACATTTAAGTTTGAATGGTATTTTGAAGGTAAATGAGCTAATCAATCTGTAAAAAAAAAAAAAAATAGACAATTTGATCAAATTACAACTTAAAATTTGACTATAAGAATCCCAGCACGTGGAAAGTGGAGGCAGGAGGATCAGGAGTTCAAGGCCACCCTTGGCTACATGGTGAGTTTGAAGCCAGACTGAGCTGCATGAGACCCTTGCCTTAAAACAAGTAAACGAACAGACCACCTTTCCACAGGAAGACGCATAATGACTCTAATCATCAGCTCTCCCCAACTGGCTGAACTCCAGAGCAGCTCAGGAGCCCGGCGCCCGTCCCCAGCAGGCAGAGGAGCCCCACCCTTGTTTCTGCTGGAGCTTTAGTGTACGGCAAGCAAACCGCACGCTCCCGCTGGGTTCTCTCCCATTCTCTTGGTGATGACTTCACACTGTCTCCTCAGACGCCAGCCTCTTCTCCACAGACCCATTCCTAATGACCTGTCTTCCTGTTTCCCTTTGAAAACTGCCAGAACCCTCCCGCCAGCTCGTTCCTACCCGCAACCCTCCTGTGTAGTGTCCCCACGTCCTGTTACTCCGAGGGCTGGTGTACCAGGACCTGCTCAGGACACTGCGATAGCATCCCTCCCTCTGTCAGCTCATTCTCATCAGAATACAAACACACTATCGCCCCATATTTAAAAAAAAAAAAGTTAAGCTGGGTGTACTGGCACATGTCTTTAATCTCAGCACTCAGAAGGCAGAGGTGGGTGGGTCTCTGAGTTTGAGGTCAGCCTGGTCTACACAGGGAGTGTCAGAACAGCCAGGGCTATATGGAGAAACCTTGTATCAAATGAATGAATGAATGAATGAATATATAAATAAATGAAACACTGTTTGCCACCAACCCTGATTACCTGAGTTTGAACCCAGGGACCTATAAGCTGTACTCTTACCTCCACATGCACACTGGGGCGTGTGCATACCCACTTTCAACCCACTAGATAGATAGATAGATAGATAGATAGATAGATAGATAGATAGATATAGATAATAAATGTAATCATAATTTCTCTTCATCTATTTCTTGCCTTTCCTTTACCACATCTCAGGGTATCTTAGTCCCACCCTGTGTATGTTTTCTTCCCCGCCAACTCTGTTAAGAGCTTAGTGGACCCAGAACCCTCAGCTGGCTGTCCAGTCAGCAGCGGGAGTCACAGAGTCACCATCCTATTTGATAAGCTTGGCACTCACATTCCTGCAAACATGGACGACCCTCCTCCCTTCTCATCCTCCCAACTCCCCAGTGTGGGGTGTCCAGGAAAGAGTTTCTGGACTCTTCTTCCTCTTTACATGATGCTACTGGGTATCAAATATCATCTTCTCAGACCGGGATCTACCTGCACTTAGAGGTCAGACGGGCCTCGAACATGGCATGTCCGAGCACGGACCTCCAGTCTGTCTGTCTGGAGCGTCTCCATCTGTTGTGGGCGATCTCCTCTCCCAGGGTTTCAAGGCCCCAGTTCACCATCCTTGACTCCTTTGCACCCTCTGACTTTGCAGAGCTTGGCAGCAAGACTTCAACAGAAATATCTTCTATAAAATCCTGTTCTCTTTTCTGACGCGTTTGTCTTCTTGTTAGGCTAACAGTGGGATCTGTACGGCTATCTTCTTCCCCTTGAATAAAAAGAAGAGGCGAGGGAGGGATCTGGGGTAGGTGGCCAGTCCTTGAATATTCAGACCCAGATTTCATCACTCATTAAGAGACATGTTAGCTGTTTACAAATCTTATTTACAGCATATTTTTCTGCCCAGTAAATGAAGAAGATATATTCCTGTCTTCTGTTGCTGTGGAGAAGTAAGCCTTCAGTGCAATTGCTGTTCCTTTGTGATTTAACTGGCTGGCTCTGCCATGGCTGCCGCCCCCGCCCCCCAAGTTCTGCATTTTCCCTCTAAGGCCTGAGTGCAATGTAGAAAGATTATGTGGGTGCTGGAGAGACGGGTCAGTGGGCAGGCCTTTGCTGAGTGAGCCTGATGACCTGAGTCTGGTCCGCAGAGCCCACATGAAAAGCTGGGTGCAGTGTAGTGTATCTGCAATCCCAGTACTCCCAAGGTGAGATGCTGATGTACCCCAAAGAATGACAGAAACAATAGAGACCCTGAAGGCTTCAACAAGGTGGAAGGTACATGGAACACACACACACACACACACACACACACACACACACACACTGCATCACACATCAGCTGGAGATGGAGCTCAGTTGGTAGAGTGTATACTTAGCATGCTAAAACTGGAGAGTTGGCTCTGTGAGTAAGAGCACTGATTACTCTTCCATGGGCCCGATTGGATTCCTAGCACCCACACAGCAGCTGTAACTCTACTTTTGAAGCCCTCAGGGGCTTTCTACTTCTGATCTCTGTGAGCACCAGGCACACACGTGGTATACTTAACATGCACGTAGGCAAGACACTCATGCATATAAAATTAATATTAAATTAATTAAAATTAAAAGAGATTTCTTTGTGTGTGTCCCTTGCTCTTCTGCTTCATTTCCATAGATGCGGCAAACACTAGGTCACCATCTAAAAGCCGGGCATATGCAACCACCCCGTTTTGGACTTTCAGCCTCTAGAACTGTATCCCATGTAAGCCTCTTTATAAATCATCCAGCCTCGAGTGCTCTGTTATAGCAACAGTTATCAACCAAGACCATAGTCCCAGCAACTAATTCTTAATAACTGCTGATGTAATTGCTCATCATTTGCATTCTGTACAGTCATTCCTTATGGCAGAATTATCTTCTTCCACATCTATGCTCCCACCATACTTTGGGACAAGCGGTGTATAGTACTAAAGTAGGAAGCTTGCTCACTACAATGTAGCTTTGCAAGAATAGAAACAATCATTTTTCTTTTTCTCACCAGTTTTACTACCTGGAATATGGAGTAGATGAATGAGTGAATGAATGAATAAATGAATGAATGAATGTTACTGAATGGTCAGACTTGAAACATTTCCCCAAATAACTCACCTACAGACAAAAAAAAAAAAAAAAAAAAACAATATAAATATGATTCTTCACTCTAAAGAAACCCAAAACGAGGTCAGCTAAAATGGATTCTCACTTGATTATGTCTTGTTTCTTGGAAACAACTATCAATGAACAGGAGGAGGAGAAGGAAGAAGGCTTTTAGATGAAAGGATTTAGCTTGCTCTCTGGAGTACCTCTGGATTTGTTAATTAACTTGAACACGATAGTGATGGCTCCAGGAAGGAAGACATTTCCTAGAGCCACATGGCCTTGGGGATTTTTCAGAAATGCTCATCTTCCCCCTAGGACTTGGCCTTGTCATTATGACAAAGGCTCATTCTGACTGCCCTCAACCGACGGCCCATGGGCATGTACGTCACCACCAGTTCCTTCAGACTGGCTCAACCGTGTCCAGTCTGTTGTCAGAGGACAGCTTCCCTCCTGGCCGTGTGGGCGAGCAGACGCTCCTCCAGACTCAGCAATGCATTCATTTCCTATATTTAGCAAACATTCTCTAACAAGTCTGCTCTCAAAAAATTCCTAAAATACATATGATTCATTGATCCATCTCATGTACAGTGTTTGGATATTTCTAGTGTATTTACTACATAGCAGTTCATCTAATAGTATTTGGGGGCTGAAGAATGCCTGAAAGACCCATCTGATGTTAGACTTGAGCAATCTACACAGACGTGGAAAGGATTCAGCATTGAATTGAGGAGCAGATGACAGTGACTCATTATGGACCTTAGCCAAGAGCGTCCTGTGTCCAAATATTTCAAAACGCTTTTAAGTGTCTGACTTTGGGGGGGGGTTGTTTTTTTAAAATAAATGTCTTCACATATAATTCTCTTTTGTGACTACTTCCTGGGAGCACACAGAGACCAGGTATCAGAGCTGTGTCCCCTTCTGAAAGTTGCAGTATTTTCCTAAGGCCCAATGTCCTTCCCACATGGCTGGATTGGCAGTGGCAATGCAGGGCTGATGAAGACACACACTTGACTGCATGAACAGCGAGGAAATGAAACAGTTTTGGAGGAGGAGAGTATGAAGAATGAAAGATTTAAGATATGAACATAATGGAAAGAAAACTGATGGAGTCCCCAATGAAAGGCCCAGAGGATGGGGCTGTTCTTCCTGAATCTCCATCCTGTCAACTGCTAGCGTCACTGCAATTGGCCAGCTCTATGAACTGGTCCATTCTTTTTTTTTTTTTTTTTTTTTTTTTGGTTTTTTGAGACAGGGTTTTTCTGTATAGCCCTGGCTGTCCTGGAACTCACTCTGTAGACCAGGCTGGCCTCGAACTCAGAAATCCGCCTGCCTCTGCCTCCCAAGTGCTGGGATTACAGGCGTGCACCACCACCGCCTGGCTGAACTGGTCCATTCTTGATGGATTCCTTGGGCCACTCCTCTACAGTTTGCAGAAGTCAGGTATATTTTTCTATTGCTGTCCTGACAAATTGTCCCCACTGTCAGGGTTCAACAACACCCATGAGCTGTCCTACAGTTCTGTAGCTCTCAAGTTGAAAGCCTTGGGGGCCTAAGGGAGGGTCCAGCGGTCCCTTCTGGAGACTAAGTTGGGTTATTTCTTTCCTCACTCCTGCTCACTGCCACTGAGGAGCTCTTCCCAGGGCCTCCAGGGCATTCATCTTTAAAGTCAGAGACAGCAGCGTAAGTCCTTGCAATACGGCATCTTCCTCACCTTTTACAATCCAGGCCAAGAACATCCTGTGATTTTTACCAAATCATGCTAACTAGACTGGGATCCCACTGATAACCCAGGACAGTCTCTCCAGTCATATCTGCAAAGACCCTGTGAAGCTTAATCTTGGTTTTCAATGTGATGGGCCTGGGAAGAAGAAACCTCAGTGGAGGGATTGCTGTGGATGTGTTTGCTGGGCAGTTGTTTTCATAGCTGGATAATGTATGAGGACCCAGCCCTGTGGGTGGTATCATCCTGAGGAGGGCCTAGGCTGCTTAGGGAAAGGATGCTGACTGTGAGCCTGGGAGCCAGCCGTACAGTAAGCGGCATTCCTCCATGGGTTATGTGTCAAATTCCTGTCCTGACTACCCTTGATGATAGACTGTAACCTGCTTTGACAGACTGTAACCTGAAAGCTGAAATAAACTCTTTCTTCCTCAAGCTATTTGATTATGGCATTCACCACAGCAGCAGTGGGGAGAGAGACAGAGACAGAGACAGAGGCAGAGAGAGCAGGCGCTGCTGTACAGTCTGAATTCTGAGTTGCTGCTTCTTATAAGAAGACTTGAAACTAGATCAGCATGTGCTGCTGAGAACTACTTTCTTTATACAAACGTTTTAGCAGAGTCTGATTCTCTCTTTAGAATATTAAATTAAGAAGGCCAAACAAGAATGAGACAACTGCTGATGGATTCTTTAAAGCAATTGAAGGAGAAGAGCAAGTGAGTAAGTGAGGACTGTAGGAAACAACGAGATCACCTTAACTCAGTACTTAAAGTTTTATGGAGCCAGGTATGGTGACTCGCGTCTGTAAACTCAGTATGTGGGAGACTCGGGAGAATCTACAATCTGAGGCCAGTATAGGTATAAGGTACATAACGAGACACTCTAAAAAAAAGCCACTGAAGTATATTTATTTTGAGATCGTAGTAATTTAAATGCAACTTGAAAAATACCTACACCCAGTTTTTCTCAGTGGCCATGTTTCTTTTGTAAACACAATACAATATCAAACCCAGGAAGCTGGTTTGATAGCTACAATCTCTCTTACTCAGATTTCTTCCTTACAGAAATACTCGCTCATGTATATACACATATCTATACGCATCATATATTGATCTGAGTGAGTACCATCACAGCCAAGGTGCAAACATTTGCAACTGGGATCTCAGACTAGTTAGCATGATTTGGTTAAAAAAAAAATCACAGACTGTTCTTGGCCTGGATTGTAAAGGGTGAGGAAGATGCCAAATTGCTACTGCCTCTGACTTAAAGATGGACGCCTTGCCATGCACACCAGGATGGCCTCCAACAGGTATGTATGGCCATAACTGGCTGGGTGTAGTAAGTTTTAAAAGTATTTATGAGATGGGAGGAGAGAAGAGAGGAGAGAGAGGAGAGAGGAGAGGAGAGAGAGAAAGGAGAGAGGAGAAAGGAAAGAAGAGAGAGAGAAGAGACGGGAGAGAGAGGAGAGAGAGGAGAGAGGGGAGAGAGGGGAGAGAGGGAAGAGAGGGGAGAGGGGAGAGAGAGAGGAGAGAGGAGAGAGAGAGAGAGAGAGAGAGAGAGAGAGAGAGAGAGAGAGAGAAAGGATGGAGGGAGGAGGAAGGGAGAGAGATGAGAGAGGAGAAAGGAGGGAGGAAGGGAGGGAGGGAGGAGAGAGAGAGAGAGAGAGAGAGAGGAGGGAGGGAGGGAGACTATGTTATATGGCATCCTCTGAGCTGAGGCAGAGGCACTGGGATTCTGAGTTACAAGTGGTTGTAACCGGCCCGGCGTGGGCACGGGGAAGTAAACTCAGGCCACCTGGGCAAACAATACACGCTCTTAACCCTTGGGTCATTTCTCCAGCCCCTGAATTTAGTAATTTTGAAAATTATTATTATTTGATGAAAGGATCCCACAGCTAAACGCCACTGGCTTAGCCCAATGCTTTCAGTTTGGAAAGCAGCACCTTGGGTGCATGCCTCTGTGTGCTCCAGCACATGCACTCTGACTCTCCACCCGCTAGTAACCAGCATCAGTTAACCAGCCAACAACACAAAACACATTCCAAACCCAAACCTTCCCACTTCCCCTTGAATGTGAACACTTTAAAATTTAGCAAACACGATGCTTTAGTCTATTTTTTTCCATCTTAGATATTTTGTTTAGAAGTGAACTGATGGGAGATTAATGACTGCCTGGTTTACAAGCCTGGCACATAGCCGGAGTCAAGTGGTGCTATTGGAAATACAGGATTTCAACAACTGAAGAGTACGTACACTTACATATTTCATTGTATGGATGGTGAGATCCCCCAATCGCTGGAAAGTTGCAAGGTAAACCTAGAATTAAAGGGCAATGCAAAGAACACAGTGCACTACCTCCCAGGGCTTCAAGCCAGCTGGAGATGGACAGCTCTTCCGTGGAGAGTCATACTGAGGGCTTTTGGAAATTTAGTAATTTTGAAAATTATTATTATTTGATGAAAGGATCCCACAGCTAAACGCCACTGGCTTAGCCCAATGCTTTCAGTTTGGAAAGCAGCACCTTGGGTGCATGCCTCTGTGTGCTCCAGCACATGCACTCTGACTCTCCACCCGCTAGTAACCAGCATCAGTTAACCAGCCAACAACACAAAACACATTCCAAACCCAAACCTTCCCACTTCCCCTTGAATGTGAACACTTTAAAATTTAGCAAACACGATGCTTTAGTCTATTTTTTTCCATCTTAGATATTTTGTTTAGAAGTGAACTGATGGGAGATTAATGACTGCCTGGTTTACAAGCCTGGCACATAGCCGGAGTCAAGTGGTGCTATTGGAAATACAGGATTTCAACAACTGAAGAGTACGTACACTTACATATTTCATTGTATGGATGGTGAGATCCCCCAATCGCTGGAAAGTTGCAAGGTAAACCTAGAATTAAAGGGCAATGCAAAGAACACAGTGCACTACCTCCCAGGGCTTCAA
This sequence comes from Apodemus agrarius, assembly GCA_964023405.1. Lineage (NCBI taxonomy): Eukaryota > Metazoa > Chordata > Mammalia > Rodentia > Muridae > Apodemus > Apodemus agrarius. The sequence goes on along the minus strand of OZ030013.1, from coordinate 61,104,319 downwards.
GCCAGCTGGAGATGGACAGCTCTTCCGTGGAGAGTCATACTGAGGGCTTTTGGAAAGGACGACTACAGCCTCACAGGCTGCTGCCGGGAAAATGGTACCTGTCTTGCTTGCACAAACTAGGGGAAAGTATTTAGGAAGCCTTCCTAGGAAAGAATTACTGTTTCTGTCAAACAGAACCAGTGGCAAAGGGACCTTCCACACTCAACCTCCAGGAAGCCTTTCATTCCCAAAACAAAACCAAGGGCCTTGCTGAGAGCAGTGGGCAGTTGGCTACTGACATCACCTAATCGACGGCTAGTAAGAGGCTTTGAGAAAGTTTAGGATTTCCTTTTGGAAACAACTTACTAGTTACTGTTGGTCAGAAGCTGTGCTAATCTCTTTATTATACCAATGTTAGTATGCGCTCCTGAAGTGTGTACAGGCCTTATGATTTCTTCTCAAGTACAGTGTAGCCTGAGGTGGCCTGGAATTATGTAGACCAGGCTGGCAAAAAAAAAAATTTACAGAGATTTACTCACCTCTGCCTCCCAAATGCTGAGACTGGATTTTATGACTTCAAGGTGTCTTCTGTTTGGTTTTTTGTTTGTTTGAGACAGGGTTTCTCTGTATAGCCCTGGCTGTTCTGGAACTCACTCTGTAGACCAGGCTGGCCTCGAACTCCGAAATCCTCCTTCCTCTACCTCCCAAGTGCTGGGATTAAAGGCGTGTGCCACCACCACCCGGCTCAAGGTGTCTTCTAACTACTTAAGTCCTGATCTGTGTTTGAGAACAAATTCACCTAAGAAACTATCTGCTTATGAGAAAATTGATGGGCTGTTTCCAACCAGCATTTACTGAGCCTCTTTTATACTGTAATAAGATAATGAAAATATATAAATATATATGTAGTCTATATTGATAAAAAATGAGAGAGAAAAGAATATAATATAGGATAGTGTAGATTGCATTGGTAAACTATCTTGTACTGCTGAGACAGCCCTGCCTGGAAATCTCTCAACTGGGGACCCCGTGTGACGAAGCTGACCCGCCACCATCTTTCCTGATGGATGCCGTAAGCTTCCACACTATGTCTCTCTGCTCACTATTTTTTCTCTTACTTTTGTTAGCTAAATACTTAAATTCACTCATTCAAAACTGCATGCATGGTTATCACAGGTCATTCTCCCAACAGAAAATATGTGTGTTTATATATTTCTAAATCCCAGGTTAATGTTTCTTATGTAATTATAAATAAAAATATTGGAAAAAGAAAAAATTATTATTATTATTATTTTGGTTTTTCGAGACAGGGTTTCTCTGTGTAGTCCTGGCTGTCCTGGAACTCACTTTGTAGACCAGGCTGGCCTCGAATTCAGAAATCCGCCTGCCTCTGCCTCCCAAGTGCTGGGATTACAGGCGTGAGCCACCACACCCGGTGAGAAACTTATTTTTTAAAGTTAACTTTTATGCTACTTTTATGTATACGGTGTTGTGCGTGCACATAAGCCTGTGTACCACATGAATACCTGGTTTCTGCTGAGGCCAGAAGAGAAAGTTGGATCCTCTGGAACTGGAGTCACAGATGATTTTGAGCGGCCATGTGGGTGCTGGGAACTGAACCTGGTCTTCTGCAAGAGCGGCCAGTGCTCTTATGCACTGAGTCATCTCTCCAGGCCCCTGAGACTGAACTTGTAAAGAAGCAGTGCACTGTGTTACACTAAGTCTGGTTGATGGCTTGGGAAATTATGTTCAATAACATACTAATGACAGACAAAAGAACAAGTTATTTAGTTTTATTAAAAATTTCCAATTTATAACCAAAATATACAACCACTACATTTAAAATCAGTTTTTACACTCACAGTTAAAGTGCTAAGAAAAACATTTACAAAACTGACATCAGTCTACTGTAAACAAAATAAATCTACAACAGCAGAGTGCAGAGCACACCCAGCTACCGTGACAGTACAGCCCATGCTCTCACTGGGTGTGCTCGCCCGACACAGACCCAACAACAGCAACTTTCCACTCTTCTGGAAATGAACTGCTTTAGCCGACGCATGGAGAAGAAACATGAAGAACTAATGCCACAAGATACAAGTCTTCACCACAAATACTTTCTAACTAGATGTCTGTATGATAAAACAAGGTTAGTTTTAGAATTTAGTCACCTCAGCAATTTAATTCAGAACAGTATTTTAAAAACTAAATTGCTAAGTACCAGTTATTTAAAAATAAGTTTCAGAATAATGAAAAAGGAGTAGTTTGCCTACCTTCGTATTCCTTGAAAAATTGTCAACAGGAAACAGGGAGTGTTTTTCGAGCAAGCATGGACAGTCTTTACCTGTAAACTTCCTGTCACTGAGCAGAGCTGTCAATAGTGATGTGTTTGGTTCTCTTTCAGCAAGATAAGAAGATTATAGTCACTGACAATTTAATATGAATTGTCTGAATTTGCTTCTTCCTAACACTTGAAGTAGGTAATACTTTGGACATACTGATTAGAGCAGCTGGAACAAGTAGGAACTAGAAAGGTTTCAGGCTGAGCATTTGGGGATCAGATCAGCTAAATTAGGGCTCACTGAGGGCATCACTGAGGAAGAAGCATACCAAGTCTCAACTGAAATCAAAGTCCTTCGTCTAACACAAGAATGCATTAAAAACTAAGACACCCAGAATAACTCCAAGAGTGTAATAGGTACTGATTTCGAGCAACTATCTGAATTACTCACAACAATATGGGGCAATTTAGTCTGAGATTGAAACAACCTAGTTTATACCTTTTTGAACCCTAAAACTGGGAATCTCCTTGATAGGAGTTTCATATTCTTATCTGTCTGTTTATATTTCTATACCTTTGTTCCCATAACCAGAAATCTAAGTATAAAAAAATCTTCAGATGAAAGCTTACAGAAAATGTGTTGGCTGTATAACATAATATTCATTTATTTTGGAGGATAAAACTCTGTAGTTAGCAAAAATGGAGTACCTACCTATCACTTTGGGGGATTATTCTATCTCTGAGTGTTCCCTTGACATTGTGACAGTATGTCAGCTTATAAAAGCTTGAAAATCAAACACAGACTTAGTGAGCTTATGTAACTTAAGTGTTCTCAAAGGCATTTACTTCAAATTGAAAAAATGTCTTTAAAAGCAGGAATTCAGCGACAAGACAGAGCAGAAGCTTTTGAGATGACCTAAGAGTTTATGTAGTCTCTTCTGATAGTCAGAGAAGAGCTGAGGTGCAAAGTTACCATCTCTTCTATATCATCCTAAATTGCTAACATGTGGTTACTTCCCCCAAAATAGCAACTGCGCATGCTTAGAAGAATACCCAGCTATCCAGACTGAGTCTTGAGCTGTCGGAAAAATCACGGAACAACAGTTGTTTGCTGAAGACAAGAAAGTAAGAGCCAGCTTTTAAATACACATGGGATTTAGATATTCTGTATTATAGACAATGAAACAACTATTAATCATAGATATTTGTTCATATAAATACTCCTCCAAACTATCAGATTAAAATATCAAAAAGTATTCTCTTTTCAGTTTTGGAAACAGGGTCTTGTTATGTAGCTCAGGCTAGCTGTCGATTCCTGGCAATCCTCTGGCTTCAGTTAGCCTTGCCTCCTAAATGCTGGGATTATAGACATGTATCTATCACGTTGGGCTTGAAAACTACGCTTCCTAATTTAAAATTTTAATTTTGAAGAATCGGTTTTTGTGATAGTTCCCACAAACAAAATAGCCCAGCATGATGCTTGAAGCTGTCAGCAAACTGGGCTCTGGAAGCGGGAAGGGGAGGAAGGGGAGGAAGGGGAGGTGACAACAGAATACGTTATCATGATGAAACAGAGGTTTAAACTTCCGTGAGAAAGTAAAACTCAAAAAAACAAAACTGAAAATAAAAGCAGAAAAGCTGTTTGAATTTGGTATTAAAGGACTGAGACATGGTTCAGTGGTGGAAGGTTTGGATAGGCCTGGTTCCACCATTAGTCACAGATGGACGGACAGACACACACACACACACACACACACACACACACACACACACACAAATTAGGAAAGGAGAGAAGGAAAAATATAAGCTGATGTTAAACACGTGGGAAGCTCATGACTGCAACCTTGGCACTCCCGAGTCCCAGGCAGGAAGACAGTAAGCGTCAAGGCTAGCCTGGACAACACATCAAGGTCAAGGCCTTGACACCTGATAGAAAAGACCAAGGTCTGGTGAGCGGGAGCACTTGCCTAGTACATGCAAGGCTCTGGTAGCAGGCAAGGCCCTAGTACCAGGGGAAATAATAAAACAAACAAACATAAAACATGAGAAGCTGTAAGGTTCTGGGAAAGTGGAAATACTATAAAAAGAGAAATGATAAGAAAATTCAGAGCTGGGCAGTGGTGGTGCACGGCTTTAATCCCAGCACTAGGGTGGCAGAGGCAGGCGGATTTCTGAGTTTGAGGCCAGCCTGGTCGACAGAATGAGTTCCAGGACAGCCAAGGCTACACAGAGAAACCCTGTCTCAAAAAGTCAAAAAAAAAAAAAAAAAAAAAAAAAAAAAAAAAAAAGAAAGAAAGAAAGAAAGAACAAAGAAAAAAGAAAAGAAAAAAAAAAGCAAGAAAATCAGATTTATTCTAATTCATGGCTAAGATATACAAGAAATAATATCCATTGACAGGAGGACTTCCCTAGTCTGAGCGTCTTTCTCCTTCTCCCTCTACTTGGTTTTTGACACAGTCTCACTATGCAGTTCAGGTTGGCCTATAATTATATACCATGCAGCACAGGATGGCCTTAAATGTAAATCCTTCTGTCCTAGCCTATTAGAGACTGGGATTCTATTGTGAGTCCCCACACTTAGCTGGAACAAACATTTTCATGCTAGAGAATGAGTTTTATGATTTAAAACAATTCCATACTTACATTATTTTTAAGGCACATTCATCTCAGCTCAATGTAAAAACCTACTGTGCTGATTTCTTTTAAAAAAATGATTTTATAATAAATGCTTCTGCTGACAGGATTTGTTCTGGGAAAATGATCTGAGACAGGGCCAAGGGAAGAGATGTGCTAGCTTCTCAAAACTGAGGGTGTAAGGATAGCTAGACAAACAGAAAAACACTAGACGGGTAACTATAAACCACCACTTTACTTCTCATTAACAATTCCCAAATATTCACTGAAACTGGACTTCATATTCAATGTATGCAACGAGGACTTGAAGAGCCAGAAAACTGAAAATAAATGTGTTGTTTTTAGAGACAATTTTTAAAAAGTGTAACAGTTATGGTTAATGGCAGGATACATTTGAGGAATATGTTGCTAGGCAACCGGGTCACTTTGCAACATAAGGGCATGCACTCACCAAATCACAGGTCTGTGATGTCACTAAGTGATATGACCCTATGGGACCACTGCTGTATGGACGGGAGGTCTGAAACAGGCCTTAACCTTGTGATCCTCCTGCCTTAGGCTGCCATGTGTTTCCTAACTAAAAATGACTAAAACTTCATTATGCAGCATATGGCCATAGGAATCTGAGTGAGAGACTGAGCATCTAATTTAATTACTGAAAACCAGGGGCAGACCTAAGACAAGGAATTAAATTTAGCTAAGGAAACCTAGTAGGTGCTAAGGACGTATATATAGCTTAGAGGTAGAATGGCTGTCTAGGCTTGTTCACCAGAACCAGAGGGGGTGGGAGGGGCAACAAAGCTGACATGGTTAGAAGGGAAAAAAAAATCACACTAGAAACAACCTACTTTCTAATGTGATGTACTCGTCAGATTTCAGACTCTGTACACTGTAAGTTCATTCAAGACATATGAACGGATGCAGACAGAGCAAGAAATCAACCTTCCAACTGGTGGGCTGGAGGGATGGCTCAGTGCTTAGATCTTTCAGAGGACTGGGGTTAGAGTCCCAGTACCCACATAGTGGGCTCACAACCATCTATAACCTCAGTTTCAGGGGATCCCTCAGTGCCAGGCATTCAAATGGTACATAGAAACAGATCCAGGCAGAACATCCATACACATAAAATTAGAAGAAAGCAAGTGAAATTTCCTTGATTCAATTCATGAAAAGCATCATTAATTTATAAGAGAATTCTGTTGAAAGGATGAAGCTACTGGAATCTCTTTTATTAAAGGATACTTAAAATTTTTATTACATTTATTGTGTTTGTGTGTGTGCATGTGTGCCCATGTACACTACAACCCACATGGAGAGGTCGGAGGACACCGTGTGGGTCTCTGGGATAGAAATAATACTGTCAGGCTTGGCAGCAGGCGCTGGGCTGCTGCGTCATCTCACTGGTCCTATTAGAGAATCAAGGAAACCGTATGGTAGTATTTCCTCAAAGCCAGGACAAATTAACAAGTCACATTTATCTCTAACAATATTTTATGAGTTTTATTTTCACTGCTGGGACTGAACCCATGGCCCTGTATATTCCTGAGCTAAATCCTAATCCTGTTAATATTTTAAAATAGGTCATCACTTTTCCCTGGCAATCTGCAACTACACATATTCAGTAAATTTGAGGAGGCAGTTAAAGAGTTCCATTTCTCTAAGTTCTTCTAGATTTTTATAATCAGTCTGGTCAGTGGTGGCACACACACCTTTAAGCCTGTCACTTGGGAAGCAGAAGCAAGCAGATCTTTGAGTTCAAGGTAAGCTTGGTCTATAGAGCAAGTTCCAGGACAGCCAGGGCTACACAGAGAAACCCTGTCTTGAAAAACCAAAATAGTAATAATAACAGCAACAATTATGATAATAATGATCATGTGAAAGTTGGTAAAACCTGGCGGCCTTTTAATTAGCAAAGGGACCAGTGTTGTCACTGATCTGTTTTATTTTGAACACATACTAGGGACATACTCTTCCAATGAGCTACACAACTCTATAGAATGCATTTAGTATGAGGACTTGACTAAAAAAAAATCTATATTCATAATTAAGAAAACAAATATCACAAATAAGTCATTTGCTTATCAACTTATGCTGATGTTTACATTTTTCCCATTAAAAACCATGTCTGGGGTCTGGAGAGATGGCTCAGCAGTTAAGAGCACTGACTGTTCTCCCAAAGGTCTGAGTTCAATTCCCAGCAACCACATGGTAGCTCACAACCATCTGTAACAGGATCTGATGCCCTCTTCTGGTGTGTCTGAAGACAGCTACAGTGTATTCATAAGCATAAAATAAATCTTTTTTAAAAGTGCCTGGTGCTTATAACTTCTTTTACTTTTATTATTTCTAATTTTCCTCTTTTAAAAGTTGCTTAAGTTAGGGCATGGTGGTACATCTGAAATCCCAGCACTTGCCTAGCAAAGGTGAGAGAACTATAAGTTCAAATCCAGCCTGGGATATATACCTAAGTCTCTGAGATGAGCCTGTGTTATTCTGTGAGGGGGCTGGAAATGGAGCCCAGTGGCCTTGGCTGAGTCACCGGATCACGCAGAGTTTATGAGAAGAGAATATACAAGTGAGCTCTCAGCAATGACTATAAAATGGTCAGGGGAGAAACAAATTAGAGTCTGGTGGGATCTGAGACTCCTAACCTAATCCCGGAATTCCTTTCAACTGCAAACAAAAATGCTTTGTCTAAAGTTAACAGAGCTCATTGAGAGGAGAGGCAAACCTAGGTATCAGCTTTCCTGACTCAAAAATCCTTGGATATTTTTAAAAATAACATGATGAATTCTTACTAGTAATTAATTAAAAGCTGGCCAAAACAGTCACTGAGTTCTAAATTTTAAAAAAGCCAGTTAGCATAAAACAAAGGAACATATGCAAGGCTGCAAATTTGAGCAAGCCTGATTATATACCAAAAATTTAGGCCACAATACTACTAATAAAACAATAAATTTATTTGCTTTAGGAAACAGAACAAGCTTGAAAAAATTAAAAATACTAATTTAATAGTAATAAGCAGAATAATCGAACACTGAATATTTATAAATAAAAATGACTTATTTTTAATTATCTTTACCTTAAGATTTGTTAATCTTTATTTATTTTTTGAGACAAGGTCTTTCTATATAGTCCTAACTGCCCTGGAACTCACTATGTAGACCAAGTTGATCTCGCAGAGATCCTCCTGCCTTAACCTCCTGAGTGCTAGGATTAAAGATATGTGTCCCTACTCCTGGCAAATTTTTAACTTTTGAATTATTAGAAAGTAAAAACAGTTTTAACCATGGGAAGAGGTGCTAATAAAACTAGAGTCAATTACCCCCCCCCCAAAAAAATCCATGAAAAGGGTAAGATAGGTTTCTGGTGACTGTTTAGGTAAAAAGGTAAAGATAAATTATCATTCAACATATTTAGACTGAACTTAATGGATTTTGTACTCACTCGATCTTTGACCAAAATATTAGAGGAAACTTTAAAAAAATCTTTAAAGCCATATTTTCTAATTAAAGAACACAGGAAAAAACATACTAATATGTACTGACCATAAGTTAATTAATATGTACTGACCATAAGTTAATTAAACACCTATATCTCTACTAAAATGGTGGTCTGAACAGACTTTTAATATTGTTTTTTCTCTTCCCAGATTTGGATCTTGAAAGATAAGCATTATTCTGTATCAGTATAACTACTAAAGATACATAGAATTAGAATTAGATTAGAGAAAGCAATTACAGTCTGATGAATGGGGAAGGATGTCTGCTCTTCCTATGCCTCTCCCAATACTCATGGGACTGGAACAACAAAAAATGAAAAGGAAGAAAAACCAGGAAGAGATGCACAAATGTCAGTGCATTTCCATATACAGTAATCAAATTTATGGAAATGTATATATATCGTACATAGTTGAATTAAAAACATTTTCCATATTTTGTATTTATGTGTGTGTTACACGTGTGTGGGTGTCAGGAGGCCAGAAGAGAATGTTAGATCCCCAGACCTGGAGCTGCAGGCACGGTGAGAACAAGGAACTGAACTTGGGCCTTGGAAGAGCAGCAAGCACTTAACCACTGAAACCTTCCTACAACCCCAAGCTTTTCTCATCTTAGCTGATCACAAAAAGGCATAAAAGAAGCTTAAAAGAATCATGAGGTTTCTTGTAATAGGTTCTATAAACCTCCTATCTCTTGGGTGTTTTGTGTGAAATTGAAAAGGATTCTTACTCTACACAGATTTTTAACAAATACACAAACACACATATATGTATTATGTTTATATATGTATACATACATACATACATACATATATATATGAACAATTCTCATGGTCTATGTGGAGTGCCATGTAGTTAGTTATTTGCTAAACATTTATTGGAAAGCTTACTCTGTACCAAGCCCTGTGCTAATTGTTAGTCATCAACTGCTCTCTGAACAAATGACTGTTTTGAGCTTGATACTGCCTTGGATCTTTTGTCTAATTATTGAATAAAACCATACTGCTAAAATCAAAGTTCTTTTCAAAACCCTTTTGATAATATGTTAACATTTTAGAGGGCACTATAATTTTCTTGGTTGTCAGTTGAACAAAGAAGACACTAAGTATTAACATATGCCAATCATAACAGAAATTAAAGTAACCTATGTGGTAAGAAAACTGTCCAGACTTGTTCAAGACAAGTTAAGATTTGGAATCAACTGTTCTGCTGTAGTTCTTTAATGGTCTCTTAAAAAAAAAAAAAAAAAAAAAACCAAAAGATTCTTAAAACCTGGTGCACTAGCATGATAAAGAGCATGGCCTAAACTGAACAGTGTTACTTAAACCTAACAATGCTGTGCAGAGTGCAGAACAGGTGCACGGTGGTCCTTGTTGAAGGTGACTGGAAGGCCAACACTATTCATATATGCATCACCACCGGCTGAAGCAAGGAGAGGAGGGGCAGCGACACACTTAAACTCTGGAAGCACAAAGGTGAGACTTTCACTTCACGGTCTACACTTGGCCCACTTTAAGAGACAACCCATTAGCACTTGGCAGTCGGTAGTGATGCAGATGGTGGCAGACGACATTTCTGAGCTCCAACTGGTACTCAATCTTAACTTCTACTTTTGTTTGTGGATATTTATTTTGGTTTGCTCATGCTGTTCTAGGAGCTTCTCAGAGAGAAGCTTCCTGAGTTACTCATCTGTTTATAGATAAGTTATCAGTTATAAGGGGGAGGCCTCTCCAAGTGGTAACCTCAGTTCCAAGGAGAAAGATGGGAGGAAGAGAAAGGAGAAAACATTTGGGGCCAAATGCTCGAATGTGTCTTATGAAGAATGGGTAATCTCTACTGATACATACTTCGAAGAAGCAGCATGACACAAATAAATCATGACTACCAGGAAACTGCCTCTCTGTCATGTGGGCACTCTCAGTGTTAAAGGGCGAGAGAAGCAGACACACAGATTAAGCGTGTGTCGAGAAATGTACTACAGTAGACCTCCAATAAAGCTCTTTAGTCCTCAAGAATCTTAACCCTGCACATTTCACAACACTTCACAGTTTCAAAGAGCTTCCAGACTGTTGTTTTTATTTGATCTCAAGTTTGACAACTTTGTGAGGTAGGTAGAGGAGATATTCATCTTCAATCTTCATCTTTAAACAAGAGGAGCTAGGCTCACGGAGGCTGACGTGTTCAAAGTTGAAAACCAGCATATGGCAAAGCCAGACCTCTCCAGAGTCTAGGGCATATTTTTTTCTCTGAGTGTGATTCTTGGATAACCTGCTGAGACTCTTCTGTGGTATTTTTAGAAATACAGATTTGTAAAATTCTACTGCCTTTGATTTATTAAGTAAGACTCTCTAGAGATGAGAGATGAGAATTCTGTATTTTGTAGTGAATTCTAACAGAGTAAGAAACAACTGCATATCAGGAAACAGTACAGGAGTATCACTGAGTCTGGCTCCATCTTCCCATGGTGGAATGTGATGCCATCAGTCCATCCTTAGAGGAAAGGGAGCTTAAAAGAACTGCTTCAACCTGGTTACACTGACAATCACCTGGAAAGCCGTTTGTGTGTCTTAATGCATCATCTCAAACCTGACAAAAGATGTTGGCTACTGGGAGTTTCCAGAGTGATTTGTACCTGCAATCAGGGCCAAGAATCACTTATATTTTCTGAATAACGTATTAGCATTTTCAAGAATTTTTCTTTCTGATCAATTTCATACAAATAAAGCTCACAGCTCATATCCTAAATCATTTAAGCTTTACAAGATAAAATGTCAAGAGGTTCTTACTTGATATTTTTAAGATTAAATGGTATTCACAGAAGAGTAACCATGCTCCACTTAGTAAAATGGTTTTCAAGAACCCAATCAATCGCCATTCTGGACTTAAAGAGTATATATTCCAACTGTAAACCACAGTAATTCAGAAAATAGCGATGTGGGGCAAAAGCTGTAGCCAACTGGCTACTGGGGAATTGGGTGCAGACAATCAGCTCGCTATAGGAGGGCCTGGGGACCAAGGTCTGATGGCTTTGGCAAGATCACATCTCACTGTAGAAAAATACAACAATGAATACACAGAAAATATTTTGCCATTTGTAATTTGTTTATCACTAATAATGTGTGATGCTTATTTTACTGCATGCTTCCACAGAACATATATGAACGTGAAATTGTCTACTATTTCCTGGGAAAAATGGCCACAAATTAAAATGTTTCTATCATGCATATGGATATTATAAAAGCATAGCCCATAAAAGTAATATTTACAAAACAAAACCCAATCCAGTTATAGGGGAAATGCGTCTCTGCCTTTACTCCAGTGCTCATCCACAGCCTGCATACTTGGGGGAAGACTGACAGACTTTGAGAGAACCTCCTAAGGCCAACCGGATCTTCTGTGGCACTGTTATCTCATTAGCTAAAATACCCTTGCTGGCTTAGCAAAGTCTTCTACAGTTTAAAACAGTTCCTTTTTTCACTCTGTGGAAATAAACCTACAAAGTCCTAGTATTCATCTGAGAAATAAACCTTGCATAGAAATTTTCTTTAATTCTGAAACTTTGTTTTATTAACAGAGCTACCAGAATGTCATTTCACAACTAGTTCATATTATATGAAAATTCACTACAAAGCAGTCACCACACATAGAGGATTTTTCTAGATATAAAATAAGCGGGTTTATAAAAATGCTCACCAGACAGTCATCTCTTCACAGCCTAGAAAGAATTACTTTTGTGATGACATGATTCTTAGTAGTCTGGATGTGTTCACATCCCAAGACTGACGTGATACAAAGAGCAGAGACCTACTTTCCCAGTGGGCACACTCTGCCTGAGAAAGCAGTGACAGCGACTTACAGCAGCCAGCCATGCGAAGGCAAACACTAAAACCTGCTTTTCAACAGCACACATTTCACCTTGGACAAGACTAAGCACTGGTTCCATCCTCTTCGATAACACGGTTCATGCTGGTGCCATGTGTAATGTGAGTCATGGGGTTGTTACTGAGGTCTCGGATGCTGCTGTGGCGGGACTGCTCGTTGAGCCGATGCGAGCTACTGTGTCTGGAGTGATCCGTGAGCCGTGACATGCTGCCGTGAGGTAGTCTCTCCTCCATTCCTCGGTAACTGCAGGGAGTGTACCTGCACAGGAGAGGGGGCTTTGAAGTGGGTAACAAAACACACCAGAAAACAGGACTAATACTTTTCATTAAAATGCCTTAGTGACTAAAGTGCTCAGTAAATCAACAGTGAGAAAGCAATAACTGACATGATTATTTAGAGTAAGTCATATGCTGTAGAATTATCCAATGTGGCTAACAGAAGGAGATGATCCACTTAGGTGCAGGATGAAGGTCCTGTTCCCTGCCAAAGGGCAAAGGGTAAGGAAGTCAGGCTGGCCCACATGGAGCTGTGTTAAGCATGGACACTCTCCTTCCTCAGGACGGTTCAAAAACACTGGCCCGAGAAGGGAGGAAAGGGGCTTTTCAGACTCTGCATGCTGAGGGAAGGTTAGCAGCAGGGCAAACATCCGCTTTACTAAAAGACTTGGCTTGAAAGAAGGAACACATGAAACCAGAGGAGAAATTAAAGGTGAGCTAACTATCAGCGAATGGACTGCCACACATCAATGACATCTGCGCCCCTGTCATCTATCGGCTAGTTACCAGCTGAATCAGTCATCTGTAAATGAGCTTAATTATTTTCCTCAGGCCTAAAGCTGTGGCCACACTAATTCATACAAGTTACATCTACTCGGAAGTTGCATCCTGATATTCTGTAACCAATTCTCTCATCAACTGATTATGTGGACTCCTAGCTTGGCTTTGCATACATTAGCTGGCCTACACAGCTCACTACAGGTAGACTTCCTATCCAGAAACACAACAGTGGCTGATCAAATTTTCTTTTGTTGAAATCCTGACTCACTGAGCCACATCAGAGGCAAGAATTGAAAAGAACCAATAGGCTAGAGAGATGACTCAGAGGGTAAGAACATTTCCACTGGCTGTTCTTCCTGAGTTAATTCCCAGCAACCATGTGGTGGATCATAACCATCTATAATGAGATCTGCTGCACTCTGTTCTGGCGTGCAGGCATACATGCAGGCAGAACACTGTATCATCATCATCATCATCATCACCATCAAACCTCAGACACTGTAATAAATAATTATTAGATCTAGGCCAGTCAAGCTTATGAAAACCAATTACATCTTGTTCTTTATTGGTCCACTTACGAAGCTCATGTGGTATTTATCCATCTTTATGGCTTAATAGTGAGTTCTTCCATGATAAATACCATATTTTATCTTTCTTTCTTTTAAGATTTATTTTATGTATATGAGTACACTGTCTCCATCTTCAGACACACCAGAAGATGTTACCAGATTCATTACAGATGGTTGTAAACCACCACGTGGTTGCTGGGAATTGAACTCAGGACCTCTGGAAGAGAAGTCAGTGCTCTTAACTGCTGAGCCATCTCTTCAGTCCCATATTTTATTTTTTAATCTTTAGAACACTGAGAATTTTTTTCTAAAATACCTTTGTTCATACACATACTCTTTTGGAAAACATAATTTAGAATAATAAAAGTTAAAGATAACTGAATATCCTTGATGACTTTAATGAACATGCTGCTTTTGTTTCTAGCACAGGGGTAAGAGCCCTGGGCTACAAGCCCTGCCTAGATATAATGTTTTAGGCAATGTTTCTAAAAGTAATCAAGGCCAAGAATGTTTCCTAGGCCTACAATACCAGCACTCAGTGATGAGACAAGAGAACTGAGAACTCAAGGCCAGCCTGAGCAACACATGAGACCCTGTCTCAACAGCCAGGGCAAGGAATGGATGCAGTGCGCTAACGCTGGCCCAGATGTATGGTCATGAGTTTCATCCCTAGCACTGCAGAAGACAAACAAACAAACAAACAAATAACCTCAGGATATAGCAAACTATTTTGGCTTTTGTCTGTCTATTTTGCTTATAGAGCTGGGGATTAAAGTAAGATCTTGGGCACACTGGGCCAGGGATCCTCCATGGAGTAATGAGCTCGGGCTCGCTCCCTTTTTCATTCTTTCTTTCCAAAGCAAGGTCTCTAAGTAATCCTAGCTGTTCTGGAGCTCACATGTAGACCAGGATGGCTGTGAATTTGTATACAACCTCCTCCTAAGTTTCCCAAACGCTGAGTTTAAAGGTGTGCACCATGTCCATCTCATTCCCTTTCTTTTTTTTTTTTTTTTTTTTTTGGTTTTTTTGGTTTTTTCGAGACAGGGTTTCTCTATATAGCTCCGGCTGTCCTGGAACTCACTCTGTAGACCAGGCTGGCCTCGAACTCAGAAATCCGCCTGCCTCTGCCTCCCAAGTGCTGGGATTAAAGGCGTGCGCCACCACGCCTGGCACTCTCATTCCCTTTCTAATAGTCATCGAAATAAATCACTATAAGCAGCTAAAGAACTGCCGCTTTAAAAACACCATGACTACGGTGAATCATTTGTAAAATCAAAAGCTCTGAAAGAAAGAGTCATGAATGCTGCTGAGGCGGCCATCTAGCTACGACAGTGCTTGTCAATGGATGTTTTCACTTAATTACAGAGTTTTAAATTGAGATGTCCTTTGAAAACAGTCTTAAAAACCTATCCTAGGGACCAGGCACGATGGTACACACTTTAAGTTTCAGCATACAGGAGGAGGCAAGGTTAACAGAGGGAAACCCTGTCTCAAGACATCCCCCCACTCCCACTCCCCCAACCCACCTACTTCTAATCCCTCCAGTAATTGGCTGTAGCCAGTTTTATTTAACCAATAGTTTTAAATCAAAGAACAAGGTTTGCACAACAAAAGCTTGTAAACATAAAAAGTCACTCATAGGCCTAGACCTTTGGGTATAAAATTTAGCATTAAAATACATAGTAATAGACCAAACCTCAACACTATAGTATGGGCATTCCAGAATCAGTCAAAAAGTGATATTTCCATTTGATTCTCTTTCCTATCTGCTATCATTCATGTGAACAACTAAATCAGTCTGGCGGTGGTGGCGCATGCCTTTAGTCCCAGCACTTGGGAGGCAGAGGCAGGCGGATTTCTGAGTTCGAGGCCAGCCTGGTCTACAGAGTGAGTACCAGGACGGCCAGGGCTACACAGAGAAACCCTGTCTCGAAAAACCACAAAAAAAAAAAAAAAAAAGAAAGAAAGAAAGAAAAAGAAAGAAAGAAAGAAAGAAAGAAAGAAAGAAAGAAAGAAAAGAAAAGAAAAGAAAAGAAAAACCAAACAACTAAATCAAAGACTGTTCAGCAATGTGTTGCTGTGTTGTTCTTCACTCCAACGCTTTCCCTTGCAGGTCACCTATGTACCAATCCAGTCAGGAATTCCCAAACTTCTTCCCACTCACTTTATTTTCTACCAATCCTCTCATCTAACTACCAATTACTTATTCTTTGAAGTGGTGTTTACAGGTAGATGTATGTAGTACACAGATCAATAATTATCCAAGTAGTGAATCTGGGACCCATGGCCAGGGTAGCTTGCGGTAATGATGGCCAGAAGACAGCACCAACAGGCAGTTAAAGCCTGACTGAACCACAAGTCCTCATGAGATGGCCTTTTGAATCATGAAAATCCTTGTGCAGACTTTCAGTTTCAATGTCATCTTGAAACCTCTCACACCTGCCTACAGTTCTGGGCATGGACGAGAGTCCTATAGATGTATATTCACTCACCTGAGTACAGGATCCTTCAAAAGACTACAGCCAGTCTGCTTCATATGTATGCACTATACCTTTTCTATGGGTCTGTGCTCCTAGAATATAGAAATTCAAACCCTTCTCTTCTATGTATTTATTTACAGAATGCCATACTGTGATAATGTCTGTTCATCACTGAAAAGGATAGATCAGGACTTCAATATCCTTGCTATGAGTTCGCAGATGAAGTACATTCCAAAGGATATCAGATCCCCTATTTCCTTATCAGCATCTTAAATTAAGATCACAAATTGATGGTTTCATTATACTCTCCTTTGTCAGGCTATTGTGAGGGATGGTTCTAAAATTCAAGTCAGACTGTATTATTCTAGTACTCCAAGTCCTGTAATACCCTTTCATTGTCAGAAAGAAACAAATCCCCAGCATGGTCTTGTCTCCTAAAAGTCCCAAACACACACCATGCTCTGGGCAACCCAGACACTGAACCTTGCCAGCTTGTTCCTGTTCTTGCTCCGCATGCTGTTCTTGTCTTTCCGAGTGTCTCCTCTGACCTCTATTTGAAGTAGAAGTGGCATCAATTGTAACGCTGTTTCTGACTGTCCATGATGAGGTAGATGGTATTCTTCTCTGTAATCCTAAAGCATCTTGTTCTCTCTCTCTCTCTCTCTCTCTCTCTCTCTCTCTCTCTCTCTTTCTCTCTCCTTCCATAAGAGGGAGGAGTTGGTTTTTAGTATATAGCGTATTTCATTTAAAATGATGATCTCTGGTTCTACTCAATTTCCTGCAAAGAATTATTTTATTGTTCTTTATGGCTAAATAAAACCTCACTGTGCCTCTGCCCATTTGTTTATTCATTCCTCTGCTGATGGAAACCTAAGCTGATTCTACAAGTTGACTATTGGGAACAGTGGTGCAGCAAGCATGGGTAGAGGGCTGTCTGCATCCTGCTGACTTAGATCCCCTTGGGTATCTTCTCATGAGTCTCATAGGTGAGTCATAAAGCAGTTCTATTTTTAGTGTTCTGAGGGACCTCTATAATGATGTCCACAGTGGCTGGAATAATTTAAATCCTCCCCAGTAATGTTCTTATCCCCTCTCCATCCTTCCAACATTTATGTTAGTTTTCTTAAAAATATCCCTTTCTAGTCAGCTGTGCAGCTAGCTCTTCCCACTGCTTCTCTACTCTGATAAACTCTTATTCTCTCTCAAATGACTTAATGTACTACCTTCTAGACAGATCCTAGCTCTAGTATCCCAAAGTCAAATTTAATGAGAAACTCACAACCAGGCTTCTCTCAAGCTTTCCCTATGAAGCTTCTTCCTGGATGCTCTACACGACACTAGAAAGTATCTCCTACTCTCTGCTTCCACTGCTCCTAATAAATGGGATCCTGGAATGCAGCACGCTCAAAGCCCTGGGTTAAACTGGAGAACCACACCAAATAGCAGGAGCTGACAGTTTAATGGCCACATCTGCTACCTCCCGGTTTTATAAATAAGGTTACTGAGATACTTCTTGTCTGACTGCATACTGCCACAGCAGGACTGAGCAGTGGTTGACACTTTAACTAGATGTTCAACATCATTAGTCATCAGGGAAATGCAAATCAAAACAACCCTGAGATTCCACCTCTCACCAGTCAGAATGGCTAAGATTAAAAACTCAAGAGACAACAAGTGCTGGCGAGGATGTGGAGAAAGAGGAACACTCCTCCACTGTTGGTGGGATTGCAAAATGGTAAAACCGCTCTGGAAATCAGTTTGGCGGTTCCTCAGAAAATTGGGCATGTCACTTCCAGAGGACCCTGGCATACCACTCCTGGGCATATACCCAGAGGATTCCCCTGCATGCAATAAAGACACATGCTCCACTATGTTTATAGCAGCCTTGTTTATAATAGCCAGAAATTGGAAGGAGCCCAAATATCCCTCAAAGGAGGAATGGATACAGAAAATGTGGTATATTTATACAATGGAATACTACTCAGCAATTAAAAATAATGAATTCATGCAATTTGTAGGTAAATGGTTAGACCTGGAAAATATCATCCTGAGTGAATTAACCCAATCACAAAAGAATGCACATGAAATGCAATCACTGATAAGTGGATATTAATGAGCCCAGAAGCCCTAAATACTCAAGACACAAATAGCAAGTCAAATGATTCCCAAGAAGAAGAAAGGAGAGGACCCTGGGCATGTAAAGATTGCATCCAGTTTAGTAAAGAAACCGTGTGGGGAGGGGGAATGATTGGGGAATAGTTGGGGGGGAGAGGAACTATGGGAACTATGGTGGGTGGGAACTGGGAAAGGGGAAAGCCTTTGGAATGTAAACATAGAATATAGAAAATAAAAATAAAAAAAAAATAAATTAAAAAAAAAGAAAGTCTAAAGTATTTACTATATGGCTCCTGAACACTTTTGCAGCCCTGGAATATATTTTACTTCATGTACTTATTAACATAAATAACTGACCTGTGGTCTAACACTGAGACAGGCTCTGTTTTTAGTGACTAGGCACTTTATCTCATTGGGCTTTTGTGACATTACTAAATGGGTGGTTACTACTACTACTTCTCCTTTATAGATAAGGAAACTGAGCTTTACATTCTAGATATTTTTTTCAAGATTTACTTTTCAAGATTTACTTTTGTTGTAATTATGTGTGTGTGTCTGCATGAGGGTACACGCACATGCATGCAGGTTGCTATAAAGGCCAGAGGGGTTGGACCCTCTGGAGCTGGAGTTGCAGATGGGTTTGAGTCACCAGATGTGGGTGCTGGGAACTGAACTCAGGTCCTATGGAAGAACAGCAAGTAATTTCAATCGCTAAACTATCTCCATAGCTCCCCAGATCCACACTCTTAACCATAACACCAGATACCCCATCTTTCTAGATTGGGAACTTATGATGTGCAGAGCTCATGGCACATAACCCCTCTATTCCCAGAGTCTCACACAGCACAGTATAGGAAATGGTGGCTAACTTAATGAATTAATTCTTTCCTTCCTCTTTTTCTTCTTCCTCCTTCCCCCTCCCCTTCCTCTTTGTTCTGTTTTTGTTTGTTTTGTTTTGTTTCTGTCTGTAGTCCTGACTGTCCTGGAACTCTGTACACCAGGCTGGCCTCAAACTCAAGAGAGATCCACCTACCTCTGCCTCTAAATAACTGGGATTAAAGGTGTGCACCACCCCCACCACCACCACCACCCCCACCACCACCACCCCCACCACCCCCACTTAAATGCATCTTTCTAAACTGAGCAATCTGCCTTCTCTTATCTCCACTCAGTGCCCTACAGTAACAACATAACTGCTTTTGTATCAGGTCTAAACCCCAAAGTTCTTTGGCTTTAAATTCCATAATCTGGAACAACTATACCCAAGTTTTAAAAGCTTACTAATGCCCCACTTCTGTTTTAGAATTGGCTCCTTTTAATCTGTGTGTTCCTAACTGAATGCGCAAACTCCGCTGCCCTGAGAACTTACCTGCCGTCACGTGACCTGTGGAGGCTGCCGTGGTAGCTGCTCACTTTGCTGTGGACACTCCCTGCTTTGCTTCTTTGATCGTCCACCATAGCCAGCTGAGTTGAAGAAGCATGTGTGGAAGTGCCTTGAGTAGAAGTTCCTCTAGATTTTCTTATAATTGGAGTATTTGGGTCCCTCAGGAGTGACTGAGCAAAGTCAGGTTCTTGGAGCACCTGCCGGCTCTCATTCACTATCCTAGACAATACAACAGAAGCTTAAGATACAAACGAACATTCCTATAGACCAACAAACCACACTGCTACTGACACTAGTTGATACCAGTCTTGAAGTTAACTGCTCCTTAAGTTAAGTCTTTGGGACCAATTTGAGGTAACATTTTTGGCAGGGAATAGAATATAACAAAAAGCCTGTCAGACACTAGGCTTGACACCAGTAATCCTAGCATCTGGGATGTAGAGATAGAAGGATCTGGAGTTCAAGGTCATCTTCACACCTGTGAAACAGCTTCAATTCTGTAAGCACACGGTCTCAGCAAGTCACTATCCTGGTCTTTCCTTTGTTTTGTCTATGAAAAGAAGGCTGGTAAGTCCATCACTGTTTCTAAAAGGCCCTTTTAGCTAAAGACACTTGTGATCCTCCAGGTCCCAAAATATTTTTTTAAAATAATTATAAAATAGAAAAAAGTAGTTTTTGTTTGTTGTTGTTGTTGTTGTTGGTGGTGGTGGTGGTGGTGGTGGTGGTGGTGGTGGTGGTGTGTGTGCGCGCGCGCGCGCGCTTTGTGGATAACTCATGATAACTGGGTAAAATTTTAACTTGCAAGAGTATTTTAAGACTCCATCTTGATTCTGTGGCAGGAACTAGTACTAGAACAGTGAGTGATCAACCTTAGAACAAAGTAATATGAAAAATTAAACTAAGGAGATATCCAATGAAGTCCTAAACAATTTAAAGGGATAAATTACAGAGGTAAAAGTATTTTAAAAAGTGGCCAAGCAGTAGTGGCACACGCCTTTGATCCCAGGGCTCAGGAGGCAGAGGCAAACTGATCTCTGAGCTAGAGGGTAGCCTGGTCTACAGAGTGAGTTTCAGGATAGCCAGGGCTACACAGAGAAACCCTGTCTCAAAAAAACCAAAAAAAGTTTTTAAATGCTATGAAAGAAAGGGTAGAGAGTAGATAGATGTGCATGATGTTGAACAAAGCAATAATTGAATTAACAAAATATCAAATTAAATCACTGTAAAGTATCTGTGAGAATCAGCTAAAGTTAATTAAAAAAATGCCAACATTTAAAGACTGGATCATATACTGAAAAAGTATTTGAGAAAGTATGTGTAAGTTCTCAAATCAGCAGCACGGTTATAGTTCCTGTTGTTTTCAGTACTGGGTTGAAAGGCTACAGACTGATAATTTGACAAGTACTTTACATAGATTCTTCTTTAGTCCATTGAATGTTATTATTGATATTTAAAATTATAACAGAACACCAATAGATGAGGAGTAAGTTCTTACAGAGAAAACATGTCAACTCCAAAAGCTGCAAAATATTTAATGAAACACCAATAACCACTAGAAATATCTTTTATTTATTTGATTTTTTTGAAACAGGGTTTCTGTGTAGCCCTGCCTGGCTCCTGGAATTCACTCTGTAGACCAGGCTGACCTTAAACTCTAAAAGAGATCCACCTGACTTTGCCTCCCAGGCGCTGGGATTAAAGGTGTGTGCTACCACTGTCCGGCTAACTAGAAATACTTTCATTAAAATCAGGAATATGATACTATCTCCTATGATCACTCTTAACTAATCTTTCAATAGCTTCAGACTACAATTAGATGAAAGAAGGAAATCTAGTTTCAGGACAGCCAAGGCTGTACAAAGAAACCTTGTCTCAAAACAAAACAAAGGGAAAAAAAACTAACCAGCCAACCAACCAACCAAACACCGCCCCCCCCCCCAATTTATAAAATTTGAACGTGCACTGAATTAGAATGGCCTGTTAGTCATCTCTTCACACGTCTGGCAGACCTGGAAGAGCATGGGAAACTCCTACAGAAGTTGAAGTTCCTCTTACAGCGTGGCATGGCAGGCATTGACGCTGCTCTTGGTTTTTTCAGATGAGAACACACACCAGCCTTCACAGGAGGTCAGGAGGCCAGGTAAATATGACCAGAAAAAGCATCCACCTGTTTCTAGTTTCAAGAAAATACACTTTGAATGCTCCACAGCTCCAGTCTAAAGGATTGAAACACTGAGGCACTTGCACACCCATACTCAACCATCTTCGCAGAACGGGATTTTCAGCTTGATTGCTTGATTGATTGATTTGGTTTCTACAAGACAGGGTTTCTCTGTATAGCCCTGGCTGTCCTGGAACTCACTCTGTAGACCAAGCTGGCCTCGAACTCAGAAATCCGCCTGCCTCTGCCTCCCAGAGTGCTGGGATTCCAGGCGTGCGCCACCATACCTGGCCAGGTTTTATTTTTTTAAAGATGGAATCTTCCTATGTTGGCCAGTCTTAGCCTTAAACTCCCAATCCAAAGACTTCTGCTTTAGTCTAAATCAATAACAAGGATTACAGGCATGAGCCACTGTGCCCAGCTAGTTATTTTAAATTATACTATTGTGCCAATATTACTAGTCACTGCTGATAAAGTTACAATCTTCTGAAAATACTTTACATGATTGAGCGAGCGCGCGCGCACGCGCGCGCACACACACACACACACACACACACACACGCACACAGTTATTAATACTGTGAGAACTCATTAACTTACTCTTTTTTCCTACGCCCATGGAAAAAACTGGCCCATTCAAAGCATGTCTTTTTGCTTCCAACCCAAAAAATAGAGGGAATCCCAACTATGAGAGCCATGAGATATTTCATCAGAAAGAGAATCAGGTCTGGACGACTCATCTGAGTAACCTGCAGGGAGGTAAAGAAAATCAATCATCTTAAATATGTGCATCTATTAAAGGCAATTATAGAAATTATAAACACAAAAGACAACAGTGAAATTATGTTACAAACACAGTATCTTCATTTATAAAGTTCTAAAAATAATTTTCTTGGATCCTGGAGAGAATAGCAAGTACTCTTAACTGAGCCATCTCTAATCTTACATTCTTGACTAATTTTCCGTCTCCCTTCAGTTTTTCAGAGATGCACTAGACACTCACAGGACTATGGACCTGCCTGTTCTTACTCTGTCAACTGTCACTTTGTATTCTGCTGGTCAGGGAGGACGTGCTACCATTTGCCTTACTTTGCTAACTCTCTTTCACCTACCATTTTGTCTAACTTTAACACTGTCCATCATTAACTATTTTTTACCCATACCAACATGTTTTCAAGGATTCCCCAACCCCTCTTCATAGACTCCTGCCCCCACCCCCAAGTCCTATGTTAGGGCTAGCTGTACTTTTTAAAAGCAATGTGTAGTTACAGTACTAAAATGTAAAGACAGAGGTTCCCTTGACTTCCAAATGTTTTTGTTTTTGTTTTCTTTTCTTTCTTTCTTTTTTTTTTTTCCGAGACAGGGTTCCTCTGTTTAGCCCTGGCTGTCCTGGAACTCATTCTGTAGACCAGGCTGGCCTCGAACTCAGAAATCCACCTGCCTCTGCCTCCCAAGTGCTGGGATTACAGGCGTGTACCACCACCGCCTGGCTGACTTCCAAATGTTTTATTTCTAGGGCCTTAAGCAGTGTTCAACATGTTTGATACTCAATAAATCATATGCAGTATGTAGAACTCTATACTTAGACCAGGTTGCCCTCAAACCCACAGAAATCCACCTGCCTCCTGAGGGCTGGGATTAAGGGAGTGAACCACCATACCTGGCTACTTATGCTTTGTTTTATTAGGAAGAAATTAATCAAAATTATTCAGTGCCACCATCCCCTTCACAAGATAGCACTCCCTTCTGTAGCTATCTATCTTTTGCATATTTTTCAAAGTATTCAGAGAAACATTCACAAAAGTATTTTATTATCACTAACTGTGCCCAAAACTATGGATTCCTCCTTTTGGATTCCCTTCCTTTTCTGACATACATAATGCCCTTTGGATGCCTTTTTGGGTACAGTAAGCCAAACTTTGGCATAAAAGCAGCTCTTCCCTTAACCTTGAATGGACACACAGCACAGGGACATTAAAATCTGTTAGCATCTTAAAGTCAGTCCATTGTGTGCAGTTCCCACTCCTGCAGGAGAAGCCCTCCCTCCCTCCCTTTATGACATCTGGCCTCTGGCTGTCTTTAACTTTGCCCTGGCTACTCCCATGGTGTTGACTCTTACTTATCACTAGTATTCTGAGTGTAGTTTCAACCAGTTTTTTGTTTTGTTTTGTTTTTGTTGTTTTTTAGTGACAGAGCTTCTCAGTGAAGCCCCCTCAGTCCTAGAACTCTCCCATAGTGGCCTTGAATTCAGAGATCTACCTGTTTCTGTCTCCCAAGTGCTAGGATCAAAGGTGTGCAGCACCACAGTCTGGCTTTAACCACATCTGTAGTATATAGTTCATATCATACAATTTTAAAGATATTAAGATACAAAAAAATCAACTAGATAGAAAATAATAGTTTTGTAAATGAACCAATATCTGAAATTTACAGATTTACACACATCTCCCTACATAATCTAATATTCATTCTCTGATATGGTACAGAATTTTTATTTCTGAGGATCTTATTCTGGTCCAGTCTGTCCAGCCTATTTTGTAGGCCAGGCTGGCCTTTAACTTGCAGTCTTATTAGCCTTCCAGGTGTTCAGATTAAAGGCCTGAGCCAGCAACCTTCCATTTCTACTTATTTGTTTTGAGAGTTTCTCTGTATAGCCCTGGATGTCCACCCAACTCTGCTGGACTCAAGGTGTGTGCCACCATGCCCAGCTTCAACATACATTCTAAAAAATATCTACTTATTTTATGTGTACAGGAGTTTTGCCTGCAGGTACATATGCGATCTGCATGCTTGGCTCCTACATAGGCATTAAGGGTTCCGAGCCATTTCTCTAGGCATCCGAGCTGTCTCTACAACCCCAGAACATATTTTTTTAAAGGAAGACTTTCTTAAAATATTAAGGAACAAATGTATATTTCATAAAAAGTGATATATAGTTATAACAATGCTTTATCTAATATATGTTCAAAGTTATGTTTCACAGAGCACTGCTGTTCCTGTTTGATGCTGGAGAGATGGCTCAGTATTTAAGAGCACTTGCTGACTTCAGCTCCTCGAACCTATAATGGAGAGTCTCATAAACACCCATATCTCCAGCTCTGAAACTCTCTCCTGGTCTCCTCAAGAGCCCACACATGTGGCAAATACTAAGACATAAATAAAAATAGAGCTTAAGAAAGATAGTCTGTAGTGAAATAAAACATGGATACTGCAATCACCTCTTGAACAAGTTTGCTGAGGTTTCTGAAAAGTCCTGGAGTAAGCAGGCTGTTTACCTTTTTTTTTTTTTTTTTTTTTTTTCAGTCCTGAAACAATGTAATACAGGCTGCCCTTGAACCAGCACACATTCATTTTCCTGCACTCTGGCTCTACCGCTTGTTTTTTAATACAAGGTTTCACCCTGAAGCCCGAGTTGGTCTTGAACTTGTGCCAGTCCTCTTCCTTCTCTGCTCCTGAGGTGCAGAGTACAGGGTGAGCTGCTATGCTTGGTCTTGAGCTATTGTTTCTCCTGCCTCAACTTCCCAAGCACCAAGACTACAGATGTGCATCACCACATCCTGTCTGGAAAAACTTTGCAGTAAAACAAGAGACTAAATTTTACATCTAATTCTGTTTTCTTCTCCATGATTTAAAAGTCCACCAAACCAATTAGCGTGTGCATTAACCAGGGTTGTATGCATCAGGAGAGAGTTGGGAAGAGAATCCCTACAGAGCAAGAATGAAGCAGCTAAGAAATATGCTTCAAATCACATTTGCTTATATCCAATGAATGTCAAATGAGGACTAATTAGAAAAAATATTTTAAATGTAGAGAAGCATTTAATTCTGTAATACAAAGAGGGGCTGGAGAGATGCCTCAGAAGTTAAGAGCACTAGCTGTTTTTCCAAAGGGCTTGGTTTGATTCACCGACATGGCGAATTGCAACAATCTATATATAACTCCAGTTCTTGGGGATCAGATGCCCTTTTCTGGCCTCCGTGAGAACTAGGCATACATACAGACATACATGCAGCAAAAATACTCATACTCATAAGTAATAATAATACAAAGAAGCAGAGGATGGATAGTAACTTTAGAAAATGGAGCTGGGAAAGTTGTAAATAAGAAAATATAGTGGGAGAGAGAGCATCAGAGATCACAGTTCCTAGATTGTTGTGAATGTCAAGTACACACTTGAAAAGTTAAATGCCTTGAATTTACAACTATAAGGAAAGGATCATCTGAAGTTTAAATAAATGCTCATGGACTTTGTGTAAGCCCTTCATTTTATACTTATGGAATCAAAGTATAGAAACACAAAATGATCCATCTTAAGGTTAAATTTATTTGCACCTTCAGTCATTCAAATTTTGAGTCTTATTATGTCCTACAGCAGGTGAGTCAGAAAATTCTGTGTCCTTGATCAATTTCCATTCTAGGGAGAGGCAGGATATACTGCTGCTACTACACAAGGAATGAGGAAATATCAGGTCTTTAGGGAGCAGTAAAAATTAAAGCAAGGTCAGGGGCAAAGAGGAGAGAATCATTAAGAGTGTGAAATGAGGGACAGGAATTAGATATGAAATCAGAGTGGTCAAGGTCTCTCCACAGACATCCATAAGTGCAAGTTGGGGGGTGTATTTTAGAGCATCAGCATTTCAAACAGAAACATTGATAACAATAATCTTAAGAAAACTTGCTATATTTGAAGAAAAACAAAGTATCTAGTAAAGCTAGAGCTGAGCATGTAAGGAGGAGACACAGTCTGAGGAGGAGCTGTGTCTGGTCCTGCAGGCAGTGGTAATACAGATTTTATTCCAAAACGACCAGAATCCATTGAAGGGCTTTGTCCAAAGGGGCAGCCACATTCATTTACGTTTCCTGTAAAAGGGTAAGAGCATAAGCAGAAAGATGAGTCAGGAGGCCACTGTGCAAGCAGTGAGGAAGCGGAGGCTTTACAAAGCTAATGGGGTAATGCAAAGTATGAGAGGAGACTGGGCTCAAAGATGGCTCCAAATTAAGAGTCTGAGCAACAAAGGAATGCAAATACCATTTAGTAAATGGGAGAAACTGGGGGTGAGATGTCGAAATCAGGTTTTAGGAGAAATATTAGGAGTTCTAAATTGAGTTCAGAAAAATCACGCAAATGAGCATTCTAGAGCTTATATACATGCCCGAAACATGGGGAGCTTAAGTCTATCCAGAAAGGAGGGGAGAAACAGAGCACAGGCAAGAAATCCTGTTTCCAAGTTCT
The DNA here is from genome assembly GCA_964023405.1 of Apodemus agrarius. Lineage (NCBI taxonomy): Eukaryota > Metazoa > Chordata > Mammalia > Rodentia > Muridae > Apodemus > Apodemus agrarius. The sequence continues at coordinate 61,077,325 of OZ030013.1, read as the reverse complement.
TTCCTCTAGTGTTGTACGCTGTATAGCACAGTCTCTTATGAATCAACACTGTGCACATATCATAAATGCTTGAATTAAAGGGAAGGAGTACTAAAAACAGTCAGCAATACCCAAAGCAACCACCAGTCTCCAGTCATACAAGCAGCACAGGGAGAAAGGAAGGAAAGCAGGGTTGGAGCACTCTACAGTTTTGTACCACAGGATTCCAGTTAAGTGCAAAAACTCCAGAGGCAACAAGCCAGCACCTGTGGATGACAAGAGGTTGAAAAGCAAGACAGTGACTCAGAAATATGTAGGAGTGTTGGAGCGTAAGTCCTAGACACAGAGGGATGGTCAAGTGATTCTGGAAAAGAAAGGGGCTTCCCTTCTGTGACTGAGAAAGACAGCTGGAGAGTGTGTTATTTGGTTAGACATCGTAGAGTAGTAGGTAGTATGTAAACATAATATACAGGGCAAAACCCACCAAAGAAGTATATTTAAATAAAAGGAATATATGTTCAGTTTTATTTAAAACGGCCTTATAATGAACCACCGAATAATTAAAAAAAGTGAAAAATAAGTCAATCCTTATAGCAAAGGGGACAAATGAGAAGCACTTGGTTGTTTTTTTCTTTTATAAAAGTCCCTGAATACAACAAGATCTTTCTCACGTTATAAAATGTCATCTGTCTTGGTTATGTTTCTGTTGGGGTGATAAAACAACCTGACCAAAAAATAACTTTGGGACAGAGGATCTATTGTAGTTAACAATTCCAGGTTACTGGTCACAAGCCAGGACTAAGAGATATGGGGAGGGGGGGAGTGGGCATACCACACCCACAGGCAGGGGCAGTGAAACATGAGCAGCCATGCTTGCTGCTCAGCTAGATCTCCTTTTACAGTCATGGCCCAAATCCATGGTGCACCCCATAGGACTGTGTCTTCGAAGCCAATCATTTCTCGTAATTAAGATAATTCCACACCAACATAGTCACAGGCTGATCAGATTCTAGATCATCCCTTGTTGACTCTTCCGGGGTAGTTGTTTTCTGAACAGACTGCATCAGGTTGACATTCAAAACAGACAATCACAGAACCCTAACAAATTAATTCATCTGATGTATTTCCTTGGTTTGCCATCTAGGAATCCCAGACATCCTTTGATTACTGCTTTTTTTCTTTTCGTACAGTAGCCTGACTAACTATGAACAAACTCTGTATTATCTTCTAAACACTGTCTCCACAATCACTAATTTTAGTCAATAGTGCCGCTATATGGCTTTATTTAAGCATCATACGAAAAACATTCACCTCTATCTTGGTTTTCCTATTTAGATTCATAACCTTACAAAGCCCTGAGGTTCAAATTCTTTTGAAGTAAATGGAAAAAAAAATTACTCATATTAAGGCGGAAAAGCCTTGAATAAAAAGGAAACTGCCTAAGGTATAATCACATTACTTGGTGGCCTACACTGTTGAGGCTTTGGCTTTGAATCAGGTCTTAGCTCTTTTTCCTTACCAAGAAAAATATGTATTTTTCTAATGGAGGTACATACTGTGTTGAATTAGCTTTTATTTTTAAAAATAAGTTAGTCACAAAACACTGACTTATAACAAGGCTATAATCATACAAAAATAAACTGTTAATCAGATTTAGGCAGCCTGTCATACAAGTAACATAGGAGGGGTGGAGTTCCTTTGTCATTTTCTTGGGAGCTGAGGATAGAACCCAGGGCCTTCTGTATATTCAGAAAAATACTCCACTACAGGACCACACCCATAGCCACCAGTTCTTGAATAGAAGTTTCTAGTTACAGCTTTTACATACTTCTTAATTACATTATGCTGCTTTATCAGCTTTTACTTTTATTACACTTTGAAGTCAATTACTTGCCCTATTGACATAAAAACCTATTATAATGCTATAGTAATTAAGATAATGTAGCTCAGAGAGCTGATCAGGCCATGGAGCAGAGGGGCAGCAAGTTTTGCTGTGAATTCTTCATGTCTGACTAAGGAAGCAATACAGAGCAGCGGCACAGGGATGCACTGGGGAAATGCTAACTGCAGCCTGCACACCCGGCACGGCTTATAAACTGCAACTTGTTCCTTTCAGGAAAGCAATGGCTTTAAATTAAAGCAGCACAAGGCTGGACAAATAAAGAGCTGTTAGTAGCTCACTCTTTCATAGTTTTGTTTCTCCTCATCTCTCAATCTTTATTCTCTCATCCTTGGACCATCAATTTATTTGTGCCACTGTGAAAAATGTATAATAAAGTGGGATTTCAACCTCCAGATTTTCCTTCAATCACTGAAAGGAAGGAAATAAATATAAATTCACTTTTCAAGCATTTAATAAATAAACTTTGAATTTCTAAACAAGAGACTGCCACCTTAATATAATTACTTCATATAAAATAAGAGCAGCCAATGTGGCCAATTGTAACGAAGTTCTACAACTTGGGTTCTAGTAACTTTATAATGAGTGCTGTGTAACTATTCACTGTCAACCTTTAAGTAAATAAAAAGTGAAAATTAATGATTAAAGAACAAATCTACATCTTATTATTCAAACCCCCAACTTCTCAAGTAAGAGGTCAGAAGGCAGAGAGAGACAAAGGAAAGCAGCACTTGCCAGCCAATTCAGAAGGAAATGCTCACCAGAGTGCACATGCTCACACTACCCCGTGCACCCCCACCAACAGACCTGTTATGCATACAGTGATATAGACTACACCTGTTATCTAGCTAACCCCAGAGAAAACTCCCAAAACCCAAATTTACTTAAGAGGTCAAAATGAGAAGAAAAACAATCAAGTTATCGCAATTTTATCACCCTCTGCCTTGCTGGCATGATGAAGATGTTATATTTGATAAAGCAAAGGGCAATATCTTGAACTTTCATCCAGTTCTACATGACCGGTGGTGATCATCGCTGATGTTACTGTCTCTCACAGTGAAGAATGGCAGGAAGCAGAAAAACAACACTGTCCACACAGATCATACAATAATAGATGCAGTAATGGGAAAAAATTAAAAATTCTACAGAACTATCTCAATCTTTCTGAGCAGAAGGATGATATCCCTCATGCATACATAGCATAATGCTAACGCTCACACAGGCAGGGTCTAATTTCTCTCTTAGATTAAGAAAAGAACTATGGTTTTCCTTCCTAAAGCAAATCACACATAAAGCAAATTATTTGCAAGGTTTTGTCTTTTTCAAATGCAGACTAAAAGATAATCAGAAAGGGAGAATTAGTTTGTTTTAACAGAATAAACAAAACAAGGACTCTTCCTTACCAAACACTGTCACAAATCCATAACCTTCTCCGCAGCCTTGTACACAAATGGCAAGGACAGAGCAGCCTTATAACTTAGATCTTAAAACTTCCCCAAACTGTTCACAAATTCAGGATTTAAAAACAAAGAAACAAACAGCTCTATCTTCTGTGAGCCATATGTGGGTGCTGGGAACTTAACCTGGGTCCTCTGCTGAACCATTTCTCCAGCTCCTTAAATGCTTTGTTTTATTTTAAGGTAGAGTTAAAAAAAAACACTTGTCTATAAATCTAAACTTCTAAACCTCAGGATCTCAGGATAAGGTTTTCTTATTCGGAGACATTTTAATCTAACTATAAAGAGCTATAAAGATAAATACAATCAGTACACGTAACAAACTTAGTAATTTTTGCTATAGAAACTTCAAACTGTTTTTTGTTTTTTGTTTTTTGTTTTTTTTTTAAATTTTAAGTTGTTACTAGGTGTTTCCAGGTCTGTTTGTTGTTATTCTTATGTGTTTTTTTTTTTTTCTGGTACATGTTAAAAAGTATTTGTGTGTTTGAGACAAGGTTTCTCTATGTAGCCTTGGCTGTCCTACTCTGTAGACCAGGCTGGCCTCCAACTCAGAGATACACCTGCCTCTGCCTCCCAAGTGCTGAGATTAAAGGCATGCATCACCAAGGGCTCATTTTCTAAGGAACTAAAGACAGGAAGAACTCCCACATCATTCTGCTTTACTTCAGGCGTTACCTGACTCACGTTACTTCCCTCCACTGGGCTATGAGCTCCTTAAACACAGTGGCTGTATCTTAATTACGCCTACCTTCCATAGCAACCATCAACATGCCAGAAGAGTACAAATATAGAAATTTTGAATTAGTGAGGTTTTGTTTTGTTTTTTTGGTTTTTTGTTTTTTGTTTTGTTTTGTTTTTGTTTTTGTTTTTGTTTTGGTTTTGGTTTTTTTTTTGGTTTTTTTGAGACAGGGTTTCTCTGTGTATCCCTGGCTGTCCTGGAACTCACTTTGTAGACCACGCTGGCCTCAAACTCAGAAATCCACCTGCCTCTGCCTCCCAAGTGCTGGGATTACAGGTGTGCACCAGCACCGCCCAGCTTAATTGGTGAGCTTTTTAAAAGGGAAAAAATAAGGTGAAGTTTATGGTAAGGCAATTTTTAGTAAATGTAAATTTTAATTTTACATGTGAGAAGAACTTTAGACATCTTGTAAGATTTCAGAGCTTAGGCTTGGATATAGCTCATTTGGTAGAGCTTTTGCCCAGCATGCAGCATCTGGGTTTGACTCCCAGAAACATGTAAACTGGATGGGATAGCATACATCTCACTATTAGCACTTGGGGCCGAGGCAGGACAATCATACATTTAAGGTCGTTCTCGACCACTCAGTATATTTGCGGCCAATTTGGGCTACATGAGATATTGTCTCAAACAAACAAACAAACAAACAAACAAATTAGAGCTAAAGAAATGATAAACAAGTGACTGACCTAAAGACACAGCTTCTGAGTACTACAGTCAAAAGTAGGAAATGCTGCCCAAATACATCAGTGTTCTTGCATAGAAAAAGGCATAAAATATTAAGACTGCAAGCTTTGAAATTAGGCAGTTCACATCTAAATTCTGTCACTGTATGACTTTGGTTAAACTGTGTTTCACACTTAGTTTCTTTATTTTGTAAAATTACCCTTGGGCTCCACTGTCAGTCAGCCAACACCAGAGGCTGTCCTCTGGCCTCCACATGCATGAGCGCATACTGGAAAACATATATACACCCCTCATATGTGTATGTAGGTGTACACACACACACATACACCTTGGCATCTACTTCAATTATTAAACTGTATTGCTGATATTAGCATAAACTATCAAAATTTACTTCCTTTAATTGGTACAGTGAAACTTTCAAAGACTACTAGGAATAAACTTTCAAAGACTACTAGGAAATACATATCTTACAGTCATATGTAAGTCAGTTTATTTAGTACAGTGACATAGCAATATTAAACTAAATATTTTAGTTCCATTATGCAATAAAATGATGACCAAAGTAGTAAGATTGCAAGTCTGACAACTTACTTGATAAAGTACCAACTGCTGTGAGGAGTTCCTAACACAATACCCAAGATTTTATGGAATAATGTTTGATGTTGAATAGGGGCTGGCGAATTATAGCCTGTAGTTAAGTGTAGTTAAGTCACTCTTCTTTTTTTTTTTTTGAGACAGGGTTTCTCTGTGTAGCCCTGGCTGTCTTGGGACTCACTCTGTAGACCAGGCTGGCCTCGAACTCAGAAATCCATTTGCCTCTGCCTCCCAAGTGCTGGGATTAAAGGCGCGCACCACCACTGCTGGCTTAAGTCACTCTTCAGCAAGTAAAACTTTTTTGCAACATTTGCCTCCTCCTTATGACTGTACTTGCAGACACCAAGTTGTAAGCACTTGGCCACCAAGGCCCCCATATTTACATTTAACCCTTTATAGAAAGGCTGCAGTACCATTTTGTAGATCATGATAACTACTTTGAAAAAGGAAGTAAACTACCAAGCACAGCAGCACATGCCTATAACCCAAGTACCTGGGAGACAAAGACAGGAGATCAGGAGTTTAAGACCAGCCTTAGCTACACAGCAAGAGTGAGATCTAGCCTTGCTTCCTGTCTTCATAACCCAACCAAAATGTACAAAGTTTATACACCAGGCATATCTATCCTGCTACTTAACTGAGCTCATAGCATAAGCTGCTTTATGCCTTGGAGGCCATAACAGCAGCAGCTTTTATCTTCATTCTTTTCTTCTTTAACAGAAACGAAAACATTTTGAGAATAAATTTATTGAACATGGAAGTTACAAGTAAGACAGCTTCCACTTTAAAGACTAGTAGATACCTCCATCAAAACATAAGAACCACTATATATTTACAAGATGAATCCTTCACTGCCTTTCATGGTGTAAGAAGGGAAATCCTATTCACTCACAGTCCTTCCCTAAGTATGTCTGATTCCTTTGAAGCTGCCTGGCAAAGGGAAAACTCCTATTAGAAAATGAAGCTAAAATCACAACAAATTAGATTTAATGTCATTCTATTTTTATACTTTTCTGAATCAAGACTAGATAAACAACAGATGGCTCATCTTGAATGTCTGGAAGGGCTAAATGATGTTTGTTGTTCTATAAAAATGTATCTTTTTAGATTCTGCAAATGTTTCTTATGTAAACCAGATAGCATGAAGTAAGCAGCTTATACTATGGTAACATACTTTCTATGACCAAAACAAAAGCGCCAGTGTCAGACTCCCGGGGACATACAGCACTCCTTGGTTAGAGGACTCAAAGCCGTGAAAGAAAAGAAAAAAAAAAGCCATATGCTTTTGAAAATTAAAGTTTGGAAGAAAATCTGATGATTATAGTACAGAACATAAGAATTATATACTTATCCTAACAGTGAAATTATACTCTATAAAAGATACTCAGAAGCCGGGCGGTGGTGGCACATGACTTTAATCCCAGCACTTGGGGGGCAGAGGCAGGTAGATTTCTGAGTTGGAGGCCAGCCTGGTCTACAGAGTGAGTTCCAGGACAGCCAGGGCTACACAGAGAAACTTTGTCTCGAAGAAAAAAAAAAAAAAAAAACTCAGGTAAGAGATTAAAATTTATCTTGTTTAGTCAATAGCACTTCAAAAGGTAACATTATTTCCTTATATGAATCAATGGTAAACAGTTGGTATAAATTCAATGTTTCATTTGTCCCAGTTACACTCAAAAATCTATTCTAGGATTATCAACAACTTTAGAGAAATATAACTTTTATAAAATGCTTTAAATCTTTTAAGACACACTAAATAAATAAAAAGGATTATTTGAGGAGAAAACAAACAAAAAATACCCAAGTACCTGGAAAATTACCAACATGACACCTGCTCCAGAAGTAAATGTCACTGCTTTAAAAGATATTTTAAAATTATGTCCATTTCCCATAGAGGGCAGAGGAGTCAGATTTCCCTGGAGGGCAATAGTGTGGTGCTGGAAACTGAACCAAGGTCCTTCACAAGAGCAGTTACACTCTCAGCCACTAAGCCATGCACGTCTCTAGCCCCTTTACTCTTTTTTAATTGTGAAATAAGTATTGCTGAGTAAATTTAGGTCTAAATATTCTTTTTTTATTTAATTTTTGGAGACAGTATGCTATATATCCCAGCCTAGCCTTGAACTTTCTATACAGTCAAGATTGACCTTGAATTTCTGATTCTCCTACTTCTACTTTCTGAGTACTGGGATCACACATACAGACACCACTAACAGTGGGTTTACATGCCGTTCAGGATGAAACCTAGGGCTTTGTGCTTCCAAGACACTCTACCTACTAGACACATCCTTTGCCAAAATAATACTTTTTTACAGTGTGACTGAATACATTTTAAAAAAATAAATGAACATTCATGGAAAAAAAAACAGTTGGTACAAGTGTAGGCAGTGAAATTCCATTTTCAGAAAGAACATTCATTTCAAAGATTTTTAAACTAACTTATATTTAGCTTATTTTATTCAAATTATAAGCTTATGTACATGTGATTTGCATTAAATCCAATTGGTATTTTAAACAATGTGATAAATTACCTCACAAACTGATTTTTTAGATATCAGAGGCCAACTTTACTATTTTTTTTTTTGAAGCCAGATTATCTTTTTTCTTACTTGCTGTGCACTTTTGTTATTTATGGTCTCACTATGTAGACCAGGCTGTCCATAATAGTGCTTGGATTATGGGTGTGAGCTGCCCCACCTGGCTTGCAATGTTAGTATTTTTAATCAAACACATTCAAATGCCATTTAGTCTTCCAATGTTACCTGAGGCAGCTACACCATTACTGCTTAAAACACTTTAAAACCTCTCATTAGAAATTATCATCAGCCGGGCGGTGGTGGCGCACGCCTTTAATCCCAGCACTTGGGAGGCGGAGGCAGGTGGATTTCTGAGTTCGAGGCCAGCCTGGTCTACCGAGTGAGTTCCAGGACAGCCAGAGCTACACAGAGAAACCCTGTCTCGAAAAACCAAAAAAAAAAAAAAAAAAAAAAAAAAAAAAAAAAAGAAATTATCATCAGAGCTTCCTGCATGTTCCTTTAGAAACATATTTAGAAATGCTCAATATTACTTCGAAATGAGAATATAGCATCACTGGTGCTAAAGATCCCTCTAGAATGAAATTCTGAATGAACACTAATATCCTAATATTTGGTTGTTAAAAGCCATAAAGTACAACAAATGTTCTATGACCCCATTTATATCAGGTCCTAGAGTAGTCACACAAAGGAAGGAGAATTGTGACTGCCAGAGATGGCAGGGTGTAAGGGTGAGTCACTGTCAAAATGTTGTCTTAGATTGAGAAAATTAAAACATTTCTTTTAAAAAAAAAAAAAGTGCTAGGGAAGGTTGCAACCGTGAATGCACTTGGAATGGCACACTTACAGATGCTTAAATGGGACTCAAGTACAGCTCAACTGGTAGAGCAGCTTTTGTCTCTTCACTGCTCTAGCAAACACAAAGCCCTGAGTCCATCCCCAACACTTTATAAACTTGGTCCTTCTTGGCTACATAGTGAGTTTAAAGCAAACTTGGCCCGCATAAAATACTATCTTTTTGTTGTTGTTGTTGTTTTGTTTTGTTTTTTGTTTTTTCAAGACAGGGTTTCTCTGCGTAGTCCTGGCTGTCCTGGAACTCACTCTGTAGACCATGCTGGCCTCGAACTCAGAAATCCACCTGCCTCTGCCTCCCAAATGCTGGGATTAAAGGCATGAGCCACCACCACCCAGCTAAAATACTGTCTTAAAAAAGAGAAAAAGAAAGTAAAAGGGTAAGGATCGTAATATGTATTTTTACATCCACATGTGGCCAGCCTTGTAGTCACTGAAACGTAGTTTGAATAGGTCACTTTTGCTGGTCGCTTAGCTAATGTGACTGTGTAAGCCACCTAACTTCCAACATTTCAAAAGCCAATTACACACTCTATGAGCTTACTGTGCATACCAATGTCATCACTGGCTTTTACCCATCATCCAGTCAACAGAGCTTGTGAATTCTTTGCAGTATTTCATCCTTTAAAAGATATCAGGTCATTTCAATTAAACACCCATTTTACTCAAATGAGAATAAAAACTATGAAATCACAAAGAAATTCATTAGACTGAACTATTATTTGAAGAGAAAAATTAAATAACCGAGAAAAACTTTAAATGTATGCATAGAGTGTTCGTAAGCATGAGGTATGAACATGCACAATGTCCCCATGGAGTTTTAGAAAACATGGAGTGGTCTCTGTTGATGAGGATAATGGACAATCTGGAAACATTTGGCTAATAGGTTGAGGCTAGAGTCTGGTATCAAAATCTCAGATGGGAAATAGCAGGTTTAAAAACCACAAGTTGGCAAAGTGTTCAGTGGTCTACCAGCCTTACCTGGCACTGGCAGAAAGGCTGGAAAGAGCTACAGAAAAGTCAGTGAAGACTATTAGACCCCCTCACACAAAACCAGCCAACTTTCACTGTGAAGATCACTGAGAAAACTGTAAAAAGCACAAAGTTCTGTTCCTGCTTCTGATGATACCTACCCAGAAACAGAAAAAGTCTTCCCTTGCAATCCTCTTAACCTGTGGGATGCAAACCCTTTGGGGGTCAAACAACCCTTTCACAGAGCCTGAGAAGCGAGCCTGAGAAGCTGTAGAGCCTGGCCCCTGCGCCTAGGAAGATGCCCTCTCCCCATGGGAATCCATCTGCTGCCGCCTCCTTCCAGCGCTCTCTCCACTCTGCACACTGAACTGCTACCTGTTTGTTATGATGCAGGTATTTATGCTTCTTACTCCTTTATAGCACATGCTGTATTAATAAAACAATTATTAGTCAGGCAGTGATGGCATATTCCTTCAATCCTAGCACTCAGGAGGCAAAGGCAGAGGCAGGCAGATTTCTCTGAGTTTGAGGCCAGCCTGGTCTACAGAATCAATTCAGGACAGCCAGGGCTACACAGAGAAACCCTGTCTTGAAAAACACAAAACAAAAAAACGCAAGACCCCAAAAAAGCCCAAAACAAAAACAAACAGAAAGAGCAAAACAACAAAATTGTGTATATAGAAAAGTTTTAGAAAATCTATGAAAAAAAAAAAAGATCAGATTCAACTTGCATTAAAGCGACTTAAAAACAAAAACCAAAAAGTAAAAACCCTAAACAAACAAAAATTCCAAATCACAAAAGCCCAAAGATGCTTGTGATGTAAAATAACAACCTAGGAAAATGGCAACCTATGAGAGCAGTGAACAAAGGTAAAACAGGCAAACCACAGGGGAGAAGCACAAGCCCAATAGGCACACAGGGATCTTATCTCATCTTATACAGGGATGTAATACCCATAAAAAGGAAACATATGTCTGAACAGAATTTTTTTTTCCTGAGACAGGGTTTCTCTGTGTAGCCCTGGCTGTCCTGGAACTCACTCTGTAGACCAGGCTGGCCTTGAACTCAGAAATCCGCCTGCCTCTGCCTCCCAAGTGCTGGGATTAAAGGCGTGCGCCGCCACCACTGCCCGACTCTGAATATAAATTAAAATAGCCATTTGAGTTGAAGATTCGAAAGAATCCTACATTGGGGAAACTGGAAAGGGGTATAACATTTGAAATATAAATGAAGAATATATTCAATTAAAAAAAAGGAATCCTACAATGTAACAATTGCAGATATTGGTAAATAACTTATAGAGACCAGGACAGAATATTACAAAGGATGTGGGTTATAGATGAAGAAGAAATGTCATTTTAAAGAAATGGTAACAGCAGTGCTGGAGACATAGCTATGACGTTACCACAGTCAGTGCTCAGAGATGATGAGTGACAGTTTCTCGTTTGCTTGTGGTATAGTCTGTACAAACAATGCTTTTATCTTTGTAAGAAATATTAGCTACTATCTTTAAAACTAATGATTTATAGGCCGGAGGAAAATAATAATTAAACTTCTATTGATTTTCCTACCAGGCTTGCTGACTCAAATGTCTTAATACAATCTTCAGACCTGAAAGTAAAAGAAAGAGGTAGCTGAATCACATTACCTACTTCCCTATATGTATTGCCTAGGATTCAATTATATGTCGTTTTAGGGCTAGTAAAGAAATACTGTTTGGCTATACGGCAGTCTTTTACTGCATCAAAGCAGGGAAGCTGTCATTCTCAGCATCTGCTGTCAGCAATGACTGACCCACACCCCAGCACTGTTGATATTTCTCTAAGATGGCCTTTCTTCTCTATCTCTGCATCCACATCCTTACTGCTATCATGAACTAATTTACAGAATACCTCTCAAAGAGTTCACGAATAGGAAGAAAAGATATACAAACACAAGCTCTTTAGTATGAGATGTAAATGTTTTAATAGGGTTTAGAGTCCTAACAGATCTCATTAGATACAGAAAAGGTCCTTGACAAAATCCAACACCTCTTAATTGCAACCAACAAAGTGGGAAAAGATCTTTACCAACCCCACATCCGACAGAGGGCTAATATCCAATATATACAAAGAACTCAAGAAGTTAGACCGCAAAGAACCAAATAACCCTATCAAAAAATGGGGCACAGAGCTAAACAAAGAATTTTCACCAGAAGAAATTCGGATGGCCGAGAAACACCTTAAGAGATGTTCAACATCATTAGTCATCAGGGAAATGCAAATCAAAACAACCCTGAGATTCCACCTCACACCAGTCAGAATGGCTAAGATTAAAGACTCAAGAGACAACAAGTGCTGGCGAGGATGTGGAGAAAGAGGAACACTCCTCCACTGTTGGTGGGATTGCAAAATGGTAAAACCACTCTGGAAATCAGTTTGGCGGTTCCTCAGAAAATTGGGCATGGCACTTCCAGAGGACCCTGGCATACCACTCCTGGGCATATACCCAGAGGATTCCCCTACATGCAATAAAGACACATGCTCCACTATGTTTATAGCAGCCTTGTTTATAATAGCCAGAAATTGGAAGGAGCCCAAATATCCCTCAAAGGAGGAATGGATACAGAAAATGTGGTATATTTATACAATGGAATACTACTCAGCAATTAAAAATAATGAATTCATGCAATTTGTAGGTAAATGGTTAGACCTGGAAAATATCATCCTGAGTGAGCTAACCCAATCACAAAAGAATGCACATGAAATGCAATCACTGATAAGTGGATATTAATGAGCCCAGAAGCACTAAATACTCAAGACACAAATAGCAAGTCAAATGATTCCCAAGAAGAAGAAAGGAGAGGACCCTGGGCATGTAAAGATTGCATCCAGTTTAATAAAGAAACCGTGTGGGGAGGGGGAATGATTGGGGAATAGTTGGGGGGGAGAAGAACTATGGGAACTATGGTGGGTGGGAACTGGGAAAGGGGAAAGCCTTTGAAATGTAAACATAGAATATAGAAAATAAAAATAACTAAAAAAAAAAAAAAGTCCTGGAAAGATTAGAGATACAGGGACATAAACAACATAGTAAGAGCAGTTTACAGAAACCCCATAGGCAACATCAACCTAAATGGAGAGAAATTCCAAAGCAATTCCAGTAAAATCAGAAACAAGATAAGGGTGTCCATTTTCTCCATATCTATTCAACATAGTACTTAAATTTTTAGGTAAAGCAATAAGATAACTGAAGGAGATCAAGGCGAACAGAAATTAAGAAGGAAGAAGTCAAGGTGCTATCATTTGCAGGTAATATTATAGTATACATAACTGAACCTAAAAATTCTACCAGGGAACTTGTATAGCTGATGAGTGGCAAGATGGCTAGATACAAGATTAACTTAAATAATTTAATTAATTAATTAATTAATAACCTTTTTTATATACAAATGACAAATGGACTGAGAAAGCAATCAGAGAAACAACACCCTTCACTATAGCCATGAATTATATATCTTGGAGTAACTCTAAACAAGTAAGTGCAAGACTTATATTAAAAATTTCAAGTTGTTGAAGAAAGAACTTGAAGAAGGTATCAGAAGATGAAAAGATCTCCCATGCTCATGGATCAGTAAGATTAATATAGTAAAAATGGCTATCCTACCAAAAGCAATCTACAGATTCAATGCAATACCCATCAAAATTCCAATACAATTCTTTACAGATCTTGAAAAGACAAGTCTCAACACTATACGAATAAACAAACAAACAAACAAAAAATCCTAGGATAGCTAAACAATAAAAGAATTGTAAAAATAAAATAAGAACAATAAAAGAACTGGAAACAACCCAGACATCCCATGACAAAAGAATAGATAACAAAAATGTGGTTCATTTACACAATGAAATAAATACTACTCAGCTATTAGGAACCAGGACATCCTGAGTTTTGCAGGCAAATGGATGGAACTAGAAAATATCCTGAGTGAGGTAACTCAGACCCAAAAGGACATGCATGGTATGTACTCACTAATAAGGGGGTATTTGCCAAAAAAAGTACAGAATATCCAGGATACAATCCACAGAACTCAAGAAGGTTAACAAGCTGAAGGGCCCAAGTGAAGATGCTTCAATCCCACTTGGGTGGGAGAAGAAAGCAATCATGGGAGGCAGAGAGAGGGAGGGAACTGGGTGGGAGAAGGGAGTGGGAGAGGAAAGGGGGAACTTAATCAGGTATTGGGAGTGGGATAGGAACAGGAAAGAAGACCTAGAGCCAGCAAAATGAATAGAAATATGCAACCTTGGGGGGCATGGGGTGATCCTGTAGAATGTACCAACAGACCTGGGAGGTGAAGAGACTCTCAGGGCTCAAAAGGGACCTAGGATGAAATGCCCAACAGTGGGGAGAGGGAACTTGTAGAGTCTACCTCCAGTAGAAAAACAGGGCATGGGCTGGAGAGATGGCTCAGCAGTTAAGAGCACTGACTGCTCTTCCAGAGATCATGAGTTCAAATCCCAGCAACCACATGGTGGCTCACAATCATCTGTAATGAGATCTGATGCTCTCTTCTGGTGTGTCTGAAGACAGCTACAGTGCACTTATATATAAGTGCACTTAACTGCTGAGCCATCTCTCCAGCCCCCTGTCCCTCATTTTTGATTGATTGGTTGGTTTGGTTTTTCTCTTCTCTTCAACCTAATTATCTTTTTTTTTTTTTTTTTTTTTTTTTTTTTTTTTTTTGTTTTTTTTCGAGACAGGGTTTCTCTGTGTATCCCTGGCTGTCCTGGAACCCACTCTGTAGACCAGGCTGGCCTCGAACTCAGAAATCCGCCTGCCTCTGCCTCCCAAGTGCTGGGATTACAGGCGTGCGCCACCACGCCCGGCTCAACTTAATTATCTTTAATCTTTTCTTATAGTCCAGTTGTTATCCCCCTCCCGGTATACCCTCTCCAGTTATTCATCCCCTTCCTTCTCCCCCGCCCTGTCTCCAAGAGGATGTCCCCACTCTACCCTACCCTGACAGGCCTCCCCACTCCCTGGGGCCTCTCACTGAGGCCAGACTAGGCAGTCCTCTGCTGTATGTGTGTTGGGGGCCTCAGACCAGCTAGTGCATGCTGCCTGGTTGGTGGCTCAGTGTCTGAGAGACCTCAGGGGTCCAGGTTAGTTGAGACTGCTGATCTTCCTATGGGGTCACCCTCCTCCTCAAATTCTTTCAGTCTTTCCCTAATTCAGCCACAGGGGTTCCCATCTTACAGCTATGGCTAAAACTCAAAAACTCAAGTGACAGCTTCTGCTGAGGATGAGGAACAAGGGAAGCACTCCCCCACTGCTGGTGGGAGTATAAACTTGTTCAGCTACTATGGAAACCAGTTACTTCCTCAGAATCAATCTACCTCAAGATCCAGCTTTACCATACCACTCTTGGACAAACAGCCAAAGGACACTCCGTTCTATCACAGGATAATTGTTCAACTATGTTCTTTGCAGCTTTATTCTTAATAGCCAGAAACTGGAAATAATCTAGATGTCCCTAAACAGATAAATGCATAAAGAAAATATGGTGCATTTACACATTGGCTATTAACTCAGCTATTTAAAAAAAAATGAATGGAACTAGAAAAATATCACTCTGAATGAAGTCACTCAGACTCTACTTATAAGTACTCACTTATAAGTAGATATTGGCCATTAAGTAAATGACAACTAAGCTATAAATGATCCAAAGACCAGAGAGGTTGGATAATGAGGAAAGGTCTGGAGGGGACGCATGAATCTCCCTGGGAGGGGGAAATAGATTTTACAAGTGGACTTGGGGGTTAAGAGGATGAGACTGCTGGGGGTCAGGTGTGGTGAGAGATGAAGTGGAGGTGTGAGACAGGAAGCTAGGAGAGACAGCTGGAATTGGGAGGCATTTGCGGGATGGCTTGGAAACCTAGTTCAGGGAAAACTTCAGTGATGAGGGATATAAGGTCTCAACTGGCCATCTCTTGTAGCCAGACAAAGTTTCCAGTAGTGAGACAGGGTTGCATTCAATCGAGTTGGCCAAAGGAGTCCCCGAAAAACCCCAAATAACCCAGGCTGCTGTTGAGACAAAGGATGACTCTCCACACACTGACAGCAGGGCTCTACTTTCTGAGACAGCATGCACACAACTCACTTAACATGGATAAGCTGAGCTGGTGCCTACACAGAACTTTTACCCCAACGGTCTAGTCTCTGGTGCAGGAAGGTACTTTGCAGTACTGAAAGAGAAACATGGACACCAATCCAGCCACAAAACTTGTTGGAGTGCCAATGAATATCTGATTTGACTTAAAGCCCACTCCATGAGAAAGAACCCATACCCAAACACTGCTTGGATAGCCAAGAACCAAAGACTAGATAGCCCAGAGACCTAGGGTAAAACCAAACACTACTGGTCTCAAAAAAAAACAAAAAAAACAAACAAAAAAAAAAAAACAGTAAGATGATTTCTAATGATATTCAGCTATACTCATAGATCAGTGCCTTTTCAAGTTGTCATCAGAGAGGCTTCCACTGGCAGTAGGTAAGAACAGATGCCGAGACCCACAGCCAGACATCATGCAGAGAGAAAGTCTAAGCTGGAGGTATCCATTTCCACTCCCACAAGACCAGGGATTCCCACGAAAAAGGTGGAAGATTGCAAGAGCCAGAGGTGATGGAGGAAACTAGAACAAGGCCCTCTGAATCAATGAAGCAAGGTGCATATGAGCACACAGACTGAAGCAGCAGGCACAGGGCCTTCATTAGTCTATCAGGCCCTCTGCAAGTACATTATAGCTATCAGCCTGGTATTTTCATGGACTCCCTTAGTGTGAGAAAAAAGGAGTCTTTGACTCTTGTGCCCACTCTTGGGACTCTTACTCCTCTTGGACTGTGGTGTCCAACTTAAATTTGATAAGTTTTACTTCATTTTATATTTTATTTTGTCATGTTTGATTGTAGGAAGAGAAAACTATAATCAGGGTATATTATATGAGAGTAGATTCTAGTTTCAATAAAAGAAAAAAGTTCTTGCTCTCAAAGAGTTTGCTGTCTAGTAAGAAGATACATGAACACATCCCTTTAGTCTAAGATGTAAGTACCTTTAATAGGATTCAGAGGTCTGGGAAACACCAGAAGCTACAAATGACTGGTATACTTAAGAGACAGGGAATAGATGCAATATCAGAACACTCTCTTAAGAAAACTGCTTGTGAGGGGCTAAGAGACTGCTCAGCAATTAAAGCACTTAATGCTTTTGGAGAGAATCCAGGTTTGGTTTCTAGCACCTACACAATGGCTCATGACCACTTATAACTCCAGTTCCAGGAGGATCTAAAGCTCTTTTCTGAACTCCACTGGCACTAGGCACACATATGGTGCATATATGTATAATATGTATATACTGGCAAAACATTCCTACACAAAATATTAAATAAACAAAACTTTAAAAATAATGACCCGCTGGGCGGTGGTGGCTCACGCCTTTAATCCCAGCACTTGGGAGGCAGAGGCAGGCGGATTTCTGAGTTCGAGGCCAGCCTGGTCTACAGAGTGAGTTCCAGGACAGCCAGGGCTACACAGAGAAACCCTGTCTCGAAAAACAAAAAAAAAAAAAAAAAAATAAAGACAAAAACTCCTTTTAAAAGGAAGAAGCTGGGTGGTGGCGCATGCCTCTAATCCCAGCACCCTGGGAGGCAGAGGCAGGCGGATTTCTGAGTTCGAGGCCAGCCTGGTCTACAGAGTGAGTTCCAGGACAGCCAGGGCTATACAGAGAAACCCTGTCTCCAAAAACCAAAAAAAAAAAAAAAAAGGAAGAAGATCAGCTACCATCTACATCTAGAGGATAGGATCCTCTGAGCTGTTCTCTTAGGAGTACCAGCTAGTCACACACTAAGCAGGGCAAGTCACTCAGTATTTCAAACATTCAAACAAAATTGACATGTATAAACATTCAAATTATATACAGAATCCAAATAAATTATCTTTAAACTTCTTTCTAGATCGAAAATTCTGATTCTGTGACTCTTTAAACTAAAATGTACATCATAAAATATTCAGTATGCGCACAAGAAAAATGCCAACAGAGTCTATGTAATTGAATTATTATTTCTGTAAAACTGTTCAATTACTAATCTGACCATCAGTACCCCAGAGTTGAAACAGTTTTCTCCCCTATAAAGCCTGACTTTCAAAGAATCAATACATTTTTGTGGTAATGGAAATAAGTTGCTTTAAGCTCCTAGTATGGAAATGTAAATCATGTTTTAAAATGAATGTCTATACAAATATGTGTATTATATACTTACTATGATATACTTATCAATTACTTCACTTTAAAATTTCAATGTGTAGACTTAATGTTCATGAAGAATTAGAAAGAAAACAATAGATAAGATCCCTTCTTTACAGTAACCCTCTTTTCATTCCCACACGTTCTGAGAATTGAAACAAGGGTTCCCTTACCTGGTACGGACACGGAATGTGATATTCTCGGCAGCGTTCCTGTATCCATGTTGTTTCCCAGATGCCACGGTAAGCTTGCTCATAAAAGTAACATCCAATTACAACCAAGAGTGGTACAAGGTAGAGGATGCTGAAAACACCGATCCGGATCATGAACTTCACTAACTTATCTTGGTTTTCCTTTTCTAATGGGATTTCAATCCGAACTCTGTTTAGGGATATAATGCCAGCTAAAAGAAGAGAAACCCCAACTACCACATACAGGCAGAGGGGAGCAAGAACAAAATATCTTAACGCATCAACGTCGTAGAGGCCGACAAAACACACGCCACTAATATTGTCACCTTCAATTTTATTCATCGCTAAAAGGATGATAGTCAGAGTTCCGGGGATGCCCCAGGCACTGGCATGAAACAGCAATGCTTTCTTCTCAATAGCTTCACTGCCCCACTTTGGCACAGCTGCTAAAAACCAAGTGATGGTAAGAATTACCCACCATACACTGCCAGCCATAGTGAAAAAATAGAGTACCATAAAGAGCATGGTACAGGCCTTATTGTGAGATCCTTGTGTCACTGTGGAAGCCTTATACTGTGCAGGGCTAGATGCATTGCAGGCTACTCGGTCCTCGAGCAAAAACCCAATGAAGAAAATTAATGACACCATCATGTAGCAGACTGCATAAAATATGATAGGTCTTTCAGGGTAACGGAATCTTGTGACGTCAATTAGAAAGGTTAAAAAAGTAAACAATGTGGCAGAGAGGCAAATGATTGAAATCAGGCCTATGAAATAGCGAGCAAATGACAGTTCTTCTCTCCTGAAGTACATATTAGGACATGGCGGTGAACAATCTCGCACATGCAAAAAGGAATAGCCAAGATCAGGATCAATTTTCAACTCTCGGGGACACCAAAAGCCATAATCCCTCTGCACTGCCACCGGGGCTCCTTCAGTTGGCTCTCCAACCAAATTCAAATCCACAAGCCGGGGATATGGCTCATCACAATCTGGAAACCTAAAAATCAAAAGATGAGAACCATACTTACTTCCAGGGAAATCTGCTGTCACTTAACAATTCCAATTTCTAAATTTAGCACCTATGACATCATCTATTCCTATCACTTAGAATAAACAGAAATAAAGAAATGGCATATTCTGGGGAGCTTCAAACATTTTAAATTGTCTTAAAGTTGTTTTACCTTTAAAATCAGCACTCCATTAAAACAGTCAATTCAGTCATTAATAATAAACAACATATACATGGAATGTGTATTTAGTACAATCTTTATAGTTTCCAAATGTGAAATATGTGTGTGTGTGTGCGCACTTAGATTGTACCAGAAGAATAGTGACTAAAAGTTCAAACCTAAAATTTGAAATCTTCCTTTAATGCTTCCTTAAATGTCCATGGTAATCAGTAATAAACAACCTTACAGATGACTTTAAATTTCTTTTCTTTTTTTCTTTTTGTTTTTGTTTTTCGAGACAGGGTTTCTCTGTGTAGCCCTGGCTGTCCTGGAACTCACACTGTAGACCAAGCTGGCCTCAAACTCAGAAATCTACCTGCCTCTGCCTCCCAAGTGCTGGGATTAAAGGCGTGCGTGTGAGATTCCAGGGGAAGTATAAAAGAAAGCAAGATCTGAACCCTGTAAGGAACCTAACACAGGGACACTCAGAAAGAGGATGCAGGAAGGAAACAAGACCCACTGCTCTCATACATTGTAACGCAGCAGCTTGGATAGGATACCCTAAGGTTTTAATTAGATTCTAAATGAGATACAAGTTTAAATAAATGCCAGGATCTTAATTCTTAAATTTGTTAAACATCTTAACTTTAACATGCTTGAAATGTACTTCTTTTGTTTTCTTAGTTCTCTGCAAGTTCTCTTTGTTTCGCTTTCATCAACTCAATCCCTATGTCCAATCACTGATGAACTCTGCTGCTTTCCTCAGACTACTTTCAGATCTGCCTCACTCTCACTACCTCCCCTGGCTCTGCTTTGGTTTTTAAACATACTAACTATGCGCCAACTGGGCTCTCTGCATACACTTTTGCTCAGGTTGAATCTGTCTTCCACATTGCTCTCTCTTAGATTACTTGGCTGAGTTACATAAATATATTTATCTAACAAGCATAAACTCAAAAAAAAAAATGGAGCCGTTTCAGTGTGCTAGACTGACTCTTGTAGATGATGAAGATAAGAATGAACAGAACAAAGTCCCTGTCTTTATGAAGGGAATTCTATCAGCCAAGGTGCTGAAGGGACCAAGAGAAATTTAAAAAAAAAAAAAAAAAAAAAAAAGGACAAATAGTTATGAATAACAAAAAGAATAGCTATGGTTTGGCAAATAAATATACAGCATATTAATGTATAAAAATTGGGTCAGATCACTTCATTTCGAGATCTGAACAAGTACAGAGGAAAAAATGAACTGAGATTATCAACAAAAATATCATTTCAAATGATAGGCAACAAAGCTTACACTAGTAATGGAACAAATAAAGAGTGTGGGGAAGAAACAGGATGTCTGTGAAGCTGAGGAGTAAGACCTATGGTCTGAATGCCCTCAAATCTCATGTGCTGAAAGTTAATTCTCAGGGTAGTGGTACTAATCATGAATCAAAGCTCTCATGGATTGGAGGAGTTTGCCCTCTTGCTTTCTAGCCCTTTTACTGTGTGAGGACAAGGTATATGCCTCCTCTAGCTACTATCAGAGCACAGTCAAAATTATTTTATAGATGAAATGAACAGTTTCTAATGAAAATTGTGGAGCAGCCTAAGTAATTATCAATAGGAGATTGCTAAGTAACTTTAGGATATTAACACAATTAACTATCAAATATTAACTTTTAATAAGTAATTACAAAAAAATGAACCAAACCTACATATAAACACACACACACATTCACTCAGAGACAGTCAGACACACACAGACAAAGGGAAAAACATGGGGCTGGAGAGATGGCTTAGCAGTTAAGAGCACTGACTGCTCTTCCAAAGGTCCTGAGTTCAATTCCCAGCAACCACATGGTGGCTCACAACCATCGTAATGAAATCTGATGCACTCATCTGGAGTATCTGATGAAAGCTACAGCGTACTTAGATATAAAAATAAAATAATAAATAAATCTTTAAAAAAAATAACAGGAAGCCAGTGGTAGTGGCGCATGCCTGTAATCCCAGCACTTGGGAGGCAGAGGCAGGCGGATTTCTGAGTTTGAGGCCAGCCTGGTCTACAGAGTGAGTTCCAGGACAGCCAGGGCTACATAGAGAAACCCTGTCTCAAAAAACCAAAAAAAAAAAAAAAAAAAAAAAAAAAAAAAAAAAGCCCAGGAAAGAAAAGCACCAAATATTTTCTCAACTGGGTGTTAATATGTAATAGAAAAAAATGAAAAAACAAAACCAAACCAGAAATCTAACATAATAGCCTTTGATATCAACACATCTGTATCAAATGCATTTAAGCTTCTAAAATGATAGTTATGAGTAATTATTTTCTTCTCTACATTTGGTAATTTTCCATGAATGGTATTACTTCTAAAAACAGAAAAGTATTTTAAAAGTAGAAAAAAAACCATATCAACCAAAGGTTTTGTTTATGATTCTTAATTCTTAAAAATTTCTTCATAGAAAAGCCGGGCGTGGTGGCGCACACCTGTAATCCCAGCACTTGGGAGGTAGAGGCAGGTGGATCTCTGAGTTCGAGGCCAGCCTGGTCTACAGAGTGAGTTCCAGGACAGCCAGGACTACACAGAGAAACCCTGTCTTGAAAAACAAAAACAAAAACAAAAACAAAAAAAATTCTTCATAGATGTAACTTTTCCTTTCATTTTAATTCTTCCAAATTTTTATTAAAAAATTGAGATCATGAAAGAGTGATAAACTGTTTTGAGCACTGTTTTGCAATATAAATATTGAATACTGCAAACCCGTATTTGAATACATACCCATACATTAAAAAAAACAAAAACAAATTCCCTGCTCTTTAAATAAAGAAGACACACATTAGCATAAAACATGACCCATACCTACTGCACTCCATATCTTCAGGCCAGGGGACACCAAACATCTCCATGAGCTTTGAACACTCGCTATAGGCACGCTGACACAGCCTACGGCAGGGAAGTGTGACACGTCCATACTCCATACAAATAGGGGCATAGAGTGCACAAAGAAAAGGCCGAAAATCCCGAGAACAATCCAGGTTCACCATAGGGTGGAATGGCTAGGAAAAAATTAAAATTGAGTAATTAGATAAATAAAAAGCTTTAGACAAATTTGTAATTTGTTTCTTTTTTATTCATTTTTAAAACTTCTCAAGAATATTAATATTTCTAAGATTTTTTAAAATAAATGTTCTCAAGGGCTTATTTTGGTTAAATCCAGGGACTATGACAGAATTGATAAATCCTTGTATATATTTGTTACAGGTGATATTAATGAAGAAGCAGGCTAGAAATCAATAATAATACAGCTTATTTAATATAGAAAAAGAAATTATACAAAATTCTTGCTAAAGCTCAAGAATGATTAGTTTTATTATTTAGTGGTGGGACTGTAAGGGTTTTAACTTCCTTGTATGTATTTCAATCTCTATATTTTCTTCAATTAACACCCATCAAAAAGAGTGAATTAGTAGCAGAAAGTGGTACGGGGAAGGAGAGAAGGGAGAAGACATGCAGTTACAGTGTAAAGGGTGGGGCGGGAAAGGGCTCTCAATAGCTGCGCCCAGAAACTGCACACAGTAAAGGCTGTTCTGATAGAGAAAACATCTCTCACCTTTTGCTGACTGGTTTGCATTTTTTAAACATAAATAACTGAAACTTCTAAATAATTCTTTAAACTGAAATCAAATGTTGTATACATAGCTAATGCTACAATTTGAATCTACATTGATGAAAAGAAAACTTGTGGTCCCAAATATAAAACTACGCTAAGAGAACTACTGCAACCAGAGAATAGATCAAATGCCCCCCCTCCAAAAGTACACCTGTATTTCTAACTATTGAGAATTTTTCCAGTTGTTTTTAAAATTAATTGAGCTACAACTGATTGGGGACTGGTTATACTCTAACGACTGGGATTATCTACTGAATAAGAATTCATTTGTTTCTATATATCAAGAGCCGGGCGTGGTGGCGCATGCCTTTAATCCCAGCACTTGGGAGGCAGAGGCAGGCGGATTTCTGAGTTCGAGGCCAGCCTGGTCTACCGAGTGAGTTCCAGGACAGCCGGAGCTACACAGAGAAACCCTGTCTCGAAGAAAAAAAAAAAAATCTATATATCAAGAAACCAAGAATCAGTTAAATCAATAAGAAACTAACTGTAAAGTATACATAATTAACATATAACAATCAACAATCACTTCTAAGTACGATAGAGTGGATTCCACGAAGAACAACTTAAAAGAGAAGTTTTAAGTTACCTACTTAAGCTGCTGGTGAACTACTCATGAAAAAGAACCCAAGAACCATGAGCTCAAAGAGCAGGGGAGAATGGCCACAGGGCCTGAGATGTCTGCATGAAGGCACTGGCCGAATCTGGGAATTAGGCACAGTATCTGTTAACTGAAAACTGTAAAATGACAAAAGAAATCAAAATTATTCAAATATATGGAGATGGAAATGGAGTGTCTTAAGCAACAGAAATTTATTGTCTCTGTCTGAGACAATGCTCTCTGAAGCCATTGAGAACAGCCTGTCCCAGAACTCTTCTGAAAGTTTCTCACAGTGGTAGGGGTCACTTCACTCAGCCCTCTCCCATGGCCTATCTTACAACCACTTCCCACCTCTTGTGTCTCAGCATGACAGCAGGTAAGAACTCATTCCTCAAAGTTCTCTGACTGCCACACCTCTGCTATGGGACATATGTACCTGCATACACGGACACATTAAAACAAAACTAGAGCTGGGCAGTGGTGGCACACGCCTGTAATTCCAGCACTCTGGGAGGCAGAGGCAGGCGGATTTCTGAGTTCGAGGCCAGCCTGGTCTACAGAGTGAGTTCCAGGACAGCCAGGGCTATACAGAGAAACCCTGTCTCAAAAAATACCAAATCCAAAAAAAAAAAAAAAAAAAAATAACACCCCCCCCCAAAAGACCAAAAGAACACAAAACAAAAAACTGGTGAAATAAATATGACAAGGTCTAAATATTGAGCCAGTATTAACTAAAAATATAACTATGTAACAATAAGACTGAAAGAAGAAAGGAAGGGAGGGAGAGGGAAATAGAGAAAGAAAATGCTAATATTATCTTTCAGAACTAGGACAAAGTGATGAGGTCTTAGAAATGAAACTCAAAACATCCATAATGTATGTTGGGGGAGGGAGGAAATTGGACTTCAATAAAATAGTAAATTCCTGAGGTGGAGAGATGGCTCAGTCAAAACCACAACCACAACCAAATAGACAATAGAAAATTCCTGTTCTAAATGCTCTGCTAAAAAGATGAAAAGACAAACTTCAAACTAGGATACATTTTTTACAATCTTATACACTACAAAAGATTTTGGTTTGTTTTAGTTGGGTTGTTTTTGAGACAGAATTTTGCCACACTGCCCAAGCTGGCCAGAACACAATCCTATCTCAGTTTACCAGGTGCTGGGATTATAGTTAGCAGGGCTGTGTATCTGGAATGTATAAATAACTCAGGGGTTAACAAGATGGCTGAGCACATAAAGGCAATGGGACCCTGAGTTAGAATCCCCCAGAATCTGCTCCCACAGCAAGAAGAACTGACTCCCATACATTGTTCTTTCATCTTCACAATCAAACTGTAGCACACCCCTCCACAAACACATTAATAATAAGTAAAAGTTTAACTCAAGACCCCAAAATAAAATATAAGGGACACAAGAGGGGGAAAGTGGTTGTAAGAGGTTGGGGTAGGTAACAGAATACATGAATCACGAAAGTGAGAAGGTGAGTGTGGAGCGAGTACAGAGGATATGGGGAGGGAAAGAGAAGGTTCAGCAAAAACAACTGAACCTGCTACTTTATAGCAAACTGAAAAGTTTTTAACAAAGAAGAAAATCTAACTGAAAATACCCATAAAGCTTAAACAGTTATTTTGACAAAATGCACATGAACTAATACTACATATATACTTGTTCTGCTAAAGACGGAAACAATGGTAATACCAAATGGTGGCAATAATGTGAGGAAAAGCAGATATACCATATCCTACAGGTAGGGATGTAAAATGGTGCAACTACTATGGTTTCTTAAAACCCAAACATAGTTACCATCCAGCACTGCAATCACATTCCTGGTCATTTATCCCAAGAAATGAAAATGCATGTCCACAGAAAAATTTGTCACAAATGTTTACACTGTGTTTTATTTGTAATAGCAAAGACCTGGAAAAATACATACATCTTTCAATGTTAACTAGATATCAAAATTTCATAAAATAGTAAGATTAGAGCAGGATATAGGGAAGAGACATATGTAATCCCTGGGTCCTATTCTTGCAAATTCCTAACTTCTTCAAGCTTACAATTATTTAAAAACTAAAGGCAAAGTTAACAGCACTTGGGAGGCAGAGGCATGCAGATCTCTGTTAGTTCAAGGCCAGAGTGATCTACAATAGCAAGGTACAAGTCAGCCAGAACTACAGTGTGACTGTTTCAAAAAAAAAATTAAATAACTACATTCACATGCTGATATATATACATATGTGACAAACATGAACATATATGTGTGGTAATATGCAAACTGTAAACTGCCAGATTGAGGTATCTTTGCTATCAAAATATCCACCTATGAGCACCATCTTAAATTACAAAGTTTATTTTAATGACCATTTTGTGTATTTGCACTCAACTATAAATACCCTGAGCTACATTTTGGCTCACATTTATTAGCACAGTAGGGCTTAAAGTGCCTCAAGTTGAATAATTTCATACAACACACAGAAAATGTTAACTTGTCCAAGGTCATACAACTATAAACATGAATCTAAGTGTCAGGCAAACTTTGACATTTTTACACAGATCCCTTGTACTTATCCAATTTGTTTCACTTAACTTCTGTTTTAGTTTCCCCTTTTATAAAATAGCCTTAACACAAGTAGAACATTACTAATAAATAATGGTTATAAATAAAGTAGGGAATAATTTCATGTATAGTAGGGCTATAGCAGGGTGATTTTGTTCCCTGTTCTCAACTGTCAAATGGGAAAACTCAACTGAAGTTTTTTTTTCAAATGTCAAACAAAGTAGGTAATCCCAAAATCGTGATAATAGGTGACAGAAACCAGATATAAAAAGGACTGATGGCTCAGCAGGTACGAGCACAAACTGCTTTTGCAGAAGACAGAGTTCATCTTCCATCACCCACATCAGGCAGCTGCCAACCCCTGGAGATCTGAGGAGCACTTCTTGCCTGCATGGGCACTGTACTCATCTGCCCACTCAGACACACACATAAACTAAAAATAACATCTAAAAAAGCAGCTCATGTATGAGCCTGTGCCTATACAACACTAGCATGTGCACTAATCCATAAGGACAGAGAGCACGTCTGTGAAGGCTGGAAGCATGAGCAGAGACGGTGGACGACAAAGGATAGATAGAAGGCGGCTTCTGATGTGGCAGAAACGTTATACACTTAGATAACGGTGATGGTGACATAGGAGCTGTTAAAAACTCATCAAAGGGAACACTTTAAATAAGTGTAGTTTACTATATATGGTATAACTCAATAAAGCTGTTATGGAAAACTAAGTACTAACACGTTTAAAATAAGCAGGTCATCTTGGTCTTTTACCTTAACAATTTCTAACCACAGCAAAATAAAAATTAAATGATGTGGCCTTGACACTTAGGTTGAGAACAAATATATAACATAAGGAACAGTACTCACAATCTATGAAAGAGAAAGGAACGTGGCTGATTGAATTCTAAATGTTTCTTCCTGAGTGTTTTTCTAAGCAGTGATGTTTTTATTCCCTAAATCAAGAATATAGGAAGTTTACAAACTGAAAAGTAACTTTCTAAAAACTAGATTTCTGATTTCTACAACAAAGGTGCTCTGCATGGAACCTTACATTCTTTGTTTAAATTCAAATCAACCAAGCCTTTGTGCTCCCATTCTTTCTACTCTCAAATTTCCATCCGTTACCATAGCAACCTGCTAACTGACAAGCCTTCAAGCAAAGCCACAGTCCAAGCTTAGCAAGGGTGTGAAAAGAGGACAGTGTCAAAGGCCAAAATCTGACTCAGGAGAATCAGAATTCCAACCTTTGTCACTGTACAAAGGGCCTGGTAACTATAGAAACTGTGCCACAATAGGTTTGGGAGAAGCATGACTAAACTCACTAAATGTGAACCAGTGAACCAATGTAGAACAGCCTTGAAAATTCAAAACTTGTATTCATAACTACTTTAGATCCAGTTGGAATAAGAAGTTATTCCAAACAACTTAAAAAATAATTTTATGTAAGTAAAATTATAAGAGACTCTAAATATCAAAACAAAACAAGGCAAAACAAAACAAAATCCCAAATCCAATCTCTTTCTGAAACAATAAAATTTCTGATGATGTAAAGTCCAAAACTTTTAAGAATTGTTTTTTGTCTCTACAAAATAAACTAAACCAAAAGCCTCTAGGTAAAAACAAAACAAACAAAAACAAAAACAAAAACCCAAAAAACAAAAAACATCTTTAACTCAGTAACTGTTTTTCCTTTTCAAACCTTAATTTTCAAAAATGTATCTATCATAGTAGTCTACCCATTGATAACAGCTTGGGAAATTGAATAATCTTTTTGGAAATTTGCCATTATCACAGGAATGTACTCACTTTCATAAATCAGAGTTACTAAAACAGTACATAAAACTCTGGTTAGTAAACTTTTTTAACCTTTCACTATTGCAGAGAGTTCTGGATTATGGCATACTTAAAAAAATAATGCTTTATAGGGCAAATCCTACACTACTTAATAATCTGATTTAAAGCAAGAATTTTGAAAGATTCCTTTAATATAATTTATCATAAGAAAACCAATTCAAAATTTCTAAAATCTGTTATTTTTATCCCTAAAATCAGAAACACCTGCAAACATTCTCTCTCTCTCTCTCTCTCTCTCTCTCTCTCTCTCTCTCTGTGTGTGTGTGTGTGTGTGTGTGTGTGTGTGTGTGTGTGTGTGTGTTTTAATTCAGAAGCTTCTTAATTCTGTTTGGTTTACCCTAGTCACAAAACTGGCTTCTAAAAGCATATTTATTAGGGAAAGCGATGTAGGTCCGTACACAAGACCTTAGTTTTGATTTCCATCACTGCAAAATTAAATACAGATAATAAAATGGGTCCTTTCACTACACTGTTGTTTGCTTAGAAAAAAAATCTTCCCATAAACATTAACCTATAATCCTAGCACTCTCAAGGCGGAGGCAAGTAGATCTCTAAGTTTGAGGCCAGCTGTAGCAGGCCTATCCACAAATAGGGATCGGTATTGTTAAACTGGGGTACATTCTGTTATTTTAGTTCCTAAAACCAGAAATAACCGAAAATAATTCTCCACTATTGTATGTACGGGTTTTCTGTTTTTTAATTTAGAAGATTCTTATATTAGCCTGTCCTAGTTAGGGTTACTATTGCTGTGATCAAACACCAGAGCCAAAGGAAAGGCAAGGAAAGGGTTATTTGGCTTAAGCCTCCAAATGTTCACTGGAGGAAGTCGGGACAGGAACCCAAACAGGGAAGGAACCTGGCGCAGGAGCTGAGATAGAAGCCATGGAGGGGAGTTGCTTACTGGCTTGTTTGCTATGGCTTGCTCAGCCAGCATTTTTATAGAACCTAGCACCAAAGCCAGGGGTGGCACCACCCACAATGGGCTGGGCCCTCCTCAATCAATCACTAATTAAGAAAATGTTCGACAGGCACACCTATGGCCTGATCTTATGGAGGCATTTTCTCAATCCAGGTTCCCTCCTCTCAGGTGACTATAGCTTGTATCACTTTGACATAAAACTAACCAGCACAGTATCACAAATGTTTTGGTTAAGCCACACACCCTGTGCACTTTTTTCTTAAACTTAACAACAGATCAAGAACAACAGAATTTGGACAAGCAGGTACACTTAAGCAGAAGCAAAACAAGATCCTAGACAATTGAAAGTTATGTTGCTTCATTCTTTTACTAGTTATATTACTTATAAAATGCAAACACATACATTGAAAGCTTCCAATCACTTTCAACAATAACTAAAAAAAAAAAGAAAAGACAAAGAAGTATCACACTAGTGTTCACAGGCAGGTGGGAGCTTTGAACTATGATCACTAACACACCAAACTATTTTCAACCCCAGGAAAGTAAAATTTAGATATAACAGTGAAACATAATTATGCTTACTAGCATTGCTAAGGAACTTATAGTTTAATTCAAGCATTACTTATTAGTAAATACTATATGTGAGGTTCTGGGTTAAGTACTAGGCATACAAAAGTGAATAAGGACAAGCTTCCAAATTCTAGGAGTGGAACAAAAAATAAATATTGTAACAATAACAACTCATTAGCGCGTGCCCGCCCTCACTCACACACACACCCAGGAGTAAACAAAGCATACTACTAAGTATGGTGGTAAGGGTACAAACTTTGGTCTTCCTAGGTTCCACAAGGAAATCAAAATCAGACCCAAGCCAAGCCTTGAAAAAGTAAGATATCACTCAGATATTGGCAGAGCCTTCCAGGCAAATGTGGTGTTTACCATGATTGTTAAGGTCAAGGAACTGCAAATGTAGTGAATGGCTTCTGAAGACCACTGAGACCGACTGTTGAAGTAGAAGCCATTTACAAATGTCTATGATGCTTCAAATTGGATCCTCTGGACAAGATTGGCACTGCTATTTAAAAAGGTAATTTTCATATTTTGTTTGATCTTTGTATCCAATATAATCTAATGATGGAAGTGTAAGACACAGTTCCAGCTACACTGTTTAAAAGTAATAAAACTAGGCCGGGCGTTGGTGGCGCACGCCTTTAATCCCAGCACTTGGGAGGCAGAGGCAGGTGGATTTCTGAGTTCGAGGCCAGCCTGGTCTACAGAGTGAGTTCCAGGACAGCCAGGGCTATATAGAGAAACCCTGTCTCGAAAAACCAAAAAAAAAAGTAATAAAACTTAGGCTTGAATTTCTGCACCTCCAAACTCCTTACTCTTCCCTCTTCATTACAGTATATTCTCTACTTTTGCATATGATGCAATTTCTGTCTCTGTAAAGGAAGTGCTAAAGATCACTGAGATGCTATTTTCCAGCTCTGAGAGTGGTTTAGTACTCCTACTGAATACTATGGCTTGAATCTGAATGTTTCCAGAGGCTCCTGTTTTGAACAGAAAGCTTTAGGAGGAGGGCTTACCTGGTAGAAGTAAGTCTATTAGAGTGTCCATTTGAGGGTTAAACTCAGCTGCTGGCTCAAGTCTTCTCTCTGCTTGTGGGTCTACTGCAATGTGGGCAGCAGGACACAAACATCTGCTATGAACTGAGCCCCTCCGCTACACCATCTCCCACAATGCAGTGGAAGTCCCTAAAGTGTGAGCTAAAATAAACCTTCTCATCCTTATGTTATTTCTGTAGGTTTCTGTCAGTGAGTCTAATACAGAGACAGAGAACAGATCCCACTAATGGTAAGAAACAGGTTCTCTCATGCACTGCTTCTCCATACAACTTCTATTGAGAATTTAAAACTATCAATGAAAACATTTTCTTTGAATACCTGAATTTCATTTCAAAACTATATCAGCGAAAGTATGAAAACACATGTGTGGCACTTGTAAAAGCAAAGGATAGAAAAAAAAATCCCCAATGTTCATCAGTAAGTACTGAGTGAAGAAAATGGTAATTATCCAACCCATGTAGCTGTAAACATCAAAGACATCATAGCTATCATATTATAATTTTTTTAAGAGTAAGAAGAAAGGCAGGTAAGTGCTCATGAGTAAGGAGTGAATTTAGGAATCCTTGTGTTACCTAGAATCTGAAACTGCGGCCACTGCAGAAAGCAGTTCAGCAGCTCCTCAAAACACTAAATGGTTTGATACAGTTTTCTAGCAGCTTAAGACCCTGGTTCAGCCACACAGAGAAACTATCTCAAAAAAATCACCCCCCCAACCCAAAACAACAACAACAACAACAACAACAACAACAACAACACAGTGCTGGTTTGATCCCCAGCACTAGGGAAAAATTGTTTGTTTGTTTGTTTGTTTTAAACGGAATTACTGAGCTGAGAGACAGCTGTGAGCCAATATCGCAGTGTCTGCTTATTTTCAAGTCTTTTGCTATTGCATGAAACTCACTCTCAAACTGTATCTGATGATTGTCTCAGTGGCAACCCTGCCCTGCTATAACAGCCATGAGATAAGCAACTTCTTCAGGGTTTCGTCAAATCTTTGAAGGCTTCTCTTAGAAACTACTTCCCACTTATGGACTCACTCCTAGGCTATCAAATTCAAAGAGGCAGTCCCGCTGACAATAAACTATATGGGATACTTGGGCAAATTTGAGAAGGCAGAGAAAGCCTATCATGCCATCATTCTGAATATCCCATGAACCCAAGAGCAATGAAGCAAGTCCTTCCCTTACTAGCAACTCTGACAAGTTATAAACAAGATCAGGAACAGAATTCAAATTAGTACACCATACATTTTACAGCTTCTTACAAATCTCTCATTTAATACTCACAAGCATGTCTAGATTTTTCCATTTCTGTTGCCTAAAATAAGTTATGAAAACAAAATGTTGGAATGATAGACAAATTGTCCAAAGTCTTATATCTATGCATGACAGTCAAAGCAGAACCTAAGTTAGTACAGGCATCCTTATCACTTGTTTCCAAGGAAATTATGACTTTGCAGTAATACTAGATATGAGGGTATTTCTAATTCAATCTTCAGCACATAGCAAAGACTATTACAACAACTATCACACCAGGAGCCAGCTTATGGCCATCAGATAATACCCCTTTCATATTATCCTAGTCTGATGGTTGAGGACAAATATTTCTCTTTATTAGTTAGACCTTTTATAGTCATAGGAAAGCAGAAAATGTTTTGTTCAATCTCTACAGCATTATCAAATATTTGGATAATTTAACATGCCTGCTATACTTTGAAATACTATGAATCGTGATCTTTCTACAAATTTCACCAGATTTATGTAAGACTTTGAAGCAGTGAGTATGTTTACTGTAAATTGAAAAATTCCAAATGTGGGCTCTGAAACACTGTCAAACTGATAAAAATATAAGACATTGTCCAAATTATATTACATTGTCATGTTAATATTAGAATATAGATAGCCAGGGTGTGGTGGCACATGTCTTTAATCCCAGAACTCAGGAGGCAAAGGCAGATCTTAACACCAGCCAGAGCTATATAATGAGACATTGCCTTAAACAAACAAGCAAGCAAACAAATAACAAAAACCATCACCTAGAGAGTATTTAGTGTGTACTAAATACTCTATAGGCATATTTAATTTTGCACTATAAAATCTTGTGTACTTACTAACCGTATTTTATTGTTTTTTGAGGCAGGGTTATACCCAGCCCAAACTGGCCTCTACCTCATCCTGTAGCAGAGAACTCTCATGAACTCCTGATCCTCCTGCCTCCACCTTCCAAGAACTGGCTTATATCACCACTGCAACCACCAGGCTACTGGTGTTACTTAAATCAAAGGAACTAGGTTGGCAAGGTTCACACAAATTGCCACCGTAACACTGCTTGAGTTCAAACACTAGGCTGCCTAGCTCCTAAACCCATATTCTTCATCAGACTTTTACTGTCTCCCTGTATCTAGTAAATATATCTTTCTCCTCAAATCTAAGACCATTACAGACACTTTTAAACCTAGGATCAGCCATAATTAATAAGACATAGCTTCTGAAGCAAAATTAAGAAGTACTGAAGAGTAAGTACCTTTAAGTAAGGCAATAAACTTACATAGAATTCTGAACCATCAGGAACAGAATTAGCATAACAAACTTTTCTCATTGCTTGAAAGTTACTTTTAAATTGATGTAAACTTGACATGATCAGGAAATCATCTTGGATGTTAAGAAGTCTGAGAGGGGGAAATACTATAACTTTAAAGAACAAAAGAATTCAGCCTTAAAAACATTACATTATGCTGGGTGGTGGTAACATACACTTTTAATCCCAGCACTGGATAAGAAGAGGCAGGTTGAACTGATTTCAAGGCTAACCTGGTCTACAAAGTGAGTTCCAGGACAGCCAGTGCTATACAAAGAAACTCTGTCTTGAAAAACCAAAAAAAAAAAAAAAAAAAAAAATTACATTATGCTGGGTGGTGGTAACATACACTTTTAATCCCAGCACTGGGTAAGAAGAGGTAGGTTGAACTGATTTCAAGGCTAACCTGGTCTACAAAGTGAGTTCCAGGACAGCCAGTGCTATACAAAGAAACTCTGTCTTGAAAAACAAAACAAAACAAAACAAATCACATTATATTCCATACTCAGCTACTGAATGTTACGTAATATTATACTGTTATCTATATAAAGCTATTTATTAGTTAAATATCAGAGATATAATCTCTGAAGAGGTATTATCACCCATGTTTTAGTGTTTTAAATTCTTTATAAAAAACATGTCTAAAAATAAATTCAAGAGTAAAATCTCTTTAAACACAAATTCTTCAATCTAGTATGACCCAAACTATTTAAATTCTCAAATGTGTAAGACAAAGTTAAAAACAGCACTATTTT
Organism: Apodemus agrarius; assembly: GCA_964023405.1. Lineage (NCBI taxonomy): Eukaryota > Metazoa > Chordata > Mammalia > Rodentia > Muridae > Apodemus > Apodemus agrarius. Next base: position 61,043,425 of record OZ030013.1, on the reverse strand, counting down.
CCTATTGTTTTTATCAAACACATGAGGTGAGTCATCTGGGAAGTCCAGGTTACTTTCTGGAGTGTCTTACCTCCATTGCTAAAGCTGCAGTCTGTTGGTCATAATGGTTCAGAAGATTAGGCATGAAGGTAGTATTGTAAGGCAAATCTTGGCACATCCTCAATGTTATAGGTTCACAAGAAAACAAACTGTGCCCACCTATCTGCCCCAGAAACACAGTCAAGAGCCAAAGATAAAAGACAATCCAGCTCACAGCCATTCTTCCTGGATCAGATGAGGATGTGTTTTAGATCAGTACACGCCTGCAGGCCTCAGCTTGAAAGTACCCCTTCTGTATCTGTTAGGCTCCTCAGTCAAAAACTCCCTGTACTGTCAAAGGACTGTTAACCTGGTCTCACAAAGGGCATTTGTTTTTGGTTTCACGATATGGGAAAATGACATCATCTTGTATCTTCTTTTCATTTTATTACATAGGGCACATCTGGCCAGCATATCAAGTCGATCAACCACATTCCCAAATCACAGATTCCATCTTAGGAGGAGAGTGATTTCTTTCTTGTTGAAATTATCTGAAAAATATTGAAAATGGGAAAGTTAATCACTTCTCAAAATACTGAAGACTTAACATTAAAATATCTGATGGGACATCATGCTGATTTAATAGAGAAAATACAAGGGTATTCAACAAAGTAACAGTTTTTCTATTTTATCATATATGATATAAATGTATATGTATATATTCACACACTAAAAATAGTCCTTAAATAATATTTAAAATTATATCTATTTTTAAAGATTTATTTTACTTATATGAGTACATTGTGGCTGTCAGACACACTAGATCTGTAATGATCCCATTACAGATTGTTGTAAGCTACCACGTGGTTGCTGGAAACTGAACTCAGGACCTCTGGAAGAGCAGCCAGTGCTCTTAACTATTGAGCCATCTCTCCAGCCCTATAATATTTTTATATTCTAAGTTACATATATAACACATGGTAGAGAATTCTGTCACAAGATATAATTGATCCAGTTCTAAAGTCCTTTCCATTGTCCCAAACTGTGTTTAAATGATTCTTATTGTAAAATAGCCTATGGAATTTCAAATTTATTGTACATGTTTTGGACATTGGTAGTACATTTTTATCTTAACTAACTTCATAGAAAGCAGTTGTGAAAGGTCTACGATGAGATTAAAGCTTCTTATTAATGCTGCCTTGTAAACACTGTCACTTAACCCATACTTTTCTTTCCTGAAAATTATTTACACATTACTTCTCGAACATGAGAATCTACAAGTAAATTATGAGATAATGTATAGAAAAAAGTAGCATTACGCATTAGGTGTTTGGGGCACTGAGATGTAGTTGACAAGGCTATATCTATCAACCAATACTGAGCTAACAAATAGAAGGTTCTAAAAGTATAACCAGCCAGTTTTGCCAATGCTGCATCTTTTTAGATAACACAAAAATGTAATGCCATATTTACTCCCCTGGAATCTCAAACACATGACCAACAAATGGTCACCATAAGGCCTAGCTATATAGACAAGCCAGAGTAGGGCTAGGAATGATTCCCAGTTAGGGTTAACTTCCTCTAATCTGCATAACTCCCCCAAAGAGAGACATTGCCTAAGGACCACTACATAAGGAATAACTTCTAAAGATGGTCCTAAACAAATGTCCTGTAAGTCAGGTCTTGAGAAATGCTATGCTAAAACAGAACAAGCAGAAGAAAAAGTATATTTATATATAATAATCTATAGGAAATTAAGAAGTAAATGGATATAAAAAATAACTAATAGGGCTAAAGAAATAGCTATGGGCTTAAGAGCCTTTGTTGCTCTCACAAAAGAATCAGTTTTGGTTTCCAGCACCCACATGGTAGTTTACAACTATCCATAACCCCAGATACAGAGGATCCAATGCCCTCTCTGAGGGACCCAGATATGCACATGGTGCACAGACACCATGCAGGCAATCACTCATACATATAAAATATAATGATTAAAAAAAAGTATCAAAGAACAAAAGAAATACACACATGGCCAATAAACGCAAGAAGCGATGTTTAACCACTAATAAAAAACTTCAAATAAAAAGGCAAACATAATACTTCTGCCAATCCAACATACAAAACCAACAATGACAGAGCAAAGTATGGCATGAATGGCAGGGAAGAAATTATATTCAGCATTTCAAAATGCTTGAGATAAGAATCTAAACTAGTTGATATTTTTTTTAATGAGTACTTATGAGGCTAGAGAGATGGCTCAGTGGTTAACACATACTGCTCATCAGAGACCCCCTGTCCAACTCCTGAGTGCAGGTGGCTCACAACCACCTGGAACTCCCATTCCAGGGGATTCAAAATCCCTCTTCTGGCTTCTTTAGGGACTGCAGGCACATGATAAATAATTTTTAATAACCTTTTAATACCAAAAGATTTCAAATGGGCACAACTTGATCCACCAAACCTATTCATAATTTTTTCCTGAAGGACAAAAGTGCATGTGGTATACAACTGAAATATTAGCAAAAGTAATTTATAACAACCTAAAAAAAAGCCCTGAAAATAACCAAAAAAAAAAATTACCAATAGTAGTTTGGTTAAGGTGGTACAATACATGATGAACTATTAAACAGACACTAAAAAGATAAACATGACTCACAGCACACTACAGTGGTCCTATGTACTCAACACCACAAAGACCTGTGCTCAATCCCTGACATAGCTCCTCCCTTCCAAAAGATGCACATAGATTGTATTTATTAACATAATAACATGATAAGCAAAAAAAAATTAGAGTTGGAAAATGCTCAGTAGGTAAAGCACTTGTAGTGTTAAGTATAAAGCACTGAGTTCAATTTCCAGAACCTACATAAAGCCAGATACAATAACACACATCTGTAATCCCAGCATGCCGACAGGGAGAGGGAGCACATATAGGAGAATGACAGCGTACTTACATACCTACATAAATAAATCTTTAAAAAATAAAAAAAGGGAACAGTATGCATATATAACTTCTGTCAGAAAAGCATACATGCAAAGAACCCAGCTCTTTCAGCCTGATGTCATGGTGCATGCCTATAATCCCAGAACTCAACAAAAGGATTACAAATGGAGAATAGTCTGGGCTACAAAGTATGGCCATCTTTTTTTTTTTTTTTTTTTTTTTTGGTTTTTCGAGACAGGGTTTCTCTGTGTGGACCTGGCTGTCCTGGAACTCACTCTGTAGACCAGGCTGGCCTGGAACTCAGAAATCCGCCTGCCTCTGCCTCCCAAACACTGGGATTACAGGCGTGCGCCACCACGCCCTGCCCAGTATGGCCATCTTTAAAAGAGGAAGGGCATTTCAATTACTTAAAAATAATATAAGTACCTTATGGAATTTTATGAAAGACCTGATTTTGTATTACTTTGTGTATAAGGGACAGAACTTCAAACCTACAAATGTGTGCTGAGTGGAAGACAAGAATAAATACTAGTTGGACCATTTATTGACTGGTAATTAAAGCAACAAGCCAAGGGATATACTACTTGTATTACTGCAGGTAGTAAGAAAAGCAGAGGAGTAATAATTTAGTATGATTCAAATAGATTTTTCAGGCCAGCCAGCCAGCTCATCAAGTAAAAGCACTTGCCACTGGGCCTGGCTGACAGGAGTTCAATCCCCCGAAGTCACAGGACAGAGAGGAGTAACTCACCAAAGTTATCCTCTGATCTCCACATGCATTGTCTCACATACACATACAAATAAAACACCAAACAAAATTACTTTTTTGGTGGTGGTGGTGGTGGTATTTGTTTTTCGGGACAAGGTTTCTCTATGTAACAACAGTCTTGGCTGTCTTGGAACTTGCTTTGTAGATCAGGCTGGCCTCAAATTCTCAGAGATCCTCCTGCCTTTGCCTCCTGAGTGCTGGGATTAAAGGCAAGCATACAATGCCTGCCAAAACTTGGCTTTTTTAACACTGAAAAATTCAGTTTACCTATCAGCCCCAAATGGTGTGTGTGTGCTTTAAAGCACCCTGTACACATCCCATATGACATTTGAACAGTGAATTGCCTATACATGTGTACATATACACACATATGCATGTGGGGGTAAGGTGTAAGCTCAGGTGTTTTTCTCAGAAGCATACACATTGCTTTGCTGAGATGACCAAGTCTCTTACCAAGGGCCAGCTAGGCTGTCTAGTGAGCCAGTCTCAACAATCTACCTGTCTCTGAAGCTGGATTAGACACATGCATCTTCTACACAGGGCATCTTTTTTTTTTTTTTTTTTTTTTTTTTTTTTGGTTTTTCGAGACAGGGTTTCTCTGTGTAGCCCTGGCTGTCCTGGAACTAGCTCTGTAGACCAGGCTGGCCTCGAACTCAGAAATCCACCTGCCTCTGCCTCCCAAGTGCTGGGATTAAAGGCGTGCGCTACCACCGCCCGGCTCCAGGGCATCTTTTATATGTATATGTAACAAGGATCAGGTCTCATTTGTGTATCTACTGACTAACCTTGTCTATAGTCCCTGAAATACTTGGTTCTAATCAGAATCAGGAGAATGTGCCATTTTTCTTAAGGCTCATTCATGGAAAAACTCTAACCTAAAAATGAGTGAAATGTTGAAAGACTATCTTCCCAGGCTGGCTAACAGAGCCAAGTCCAAACAACTCAGGTGGAAAAAGCAGGAAACAGATAATTCTGGACTTGAAAAGATAAAATATAGTAACCCATTAAATAAAGGTTGAGGTTATTTGGAAGCAATATTTTGATCATTATACTTTTTATTTTTTTGGCAAAAATCTGTAGGATTCCAACAGAATAAAGCAGCCCATTGAGCTAACAGAAGGAGTGGACAGTTCTGGGTGCCAGCGTCCAAGCAAAGCTGAATGCATGACAGCACTGCGGGTTAAGAGGCACGCTCACCTGTCCATAAGCAATAGAAAATATTTGGAAAATTGATTGTTAGTGTTTGGTAACATTCTAGACTAGGGCTAGGGACACAGCTTGATGTTAAAGTATATTCCTAACGTGTGAAGCCCTGGTTTGAGTTCCTATACTAGGTGGGGCATGGGAAATACTTGAAATGTATAAATTTTTAATTTTATGAATGTAGATCATCAGAAATCTGGTATTTTCCAATTATTGTCTATTTTGATGAGGAAAAAGTAAATGTCTTTAAAATTAACTTAGCTGAGCACATGATCTGAAGGACAGCAGGAAAAAGATGAATGAAATGTTGAAAGGCTATCTTCCCAGGCTGGCTAACAGAGCCAGATCAAAACAACTCAGGAGGAAAAAGCAGGCGGGTCCTAGATGCAACCACGGGAAAACTGTGCCACAAGGGGCTTATCAAGAAAATGGCAACAAAAGTCTATGTTCATAAATACTTTTCTATCACTTTCTTCACAGACAGGGTCTATCTCACTATTCTTAGTTTACATTTAATTTCGACACCCTGTAATATAGGCAGTTCAGAAATGTCATCTGTAAGTTCTGATGTAGTGTACATACACTAGCTACAGTGTGCAAAGCTAGGATGCTCCCATCTTTCAGACACATTTTTCAAGAACGCATCGCAAAGGATTAGCAATGGGTTGCTTTCAGTCAGTCCCTCTGAAGGAAACCACTGTCTTTTTAGAAAAATATTTCTACAACCTATTCCAGTATCACTTCCCTTTTCCTAAAGCCTACTCAGTATTTGGCCTATTATTTTCCATTTCTTACTGGGGGGTTATATGTGTGTCTGTACTCATATGTGTGCCTGCATGTGCCAGGCATTTTCCTCTAGTGCTTTACACCTTTTTTTTTTTTTTTTTTTTTGAGACAAGGTTTCTCACCAAAACCAGAGCTCACCAATTATCTAGATTCAAGCCCCCAGGATCTTTCTGTCTTTCTGTTTCCATCTGGCTAGCACTGGGTTACAAGCACCCACTGCCACATAGGGCTTTTTACATGGCTGTGGAGAATCCAAATTCATGTCCTCACACACAGCAAACACTTTACCAATGAAGCCACCTCCTCAGCCTTCTATATCTTATGGTTAAAGAAAAAAATCATCCTCACAAAATTGCCTCTTAGCTATTGCAAAAAAAAAAAAGTTTCTATAACATCATATTTAATTCATAGAATCTATATCTGTATTAATATCAGAGTAATTCTTTTCTGATCTTTTTTACTATAACAATCATTTTTGCCTGAGGCGAGGAGTGAGCCAGCATCTCTTGTAGCTAAGGTTATCATCTGACTCCTGAGCCTCCTGCCTCTCTCAAGTGCTACAAGGGATGTGCGTTAGAGCCCATCACCTTTCTAATTTTTAAATTTCATTTTGCCATATGCTAATTACAATCATCTAATCTTTCATTGTGCTGAGTGGTATTGCTTAAAGAAATAGTACTTCTAGATTCAGAATTTAAAACAAATGTTAGGCACCAAATTTCAATTAGACTGACAAACTAGTAAGCACTGAAACTAAGACAAGCAAACAATCTTTCAAAATTAACCTGTAAATAAAACTGGAAATTCTGCACGCTTGGTTGGTTTTGTTTGCAGTACTGGGGGTACCAGGTAAGCACTCTACCAGTTGTGCTGTATTCCCAATCCTAAAGTTGAATAGAGGCTGGCAAAAGAGTAAATAAAATAAATAAAGGTGGTCAAAAAACTCTGAACTTTTGTGAGGAAATAGCAAGTCCTCATGTTTTTCCCTTAACAAGACCATATGCTCTGTGTGTTCTGACTAAAGTACTGTTTTGGTGAGACATAATGAGGGGGAGACTGGAATGTGTTAAGCTCACTCCCTGAGTTATAGTCTTCAGAAGCTTCATTTATAGTGCATTCCCTGGATGCACTGAAGCTAGTGGTTCCCAGAATGATAAACTAGAAATCGGAGAGGGAGGCCATCTCTGAAACAGCAGCTAAAGCCTCTGCGAGTCAATGAAGAGTTGCTATTCCCAGCCTCACAAGCATCACCACTGAAAACTCACTTTCTTTCCTCAGAACCTTACTATAGCTCTCTGCCTTGATCTCTTCTGAAAGAACTTAATGATGTGCTTAGAATTGTTGCCTACCACCTGCCTCCTGAGAACAATCCATATACTAATACGCTCAGAAGGCTTTGGCTTGGTTTTTTGTTTTGTTTTGAGAAAAGATTTCTCTATACAGTCCTGGGGGTCCTGGAACTGGCTATGTAAACCAGGCCAGCCTTGAACTCACAGAGATCCTCCTTCAAGTACAAGGATAGAAGGCGTGTGCCACCACACCTGATTTCACACTCAGAAGTTTTACATACAAAATCATTGTAGAGTTTTAGGAACAAACTAATATGAAACCTAAGTTGGATAGATCCCCAGCCCCCAGAGGTCTAGCATGGAAACAATCTTTTGTAAGCAACCCCCACTTTTCTTGCTAGACGATACAGGTTTCATGGTGTATTATACGAAGAATTATACTGTATTATACACTTCACTATTAAGTTCCTCTCAACCCTTTCTCCTTCAAATATCTCAAGCATGGAATTTAAAAAAAAAAATCCACTTGAAGACCCAAAACAGAAAATAACGTTCAAAGAAATCTGGGGAAAAAAAAATAAAAGGGATGAGGAGCCCACGGTCACTTTTTCTTCCATTAACAGAACCTTACTAGCCTTTTAAAAGATGAGATGCACATTATTACTAGACAAAAGGGGGGAAAAACAGGAAAGATCGAACAGAATTCTAGATTTTATTTTAAAACATGCCTATTTTCCTAACAGTTTCAAAGCATTTGGGGACAGACAGATCAACACTACACACTGTGTTACTAGGTATAGGGATGCCTGGTAAGAGCTGCCACTGGGTTAGAGTTTATCTTGGTTTTATCCTTCCAAATATTTACACTCCTTTCGCTGGCTCCTTAACCCTGAGTCTTTTTACCTTTATGCTGTGGTTCAAGTAAATGTGTCGTTTCCCAAGGGTTGGGGTGGTGGTGGTGGTGGGGGGTTTGTTTAAAGGTAAAGATAGAACGTAAAGCCTTACTGCCTTGAGGACCTCCTCTCCTCTCTTTCTAAGAAAGTGGTCTACCACGCAGCCTATTCTGGCCTATAACTTTCTGTGATTCTCTTGCTTTAGTTCCCGATTACTCAAATTACAGGCATGAGCCATTGTCATGCACGTCTTGAGTACCCACTTCTTAATACACAACTCAGGATTTATCTAGTTCTCTTCTAGCCCATTATGGCACCAGCAGACCCCTGAGGCCCAATGCGTGCTGAGGAGGAGGGAGGTAGCATCCTTAAGCCCTGCTGGTCTTTGTTTCCTTGCTCTCATGTACTAGGTTTGCAAAGTAACCCAATTCCCATCAACAAACATTCTGGATGTACTGAAGGACTTTTGTACCGTGAGATTTAGAGCTGGTGCGTCTGTTCGACAGCCTGAGAAATTTAGAAAGGAGCTAAAAAATCTGATTTTTTTCATTTACATTGGGGCGAAAACCCAGACCTCTCGGGTCGTGGTGTTTTTCAACTTTAAGTCTCTTCTGTCTAATTAATGGCATGAGCTTTTTTTTTCTACCCACAAAATGGAAAGAATAGGAAAACGGAGGAGAAAAGAAAAATGAAAAAGCCCTCTTCTCTTCCCTTGAGGCAGTCCCTACCTCCAAGAGTCCCAAGATGCGAAAAACCTACGGGATGTTTACAACCTTAACGTTCCCCGCATCTCGGTGCCTTTATTCCAGAGGCTATGAATCCACCGCTGCATCCTAGGGCAAATCCGCCAACCCCAAGTCCCCACCGCGGGGGTAATAGGGGAGCGCGCGGCGCTGGAGGCTCCGACTTTGCAAACTGATGGGCAGCAGGGGACAACTTTTGGGTGTTGGGTGGCAGGGGTCGGCCGGGGGCTGCAGGGCAGCAGTGGCGCCGGTGCCCGGCGCATCGTCCTCTCGCCCACGCCCCCGCGGCGGCGCCGAGCGCAGAAACCGGCTGGGGCCGGCCTCGCTCCCCGCAGGCGACCGGCGCGGGGACCCGCCGCGTCCACACTCGCACAGGTTGCCCGGCGCGGGCGGGACGTACCGGCCCCGCCGCTTTGCCCGGGCATCCTAGCTTAGCGCTGCCATGGCCCCGGCCTCGAACTCCGCGCCGCCCACTCCGACCCCGCTCGGGCCCGGCCGCTCGCCAGCCGCAGCTCCGCGCCCGCCTCGGCAGCGCCGGCCTCGGGCTTTTGTTCGGCCGCGACGCGAGCAGCGAGCGCCGCCTGACGAGGGGCGGCCGGGCTGGGGCAGTCGTCTCGGCGCTCTCCACACGCTCCGCTCCTCTCCCGCCCTCCCGGCTCCAGAATAAACGTCGGCCGCAGGACTCACCTCACCGCCGGCCTCCGGGCTCTCCCGGACAGCGCCGCTGGCCCCGCAGGCGGCCGCGCGTCCCTCAGGTCCCCAGAGCGGCCGAGGACCGCCGGCGCGCCGAGCCTTAGCGAGCGTCGGGGCGCGCGGCCCGGGGAGGAAGGTGCGCGCGCACGTGCCGCGCATGCGCGCTGCGCCCAGCCGCCTAGCCTGATCCTAGCTGTACAACGCTGACCCTCTTCGTTGTTCTCAGCCTGGCATCCTAGGTGATAGTGACGCCTTGAGCTGCCACACGTCGGCTTGGTGGTTCCCAGCGCTGGAGGCATTCATCTGGTCCTCCTTGCAAAGACTGCCCGAGCCAAGCTCTCAGTGCGGGTCCACCAACCCCGGCTCTGAGAACCAGTGTGCCAATCTCGGACCTCGGGGACCCACGGTGGAGGGTAGTGCCGCGCACAGGTAGCAAGGGACCCCCGGCCTGTTGCATCGCTGCACTCTGACCGGTCAAGCAGGTGCACGCTTTGCGTCCTCTCCACCAAGACTCTACTATAAACAGAGCTGGTGTTCACTGGCGGCACGCCTCATCTTCTACTTAAAAGGCTCCCCACCCCCTTTGCTATTTGCACGACTTGAGGAGACGAAAGAGTCTTTAGAGGTCATCTAAATACAATTTGTTTTCCCCAACAGGGAAAAGAACGCTGAGAAAGGTTGAATATCTTACTTAAAGTCACACAGCATGTTAATGGAAGAGTCTGAATTCAATTAATCGTGATTGCATTTCTCTTTGTTACAGCGTTTTGCCTTTCTTTCTTTTTGTACATCTTCAATCTAGAGTCCATGGCACCATTTGGTTCTCTTGCTAGCTCGTAGGACTTACAGCAACATTGGTCCTGTGGCAAGTGAGTGTACTTGACACTACTGACCCTTATGTTTATAAATGACTAAGATGGTAATATATGGGCTAGAGATACGGCTCTGTTGGTAAAACACTTGCAAGCAGAAGAAACTGAGTTACATCCTCAGAACCCACAAAAAAAAAAAAAAAAATCAGTCCTAATAGCAGGCACTTGTGGTCCCAGTGCTGGGGAGGTGGAGCCAGGGTGATTCCTGGGGCTAACTAGTCACTCAGCCTAGCCATTTGGTGAATCCCCAGCCCAGTGAGAAATTTGTCTCAAAAAAACTAGATGGACAGCAACTGACTAACATACCTGTAGTTGATCTCTGGCCTGTAGGTACACACACATACACACACACACACACAGAGAGAGAGAGAGAGACAGAGAGACAGAGACAGACAGAAACAGAGTCAGAGGGACAGACATATAATAATTTTTAAAAGGTTCTCAAGTAATGTAGTGAATACAGAAAAATCTTGTGCTTAGGTCAGGGTCAGTCTCACATCAGAACTGATAGAATTGATAGAGCAGCATGATAAAATCTGAAACAATTTCCATTTTCCTTATTGACACTTGTGCAGCCACATTTTTTTGAGACAATAATATTGATTCCTAGGGCCATTCCAGGCAAGTCAGCATGTCCCAGGGACCCAGAGGTGTCTCTTGATGAGAGTAAATAAAGAGGCAGGTGGTGTGTGGGAGCGGAGGAGGAACTCTGTGATCGCTCTGTGTATTGCTAATCCTCACAACCAAGGCATTGGAAGTGTGCTTGCTGGGCAGGCCTTCTTACTCAGTGTACATGTCACGCTGTAGAAGCAGACACAGGCAATGCCACTGCTCGCAGCAGCAGATGGGAAGGACACAGACACAATTACAAATATGTCAACATCGTCAAGTCCCATAAATGCAATACTGAGCAGAAAAGGAAACCACTATATGTAAGTGGTGGTGCACCTTTTAAAACTGGCAAGAATAAATCAGTTGTAAGAGTGAATATCTAATGAAACTGTCAGAAAAGGAACAAGAAGGCTGTGCACAAAAGGTTTTCTAGACAGACAGGACAATGGCATCTGTGTGCAGAAAGGACTACTGCATATCTGGTAAACACACACACAAACACAGGGCGGGTGAGAGAGAGAGAAGAGCATGTATATGGTGGAAACATCTTAACATCTTTGTAGAGACACAAGTATTTGTTCTAAAAAGTCTCTAAGCTTTTCTTTATGTGTGATATGTTCCACACAGAAGTTATGTCAAAGTATCACAAGACACTGGGCTATGTGTGCATGTTCCCAAGGAACACAGTGGGAATGGGGTGACTCACAGGAACACAGTGGGAACGGGGTGACTCATTCCCCTTTGGGGGAGCACTCAGTTGGAGGAGCTGTAGGACATGAGGAGACCCAGAAGGTACTGGTAAGAGCAGAGATGAAAGGGATCGCCTATGAGGAGTGGAAACATTCGAATCCCACAGGGTAACTCCAGGTGCTCTCTGTGTGCCTCCCTCTCCCTTTCCTTCCGTGCTGTAACCACTAATAGAAAGCCTTTAACAAGCAGGAGCTTCACAGAGAGACTCAGCCACCTAGGTAGGCATTGTTAAAACTGGTCCCTTTCTGGATGAACCCGTTTTGTTTTTTTTTTTTAAACCATAAATGTTAACTGGTAATGCATGGTAATTTAGTATGACATCTTTACCTGCCTCCCCCAGGCCACCCCCTCACATCCCTAAAGGCTTTGTCTATTCATTTACATACAAGCTGGTCATTTGGAAAAACCACTAAGTTGGAATCCAGACAACCTAGGTTCTCATTCCAGCTTGGCCACTTACTGATCCATTGTTAACTTGGAAAAGCACCAACCTCTATGAGATCCACTGTCCCCTTTTCACTCAAATGGGAGATATGCAAACACTGTCTATTATATATATATATATATATATATATATATATATATATATATATATATATATATATATATATATATATATATCCCCTGAGCTTGAGCCCTGGACCTATGTGATGCAGAGAATCGACTCCTGAGAGTTGTTTCCTGACCTCCTCTACACATGGGACACGCAAGCCAACACTCAGACATAGATACACACATGTAAATAAACCTAAATTTAAAACTACACTATTAAAAAATAAAAAATGACAAAACACGTAGGATCTGTAGGATTGCTTAAGTTGGAGGTGTCCGTTGTTTTAGCAAGCAAAGATGGTTTGGGAAGTTGTTGTATTTGTTTTAGGTACTGGAGTTAAGTTTTGGTTCGCTGCTGCTTATCAAAATTGCTTTGCACTGTGGATGCCGGCATGGGATTTCAAACTTCTTGGAATTCTCCAGAACTTGATATCACAGCTACTAGATCCTTGGGCCTTACGTTGGTTATTTACACATTACACTCTTCGGTTTCTCTCATTAGATTTCTCTTATGTTTTAGACAGGGTCTTGGAGTTCTGGCTAGTCTCCAACTCCCTTTTGAGCCAAAGCTTTCCTAGGAACCCGAACTGACCCTCTTGCCTCCACCTCCGGAGTGCTAGGATTGCAGGCTTGAGCCACCATGCCCGCCTTCAGATTTCTTTTTTTTTTTTTTTTTTTTTTTTCTTTCTTTTTTAATCCTTGCATTCTCTGGTTCTCACTACAAGGTGGGTGCTCAATACATTTAGCTAATTAAATGTGACTAGGTCTTAAAACCTAAATTCAGAGTTATTCTTATAAGGGCGTGCCATCTGCTGGTTCCCTGGCGTATTGGTCACTCGGCTGGGGGCAGCTCCCCCACGACCTCCCTTTCCCTCTGCAGGTGCTTTTTTCCCTCAACCAACCCGTAGCCAATTTTTATCTCCTCCAACCCTCTTCCACCGTCTGGGCAGTTTTAAAATCTGGCACAATGGAGTCTGAGTTTCGGAGCTCCCGAGTGACCAGAGCAACAAAACTGAGCATGCTCGGTCGCGAAGAGCTGTTTTGGGACACAAACGCAGCGCAGCGAGTCTTGAAGGAAGATTTTTCAAGGCTGCTGGTTTCAGGATTGGATACAGCTTCCGCCAAGCATTCTATCAAGATATTACAGCTCCTCCCACTCACCCGACCGTCACACTTTCTCCTTTTATCTCTGTGCCCAATTTTGGAGCCAGCCTTCCTTGGATGCCCTGGCCAATCAAGAGACCACACATTGTTGCCTAAGAGACCCCGGATGCCAGCGACAGGATTTATAGATGGCGATTGGACTGCGTGAAGCGGTGAGGTGGGGGCTGAAAGGAGCCAAAGAAAGCTGTCCTAGTGCCACGATAGCAACCCCAGAACCAGAGGCTTGAAGAAGGAGGCCAGCTGCGGAGGTGAGCAGTGGGTAGAGCAGAAAAAAAACATGGAGATTCTGAGAGAGCTCCCCAGCTTCCCAAAAGCTTGCCGGGGCTCCTGGGGATTAAAGTGCGCTGCAGTTTCAATGGCTGCTTCATACCTCTGAAATTAACAACCAACAATTACAGCGCAGGTCAAGCAGTAGCTTTGAAAACCATGCATTACAGTGCTTATTTAGGTTTTAACTATTTGAATATAGGGTGAATTCATATTTAAACCTACCCACCCTCTATTTCTGATACTGTATGAGATTCCCTTTGTCTGGTTTCACTACAGTGTACTGTGGGAGAATTGTGTGTTAACAGAGAAACTCAATCCTAGTCTTCATTGTCACTCCAAATAAAACTCTGACAACACTGAGCGTTTCCTCTGTGCCAGGATCATCATGTTCTGAGTTTCAGTGTGTAATCCCACAAGGTTTAATCCTCGAACTGCCCATCCCCATGCCCCACCATGACATTTTTCCCCTTCCATGGAATAACATTTATTGAGCATCGACTATGTGCAACTGTGATTGGAATTTAAATGAGCAGTGACAGAATACACACGCCCCAAAGCATCAGGGTCGCATGCCACCATCCTCACAGTGGCCAGGCTGTCAGTGGATCTGGACAGAATACAGGAAAAGGGGAAACTAGGCTGAAATAGTTACATTGAGTTGACTCAGGCTTCGCGTTGAGGAATTGGAACTCCAGTCATTATTAATGAGATGACAAGGTTTCTGAGTTGAAAAGTGACTTCACTGACTGGTCATTTAAAAACAATCAAACAGGGCTGGAGAGATGGCTCAGCAGGTAAGAGCACCCGCACCAACTGCTCTTCCGAAGGTCCTGAGTTCAAATCCCAGCACCCACATGGTGGCTCACAACCATCTGTAAAGAGATCTGACGCCCTCTTCTGGTGTCTGAAGACAGCTACAGTGTACTCATGCATAATAGTAAATAAATAAATCTCTAAAAAAAAAGGAATTATAACTTAAATGAAAAAATAAAAATTAAAACAAACAAAATATTTGGGAGTGGCAACACAGACACTGGAAGAGGCAGGTGGATCTTTGCTAGTTTAAAGCCAGCCTGGTCTACATAGCAAGTTCCAGGCCAACCAGGGGTATGAGGCAGACTCTATCTCAAAACAAAAACAAAATCGAGACAGAACAAAACGAACCTTAGGGCTTGGAATGTCAAATACTTGGTAGAGTGCTTGTCCAGCATGCACAAAGCCGGAACCCAGCTCTGTGTAAATCAGGTGTGTGGCGCACACCTGCAATCCCGAACTTGAGAGAAGCAGACAAGAGGATCAGACGTTTAAGGTCATCCTTGACTACATACGCGGGTTTGAGGCTTACCTGGGATAGGTCCTTAGTAAAAGTATTGTGTAATGGAGATGGTGTGACACCTGCTTGGCTGTTGAACATAGCCTGCCATATGGAGCCTGGGCCTTCTTTCTACAGTTTTATCTCAAGGAACATGAAACATAATGACAGGCAGCCATTACAAGGAAAGGGAGTCAGAAGTGCTTGCAACTTGCATCTGTGGACAGGGATGAGACAATCTTCGTCGTCTTGGTAGACAGGGTGCAATTACTTCTTGTGCGTGTTGTGTGAAAACTGCTTTGCTTTGAATAGTTGCCAGTGGTCTATTTGTGAATTTGTGTATGCATGCAAACTATGTACACTGTTCATCTTCGGGGATTCAGGGAGGAGGGAAAAACCAAAAAAGGATAATTACAAAAGGTAGGTAAGACATCCCGACCGGTGCTTCTTCCTGTCACCAAGAGCTGTGCCTCCCGGCTAGCCCCGCCTCATGGCTAGCCCCGCCTCACGGCTAGCCCCGCCTCCCGGGAACCACCTCTGTTCTGAAGAAAGCCAATTCCAAACTGGTTTTCAGACCCAAGGAACCAGGGGGAAGAAAACAGCTTGTGCAGACCCTTAGGGTGTCTTTAAGAAAAGCTACTTTCGCTTCATTCAGAAATGGCACATAGAATACATCAAATGGCTTTCCACACACACGCTGGGAAGCAAGGGAGCTCTCAGCTTAACACAGAGATTTTTAACCTGGGGGAAGCAGAATTTTAGCTTCCTGTGTATTTTTCTAGGAAGAGATGCATAGATTTTATCCCAGAGGCTTTACGATTTTTAAACTAGCTACTGTCTTAAAAGAAGAAGGGGGCTGGGCACGGTGACAAACTCTAGTAATCACAGTGCTGGGAAGATTGAGGAGGATCTTGAGTTTGAGGGCAGCCTAGACTACAATAAGTCCCTGTCTCAAAATAAATAAATAAATAAATAAATAAATAAATAAATAAAACAAGCAGTATACAGTTTTACCTGGACCGATATGAACTTGGTAGCGTTGCTTTTATCTGTAGTTTGCCTGCTCACCTGTGTGTATATCTCTGGCTGTTAGTTAAAAATGCTATAATAAAATTATTTCTTGTGCCTTTTACAACATAGCTAAAAATGTAGTGAGGTAGACATTAGCTGAGAAAGGCCCAAAGGCTAATCTGAGCCCCTTCACACCAGGGCTTCCAGGGCAGGACCTGGGAAGGTGTTCACTACTGAACACTTCTCAACACTGTTCATTTATACAGTTGTCTCAGCCAGTTCTACTTGTGTGTGCAAACCCACCTTCAGAGAGGGGGATGGTAGAGACACTGAGGGCAGACGCTGACACTACTGTTCGTTATAAAATAATCCATCATGGTCCCCCAAAGTACAGGTTTTGGGCATTCTGTATCTGTCAAGTTCTAAGACTGAAGGAGGTTACTAGTTACTCAGGCCGCCTTTTACACCATGGCAAGACTTTTCCTCTCTTTATCTTCCAAGCATCATTTTAGAGATACACAGACATAGGATTTTTTTTTTAAACTGCACAAAGTGGGGATAGAGAGATGGCTCAGAAGTTGGGGTGCTTGTTGTTCTTGTAGAGGACCCAGTTTCAATTCCCAGCATCCACATGATGGTTCACAACCATCTATGGTTTCAGTTCCAGAGGACCCGATGTCCTGTTCTGAAGTCATCAGACACCAACCATGTGTGTGGTGCACACACAGAAATAAATAAATTTAAGAAAAAAATTAAAAATAAAGGAACTAGTATTAAAAAAACCACAATGTTAATAAAAGTTGCAAAACTAGACACAGCACCTAGCTAACAGAAGAGGAAAGGGTGTGTAGCTCCTGGGGGTCCGACGAGCAGGGACAGCATCACAGTCTGCTCAGGTAACAATACAGAAAAGGATAAGCCACCTTCAGGCCATCGGTAACATGATCCAGTCACCCACCATCTGTTGTCAGGAGAGGGCTACTGATGGCCCCCAAAGGAAGACAGAAAGCAGCAACTGGACACCTCTAAAATCAGCCAGCCAACCCACACCCGTGGAGAAAAACAATTCCTTATGGAAATTAAGCTACCTTGATTAAAAGAAGGCAGAGCGTATACCAAATAATCAAAACCTGCAGAATTTTCCCAATAAACGTGTCTATCCATCACCAAAGCCATGGCTTTGACCACTACATGTCTGTTCCTTGAGTATGACTTAGGCTGAAACGTTTTTACACTAAGACCAGAGAAGGAGACTTAATGGCACAAGGACAAAAATTAGATGTTTGTTTTGAGACAGGATCTTACTGTGTAGCTAGGGCTAGCCTCAAAATCTCTATGAAGACCAATATTGCCTTAAATTCAAAGAGGCTCATCTACCTCTGCCTCCCAAATGTTGGGGTGAAGGGTGTTATGTGCACTGTGACCCTCAATTTGAAGCACTTCTCTCTCTGGCCAATAAACTATGTTCTGAGCTAAGGATGCCTCTGAGTTTCCCCCGTGATCAAGTGGTTCCGTTCCTCTTCCACTCATGATGATCTTGGACAGGGTATGTAACCTCAGGGAGCCTGACTTTTTCCAGTGGTCTAAGGAACTGAACCACAACCTTACCACCAGCTCATTATATACTTGTACAGATCAGACATATGAAGTCTTTGACATAAACCAGGTTCTCAGTAAATAATCTACCCACCTGTACCTTCTCTCAACATACAAAAACAAAATGCCTTCTCTCAACATAAAAAAACAAAATACAGACAAACAACAACAACAACAAAAAAAAACCACATTAATTCTATTTGGTTCTCAGAAGATTCAACGATTCATTTCTCCTGATAGGTATAGTCTTTCTTATGGAAAAATACCAGTTCATTTCATGATGGCATTTGCACCTCCAAAAAGCATCGATGGCCCAAAGATGCAGACAAAGATGAGTACCTGGACACCTCTAAACCATCAACTTCTGAATGACCAGGTAAGTGGCCAGAGGTACTTTATCATTTGGGTCTGTGGGGAGGGGGGAGTAAAATTCTGATCATCAGAATGGGGGTAGGAATTGTTTAAGATGGCAACATCTGTGAACAAAAGACAAAACAAACCATTTATTTAAAAACAACAACAACTTTATTTGTATCTCTGCTATGTGGACAAGACTAAAAATAGATCAGAATCCTGCCCAAGGGAAAAGTTGTCATTCTTTCCTGTACTTGATTCTCACTGGATCTCCTTGGAGCCAACAGAATTTGGGGACGGGAGGAAAGATGTCCAGGAAGGATTTCCCTGCCCTGCCCGAATCCCCGAGTTTCTGGATGAAATTAAGGTCACTTAGCGAATACATTTCAGCCAAGTACTCATGAGACTGATATTCTCCTAAAAAGTCTACTTTCCAGCTGACTTCTAGGGAGACACATGTAAAATACCCCTGATAAAGGATGGTAGCATGTGGCTAAGGGTTGAGAATAGCAGCCCTCTGCGGTATTGTATTCCTGCGTCTGGGAGTTGCAGAACTCAGATCAATCCCTGAACATCAGGACCACACCTACCTGGCCATGAAACAACTCATCTCATTGTGTAAAACTGGCCTCACTATCTTCCTCCAGCTGGAAAGCCCCACTTCGTACCATCATGAGGTGATTTGTCATGTGGGCCCATGTCAGGAACATCCATCTGCACACCCTTGCCTCCATGCCCCATGTGTTCTCTGGGTCTGCGAGTCTTCTCTCTAGATCTAGTCCACCCAACTCCATGTTCTCAGTTCACAGCCTCACCACCACCCCTTGCCAGGCATAGGACCATAACAGCCTGGCTCTTGTCACCACCTCTAACCTGCTCTATTATGGCTCAGAAAGATCTTTCTGAAATGCCAATCCTATTAGGTGAGGCTGAAAATGGGATCTACTCCAAAGGGCACATTCCAACCCCACCACGCATACACATCCATCCTTGAGGTCCCTTCAGGCCCTGGCCCCCAGCTAACCTCCCAGATCCTACCCCTGCTGCTACTCCCTGGCAATTGAAGCCAGCCAGGTGAAGTCCACAGCACCACAGCTCCTGCCCAGCCCCTGTGAGTCACTTCACTGTCCCCTCAGCAACATCACCGCTTTCTGTCTCCTTTTCTCTCTCACTGTTGTGGCTTTCCCATTCAGCCTCAGCCCATCGAGGCTGACATGCTCTTTCTCTCCGACTCTCTCAGAATACACGAGTCTGGGTGTGGCTTCCAGAACAAAGTTCAGTCATCCCACTGTTCTCTGTGTGTGTGTGTGTGTGTGTGTGTGTGTGTGTGTGTGTGTTTGTGTAAGGAAAAAGATGCAGAAATGACATAAGGAGGCGAGAGAGATGGAAGAAAGGAGGCCTCAGGAAGAAAAGGACAGGCAGAGGCAGATGGAGCCTGGCCTCACGGCGCCAAATGAACGTATGGAAATCACTTTCTTTCAGCACAACAACTATTTACTGAGCACCTGTTGTGACGCTCATAGCTCCCCAACAGTTTATATAACAGCTTATTCTTCCAACGTTAGTGTCAGATTTGGAAATCTGTTTTCTCGTTGAATTGTGAAGGTTTTGCACATGTGTGAGAAAGTAACTTGAATCGAAATATGAAGTTGTTGACTGTCTTCCTGTTCGGGAAATTTCCAAGAAAAGTCTTGATCAATTTGACCACTGTGAAAAAAGAAGTATCTTAAACTAGACATGGTAGCATATGCCTTTAATCCCAGATCTCAGAGACAGGAGGATGTCTGTGAGTTCATGGTCAGCCTGGTCTACAAAATGAGTTCCAGGCCAGTCAAGGCTACATACAAGGCTCTGTTACCAGTTTTTTTGATTGGTGGCTGGAGAGATGGCTCCGCAGTTAAGAGCACATTAGAGCTTGCAGAAGTCCATAGTTCAGTTCCTAGCACCCACATGGGGTGGCTCACAACTTCCTGTGCCTTCAGTTCCAGGGAGATCTGATATTTTTGGCTTCCTGGGGTGCCAGCAGTCATGTGCACATGCCCACACACAAGCATAATTAAAAATTGTTTTAAATCTTCTAAAAACTATCTTAATAGTCCCCAAAGTACCTGGGTGCATTTGTAGGTGGGGTGATAAAGAATGGTCCTTTATTAATTACTGGTGGTGTTATTTGGCAGTGCTGGGCATGGCACACGGGCATTGCATGCATGCACAAAGGGCTCTCCCACTGATGTACATCCCCAGCCTTGAGAAGCAGATTTGAAGGTGAGCATGTAACCCTAAAGGAGGGGAGAGAAGGTGTGATGGCCAACCTTGGTTGTCAGCCTGACTACATCTGGAATCAACTGAAACCCAAGTGGCTGGGAACACCTGTGAGGGATTGTTTCTTAATTAAATCATTTGAAGTGGGAAGACCGATCTGATCCGGGCCACACCTTCTGGTGGCAGCCAGAAGAACATAAAGAACAGCGAGGACAGAAGCGTGTGCTTTGCCTGCTTGCTCTCAATGGCAAGTCTGCTCCTTCACTGGCAGGAGAGCCTGCTTCTTCAAGAGTCTGACGCGTACTAAAGGCCAGCTGAGACATCCAGCCTCGGAGACTGAACAACTCCTGGGTTCTTGGATCTTCCTTTGCTAGACAGCCATGGTTAGATTAGCTAGACCACAGCCTGTAAGCCATTCTAATAAATACTGTATATGTGTGTCAGTTTTATTCCTCTAGAGGACCCTGACTCTTACAGAAGGGGAGGGTACAGGTTTGTGGCCAGGGACGACTGCCGTGCAATCTCTGTGACATCTCCACTGGTCCCACAGGGCACCAGCTGTTAGGTTTCCTTAGAGTCATCTCACAACTCAGCAAGGAGGCCTGGCCTCTATGGTCGGCTCTACCCTTCAGTGACCAGCTGCTCTCTCCTCCAAGGTCATGACCTTGGCCTAAGGCTGCTCGGTGGAGCTCCTGGCTGCCAACCAGCTGCTTCCCAATGGACACTAAGTACACCCCCAGTTCTAGAAAGGATCAGTACAACATAGCAAACACGGCATGGTCTTATCTTTGTTCTTTAATGATTTTTGTCACATCTAATGATAATTCTTTTTAGAGAAAATACTCATCATTCATTACTCTCGGGATGCAAAAAATATTTAGCATCTTGTTTCAAATGAATTTTAAAAAAACATACATACACACACACACACACACACTATTGTGAAGTCCTTTGTAAGAAATATTTATTTTTAATGTGTGTGTGTGTGTGTGTGTGTGTGTGTGTGTGTGTGAGAGAGAGAGAGAGAGAGAGAGAGAGAGAGAGAGAGAGAGAGAGAGAGCGAGCTCAGATTTCCTGGAGCTGGAGTTACAGACAGTTGTGCCCTGCCCTCCTTGAGTTGGGGAACTGAAGCCTGGGTTCCCTGTGATAGCAGCAAATGATCTTAACTACTGTGCCACCTCTCAAGCACTCATTCCCCTCTTTTGGGACAGGGTATCCTGTAGGCCCAACATGGCCTCGAACTCATTATGAAGCCATAAATAACCTTGCACTTCTAATCTCCCGAATTCGCCTTCCCGGACCAAGAGTCACGGGCATGTAGCTCTAAGGCCCGTTCACGAGGAGCTGGAGGTTGAACCAGGGCGTCCTGCATGCGAAGCAGCGAGTCCACTAACTGAGCTGCACCTCCAGTCCTTCATCTTGTTTTTAATTTTTGTCTTCCTTCTGTTCTGTGGTAAAATGTGAAGTACATAATAACCAACTCAGCCTAAAATAAGAGGCTCGGGGTTTTAACTTCACAGCAGGTTTTCAGCAGAGAGACTCAATTCAAATTTAGATAACTTAAAAAAAAAAAATAAAGCATCATCAAGGTAGGCAAACGCAGCCGATTACAGAGTAATTTAGGCACTGAGGATTCCTAGGGGAGAGTGTTGTAATAGGACCTGTGTTGCCAGCCAGAGTTGTAATTAGAAGGATCACCTTCCCCTACCCGAAAAGTTAGCCGTGGACAGGGATGGGCAGGATAATTGCCTCGACTCTGGCGATTATTTCTCTCTTGTATATGCATCCCAAAACATCATGTTACACACCTTAAATATATATAATTTTAAAACACGAAAAGTGCCCGTCCTCACTTCTTGGGAGCATGGAAATCATGCACCACATTGGACCTGAGAAAAGGGTATTCTGGGAGACAGCATCTCTGTTGCCATCCATCGATCATAATTTAGGATTTCCAAAATAGCTCCCTCCTCCACTGAAATGATGTCACACGAGGAAATATGTAATTTCGATGTCAACAGACTAAAATAACAACCAAGGGATTTTGACTTAACAGCAGGTTGTGAGTAAACTGTGATATAAACAGACTGCAGCCGTCTGTGAGAGAAGAGCCATTTTAATATTGCCATTTCAAACGAGATAGTCTGTTTCCCAGCTTCTTAAAAAGGAAGACCCTGATTGCACATCTTTGGAATGGAAACACACTGTAATTCAGGGAACATAAGAGTACAAATCCAACTGAGGGCTGGCGACAAAATGATTTGCCCATATTATTTATTGAAATATAAATAGGCAGGTCTTGAACTTGTGATGCTCCTGCGTCAGCCTCCTGAGTGGCTGGGACGGCAAGCTTGCTCCACAGGTCTGGCTTCATCAGACATGGTGTTTGCTTTAGCCTGCGGTGTGACAGAACCACTCCCACCTCATTCCCTTTCTGATCCCTTTCTGTGGACTGTCTTCTCCTCTCCAACAGTGCCTTTTGTTAACATGAGCCACACCCATGGAGCCCTTTGTTACCATGAGCCACACCCATGGAGAATGCTGCAATGGTGCAGCCCAACCTCCTTTTGAAAACTTAGTTATGAAGTCAAGACCCGGGTTTCTTCCGACTGCTGGTTAGCACACTGGCAGAAGCTCCTTAGGAATTTAGAGCTGCAGGCTTGGTGGTATTCACCTATAATCTCGGCGCTCAGGACTGAGGCGGGAGAAGTATCAGTTCCAGGCCATTTGGGCTACACAATAAGTTCCAGGCAGTCAGGATGGAGAAGACCATGATTATAGTGAAAGACCGCAGCAGAGTTAATCGGCATATGTAGTTTGGTACCAGGGTCCCTCTTTTCCTCCTTTTCTTTTCTTTTTCCCTTCCTTCCTTCTTTTCTTCCTTCCTTCCTTCTTTCCTTCCTTCCTTCCTTTTTTGTTTGTTTCTGTTTTTGATACAGGGTCTCATGTAAGCCGGCTAGCCTTAAACTGACTATGTAATAGAGCATACATTTGCATAGATGCTCCTGCGTCTGCTTTCCAAGTGTTGGGAGTACATGTGTGTGCCACCAGGCTTGGCCTTTGGCCTTTTTGTTAGCCCGCTTGTGCCTTATCCTTACTGTTTCCCTGCTTCTGCCTCCTGAGTATGGGGACTTCAATCCTACACCATGGTGGTGGTTTGAATAGGTTTGGCCCCCATAGGCTCATGTGTTTGAATCCTTGGCCCACAGGAAGTGACACTATTAGGAGGTGTGTCCTTGTTGGAATGGGTGTGGCCTTGTTGGAGATAGTGTGTCACTGTGTAGGTGGGCTTTGAGATCCTATGCTCAGACTCTGCCCAGTATGGAAGAGTCTCTCCATTGGTTCCTTGCAGAAGTCAGTCTTCCTTGCTGCCTTTAGATCAAGATGTAGAACTCTCAGCTCCTCTAGCACCATATCTGCCTAGATGCTGCCATCTTTTCTTCCATGATGATAATGGACTGAGCCTCTGAAACGTGAGCCAGCTCCAATTAAATGTCGTCCCTTATAAGACGGCCATGGTGTCTGTTCACAGCGGTAAAACCCTAGCCTAGACAGCCATCTTGCCCAGCTGGACCCAGTGATTTGTTTATGTTTTAAAAAATCTTTAAAAAGCTTTCATGAAGCCGGGCGTAGTGGCGCACGCCTTTAATCCCAGCACTTGGGAGGCAGAGGCAGGCAGACTTCTGAGTTCGAGGCCAGCCTGGTCTACAGAGTGAGTTCCAAGGACAGCCAGGACTACACAGAGAAACCCTGTCTCGAAAAACAAAAAAACAAACAAACAAAAGCTTTCATGAAAGTCCACATGTCCTATCTAAAATAAGGAAGTTGAACAAAAAGCTCTTTAGGGTTTTAAATTATTTATTTATCTTAATATTTTTATTTATGTGTGTATGTTTGTATGGGTATGTTCATATGAGTGCAGTGCCTACAGAATTCAGTAGGGGTGTCAGATCATCTGGAGTTGAAGTTGCAGGTTGATGTAAGCTTCCAAGTGCTCTTAACCCCTGGACCATCTATCTCTCCGGCTCCTCTTTAGGATTTCTTTCAGCTCTGAGCGCCTATGACTTCAGAAACCTTTTCATTATTGTTGCTTGATCAGCAGTGTCATAGAGACTCTGTGATGGAACCTGTTCTTGCTGGTTCTGGGAAGCATGTAAGAGAAAGGGGTTCTCAGGTAATGGGGAGGTAAAATGAACAAGAAGCAAAACCAGACACTCTCAACTGAGCATAGTGGTATATGTCTCTAACTCCAGAACATGGGAGGCAGAGGCAAGATGTCTGTGAGTTTGAGGCCAGCCTGGTCTACATAGTGAGTTCCAGGTTAGCCAAGGCTACATAGAGAGACCCTGTCTCAAAAAATAACAACAATAAAACACAAACAAAAAATCCAGACAGTCTTCAGCCCCCCCTCCCTCCTCCCCCCTCCCTCCGAGGAGCTTGAGTAGAGCAGAAAGGGGAGGGAGGGGCTCTGGGCATCAGATTGCATTGGCATTGGTGGCTTGGGAGGAGGGGAGGAGCCTACGTTATCAGATTGAATTGGAACTGGTGGCTTGATTTGGGAGAAGATTTTGGAGGAGAAAGAGCTCCAGAAACATTTGAATCTAGATGTAGTTTTGTCTCTTGTGTGTTTTCTGCTTTCTCTTCTATTTGCATGTATAATCCTGAGTTTATCTGTTGCCATTATTATAAGGCCATAACATCTTGGTGACAGTGAGTCGGGTGGGAGGAGGCAGGAGTAGTTTTCCTTCTTCTTTAATATGCAAAAGGCATCTGCATGAGGAACGTGGGATTCCTTGCTCAGGAGAATGAGGACTTCTCATGGCACTTGTTGACTCGCGGGTATCTCTGTCCCCAATTCAATACGCCTTTGGCAACCACAGAGTGAGCGACTGAGAAAGAAAGGAAAAGATGAGCTACTGGCAGCAGAAATCCAACTTCTCATCCTCCACAGTCAGGAGGGCACAAGGTCTGCACCGCCTCGCCTGGCTGCCTCTTGCTCCTGCAGAGTTGCTAAAGAGCTGTAACATTGATCTCTATTTGAAAGCCAACAGAGGGTGTCTGTGTTGGCGCCGCAGACAGTCACATATGTTCATTATCCTCTCCTCCTCTCTTCATAACCCTTCCTCTGCCAAATATACCCACGCTGGTCTTCTCTTCACTTGCTCAAATCCACATATGCTCTGGGGCTCAAACACCAACATATACATTCCCTCACACTGCATTGCAAGTGCAGTGGGATCTTACGGATCCCATTCTCTCGGGGACCTGTGATATGCTATACCGGCGCTCAGCTTGGATGTGTCAAATGAGGCAGACACGGTTTCTCTCCAAAACAGTATATAAGAACAAACCTGTGCAGACACAAAGTTGCACGCCCAAAGGTACACACACAGAAATTACTAATTTTATAATTGGAAAGTCCATGGATGTCCGTGTATATCAGTATACACTGATGGGCAAAAGCAGGACTGGAGAGATGCTCGCTCAGTAAGGTGCTTGCTCGGCAAGCATGAGGACCTGAGTTCGATGCCCAGAACCTGCAGAAAAGCTGGACACAGTGGCATGTGTCTGTATCTCAGTGTCTGGGAGGCAGAGACAAGGGCCAGCCCGGCCGGCCAGCCCAGCCAAATTGATGAGCTCCAAGTTCAGTACAAGGTCCTGTCTCAAAAAATAAGTTGGGAGAAATTAGGGAAGAATGTGATATTGTTGATCCTTCACCTCTGCACACACATGCTTGTACACACACACACACACCCACACACACACACACACCACACCACACCACACACATACATGCACACACATGCACACACATACACACAAACACACACACAGGGCTGGGGTGGGAAAAACCAATCATTCATGTATTTTATAAGTTCTTAGCCGGCGGTGGTGGCTCACGCCTTTAATCCCAGCACTTGAGAGGCAGAGGCAGGCAGATTTCTGAGTTCGAAACCAGCCTGGTCTACAGTTAGTTCCAGGACAGTCAGGGCTACACAGAGAAACCCTGTCTTGAAAAAAAACCAAAAAAAAAATGTTCTTGTGTGATTAATATTGAAAGTTTCCAGGATCTCTATTTTCTTACTTACCTGTGTTAGTTTATGACCTTTCAAATTAGAGATGTGAATACTTTTCACAATTCCTTCTTTCATTTCCCATAAAGAACTATTTCTCAGTGAGTCATCATATTGGTACATATTTGTAACCCCAGCACTCCGGAGACAGAGGTAGGAAAATCGAGCCTGTTGGGCTAGCTTGGGCTATGTAGTGAATTCCAGATTATAGAGTGAGAGACCCTGTCTAGAAGTAAAAAAGAAAAAGAAAACGACAAAAAGGAAGGAGGATAGGAAGAAAGAAGAGAGAGTAGATTACTTCTTTCATATGAATTATTCCATATATAGAAGCTAAAAAGAGAAAGAGCTCTCATGTAGGTTAAAGTAAGTTACGTGGGCTGGCAGTGTAGTTCAGCAGTGCCCAGGATGCACAGAGCACTGGGTTTGATGCCCAGCACCGCATAAACCAGACATGTAATCCAAGCCCTCTGGAAGTACAGACAGGAAGACCAGAAGTTCAAGGTCATCCTTGGCTTACACAGAGAGTCCAAGGTCATTTAATAAATAAATGAAGTGCCCTCTGGAATGCAACGTGTCTCTTCCTAGTCTGTTGAGATAGTGACTACTTACCCTCTGACCCTTTAGTGATGTTGTTTGTGACAGATGTCTTGAACCATGATGCACAAATGACCCTCTTTTCTTTTATTTGCTGTAGGTGTTTGAAGAACGAAGAGCTCTGCTTGGAAAATGGGTAAAGCATTTAAAATATACAAGGCTGGGGATGTCTGGGTCTCAGAACATTTGACGAGCATGCACAAGGCCTTGGGTTCAATCCTCAGTACCACCAGAGAGAGAGAGAGAGAGAGAGAGAGAGAGAGAGAGAGAGAGAGAGAGATTAAAAATAAAATATGCCTGCTTCTACCCCATGGTACATTATCTGCTCTAGTCTATCCAAGCTACTATCATGAAAATAAGACCAATGGGCTGTTCGTTCTTTTTTTATTTTTATCATTTATTTCTTTTTAGTTCCAGAGTTTGAAAGTCTCAAGATCAAGGTGCTGGTGATGAGTGTCTAGTGAGAGCAGCCATCTTGCTGCCTCCTGGACTGGCAGAGAGGAAAGAGTTCTCTGGGATCTGGTTTGATCCTGTTGAGGGCTCCATCTCCCACAGGTCCTACCTACAGCCCCAGCCACACCCTACCTCCCCACCCCTCTCTCTGCAGGTTAGGATTTCCTGTTGTTCTAGTTTTTTGCTTAAATTTATTTTATGTGTATGAGTGTTTTGTCTGTATGTGTATATATGCACCATGTGGGCACCCGCTGCCCACAGAGGCCAGAAAAGAGCATTGTACCCTCTGAAACCAGAGCTATAAATGGTCGTGTGCCACTGTGGAGGTGCAGGGACAAAATCTGGGTCTGTTGAATTGTTTCTGTAGCCCTTACTGTTGTTGTTTGAGTTATGGCCTCACTCTGTAGCCTCTCTCCCTGGCTGGCCTGGAGATCACTAGGTAGGTCAGACCAGATTGGCCTCAAACTTACATACCTTCAGGGATCTTCTTATCTCAGCTTTATAAATCTGGAATTATGGGGGTGGATATTCCCCCTAGCTGAGGGTAAGGGGAGTCTTGTGGAAGAATTGGAAGATGCAGACTCAACAGGAAGACCAACAGAGTTGACTAACATGGACCCTTGGGGTCTCCCAGAGACTGAATCACCAATCAAAGAGTGAGCATGGGCTAGACCTGGCCTCCCCACACATATATAGCAGATGAGCGGCTTGGTCTTCATACTGGTCCCCCCACAACTGGAGCAAGGGTTGTCCCTAAACCTGTTGTCTGCCTTTGGATCCTGTTCCCTTGGCTGGGCTGCCTTGTCTGGCCTCGGTGGCAGGAGTGTGTGCCTGGTCCTGCAATGATTTGATGTGTTGGGGTGGGGAGTGAGGGGATATAGGTGAGATATAGGATATACTCTATACAGAGTATAAAGATATGGTGTGGGGTGTGGGGTGGGAGATTTCCCTGGGGGACCTCCCCCTTCTTGCAGGAGAAGGGATGGGGTCAGGACTGTTGGGGGGAGGCTGAAAGAAGAGGGGTGCTGGCTTTGAAATGTAGAGTGAATAAATAAATAAATTAATTAATTTTAATAAAAAAAGATTTCAGCATGTGCATGCTTCAGAACTCAAGCATTCAGTCTGTAGCATTATCTTGGCGCCTATGGAATGTGTACCTAAGGCAATACTGGCTCTTTCCTGGGAAGCATGACTGATTATTTCCATTTAGATTCTACCTGGAAAACAGAGCTCATCCATTATTTTAATGGCCATAATTTAATCAAAAGGATCGGTGAACAAATATTAAAAACAAAGACTCAGGAAGGGATTGATGGAGGTCCATGGAGACAGAACTGGGTTGATGCCAGCGTACCTTGTGCCTTGGAAGGAAGAGCTCCAACCCAGCCGGTACCCACACCCCTGAGGAATGAAGTCGGCATCTCACAGCCAGTTGGGTCTGATATATCCAAGGAAGCAGGATTGTCTGGGGGAAAGCTGGAGCCAGGGATCAGGGTGAAGGTAGCTCCGACACAAACAGCAGCCAGTGCAGAAAGGAATGTCTCTTCTTCCTCAGTTTCCCCCTTGGTGCCTCCCTCTTCACAGGCAGCATTTAGCAGAGAGCTAGCTGTCAAAGAAGAAATACGGTTCCTGGATTCAGAGAGTCTAGAGATACGAGTTTGGTTCTGAGAGAGGGTATCTTCGGAACCACCGCAGCTCATCCATTGGGCTCTCAGCATCCAGGCAGCCGTACACCCTCCCGTATACACCTGAACTTCCACACGAGAACACTAATGGCTTCATGCTTTTGCCTAACAAGAGCACAGCTATCCTTCGTCATCAATGGGCAACTCTCTCATTTGTTTCTCTAACGAGAAGACAGAGTCCCAGAGGTCACTATCTATCACTGGATAATGTCAAATTATGTGTTTCTGCGCAACAAATTACTTGTTGAATTACTCTACAGTCTCACTAACTATTTTCCACCACTCCAGAGAATTGAAAACATATGGTCATGCAAAAACTTGCTCATTAGTGTTTATAGCAGCAGTAATCAAAATAGTCAAAAGCACAAATAATCCAAATATCCATCCACAGGTAAATGAATAAACGAAATGTGCCATGCTCATAGGATGGAGTTATTATTCATCAACAAGCTGAAAGTGTTTCTGGTATGTGCTATATCATGGACCAACTTTGAAGGCACGGTGTGCTATGTGAAATAAGCCAGGTACAAAGCCAAATATTGTACAGCTCCACTTTATATGAGGTACTTAGAATGGGCAAATTCATAAAGATAGGAAATATAGTAGAGGGGACCAGGATTTGACGGGTTTGAGAAAGTTCTGGACACACGTGGTAGTGATGGTTGCACTGTAATGTGAGTTTATTTAAATACCACTCTACATATAAATGGTTAACACTGTGATTTTTATATTTATTTTATCAAAGTAAAAGACCAGGTATGGTGCTAAAAGCCCGTTATAGCACCACTTGGGAAGCAAAGGCAAGAGAATCAGCTCAAGGCCAGCTTCAGGCTGCACACCAAGATCAGGGCTAACCTGAGCTCATGAGACTCTTGTTTCCTCCCCAGGCCTCCCCCTCCAAAGAAGCTTAAAGTAGGATGGGATACTAATATATTCCTTTTCTCAACTCATTTTATCTTTAATAATGGGAATTTTAATGGTAATTTTTAGTGGCAACTGTTTTAATAATGGAAAATTTTATGGTAATTTAAAAATGTAAAATGTGTTTGCTTTACGGTGGACCCTGCTGTGAGTGCTTCATCTATAATCCAAGTAGAGGGTGAGATTGGAACCCAAACACATGGGCAGTAAGATGGCTTCAAGGCTCACAGACTGAGATACTTGGTTACTGAGTCTCTGAAAGCTAACAGATGGCAGATGAAAAATGGGCTTAAGGGACCCTCAGAGAACAGGGCACCATGGGACCCTCAGAGAACGGGGCACCATGGGACCCTCAGAGAACGGGGCACCATGGGACCCTCAGAGAACAGGGCACCATGGGACCCTCAGAGAACGGGGCACCATGGGACCCTCAGAGAACAGGGCACCATTTCTTTTTTTTTAATTTGGAGCAGGGATGAGAATGTGTTGAGATTAGACAGTGGTGACGGCATTCTGATCTCCTGGATATACTAAAACGAAGTCCTTTGCACATTTTTTTCCTTTGTGTGTAGGCGCACGTGTGCGTGCTGTGAGTATGAGAGATGTCTGTATAAGGGCACATGTGCCACAGTGCTCTTGTGGAGGTTACAGGGCAGCTTTGTGGACTCTCTTCTCTCCTCCCACCTTTGTGTAGATTCCTGAGATCAAACTCAGGTCACTGGATTTTTATGTACCCCACGTTCTTTTACCTGCTGGGCCATCTTACAGGCCCTCTACCTTACTCCTAAGGCAGGGTATCTTACTAAACCTGGAACTCATAAATTCAGCTAGACCAGCTGGCCAGTGAGCCCCAAGGATTCCCTTGTCTCAGTGTCTGCAACACCAAGATTGCAGGTGTGTGTCAGCACACCCAGCTTTTACGTGGGTGCCAGGGATCCAATTCCAGGTCTTTTTGTTTACAAGGCAAGTACCTTACCAAATGAGCTCTCTCTCAGCTCTTTAAAGTTTTAACATTTTAAAATATTTATTTTTAATTATGTGTCTATGTGAGGGGGCAGGGTATGTGCACTTGAGTGCTGGTACCCAGGGAGTTCAGAAGACGGTATCAGATCCCTGGAGCTGGAATTACAGGCAGTTGTGAACTGTCTGATGGGTACTGGGAACCCAACTCAGGTGCTTTGCAAGAACAGTATGCTCTTAATATACCGGCTCCATAAGTAATTTCATTTATGTTCCTACATGTACACATGGTTCTGTTTAATATTTAGAATAGCAACAAACAAAATCATAATGAGAATTGAAGTTGTATGTGACAGTGCATTGTGTAGTATTAGACACTTGTATAGCATTCCAGACAGGAGGATTGTGAGTTCAAGGGCAGTCTGAGATACACAATGAGACCCTCTCTTTTCAAAAAAGAAAAGAAAAGAAAAAAAAAACCTCTGTAGGGCTAGGGAGATTGCTCAGTGGCTAAAATACTCATATCAGAAGTGTGGGGATAGAGCTGGAGAGACGGCTCAGCAGTTAAGAGCACTGACTGCTCTTCCAGAGGTCCTGAGTTCAAATCCCAGCAACCACATGGTGGCTCACAACCGTCCATAATGAGATCTGATGCCCTCTTCTGGAGTGTCTGAAGACAGCTGCAGTGTCCTTATATATAATAAATAAATCTAAGAAGAAGGAGGAGGAGAAGTAGTAGTAGTAGTGTGGGGATGGGAGTTTGGATCCCCAGAGCCCAGATAAATTCCGGGTAGGTTAGGTACCTGTCTGTAAGTCTAGTCTCTGAATGAAAAGCCAAAGATCCCCAGAGCAAGTTGCCTAGAAAGATGACCCTGGCTGAGACCCTGCCTTGATGTATAAAGTGCTAGACAAATATTCCCAGCATCAATCTTGGACACGCACCACATGTGTGAGGGAAACCTCCCTAATCATTCCACACGCTTGCCATTCATCCTGAGGTTAGTAAACCCTAACAGCCCTAGCTACAGCGACTTGTGAAAAATAGTGTGCAGTTACCAAGTACATCCCACAGAACAGGATCCTTCCGGAGTGAACCCCGATACTGTATGACAGGAGACTATGAGAACTCTAATGGTTCTCACATGCTGGTCCCTCACTTTTGTGCTGCAGGGTTTTACCAGAAAATTGATACAAGAAATAAGTGAGATTATTACATTCCTGCACAGTGAGTGCTGCATGGATTATCTACTTTCTGGTTTGTTGTAACACTTTCTAAACTCCAAGGGAACGTTTTCCCCTGCTGCTCAGTATTCTGAGTCATTCCCCCACCTTGAATTGGTAGGGGTCCAAGGAATGCAAATTCATTTTCTATTAGCTTAAACAAACACAATTAGAAATATCCCGGAGGCAAAAACACCTATCCAAGCCAAATGTAAATTATCCTGGACCTTCTTGATCAGGGAAACAAATGAAGAGCCCATGTAATTATCTTTTTAATCTCCAGAGAGAGTGTTTCAGTGTTCTCTTTTATAGGCTTTTATGATTCTAATGTTCTTTTATATTCATTTTAAGTCACACTATAATTTGAATTCATCCTCTTTTGTGGCATTAAAGAAATCTGGTGAGTCTACCTGGATTCATCCTTGTCTAGGCATACACATGAGAGCTTGGTGCTTTTAAAGTTTTTTGTATATCTTTTTTTACATTGATTTAACCACTTATGTATTATTTTTAAGATTGTCATGGCATTTTAGGATAATAGTTGTACTTTATATATACATACATACATACATGCATACATATACACACACAAGAAGAAGGAATCTTGTAATCCACACACAATGGCCCTATAATGTAAATATAATGACCCCTACTATATAAATGAGGACAGTTTGAATTTTACAAACAGTAGAAAATTGAGAGCAAGATCCTGAGTATTTACTAATGTCAAACAATCCAGACTCAGAACATGTAAGCAAATTTTATGTGAGGCCTGGGAAACTGTGATCCAGGCAACACTGGTTCTAAAGCTCTGAATCAATGTTTGGATGAAAGTAGAAAAAGTGGGACTTTTACAGACAAGTTCTAAAATCATCACTAGGTCATTTAAATTATTTAAAGAAAAGTTCCTTTTGAAGTTGCAAAGGAGTATGAGGGCACGAAGGGCAAAATCTAGAGTGGTATTTCTCATGTCTGTGTACCAACAAAAGTGTGAATTTACACACTTTCTGTGAAGGAAAGTTTTAACTGTCAACTTGCTACAACCTGGACTCATTTGAGAGTGGAATCTCAGCTGAGCAACTATGCAGACTAGGTTGGCCAGTGGGCATGTCTGTGGGGGATTGTCCTGTAGGTAGTACTGGTTCTTGAATATGAGCTTTTGAACTACATGAGACAGTAGGAAGATGGCTGAGAGCAATCTAAGATAGTTCATTTCTCTCTGTTCTATACACACATTATTTATTTATTTATTATGCTTCTCTAGTGTCGTGTCTGTTACTGTGTAAAACACCTCAACCAAAAGCAGTTAATGGGAGAAAGGGCTCATGTTAGTCCACAGTTCCAATGATAGTCCACCAAAGTAGGGACATCACAGCAGTAACCTGAAATAGCTAGTCGCATCTGCAGTGGAGCAGCAGAGAGAAATAAGTGCATAATGCACATTTGTGCTCAGCTTTGTCTTCGTACTTGGGAAGTCCAGGATCCCCTGCCTAGGGAATGGCACCTCCCATAGTAGGCTGGATCATTCCACATCAATTAACATAATCAAGATAGTCCTCCCAAAGGCCAACCCGCTCTAGACAATCCCTCATTAAGACACCCTGCTCGGTTGGTTCTAGATTGTGTCAGGGTGACACTTGCTTTGACTAAGCATTGCAGATACACTGAAGGTCTAGGTCAGATGCACTTCTGAAGTCACAGTCTGATCAGGTACACAGAAGTGTGAGAAAGGAGGCATAGGTGGTGAAATGTGGAATTTACTGAGCTGAGACAGAAATAAGTGCATGCTATGCACTGTCAGTCACTTACTAAACTCACTTTCTGTGCCATTCTCTTCCCTATAATTGATCACAATACCTATGAGACTCTCTTGTTCTGTTTCCTCAGTTTGACAAGTGGACAGACTCTCAAAGGAGAAGAATTCTTGCAGGCCTGCTAGAGCGCTGCTCCCTGTCCCAGCAGAAGTTCTGTTGTCGAAAGCTGCAGGAAAAAATTCCAGCAGAGGCCCTGGATTTTACTACCAAGCTTCCGAGGGTGTTATCTGTCTATATCTTTTCCTTCCTGGATCCCCGGAGCCTTTGCCGTTGTGCACAGGTAATGGCAATGGTACTTGGAGTTTGGTTGGGACAGCCTTAGGGAACTCTGACAGGGGAATAACCTGAAGATGAAACCCACATGCATGTGCACAACACCAAGCAATAGATTTTGTTCTGCAAAGTTTAAATGACCCTTGACCGGTTTAATTAATTAATTCATTAATTAATTTTGTATAACTCTGTAGGATCAAAGAAAAACTGTTATCAGTTACATACATATAAGTGGTTCCTCAGTAGGACAGCATTGCACCTCCCATACAACTACAATAACACTCTAGACCAATGGTTTCCAACCTTTCCAATGCTACAACTCTTTAATACAGCTCCTCATGTTGTGGTGACCCCCAACCGTAAAATTATTTTTATTGCTACTTCAGTTTGCTACTGTTATGCATCACGATGTAAATATCTGTGTGCTCCATTGGTCTTAGGTGACCTCTGTGAAAGGGTCGTTTGACTTCCCAAAGGGGTCATGACCCACATGTTGCAAACCGCTGCCCTAGACTGTGCAGTGCAGGGCACCTGCAAATAGAAAAGCTCAAAAGAGGATGTTTATGAGATATGTCCAAAGAGGATGAGAATGAAAGGTACCCATGCCAAGCTGTATATCTGT
Organism: Apodemus agrarius; assembly: GCA_964023405.1. Taxonomy (NCBI): domain Eukaryota; kingdom Metazoa; phylum Chordata; class Mammalia; order Rodentia; family Muridae; genus Apodemus; species Apodemus agrarius. The sequence goes on along the minus strand of OZ030013.1, from coordinate 61,008,715 downwards.
GAACTACTCAGCACTTGGATGGCTAAGGCTAACCATCATTAGTTCAGGGCGACCCTGAAGTGAAACCTTGCCTCAAAAAAAAAAAAAAAAATCAGAAAGAAATATAGGTATATCTGAATGTGCCTGTATACCTGCAGGGGCTTGGGGGGGAAAAAAGAGGTTGATATTTCTCACAAGTGATTTTTTTCCTGTATTAAACTGAAGGTAAGGGGCTGGAGGGGTGGCTCAGCAGGTAAGAGCTCTTGCTGCTCTGGCAGAGGATCCAGGCTCAGTTCTCAGCACCCATGTGGTATCTCACAACTGTCTGTGGTTCTAGCTCCAGGGAATCTGACCCTAAATGCTGGACTGTATGCCTATACATACACATAGGCAAATACTCATCCATGTGGTATCTCACAACTGTCTGTGGTTCTAGCTCCAGGGAATCTGACTCTATATGCTGGATTGTATGCCTATACATACACATAGGCAAATATTCATACACATAGGAGTAAAAATAAGTGAATGTTTCAAAAATAATAAACATCAAACTGGAGTTAAATCAGGATATAAACCTGTAAAGCAGGTTTGGTGGGGCGTACCTGTAATTCCAGCACACCACAGGAGGGTCAGAAGTGTTAAGTTACGGAGCTGAGCCTCCAAGGAAAACAGACAGACATTATCTGGGGTCCCGCAAAGCAGCTCAGGCAGGAGAGGAAATGAGTTTGGGAACTGAGCAGGCTGCTTTGTTTTCCCAGGTGAGCTGGTACTGGAAGAGCTTGGCTGAGCTGGACCAGCTCTGGATGCTCAAGTGCCTGCGCTTTAACTGGTACATCAGCTTCTCGCCAACACCCTTTGAGCAGGGCGTCTGGAAAAAGCACTACATTCAGATGGTGAGAGAACTTCACATCACCAAGCCCAAGGCAAGTTTGACACTTAGAAACTGGCATCTGTAGCAAATGCTAGAGCTGTGTGATCATGACCCAGTTTGAGATGTAGGAAAGGTTAAAGGACATACCCCGTGATTTCAAGCTTCTTTTCTGAGGCTTCACAGACCTCTTCAGGGTCTCACCTGAGGCCCTCCAATCACAGATAGCTTCAGAAGGGAGGACTTGGGGTGCTTCTCTCTGTGTCCCCACCCCTGATCTCTTTGCCTCTTGCTCAGACACCATACAGCTCTGACATGGGAATTCTGCATTATATTCAGCTATGGCCCATTAGAATCAACACATTCATATTTGCTATGATTCCATAAGATGAAATGAAGTTTGCTGGTCAGTCAGTCAGTGGGCTAATTAGTTCATTGATTGAGACAATGTCTCCTCGTGTAGCCTAGACTGGTTTTAAACCCAAGAGCCTCCTGCCTCAGCATTAGGGATGCTGTTTTGATGGATATGTGCTACCATGCTTGGCTGTTAATTTATTCATTGGCTGTCATGGATGTTCCACACTAGGGCCTCATGCAAGCATCATGGCCTGACTTTTGATCTTCAGCACCTATATAAAAAATAGCCAGAAGTGGTGTTCATAATTAAAATCCCAGTTCTGTGGAGGTGCAGAGAGGAGGAACCCTGGGACTCACTGGACAGCCAGCTGACACAGTGGGAGAGCCCCAGGTCCCAGTGAGAGACCCTGAGCCCAAAGTTTAACTCTGTCCTCTACAATAATATTCACACATATGTGCATATACTACATATGTGCACATGTATGTATGCACACATACACAAATACATAAATGCAATCATTTGATATGGACATTCACAGAATCAAAGAAGAGATACAAGATCATTTTAATACAGATATGCAAACAAGTCATCCAAGAAAATTCAGCATCCATTCATGATGACAGAAGTCCTGAAAGTCTGCATTCGGACTGGAAATTTAGCTCAGCAGTAGGCAGACTAAGCACTTTCTTGGCATGCATCAGGCCCGGGGTTTAAACACAGCCCCAGCACAAAAGACTTCAAATAGTAAGAGCAAAACTTGCTTACTTCGCTGTTGTGGATTTCATTATTGCCAGTTTGCTGGTGGGCCACGCATTTTATGCCTTTCAGAATTACTGATACTTAAATACTTCCCTTGTTTTTTAAATAATTATATACTATTTGATTTCCAACAGTGTTGTATTAATTTGCTTTCTCCATTGCTATGGCAGAATACCTGGCACTCGGAGAAACAACTCAGAGAAAGAAAGGCTTATTTTGGCTCCAGGCTCAAGGGCACATATATATAGTCCATGGTGGCAGGAAGTCACGGCTGAAGGGTCGTGAGGTGGCTGGCCACATCGCATGCTCAGCCAGGAAGCTGGGATTGAAAGCTGGTGCTTAGTTCACTGTCTCCTTTCAGTTCTGTCTGGAACCTCAGAGCACGTAATGCTGCTGCCCCAGTTCGGGTGGGTCTTCTCAGTCTAGAAACTCCCTCACAGATGTGCCCAGAGGTTTGTTTCTTAAGTGATTCTAGGTCCTGTCAAACTGACAATTTCAACCATTATAAGGATTAAAATAAGATGGGCGGTGGTGGTGCACACCTGTAATCCCAGCACTCTGGGAGGCAGAGGCAGGTGGATTTCTGAGTTCAGGGCCAGCCTGGTCTACAGAGTGAGTTCCAGGACAGCCAGGGCTATACAGAGAAACCCTGTCTCGAGAAAACCAAATCCAAAAAACCACAAAAAACAAAAAACAACAAAAAATATATAAATAAATAAAAAGGATTAAAATAGAACTCCTCCAGCAAAAGGACAAGGATTTCTTTCTAAATAAGCTAATAGAAATGAATGTTCATTCTAGATTAGACTCATATAACATACAGAATTTTATAAATATTAAATGTCTTTTTAGTTGGCTACTGGATGGGTAATCCTGATTGTCAGCTTGATGTACCTGTATGACCTGTTGCCATATTGGCGAGGCATTGTCTTGATTATGAATCCATACAGGAGGGCCAGTCCACTGTGGGCGGTACTAACCCTAGGCAGGGTGGTCCTGAGCTTAATAAGAAAAGTAACTGAGCATGATCCTGGAAGCAAGCTAGCAAGCAGCATACCTCCATGTTTTCTGCTTCAAGTTCTTCCCCTGAATTTCCTCGATGATGAACTGTAACCTGTAAGACGGAAATAAACTCTTCTCTCCCCTAGTTGCTTTTGGTTATGGAGTTTATCAGAGCAGCAGACAGCAAACTTGACACAGCCGTAGGCATTCATTGAGTAAATATTTATCAAACATTGTTATGTACTTGGTGCTAAGAGTACAAAGATCCTAACCAAGAGCTCTAGAGAACTCAGTCTAGTCGCCATGACATACCCAAGTAAACGCTGTATTTGAAACGCTACTAAGGATAATCGTGGAGTAGAAATGAATTCAACAAACAAGGAGTGTCTCAAACAATGGTAACTGCCTTGTTATGCTTGGGGAACCAGGAAGGTGGCTTCTCTTGCCTCCCTCTCTCCTTCCCTCCCTCTCTTCCTTCCTTCCTTTCTTCCTTCCTTCTTTATTTTCGGTGGTGGTGGTGGGTTTGAAATATAAGACCCTAGCAGAGATTCTACCTCAGAG